>JAZGUH010000182.1:1200000-1858608 GCA_037893225.1 Hippasteria phrygiana
CCAAAAACGTTTCTCGGCGTTGGTGGCGTCATTTAGCCTAACCTCTTTGTGCACGGGGTTTTTCTGGTTTGCTACGGCACCTATAGGCGTAGGCCCTTACAAGCAAATCAATACAAAAACAAAACACAAAATTGGCCGCGAGCAGGGGGGTTTCGACCCCCAAAACCCCCCATCTGGATCCGCGCCTGTAACATTACCTCGACTGACGTTTTCCACTGGACCAGACAGCTGTCATGGTCGGCGGCGATCCGATCAACATGGCTACGAGCGGTTTGAAGACCCTGAGTGATCCCAAGTCGGTTCAGCGTTTGGAATAATTTATGGGAGCATCCCTGTCTCCACTAGCTCGACACTCAAAATAGCTTGGACAAAGTTGAACTTCCGTGGAGCCCATCCAGAAATTAATTAATTAATTAATTAATAACTAAATAATAATTAATTAATTGATTACCAAACTAGTGCATGAACTGCATGAACTGAAAGAGAAATCATACAAAGACCGATTGGCGTCACTAAAGGTCAGATGACGGCAGTCAACAACTAAATATACTTCAGATAGCTGATTAAATATAATCCATTTTCACTTTGAAAATGGATTCAAATTTACCTAGTTGGTTTCCCTTGTGGACTGTTTGACTAAATACATGTACAATCCATTTATTCAAAGGGGACCAATGAGACGGGGGACCAATAGGATGGGGGGACCAATGAGACGGGGGGACGAATGAGACGGGGGCCCAATGAGACGGGAGACGGAGGGGGGGGGGGACCAATGAGACGGGGGACTAATGGGATGGGGGACCAATGGGATGGGGGGACCAATGGGATGGGGGGGACCAATGGGATGGGGGGACCAATGAGACGGGGGACTATAGAGCGGGCCCCGTCGATATGAAGAAACTGTTAAAATTCACTCAGCAGAAGTCACGGCGTCTTCGCAAGCGGGTTGACTCATTAGCATCCATCATCAAATCACTGCAGGACAAGCATCTTGTCTCTGAAAATGGCCTAGACCTATTGTCAAAGACATTCTCTGGTGTTCCCTCAGAACTGATGATGAGAATGTTGAACACCAAACGAAGAGGAAAGGTAACTCGTGAAACATACCCCGCTGTGCTAAGAGCGTTTGCTTTAACGCTGCAATTCTACTCCACCAAGGCTTATCACTGTAAAAAAAAAAATCTGTTTTTTTTACACCTAATTTTTGTTTTTACATTTAACATGTTATTATTTTTTTAAGACAAATTTCAGTCAATTGTGACTTTTTTAACATGTATTTTGCACTTTAACATAAAAACTGTCAATAAACATAAACTAATGTAACAAACAATCTAAAATTACAAATTGTTGGTATTCTTACAGACAGGAAAATGTAGGTTTACAACTTGCTGTGATTTAACAATTGCAGCGTGAAATTGCAAAAACAAATTACAATATGACAATATTTGCTTTATAACATTTGAAACATTTCTTTAAATTATTTTTGTGTGTGTAATTGAAAAAACACAATTGTCTGCTTTTTTCCCTTTGTAAATAGACAAATATCCTTCAATGTAGAAAAAAGATTTTTTTTTTTTACACTGAATTTTTGTTTGTTTTACATTTAACATGTTATTATTTTTTTAAAACAAATTTCGGTCAATTATGACTTTTTTAAACATGTATTTTGCATAAAAACATAAAAACTGTCAATAAACATAACTTATGTAGGCCCCCTAACAAACAAACTAAAATTACCCAATATTTTTGTCTTTTTACAGACAGATTATTGTAGGTTTACAACTTGCTGTGATTTAACAATTGCAGCGTAAAATTGCAAACAAAAAATGACAATATTGCAGAATATTTGTTTTATAACATTTAAAGAATTTGTTTTCATCATTCTTTTATTGTAACTGAACAATACAATTTTCTGTTGCTTTTTCCTTTTGTAAATAAACAAATATCCTTCAAATGGTACGTTCTTTTACATGTATTTCGCATCATAGCAAAAAGTGTGTTAAAACATAAATAATGCAAAACTGTGTTTGTCTTTTTACAGGGAAACTTTCAGATTTATAATTTGTTTTTATTATAATATATATATCTGAACAAAAAGACAAATAGAATGTATCATTTTTTTATCACACATGATGTGATAAAAAATATGTTTTTTACACAGATCTTTTGTTTGTTATTTGCTTATACATTATTATTGAAGTAAATAGACACATTCTGTCAATATTATTGTATTTTTACATATTTTGTTGATTTTTTTAAACATGCAGGGTTCACCATACACTGCACATATCGCGAAACCTGTAACTTAACTTGACATAGCACATAACATAACCCAACTTGGTTCCCGATCGTTGCGACTCGCGAAACCTGTACTAGCTCACACAAACAAATCTTATTCTCCGATCGTTGCGATTCGCGTAACCTATAACTTGCCAATAGCTCATAACATAACCATGCAAACTGGGTCTCCGATCGTTGCGACTCGCGAAACCTATACTAGCTAACACAAACCAATCTTGGTCTCCGATCGTTGCGATTCGCGAAACTAATAACTTGCCAATAGCTCATAACATAACCATGCAAACTGGATCTCCGATCGTTGCGACTCGCGAAACCCTGTGGCGTAGCTGGATAAATAACTTTCCGGTCGTAGCGATCCCCGCGAAAGCTTATAACGTATATGCAAATAGCCAAATTCATAACTTATTAATTTCCCGAAGCCAGTAGATTAATGTCATAACTTAGTTCCGGTCGTAACGATCCGCGAATCGACACAATGAGGGCAAAACGTAGCCCCAGCAAATTCCAAGCCCGGCAAGAAACATCAATTATAACCATAAGAATTCAATTAGCAGGCGGTTTACACTTGTTCGTACAGGGCCAACATTCCATTAAACTTTTCATCCATCAACAAATATACACGGTCAGTAGTACCGTGATTACTACGTTAAGCCAGATATGTATGTCATTGAGCTTTTTGCTCAAAGAAATTGGTTTACCAGCATGATTTTATCATCATACATTCACGCAGAGTCATAATTAAAATCCAGGCTGTTAGAATTCTGTATACAGATAATAAAGCTGAGGCCTATAGCAGCGTTTAGAATGAAATTCCGCCAAACGGTCATTTATGACCGCCGCCAAATAGGCCTTAAGGATAAGAATGTAAACTCAATAATGGTCGACGGCAAACTTTAAGGCATGATAGAAATTCTCTATCAGCAATGCCGATGCATTATCTCTTAAATGGACACCGTCTTCCATAAATAAATCAGTGTTGGCCCACTCGATCTGGGGATGCTCAATAACACCGCCCGTTTGGAATTGTTTCATTGTAAATCTGCATATCTATGTAATGTGCGTATGGCATAAGTTAATTGTCAGTCATAGGCTTCCGTAGATTTGGAAGCGTATTGCGAAGCGGGCGAGTGGTTACTTGTATGTTGAACATGTAACGTTGGTCATGAATGATATGAAACTCACAGAGATTAACATGCTAAGGATTGTTACTGTCAATATTTCATGCAGGGAAGTGTTCCATATAATAGTTTTCAGTGATAACTGCCTTGGATGATAAATAAGCTTTCATTGCTGACACAGATGACTAGGAACTTGTTCAGAAATGAAACTACGGAGGCCTATAAGTGCCATAGCTAAGTTCCAGTTTTTGTTGTGCGATAACTTTTTGAACATTATTCATCTTCTTAATCATTATAAAAGCCTCTTATTTCAAGTGATATGTACAGTGTATGGTGAACCCTGCATGCCACATAAGATCAATCACAATGCATGTACTGAAATTTTGCGGTGATTGTTCGATTAATATTTTGTAAATTACTTCACAGCACACTGCAACTTTTACCTTGTGATTTGCAATTGTAGGATGGTGTTGGTTATTAGGACACCTTGCAAGTGATGGTAATAAGTGTGCTCATTTTGCCTTAGGTATTGTACCTGATGTACAGAACTGGGTCGTTATGCTCGTCTTGCTTAACCACCTACGGTAGCCAGGCTGTGCCATTACTGGGGGTAAGGATCTAGAGCCCAGGCATCACACTGCACATACGTTGCTTATGCATCTGTGGTATTTCCACAAACTTTAATGTTCGGCGTTTGTTGTAATTTTGCAAATTACATTTTTGATTTTCACAAAGTGTTCTATAGTTGCGCTGTTTAGTGAAACGGTGCTTATTGCATTTTCGTAAATTTTGTTAAACCTTACAAGACATTCCAGTTGTTGTATTCCATAAAAATATGGGGATGTTTTCCTCAGAGGTAACTCGCTTGTGTGAACATCAAGGTTATGTAATACTTGGTGAAGCATGTCATTGTCAAGCGCTAAATAACAAGTCATGGGAAAACAAATACATGTACACTTATTTCACATTTATGACGCTCGCGAAAGTTGAAGTTTACATATATTTTAAAGCTTTGCTCACTGTACACACTTGTATCTTGAATATTATCATGCAGTATTATCGTGCAGACCTGTATGAGCAATCTGAAGAGCAACTTCTGTGATTTGAATTGTGGGGCTGGGTTTCTTTAACGGGTACCTGGTTCCCGTACTAACTGTAAAATGCACAACCCTAAGTTTTATGTTTGCTATAACCGGAATTTGTGTTTTTGCATTATTGAGAGTAGACTGTTTTACATTAACCCTAACAGTCCTGAATCCTCCAAGTATAACCCTTTCAATACCAAGGCATATTTTGTGACTGTGCTCTGGATACCACACTCATGTACATGACATGTCCACTTCTTTACCAGACACTTTTGGCCAAGTTTTAGTGTATAGCGCCCTCACAAGGCAATGTAATGAAAGGCTATTCTTCTTTGAAGTGTTGTGGAATCCTGAGGTTCATTGAGAAACAGACCCCAACCTAACTAATTGAATGAGAACTAAAATATTGCTCTTTGAAAAGAGATTTATTTTGAGGGGTGGTTCATAAATCCCCAACTCTCAAGGAATGTGCGACAATTGTATTCAAATTGAAGGATTGTTGTGATAATTGCACAAACTTGAACAAATTAGTACTGTTTGGATGCAGTTAAGAGGGCATTTCTCAAACCCTGGCTTTGGCTCGGGCTTTGCGCAATTTTGTCCCCAGATTAGGCAAGATCTTTAATAGTTTTGGCTACATGTACATGTACAAATGTATATAAAAGTTCGATGTTTTAATCCGGAGCCAGTCTGTAAGTATATTTACGTATCAAGGCTTCAGATTGGCAATGGGACTGCGTAATAGCTGGAGACGAAGCCAGGGTTCGAGAAACCCCCTGAAAGTTAAAATGAAGGCCACTATGCACAGCATATATACTAGCACACAGTGCAATTTATTTCCTCTTCATGGTAATTCACAACAGATATAAAAGAATACAAATAAGAAAATCGAGTCAAGAAGATCTTGAAGAGGCAAAACCTAAAAAGCGACAGCTCGTGTAAGGCATACCAGACATAACAAAACACATAAAAAGAAAACAAGTAAAGATTTAGAAACATAAGTTATACAGTGTACACAAAGCAACTATAATACGAGTCGCTAGCGCTGATTGACCAGCAATGAAAATCTATACAATGTGTCAAATCGAGCTAAGTCCCAAAGCTGCCCATCTCCGTTACAAGCCATGAACAAAATTGTGAAAAAATAACATTTTGCAATGTCAATGTATTACAGATCTGACAAATTAGAAGGGTCGATCAGAGTTCAGGAGACTGCAAAAATACAGGTCTACCTAGACAAGTACATGTAAACAAAATAGCGTGCATTGTAGTTTTTTTTCTTCCCATTTTCACTCAAATTGGTAATTTCTTAAGGAAACGGTTGTTTAGGAAGATTATTTATTCATGATTATTTTGGTACCTTCCCCATTTATTATAATTATTAGTTGCAATTTTGCGTCAATCGTAAGATGTGTAATGTCTGATCAGTCAATGTTTTGCGTGTGTAGTCAATACGACATGAAATGTGTGCACGGGCAGGCAAAATTGTGGAATTCTGAACTACATTGTACATGTATGCTCAATTGTTAACCTCGCTGACCAATTATTTTGACTTCCTAGCTTTGTGATTTTTAGCACGCTTCGCACGGTATAAATGCTGTGTATGCGGCTCCCCCCCCCCCCCCCCGATTCAATGTTGGGTGGCGGTGTGTGCACCATCACTCCAACATTGAAATGGGGGGGGGGGGGGGGGGACCGCAATAAAACCTACTCGGGCGAATGCTTATCACAGACTGTGAAACTTCTCAAAGCATGGTATTACACACATTGGTTTGTCACACTGTTTACAAATCATGCGAGTTTGTTTCCGCTTGGCTCTGGTACTGCAAACAACACAGTTGCGCTTTTTGCCAGCAACATTTCTCCCAGGATAGTGATGATTTGGAAAGCGGCTGGAACCACAGGACACTTGACTGGCATGCTGAGCTGGGTTGTGCTTCCAGGTGGAAAGAAGTCCTTCTATCACCTTGACCCTGAAATCCAAAGTGGTCAAGTGCTGGTTTGTAGGGATGCTGTTGTATACAATGGTAGCATTCAACAAACAGATATCAAGAATGGTCACGAAAACTCTTTTCCACCATTTCATCGATTTGTGAGGGTGCGAGTAGTACTGACATATTTGTGCTGCGAGATCACTTCCTCCCATGTATTTATTATAATCATTGACGACAGAAGGTTTTTTGATCGTACGAAGTCCACTCAAACTGTTTTTGCTCCGAATGTCTTTCGTGTCGATATCGCAGTTTCCAAAATTGGTGCGAAGAGTTACACGTTTGGCATCCTGCCAAACGACGCACAGTTGCCCGGCTTTGGTGTAAAACTGGGGGTCAGCACCTCTTCTCATGGGGAACTTTTTGGGGTTTGCACAATCTGGAATCCCTTGTGATGTGTAGCGTACAGTTCCACGAGCTCCGAACTTTAACTGTGACAACTTGCAGACGAGAGCCGGGCTCGTGTACCAATTGTCCATGAAAATGAAATGTCCCTTATGTTCGAGTCCTTTAACAAGGTCGAGGACTACATGCCCAGCAGATGGAAGATTAGGTGGGTGGTGTGTTGAAGCATAACCAACGGAGGAGGGTTGACTAGATTCTTTTGATGTGGGCTGAGAGCCGGTGAACACCTTCCAGGCACATGTATAACCGGTTTCTGACTCGTTCAATGAAAAACATTTCAATCCCCATTTGGCGGACTTTCGTGGCATGTACTGTTTGTAACCAAGTCGGCCTTTGAACTTGATCACTGTCTCATCCGGTGAGAGGTTTCGGCCTGGATTGTAAATGCGAGGAAAGGATGGCAATACAATGTCGAGCAGCGGGCGAACCTTGGACAGTTTGTCAGGGGGAGCATCACCTGGTTGAGCTCTGTTGTTGGCAAGGTGGAAAAATCGAAGGATCGCAGTGAATCGATTGCGAGACATGGTCGCCGAATACAGGGGACTCAATTTGCAGAACTTCGGACCTGGACCAGTGCATGCTGTAGCGAGGCCTTTTGTTGATACCCATACACAGAAGCAAGGCCATGAATGCCATCATTTCAGGAACAGTAGTTGGAGTCCAGGCAGGCTGATGATTGGCTGCATCTGCACACATTGTTTGGTCGGCATAGCGATTGGTCTCCTCCACCATCAACCCCACACTGCTTGGCAGAAGAAGAACTGAAAGATCTGCATGGGTGACAGGTGACTGAAATCTTCCGTACAGCCAGTCTCTTCACTGAAGTTCATCGGTGGGCGCTTGCTGTAGGAGGTGCTTGCTTTATTCCATCTACACCTGAAATAGGAACATTCAGAAAGGTAATGGGACGCTATTCATTTCAAGGCACATTTTCTTTAAGGTAGTATACAACATTAGCTTTTGTTTTTTGGGTCAAACGGATTTGGTTGATCCGGGGTTTAGTATTTTTTTGGACGACGGTTGGCCGACCATCTTTGGAAATTGCTACAAAATGTCAGTTTGGTTAAACAGAAAGCACACCAGGTGCCCTGATTTCACAGGATGCTCGAGACTATTTTTGACTGTCAAGTACGGTCATTCATAATAATGAGGTAGTTTTCTTCTTGTCTCTCTGTGGGGGGGGGGGGGGGGGGGGGGTGGTCGCAAATGTTGTATTACCTTTAATGACAAACTGTACAATGCTGTTTTTGGATGCTCATATCTAGTGTTCCCACTGAAATAAGTGCAGCCATGATTCAATTGCTGTAGGCCTTGTATCCCTAAATTCACATAAGACACAGATTGTAGTTAATATTTTGAGTATCTTACTTATCAATCTTAGCTAACAAGTAAAAAATACGGACATTCAGAAACATGTACGAGGCTGCTGTTCATTTGCAGACCAATGTTCTTATAAGAAATTGTGATTAATATTTTGATTTCGGGGGTACATGTACATTAATTAATAGTTTTTAATTACATTCAAAATCCTTCTTATAGATTATTATTGCCGCCAGTCTTTTTAGTAATTGAATAAGGCCCAATTCAGTTGCATACTTCAGGTACAAATTCAATATTTTCATCAATTTCTAATTGGATTCCATCGGATTATGCAATGCAAACTTAAACGTTCAGTGCTTTTTATGATTTTCCCTGCGAAAGAACATCAAAAAGCAAAGGTTACATTACAGTAGCCTAGTAGTAGTAATATAGACATGAATGACGGATGCGAAACATTTCGAGACTAGCCAAGTTGAACCTAAAGTTTTATGAACCTCCCTACCTGAAGTTTGGCTTTCCCGACGAAGTTAACAAGGTATGGATTGCTTCTCCATCACTGTCGTCAGATGTTGCTAGAGAAGATTCATCATCGGACATATCTGAACCGCTATCTGCGAAGATTTCCTCCAAAATCTTGGAATCGTTTTCGGCCATGATAGCGGCTAAGTGGCGTGGGGATGCAAAGTGCGTTTCGCGCGCGTGCCTTTTAAAGTGTAAAACCAACCGCACAGCGCTGCCCAAAGTGAGGGCGCTGTTCACATTTCAGTTGCAAACAATAGTAGCTCGTGCCAACAGAGAACGCTGGTCGTGTAAAGCTAATAAATTCATGTGACAAACAAGCACTATGGTTGCGAACGTCCATGCAACATTGAGCCCAGGTGGCGCGCGCGGTATTGATAGGGTTAATATGATTTTCCACACACCCTAGGGAGTTAGGGTTAAACTTTGGGACAACTATTTCAGTAGCACAAAAATGTCCATTTCGGTCTGAAAGTTTACTACATGTACATGTAATTGTCAAGTTGATACTAGTTCCAGTCTTGGTGTGAAATGTTTCTCTCTGAAATCTGTACCTGAAAACATCCAAAATTAACTCCATATGAATGCGAACAAAATAACTGACAAAACCGAAGTCAAGGGTCACTAAAAAATACAGTGTCCAGGCCTATGAGCCGGTTATAAACGTCAAAAATGCAAGTTTCCAACCATTTTGTTCAACAATGATACTTCATATTTTGTGGAACCCCCTCTCGCTACAGTTTGGAAGATTTCATGGAATTTTCACTTTCAAATTACCCACTGTTATTTATATATATATTTATATATTTGTTCTATCCATTCTTTTTTTCCGGGGGGGGGGGGGGGAGTGGCAAACCAGTTTATCTTGTAAATGGTATTAATTGTAATGTGTGGTATATGACAAGCATTAAGAAAAACATTCAGACAACTCATAACCCGATTCTTTGTTCTTCAAAGCAGTTTTGTTACTTTACATGTACCATGCTTCTTGCTAGTGGCACAGCGAAGGGGGAACACGCCCCCCCCCCACTGAAAATTTTGCAAACGCAGAAAATAATAGTATTACAAAGAAAAAACACTTAGCCGCCCCCCTGTAACAACCAGCCCCCCACCCCCCCCCCCCCCCCCCCCCCCCCCCGGAGACAGCCCTGGCTATACGTTGCTGGGATCACATGATCTACCTATATCAGAGCAAGGGTGAATAAAACAGAGTGAAGATGGGGGTTTGAAATTTCGGGGAATATATAATAAAACACCACACAAAATTCAACCTTTGGATTAATAACAACTCGTTAGTATTTTGCTCATTTCATTTTCCTATTTTTTTCTTTTTCATTATTTTAGGGTCCTAGAATATCGGGCAAAACTAGCCATTTTACGTATATAAATCATAAATTCAAAACTATACAATGGATAAAATAAAAATTTTCTTTGACGTTTTGTATTATTTGTCACTTACATGTCCTTCAAAATAAGTATTATATGGCTTTTTCTATTTTTTTACGTGGTTAAAAGTGGAGTGAAAGATAAATAGTTCACGCTATGGAGTTTGATATGGGAAGGCTTTGTGAAATGTCCGGTTAAATCTGTGATATTTTTTCAATGTTACCAAGTTTTCATCTGTATAAAAAATACCAATCCTTAAAGATGAAGACCTTTTCCACAAAATATTGACGTGGGACAGTTCGGACAAGGTAAGGTTTATTAGAAGTTTATTAGTAAGAGTGAAACCGTTTATTGTGCATACTGCATACGTGCGTACGCGCGTACGTACTGACATCCACACCCGTTCACGGTGACCCATCCCTTGAAACATACCTTACAGAAAATCACAAATTCTCACTACAACTATATATGCAATATAGGTTGTATTTCACAGATATTAATTTATATATTTACAATAAGTTAAAGGGGCTGTATCGTCACGATCATAGCAGGCTTGCGGCTGTACACTGAATCCCGAACGGATGAACGCAGATGAACCCAGTAAAGCCCGGTTCATACTTCATGCGAATGCGTATGCGAAGCGAATTCGTTAAGGTAACGGAGAACGTCACATTTGGTATCTAGCATGGAACGCTACGTATAGAACGCAAGTTCGTATGTAAGGACTTATACCTTACCTATACCCCAACTTGGCATCTGATTGGCTGTCCTGTAAATTGTCTATATGTCCGATAACAAAGGAAGCAGGCAATGGGAGGGACTTGACGAGGCTTTACACACTGGTGCATAAGAAAGGATAAAAATGAATGTCGCTAATATGTTATGTCATAGCTATATATGTCCCTCAGGGGTTCGAACAGTACTTCAAATACCAGTAGAGTGGTAAAATGGATATGCTAATGTCGGGGGTGTGTTGGCTGCTTGTGCGAGTAGCTTTCCTCCGCCACCCACTTCAGATTGTAAGACAGGAATTGTCGATATATTATCGACACTAGACGTTGGTATGCCAATGCGCCTCCACCTACATTCTATGAACTAGTTTTCACAGGGCCTTCAAACAATTTCAACGGACGGGATGTCTACACGACTCTGATTCGCCAACCAAAGTCCTTTTGGATGGAGACAGGGGAGGGGAGGAGAGGGAAAAGACTCCTCTATGCGAACAATCGACTGCTACTTACACTGATATGGTTACGAAAGTACCAGGACTTTAACTCTTTATCCGTACTCTTTGATGTGAGCGAATCGACCGCCCAAAGGATAACGAAGGCAGTGACGGGGGTGCTCTGGGATGCTCTGACGGGGGAAATACAGTGGCCAAACGAAGCCGAATGGAACTCCATGCGGGAACGTATGGGCCACATTTCCGAATGGAGTGGGTACCATAGATGGGACGTCGCATGAAATCTTCATACCAGAAGATGACCAACACCTGTACTACAGTGGCCATCGTCATCGACACTGCCTTCAAACACAGATAATAACTGATTCGAAGGGAAATATAAGATACCTACATGTAAGTAAGATTTATTGCCGTTATGGTGTCGCAAAATAAATGAACATCACTAGTTCAAAACAAAATTAATGACCTTTTTGTATTCTGATAACACTTGATTGTACAGGATGAGTGGAAAAAATGTCCATTTGGATATGTCCTTTTCTCCCACAAAAAATGGAAAGGTTACCAGTTTTTACTCTTCAGCCAAAATTCGGTCTTGTTATTGACTTCATTCGTTACAAATGTTACTGATATTCAGCTACGCATGAAAAAGATACAGGCCTTTCTTTGTGACTAGCCCAAAACACTCCCAACACAATGCTTATATCAACACCATGGCAACAATGGGCATCTGGACAATGAACAAAATAGAACGAATAACAGAACAGGGTATTAGTTAATGGAATTTCATTTATTGAACCGTAATTAATTTTTCAATACAATAAAAGTAATTCCCTTTTATATAATATCATAACAGCACCAGTTATTTTTAACTATACGCCCAATAAATGCAAATTAATCACCAGCTGTAGATCTATGACTACAAGTTAGGCGCGTGGGAATCATAAACATAAATTAATTAAATCGTATAACAAATAAACTTTTCTTTTTTCTTCTTAGTCCGGATTCCTCGGACACACGAACTATGCTGCACAATATCGCCTCCTCCCTGAGATAGGTCACCAACGTCGTCTTCATCTTCCGGAGGGAACATACTTGCTGGCTGACAGGATTTATCCCAATGAGGAGCCGCTCTTAACACCCTGGAAGGCAAATCAACTTCGTGGTGAGGAAAACTACAGGAGGAAAATGTTTAACAAAGAACATGCGTCTGCTCGAGTGGTGATTGAACACAGCATCCGATATTTAAAGACATACCGCATAATGCAGGGGAGATATCGAAATCACCGGAACTTGTTTTCACAAATTGCTGATGTCTGTGTCTGCCTTGCGCAGCGCCATATCAAAATTCTATGGACAACTCCGTTGACCCTTTCAGTCTATAGCCATACATACATGTACTTAGATCTTGGTTAAGGAGAAACGACGAAAAAGTGGACATTCTTTGATTGGAATGGGCGAGGACGCAAACCGTTCCAGCCTATTCAAATCAAAGAATGTCCACCTTTTGAGTGTTTCTGCAACTTAAATTACGTCTCTTTCACCCATTGTCAAGATTTCAAGAGAATAAAAAGTGTCCATTCTTACTAATGCTTTGAGGTATGAGATGAATGGAATTAATTAAGTTAACTGTACATTCTTGAAAAAGAGAATCGACACTTTTCTGAATAGAGTGACGTCACAAGAGTAGTTTAATAGTAATTAAAATCCACCCGTGACGTCACCCTATTGTCCCAGCGCTCTATTATTTTGCACGAATGGAGCGTTGGAGGCGATACCACTCCACTTACATCAATTGCTGTATGTTTCGGATATATTTGGTTTTTCGCATCATTTTAACAGTTTCTTCCAATGCCACGAGCAAATTTCTTAAAATTACGTCAAACAATCCACAAGGGAAAATTTGAATACATTTTCAAAGTGAACAAAGCAACCTGACAGGAGCGGGATTCGAACCTGCGACCTCCGGGTTACCGTACCGGCGCTCTACCCAACTGAGCCATCTTGCCCTATGTTGGCAGTCTCCCAAATTGTCAGTATCTTTGTTCGGGTAGCGCCCATCACCGAACAAAGATACTGACAATTTGGCTTATATACCGCATGGCTCCTTGTCAAAGTTACGTAACAAATAATCTCTTGTACAAGTGAACAAAGTTGCTCCATTCGTGCAAAATAATGGAGCGCTGGGACAATAGGGTGACGTCACGGGTGGAGGTTAAGTCGGGTAATGGCCCTCGGGCCATTATTTCACACGAATGGCGCGTACCTCGGGCATTATCCTTTACAGAAAACGGAACTGGGAGACTACTGTGATAGGACTCGTACACAGAAGCAGTTTTAAAGGTGGAATAACGCCCCCCCCCCCCCCCCCACCCCCGCTATTTACGTCATTGTATAAACGCCAGTCATGTTTATTTACATAAACCCACTGTTAGCGGAATGTACAGTATTACAATTGTGAACAAGGTATGTGATTAAAATATATATGTAATATATATTTTATGATTATTGACATTTTTTCTATACTTTAGTTGTAGAAGACACTTCTAATTTCCTATGAAAAGGTAAAACAAAGAAGGGAGCGAGATTCTGCCATTGTGGTAGTCGCCTCATTTTGGTGTTGAATGACAATGTTAATCGTACTAATGTTTGTTTTTTTTCGGCCTAAAATTGGAATTTCATGAAAATACACGGATATTTTAACTCATTTATGCAGCTTTAATAAACATGAAGGTTGCTATGAAGTGGCCATTGTCGTCTTCGTTCCTTACCTCTACAAGTTCTCTTCAATCGCATCCAAAATCCTATCCACGCTTTCCATTATGGCATGTCAAACGTTGCAATATTCGATAATCTACATATTTTTGTGCGATGTTCAAATATATATGTGCGATGTTTGTCATTATGTGCGATGTTCAAATATATATGTTCGATGTTTGTCATTATATGTGCGATGTTCCAATTTATATGTGCGATGTTCCAATTTATATGTGCGATGTTCCAATTTATATGTGCGATGTTCAAATATATATGCGATGTTTTGTCATATATGTGCGATGTTTGTCATTATATATGCGATGTTCAAATGTATGTGTGCGATGTTTGTTATTATATGTACGATGTTCAAATATATATGCGATGTTTGTCATATATGTGCAATGTTCAAATTTATATCTGCGATGTTCAAATTTATATGTGCGATGTTCGATGTTCAAATAATATGTGCGATGTTTTTCAATTTATATTCGAAAACGGAATTGTGGGATATAGTATGGTTTCCAGACCGAAATAGTATGAATATTCCTAATAAGTTACATCAGGGACCAGACTACTTAGGACGGTCTATCTGTTGCACTGACCTGGCTGAAGCTAGCCCGCGATTCAGCCCGCGATTCGCAATAGGGCCCGCGATTCGCCTGATCAGAGCAGCCGCATATTGAAAACTAGAATCCATTCGACAAAAGGGGTTTTTCTTAATGAAATCGCTGGATTCAGGCAACGAATTTTTTAGAAAATGTCAAGAAAATACATACCAATTTGTGCATGAAATTTCAGAATAGGTATGAGCAAAGCTGTACATATTATACTTAACATTGTTTTATGGGTCTTTTTTAATGAATTAATTAGTCGTTTCGCGAAGGCCCATTTCAAAGGGTTCTCTACATCAATTCCTTTCGGCTCAGCACAATAGCTTCTGTTTGAAAGAAAGTGTACCGCACATGTTTTAAAAAATTCATATTTTTCTTTCATATTCATAATTGCTACCTTCCTGGGCACACTTAATTTCAGCAAGGGCCTATTCCAAGAATGGCTTCTGTTCCAATTAGCCGCTTAAAAAAAGTGTACACGATTGGTAATTCTCAATTTTTTTTTTTAATGAATTATTACAAAATACCTTTGTATACTGTAAGTTAATAATAGTCTGAATCATCCTGTGAAATTATGGCACCAGATGTGCTGTCGTTGTCAAGAAAAGTGGAAATGTATATCGTCTTCCAACGATTTCCAGCTGGAAATCGTTGGAGAACTGCCCTGTAGCCGTTAGTCAAGACGCGAGTGGCTACATGGACAAGTGGCGCGCCCCGGACATGATGGCGCCTTGGCATATCCGGGCCCAGATAGCCACGCGCGCCTTGACTAAAGGCTATTATCCGCCCGACGGTTGAGAACGAGCGCCGTTTTTCACTCGTTTTTCGCCATCTAACAACGCAAAACTTTGAACAGGTCAGTGGAATGATATTTCCTATAACATACTAACCCCCAAATCCGCCCATTTCTGAAAATTGCAACAATGACCAATCATGTACACTGCCTTTAAAGCTAAGACGGATCATTTTCATGAATATCTGGAAATGCGGTATTCGGAGTTTCGTGTGAAATGTGCCGTCTTTGAATGAAAGTGTACCACACATATTTTGAAAAATTCTTATTTTTCTTTCATATTCATAATTCCCACCTTCCCGGGTACTTTCTCTCAAAGACGGCATTTCACACGAAACTCCGAATACCGCATTTCCAAATATTCCTTAAAATGGTCCGTCTTTAAGCGGCTAATTGGAACAGAAGCCATTCTTGGAATAGGCCCTTGCTGAAATTGTGTGCCCGGCAAGGTGGTAATTATGAATATGAAAGAAAAATATGAAGTTTTCAAAATATGTGTGGTACACTTTCTTTCAAAGACGGCATTTCACACGAAACTCCCAATACCGCATTTCCAGATATTCATGAAAATGATCCGTCTTTAAGCGGCTAATTGGAACAGAAGCCATTCTTGCAATAAGCTCTTGCTGAAATTAAGTGTGCCCAGGAAGGTGGCAATTATGAATATGAAAGAAAAATATGAATTTTTTAAAACATGTGTGGTACACTTTCTTTCAAACAGAAGCTATTGTGCTGAGCCGAAAGGAATTGATGTAGAGAACCCTTTGAAATGGGCCCTCGCGTAACGACTAATTATTTCATAAAAAATACCCATAAACAATGTTAAGTATAATATGTTCAGCTTTGCTCATACCTATTCTGAAATTTCATGCACAAATTGGTATGTAATTTCTTGACATTTCTCGAAAATTCGTTGCCTGAATCCAGCGTTTCTATTAAGAAAAACTCCTTTTGTCGAATGGATTCTAGTTTTCAATATGCGGCTGCTCTGATCAGGCGAATCGCGGGCCCTATTGCGAATCGCGGGCTGAATCGTGGGCTAGCTTCAGCCAGGTCAGTGCAACAGATAGACCGTCCTAAGTAGTCTGGTCCCTGATGTAACTTATTAGGAATATTCATACTATTTCGGTCTGGAAACCATACTATATCCCACAATTCCGTTTTCGAATATAAATTGAAAAATATCGCACATATTATTTGAACATCGAACATATATGACAAACATCGCACATATAAATTTGAACATCGCACATATAAATTTGAACATTGCACATATATGACAAACATCGCATATATATTTGAACATCGTACATATACATTTGAACATATCGCACATATAAATTGGAACATCGCACATATACATTGGAACATCGCACATATAATGACAAACATCGAACATATATGACAAAACATCGCATATATATTTGAACATCGCACATATACATTTGAACATATCGCACATATAAATTGGAACATCGCACATATACATTGGAACATCGCACATATAATGACAAACATCGAACATATATATTTGAACATCGCACATAATGACAAACATCGCACATATATATTTGAACATCGCACACAAATACGTAGATTATCGAATATTGCAAAGTTTGACATGCCATATTCCATTCGCACCTCGTGGGCATCCAGCATGTATGAGAAACGCTCTTGGTTCCTTCTTGCAAGTGCCCAGAGAGGCTCTCTCCGCCGTGCCGGTGCATCTGGCTCGAGTTGTGGTTGTCCTTGTTCTGGTTCATGTCCTATGTCATCTTCATCAGCTTCATCCTCGTTTTCATCACCAGGGGGTAAAATCGGCGGGGGTGGGGGTCTTTCCGCGACGGCGTTCAGATCTGGCAGCTGGTCTATGTCTTCTTGTCCGGCCCTCCATGGAGCAACAGGCCCAGCATGCCTCATCTCGCGCTCTCGTTCTTCCAGTGCGCTGGAAAAGAATGTTGTACTTTACTAGTTACAGGGGCTTGTACATGGATTTTGTAATGGGCTTTGAAATCACTTCGGCTTAATTCAAGTTCACCTTGGTTGTAATAGAATACGCACGAAAATAGTGGAGAATGCAAGGACACAAAATTAAACATCCTAAACTCGGTTAAGAATATTAGTATACGCTATGTTCGGGATGGGTTACACCCTTGGAGAGCACAACACTGTTACATTCCATTACTCTTATTTTGGGACGACCTGTATTCTATCATGCTACATTTGTGCATGTGAGGATATACCCAGCACGATATGGGGCAGAGGGGTACCCCCCCCCCCCCCCCCTTTTTTTTGTCCCTATATACACTCTCCAGACTATTGTTACCTAACACATCCCCCTAGACATCTGAAAAGAATTCCTCAGATTCCGGGAACACAATGACCAACACAAAAGAGGGGGGGGGGGGGGGGGGGGGGGGGGTCCTCTGCCCCATATCGTGCATCATGTGTGAGGAACGACATGATCCCTTCAAAACATATATACAAAGACCATGGTGTCCCTAGATACTTTGTTAATGGCAAATTTATTGATTTTGTTTATAACTTACTCTCCCTTTGTACGTAATCCCGTATTCTCCTTCGCAGAGCTGCATCAGTCCGCCCTCGGCCTCCTTTGTACACATCCCGTAAATTGGCGGGGATTTGGCGCCGCACGTACGCTAAAATTCTGACGTAATTGTTGCGGTGTATATTCCATCCATCTCTAATCACAGCCTTTTCCTCCTCATTTATGACACGACGCCCACGACGATGTCTCTCAGCCATTTCCTCTGATTTTCTCCTACCACGTACAACGTCAACCGAAATAATTTACTCTGAACCACGTCTATATTCCTATTGTGGAACCAAGGTATTTGACGCAGATACAAAATTAATTGTTGATTTTTATTACCTATTGAAAACGTTAAATATACGTTTTTAAAACGCCCGCATTCCAGGGCCCTCAGTAAAGCATTACAGTAATTGGTGTCTTTACGTAATCGCTAATAATACTAATTGTCAATCGGACAATGTGCGGCAGTCAGCGCCTTAATCCGGTAACCATTGACCAATGGGAGTTCAGGGCCGGTTACTTTTCGCAGTCACTTATTGCGCTTTTGTTCGGAGAATATATAGGACATAACGTTCGCTTTGGTACCGTTCCATGCTAGATACCTAATGAAACTTCAATTGTTTACGTCATGAAATTCGCTTCGCATTCGCATTCGCATGAAGTATGAACCGGGCTTTACTGCAAATAATACCCCACGACCGCGCGCTGACCTACAGGGCGTGCGCGCGCTGACCTACAGGGCGCGCGCGCGCCAAATCAGATTACAATTGCAATGACTGCAGCATGCATGATCCTGTAGTTATGATACATACTGCATGTACAAGTATTTTGTATGTGTTTGTGCCACCAAAAATAGACGATAGGCGTAGAGTCGAACATAGTCCGTGCCACCCACCCGCCGGCAAAACGCCAAAATGTACCATGACAGAACCAAACGAAAATAAGTAAGCTAAATAAGTAAATCTGTATTTATAATTGTAAAATAAATAATGTACCAGCCCCTTCCTATACAAAAATAAAGTTGTAGGCCTATGTATCGAAATATATTTGGACTAAAATCGGCTTTGCGTGCAATGATGAGCAAATCAAAGTAAAACAGCTATACTGATGGCGATATTGAGTCCACAACCTTGTGTTACTTTGACGTCAGGACTTTATGGAAAGTTAATCCATGTCGAAAAGTGGGGATGATTATTGAATCTGTCAACGAAGTACTGCATCTTGAACTGTTCTCAACGGGGGATACCCCTGCCCCAAACACCGCTTGAAATTTGAAACATCACTTCGTGTACAATTTCCGCTTTCTAAATTTGTTTACGAAACAAAAAGAAATACAAATCGGCGGGCCCCTGAACTCCTTCCCCGTGTTCACGCCACTGGCGCACAGATCCCCACATCACTATGATAAAGATGACTACCGAAGAAACAAAGAAATAAACACCCCGACAAATATTCAAACAACCCTAATTTTCACCTGTTTTGCACGATTTATTCGCTTATTACTTTTTATGACATGAACAATTTACATACCGAGTTCATGGATCGGATGTACTCTACATGTTGACTATATATTACATGTAGACTTGATGTGCGGAAATATTGTTTCACACAGCGAGTTGTTGACAAGTGCAAGTGGAATAGTGACCAAGTGAAGTTGTTTCATCTCCATCTATCAACTGTTTAAAAAAAAATGTACTTCTAAGTTCTAGATTTTAATTGTTTTTTTCGCTGCTAATGTGAGGACAGAAAAGAGGGTATAACAAAGGGAACAAAACTGTCCTCACATTTTTGTCTTTGTTCGGGAAAATGTGAGGACAGGCAAACTAGTGCTTAGTCTATGGGGATGGGTTATATCAAAGGGAAACAAAGGAATGTCCTCACGTCTATAGCGAAACAAAAATACATGTACACGTATGTGTATGTCAGTACGCAGACGCTGGACATGCGTGCGTGTTCCAGGGGGTGTAGTTTCCAAAAGCCAATTCTCAGAACAGCCATAACAAACGGATGGAGGTTAAAAATAGCACATAACCGAAATACAGCGCAAGGGGGCGCACTCCAATACTTGATTCGTTAACGCGAGATAGCGCGACGATACAGCCCCTTTAAGTCAAACACAGCAAGGATGGCTTGTGATGTTTCAGATTGAATTTCAGATTGAATTTCAGAACCGTTGCGAAAACGTGATGCATTTGTAGTTAAAGGAAACATGATTTAGGATTTATATTTCATTATTCCTGCTTAAAACAATAAAGTATTATCTTGACAATGATATTTTGTGTCCAGAAACAATTATTTCCCAGATTAAATATGAGAATGTATTTTTTGAAAATGTTTGTCCAAGCTACTCCGCCCCCTAAGTGGGACCCTCATTAACATAAGTGTGTGACGTAGACCGAGGCACATTACATATTCTGCTGCGCGAGCCGGCCCCATTCATCATCACGCGTATGCATTGAGTGTATGTGTGAGTTTGTATAGCTATTCAAACCGTGGACATTTAAAGAGCAACTAAAACTTTTTGGACTTTTCCGACAGTTTAAATACTCTTTTAACTGATGGAGATTAGTTTGCAGACGAGAGGAATTTTTCTATAAAAAAGGGTTGTTATTCTGAACCATTTATCCTGTTTCGCGAAAGCTCATTATGTATGTAAATGTATGTACGTGACCCCGTGACGTACACGTGTAGAGTCGGTTGATGCTACAGCCAAACACTATGCGTGTACGTGGAGTTGATGCTGCTGGAAGAGTTTTTGTCGACATAACTCCTCCGTTTTCCCGTCTATTTTGTCTAATTTTGATATTATTTCAGTATGAGCATGGTTCTGAGATAATAATTATGCCTCGATCGTGTGTAGTTGGGGGTTGCACGAGGAACAGCGACAGAAACCCTGACCTAACCTTACTGCGATTCCTAGTGCTGAATGGAGTTCAAAGGCGACAGTGGGTCCGCTTTGTAGACAATACAATATCTGATTTTGGGCTGTCGAAATGGTCGAAACTATGTGCAGAACATTTCGCCAAAGACTGTATTGATGATAGTTTTAGTACGAAAACTCAGCTGGGTTTGAAGGCACAATTCCGTTTGAAGGCTGGAGCCATTCCAATTCTAAAGGCACCGAGCATTCCAATCCTGTCCCGGACTCACGCGCCCCAGACCACGACGACGTTCCCTGCGGTTGCCGGCTCGAGCAGCCAGAGCCCTGGCCGTCTCCCTGTCCACGCTCGCTTGACTCAACATGCATTGTACACACGGTACCGCATGCGCTGCATGCGATTGAGTCTGGTACCTTATAACAGAAATTGTGTGTATAGTTCTGAGAAGGTGCGGGTCCTTAAGAGGGCTGCATAAGCAAAGTCGCCAGACTAGAGTATAGCATTAGCTCACACACAACTCACCGCGCAGGTCCCAATAAAAGCCGACTGCAAACAAAAGAAAGTATGAATCATAACTAGCTTTTCAGCAAGAACACACATACAACCCCAATTCTAAATGTGGCTCAGAAGGAAAAGGCTCAAAAACATTTTATTTTTATTTTTCAGAATAATGAAACTTGTTACATTAGTTTTGGGTAGGCATAAACTATCAGATAAGTCCAAAAAGTCACACAAAAAATTGGCGTTTTAGTTGGTCTTTAACAAAGAGGACAATGGGGTCCACGATTGAGTCAAGGTCCACGATTCAAAATCGTGTACAAAACATATGGGAGGCCTTCCGACATCACTGGTGCTTTTAACCCGGTGGCTGCTTTTAACCCATCGGCTCATTCGATCAACAAGGTAAGTAAAACACATGTGTCCGTCGAACAGCATTGTTTGAGGCATCTACATTGTACAGTGACAATTGCCACGCTGGATTCCTCAAAATAGTTCGCAATAGTGAACACCCATCTATTTACGTTTCGAGAGAATTTGGTCGCACTTGCAATGGTAATTTATTGCAGGGATGTCTGCATTCCATATACACCAAATTTCAACAGGAGAAAATATTAACCACATGCGAAACAAGTGATTTAAAGGTGCTGATTTATAACGAACTGTTATATAACTAATTTCAGGCACACTTTGTTCAGTGATGCTTAGCTGCCAAACATGAAAAGGAAGTCAGTTAAGCTTTGTTAGAACAATTGAACGCATCAATAACACGATCCATGTCGCTGATCCCAAGAGTCATCTTGATTCGGCTGCCAGTAACGGCCCACTTTGGTTCCACGTGACAGAGTTAGTCACATTTGTTTTGCCACGATTCGTCATCTTGTTCTGGCCAAACATAAAATGCCCCAGACTTGGTCATGTACGTAAGAAGCATGGACTCATCTGTAACACTCATCACCTGCAATAAAAATAGGAGTTCAATGATTAAAATGTAATTACCCTCTGACGTAATAGTTTAGCGTAAAATAATGTATGACATTTTACCTCGCTGTCCGTGAAGTTTCACTGTGATGAAGTCGCCGGGCTAAATTTTCGTCAGATTATGCTGAGCATCTGATGATATTAATTTTTTAAAAGTCAGTTAATCTATGAACCAGCGCACACAATGAATTGCGTACAAGTGGATGTTCCATATAATTTGTCAAGGAACAGGTAAACAAGTCCCTATAAGCTTCGGCTTTTCGCATCATGCCTCCATCTTAATATAATTACTTTCTGTCCTATTTTTCTTTTCTTTCGATGGAAATAAATGTTCTTGAAATGAAATGAATTAAAGACCAACTTTTTAAAGACCAACTTTTTAAAGACCAACTTTTTAAAGACCAACTTTTTAAAGACCAACTTTTTAACGACCAACTTTTTAACGACCAACTTTTTAAAGACCAACTTTTTAACGACCAACTTTTTAACGACCAACTTTTTAACGACCAACTTTTTAACGACCAACTTTTTAACGACCAACTTTTTAACGACCAACTTTTTAACGACCAACTTTTTAACGACCAACTTTTTAACGACCAACTTTTTAAAGACCAACTTTTTAAAGACCAACTTTTTAAAGACCAACTTTTTAAAGACCAACTTTTTAAAGACCAACTTTTTAAAGACCAACTTTTTAAAGACCAACTTTTTAAAGACCAACTTTTTAAAGACCAACTTTTTAAAGACCAACTTTTTAAAGACCAACTTTTTAAAGACCAACTTTTTAAAGACCAACTTTTTAAAGACCAACTTTTTAAAGACCAACTTTTTTGACTTTTTTGACTTATCTGATAGTTTATGCCTCCCAAAACTAATGTCACAAGTTTCATGATTCTGAAAAAAAAAAAAAATGTTTTTGAGCCTTTTCCTTCTGAGCCACTTTGACTCGATTCAGAAAAGGCCGAGGTCAACTGCGTGCCGTATCGCGCGAGTATTGACGTATACGTGTAGAAACATATGACGTCACTGTATTATACGACAATGTTTTACGTAGAGTCTGTACGTATTTTTTTGTCTAAGGCTAGTATTACTTGCTGTGCTTTTTGCTCATGATTCAGGTGTAACACTACGGTAAACATATTTTAAAGTGTTGACATCTTTGTGAGACACATTTAGAATTGGGGTTGTAGGCTTGTTCTTGCTGAAAAGCTAGTTATGATTCATACTTTCCTTTGTTTGCAGTCGGCTTTCATTGGGACCTGCGCGGTGAGTTGTGTGTGAGCTGATGCTCTACTCTAGTCTGGCGACTTTGCTTATGCAGCCCCGCACCTTCTCAGAATTATACAGTGTACACACAATTTCTGTTATAAGGTACCAGACTCAATCGCATGCAGCGCATGCGGTACCGTGCGTGTACAATGCATGTTGAGTCAAGCGAGCGTGGACAGGGAGGGAGACGGCCGGGGCTCTGGCTGCTGGAGCCGGCAACCGCAGGCTACGTCGTCGTCTGGTGGCAGTGCTTCCACAATCAAAATGAAAATTTCCTTATCCTGAGTGCCAAATTTCCTTTTTCCCCCCCGATTTCCTTATGTTTATTTAAACCACCAGAAGCAAGTTACGTGCAGCATATGCAGTGTATGTAAGCTCGGAACAGCATATCATTTTACTGGTAAATGATATGCTGTTCCGAGCTACATGTAGATGCTGGCTATAGGCTCTAGTAATCAGTGGCGCGTGTGCGTATTTTACGTGCTGACGTATGAACTCCGGATAGTCTTGTTTCAAGTCACTCTGAAACTGATAGGGCATTCAATAAAATAGCTAATTTTGGGAGAATATTGTAGAATTTGCGCATATTTCTATATTTTCCTTAGGATTTCCTTAGATTTGGGGGATTTCCTCAAAATGTCCTTAGTTTTTTTCATTTCCTTAAAAATTCCTTCGAAAGGAAAAATTTCCTTAAAATAAGGAAATGTCCTTGAAAGTGGAAGCACTGTCTGGTGGTGCGCGTGAGTCCGGGACAGGATTAGAATGTTCGGTGCTTTTAGAGTTGGAATGGCTCCAGCCTTCAAACGGAATTGTGCCTCCAAACCCAGCTGAGTTTTCATACCAACACTATCATCAATACATGTCTTTGGCGAAATGTTCTGCACATATTTTCGACCATTTCGACAGCCAAAAAATTAATCAGATCTTGTATTGTCTACAAAACGGACACACTGTCGCCTTTGAACTCCATTCACTGGGAATCGCAGTAAGGTTAGGTCAGGTTTTTTGTGGCTGTTCCTCGTGCAACCCCCAACTACACACGATCGAGGCATAATGATTATTCCAGAACCATGCTCATACTTAAATAATATCAAAATTAGACGAAATAGACGGGAAAACGGAGGAGTTATGTCAACAAAAACTCTTCCAGCAGCATCAACTCCACGAACGTACATACATAGTGTTTGGCTGTAGCATCAACCGACTCTACACGTGTACGTCACGGGGTCACGTACATACATTTAACATACATAATGAGCTTTCGTGAAACAGGATAAATGGTTCAGAATAACAACCCTTTTGTTAAATAAAAAAATCCCTCTCGTC
Organism: Hippasteria phrygiana; assembly: GCA_037893225.1. NCBI lineage: Eukaryota > Metazoa > Echinodermata > Asteroidea > Valvatida > Goniasteridae > Hippasteria > Hippasteria phrygiana. The sequence continues at coordinate 1,224,974 of JAZGUH010000182.1, forward strand.
TGCAAACTAATCTCCATCAGTTAAAGGGGCTGTGTCGTCGCGCCATCTCGCGTTAACGAATCAAATATTGGAGTGCGCCCCCTTGCGCTTCATTTCGGTTATGTGCTATTTTTAACCTCCATCCGTTTGTTATGGCTGTTCTGGGAATTGGCTTTTGGAAACTACACCCCCTGGAACACGCACGCATGTCCAGCGTCTGCGTACTGAAATACACATACGTGTACACGTATACTTATAAACAAGTAGCACACATCGTACGCGTGGCACTCAGTTCTCTAAGAGTAAGATTATTAGAAAACACGTTCAAATTTCATCTGTTTATTTCATAAAATTTCATTCACATGTACACAAGTGCCATGGAATATGTGTCTGAAAGTTGCATAGAATTGGAGGTTGGCGATATAGAAGTAGAACCTTACGCTGGAGAACCTATGACATGTACATGCCGAAACTCTTGCCAGATCAGAGAGGACGACTCGGCACACAGGGTGCTTGTCCACGTAAATGTGCACAGCAAAACTGCAACGTGTCTTGTCGCTGTGGGACAGTTCGCGCTAAATTTTGTACACAAAATCCCACAGGCGGGGTATCCGTAAAAGGGTCTATGTATTATGTGTACATTCATTTGGATGTATCTTGTTTGTATCTTGCTTGTAAACTTAGGTCGATAAAAAGCTTCAGACTTATTTTGACCCGTCACTTCAATAACAAAATTATCATACTACTAAAAAAGAGGGGTAGTGGCTGCAGACAGTTCTTTAGCAGCGAAAAAAAGAATTAAAATCTAGAACTTAGAAGTACATTCTTTTTTTTAACAGTTGATAGATGGAGCTGAAACAACTTCACTTGGTCGCTATTCCAATGGCACTTGTCAACAACTCACTGTGTGAAACAATATTTCCGCACATCAAGTCTACATGTAATGTATAGTCAACATGTGCAGTACATACATTACATGTACAGTACATCCGATCCATGTACTCGGTATGTGAATTGTTCATGTCATAAAAAGTAATAAGCGAATAATTCGTGCAAAACAGGTGAAAATTAGGGTTGTTTGAATATTTGTCGGGGTGTTTATTTCTTTGTTTCTTCGGTAGTCATCTTTATCATAGTGATGTGGGGATCTGTGCGCCAGTGGCGTAAACACGGGGAAGGAGTTCAGGGGCCCGCCGATTTGTATTTCTTTTTTGTTTCGTAAATTTAAAAAGGGGAAATTGTACACAAAGTGATGTTTCAAATTTCAAGCGGTGTTTGGGGCGGGGGTATCCCCCGTTGAGAAAAAGTTCAAGATGCAGTACTTCGTTGACAAATTCAATAATCATCCCCACTTTTCGACACGGATTTACTCGCCACTGGTGAAATCTCATTTCATTGGCGTATACTATTTATTGGTAATAACTGTTATTATTGTGTTTATTATTTGATAGTGTTGAAATAACTCTTATGATGTAACTTTCCATAAAGTCCTGCCGTCAAATGTAACACAAGGTCGTGGACTCAATATCGCCATCAGTATAGCTGTTTTACTTTGATTTGCTCATCATTGCACGCAGAGCCGATTTTAGTCGACATTTATTTCGATACATAGGCCTACAACTTGTTTGTATAGGAAGGGGCTGGTGCATTATATATTTTACAATTATAAATACAGATATACTTATTTACTTATTTTCGTTTGGTTCTGTCATGGTACATTTTGGCGTTTGGCCGGCGGGTGGGGTGTCACGGACTATGTTCGACTGTAGGCCTATTGTATATTTTTGGTGGCACAAACACATACAAAATACTTGTACATGCAGTATGTATCATGATCGCGCGAGCCCTGTAGGTCAGCGCGCGGTCGTGGGGTATTATTTGCAGTTACTGGGTTCATCTGCGTTCATCAGTTCGGGATTCAGTGTACAGTCACAAGCCTGCTATGATCGTGACGACACAGCCCCTTTAAAACAGTATTTAAACTGTCTGAAAAGTCCAAAAATTCGATTTTCTTTTGGCGTTTTAGTTGCTCTTTAAACTGACTCGCACTCAGCTGAATAGTGCTACTCTGGTTAAAATTTTTAAAATTGACCCAGAGTCCATGGTGTTGTATGGATCAGACGATTCTGTCGTTGTACCCAATCTTGATGGATCTTTTCCAGAAATAGATAGTTTTCTTTCCTGGACCGTTACTGGGAAGGCGCGAAAGAACTCGCCCGCTAACCGGGGTTTGAAACCGTTCGGCCTTGACCGTGACGCCGGAGCTGGAGCTGGAGGATCTTCGGTCGATCCTTTTGTTGAGAAAAGATTCAAAAAACAAAGAAAGTCAAAATGGACAGGTAAGGTTATTAGTGCATAGACCTACACATTTCCAACCACTCCCACTTCCTGCGGTACCCGTGCCTTTGGAATCAATGATAACAGGAGCGGATTCATTCCAGGACTGTTTGCGGAGGGGGGGGGGGGGGGTGTTCTGAAAAAATTGTGTAGATTTGCCCAAAAAGTTGACTCCCAAAATGTTTCGCCTGCGAACAACATTTTACAAGGGGGGAGGGGGGGGGGGGGGGGGGCACACTTTATCAACGTTGGTGGCGCCATTAACCTCTTTGTTTTGTTCTTACCCGTACAGGCAAAATAGACTAGGTTTTACAAGCAAAAAATAAACTAGAAACTGGTGTTTGTGTACAAACACAGGGCTGTTTCGGGTGTTTTTTGTTTTTTTTGTGGTAGTTTGATTCTGATTCTTGATGAGATATCAATAGTAGATCAAACAAAATCTTGTTTTACATTCATGGCTGTCTACGACAGGTCAAGCAATTACGTATGCTTAATCATAATTGTTTTGGAAATGTGAGCATACTTGCAGTTGGTGACCATGATGATGTCATCGTGATGTCACACATTTTGCACATTCATATGTAAGTACATATGACCTAACAAATCTATTACAAAAAGAATTTTGAAATTAGCATGTACTGTTGATGAGATGGCTTTGGGGTTCAAAAATTTAAAAATTACTAGAAAATCGTATGATGAGGTCATCATGACGTCATGTAAATGTGTATCAATAACGCCTGCTAGTATACCTACATATCACGTTTCAATTTAATTGGACTTGTAATTCTGTAGATATATGGCTTCGAAAAATACACCTTTAAGATGACATCACGTGACATGTGATAACATCATCATAATGGCATGTCAATTTTCATCTATAAACCTGCAGACCTACCTAGATATTATATTTTAACTTAATCGAGCTTGTACTTTTGTAGATATATGGCTTCAAAAACTGTACCTTTAAGATCATGACGTCACGTGACATGTGATGACTTCATTAAAATGTCATGTCAATTTCTATTTATAAACCTACTGGCTACCTAGATATTAATTTTCAACTTAATCGAACTTGTACTTTTGTAGATATATGCTTCAAAAACTGCCCCTTTAAGATGACGTCACGTGACATGTGACGACGTCATCATAACGTCATGTCAATTTTCATCTATAAACCTGCTGGCCTACGTAGATATTACATTTCAACTTAATCGAACTTGTACTTTTGTAGATATATGACTTCAAAAACTGCCCCTTTAAGATGACGTCACGTAATATGCGATGACGTCATCATCATGTTAAGTCAATTTTCATCTATAAACCTATATGTTCTGGGCTACCTAAATATTACTTTTCAACTTAATCGGACTTGTACTTTTGTAGATATATGGCTTTAAAAACTGCCCCTTTAAGATGACGTCACGTGACATTTGATGACGTCATCATGAGGTAAACGTTCGGCACACATTGTGAGCAGTTAGTCTAAGTGTCTGCCAAGTTTAAAAGTACCCAAAGTGCCGGTAAGAAAGAAAACGTGTACAAATGCTATGAGCAATAATTTAGCGAGTGCCCCTTTAAGATGCCACCACGTGACATGTTATGACTTGATCATAACGTCATGTCAATTTTCATCTACAACACCCGGTGGCATACCTAGATATTACGTTCCAACTTAATCGGACTTGTACTTTTGTAGATATATGGCTTTGAAAAATGCCCCTTTAAGATGACGTCACGTGACATGTGATGACGTCATCATGACGTAAAAGTTCGGCACACATTGTGAGCAGTTAGGGTAAGTGTCTGCCAAGTTTAAAAGTAGCCAAAGTGGCCGGTAAGAAAGAAAACGTTTACAAATGCTATGGGCAATAGTCTAGCTACTTGAAAAAAGACTACAAATCAACCCTTTTTATAAACAGCATGCACATTTAAGCCATGGTTATCTGTCCTTCCCAGAATTCCTTTGTGTTATATTGAATTTGGTCTAAATTTTGAAATGGCTGTTATTTCTTACTTGAGTGAGCCACGATCATGAAATTTTGGAATTAGGTACAGAAAAATTCAATGTATACATTTTTGTAATCAAATTGACCCTTACATGCGTTTAAAAAAAATATGATGACGTCATCATGACGTCACACAATTTTCGCCTTTTAGGGCATATCTTTGAGACATACCAAAGCTATACCTGGAACGAGTATGATACACACGTTAGGCTGAAAATATTACAGATCAACTACGATGGAAGTTTGATCGGTTGCATGCTGCATAACGAAAAACACAAGGTTGGATTACACCATAGCCCCAGACAGGAAAATAAATGAGGGCTCTGATTGGTTGAGCCAATGGACATACAATACATATTCATGAACAGGGAAATAAACTGGTTACTTGTCTGGGCAAAACATCTAGGGTGAATAAAGCAAAATTACACTTAAACTTACATATGTGTATGGAAACAAACGAATCAATTTGCTAACAATTAAGTAACAACAATGGTTAAATATGGAATTTTGTTTTAGAAAAAGCGAATGATTTTGCCTGGTTGCTACATATTTGTAAGATTTACTTAAACTCTCATCTTGTTTTCACACTTTTCCAAATATCATCCATGCAGTGTCTAGCTTCTTGGCCAAATTTACATCCAAATTATTGTGAGCTTGAAACTGTCAATGAAATCCCAGAAGTGAATTTAGAAAGGTGTGAAATGCAAGGGTGAATTGGCTGTTTTGAAAACAGATTAAAATTAGATTTTTGATGAAAATGTGCCAATTGCAGTGATTTACACTATTTAAACGTGTTCCTCTGTGGGCCAGACTGCTTACATTTGAGGTAAGCTCTAAGGGATGTTACATATCCTGAGGTATATCTTTGACCCTCACCCCGGTGATATATCACCTTTTGGATAAATTTCCAAGTAGTTGATGCGGACTGCCATGGGAAGCATATGTCCAGAATGTAGTAAAATTTGAAGCAGATGTCTACTCCCTTGAGTATAGCGAGCTTGCCTGTATGGCTCTGCTTTGTACGACCACAAACACTTGCTCAGGATCAAAAGCCTCGCCGAGCGCCAGAAGGAAAGGTTCACTGTTTCACCTTCTCCAGATAGGTAGGGATGCTTGATCCAATCTACATTGGGAGGGAAAAAAGGAAAACGATTCATGTAAACAACATACTGACCAGCATTGCTTAATGGCTCTGAAATTTAGCTTTGTGTTTGCTTGTTTTCTATTATTGTTAACCAGTTCAGACTGGGTGTATTTTGACATTGCTGGACCCAGCTGCGGGATTATTTTTCACGGGCCTGGGCGCCAGACATGTTCAGGCCATCATCTGCGGGTAGCACACCCCGATGTTCCTGGCCTCGCTCGGTGCAAGCGGGTTGCTGACAGATATTCCTGGCCTCGATCGAGTGCGTGTTTATCAGTCATCCGTTCTGAGTACCGCAAAACTTGTGCGTGTTAACTCGTCATCCGACGCGAACCGTTAAGAACATATGGGCAACTTGGCTGTTTACTACAAAAATTGGGTTTCACTTGATATAAAACTTCAGTAAACATTGACAGACCAGCTAACTTGACTACCCACATTTTTTCTTAAAAGAGAAAGACGGAAATCTGCACACATGTGGCTATAGATGATGTGTCTGTCTAGTGACGTCATGCCCATCAGTCACCTGAATGTTGATTGCCGACATTCACCTGAATGTTGATTGCTGACAGGCAACATACCAACCAAGCATTTCTACATTAAATTGCTTTTTAAGTTTAAAATCAGCATAACATAACCCCTAAAGCCCGGTTCATACTTCATGAGAAATGCGAATGCGAAGCGAATTTCATGACGTCAACTATTGAGGTTTCATTTTGACGTATTCCGTTACGTTAACGAATTCGCTTCGCATACACATTCGCATGAAGTATGAACCGGGCTTAACCCTGCCAGACACAGCACAGTGCATCTGTGCCGACAGCTCCACTTTGCTGCACTCTGCACAAAAGTCAATTTGATAAACTATGCAATCTAATGTATGTGGCAGGGTTCTAGCCAAAATGCCTTGGAGGGTTAGGGTTAAATCAATTGCATTCTTACCGGATGAACATCAATGAAGGACCTGATGACCTCATCCACACTTGCACGGCTCCAGTCCTTTTTTCCCTTCACACGTTTCACACCACTGGGAAAAAAGCATGGCAGAACCATCAGGGCCAGGTTCCTTTTTTTGATCTGAAAAGAAAATTCCCCTCTGGTTATTCATTTGATACTTTCATAGAAACATGGTGTATATATATGACTTGACCAACTTTTTTCCTTCAACTACTCATACCAACCAATATAGATTACTACATGTATACATGTAGATGGATACAAAGTTTTTCCCAAGAGATTTCTAGTTCTAGAGAGCAGTTTATCATAGCCAATGTCTCCATACGGTAAAAATGATTTGATGCTATTTTTGAGGTTGACAATTCTTGATGTTGATTATCCATGTGCTAACACCTTTGAAAGCCCTGTGAATAGGACACATCGCATGCACGTACTGGTTTGTGCACAGATAGCGCACTAGGCAATATCATCTAGACGTGAATGTAAGGCATTGTCGGCAATGTACTCTAATGTCACTTCAAGTGGCCTCCCGTGAGCAAGAAGCCCATACTGGACCCACCAGTTAACTAAAAGTAGTATGTGCTTAAAACACTCTGGATGCACACAACTTGCATACATAAAAGTATACCCGGTACATGTACTGTGAGCAGAAGTAAGTTTCCATATGAAATGAACACTGTTATACCATGAAAGCTGCATACCGGTGGAGGGTGTCTGAACTCACAGGTACTGCAAAAGATGGACCCGAAGACATTCTTCCACTTGAGAAACAAGTTAATAGCTGCATATCAACTCCTTCAATGACTCCAAGCTCACATCAAGAAGCATAAAGCTTTCTTGATGCACTGCATTTTGTGTGAAAACAAAGGAAAAATTGGAAACCAAAGTATAACAGTGCAACGTATACTGATGGTCTAAGGCCAAACAATTAACAAAAGCCCGTGTTGTACACTCCAGTTACATGTAAGTGTATACATATACATGTAGTACCCGGTACATGTACGTATGTATATTAGGAATGGGAAGGTGACATCTATATATCCGAGCCACTATAGTGGGGCTAGAACTTCCCAGTTCGGCCCCTAATGTGGTGCACTTTGATGTTTTCGTCTATAAGTTATTAGTGCCGTGCACCCCCAAAACTACATGTATCGGGCTCCTACCAGAGCCCCATAGATACATGTAGCACAATTTTCCCAGGGGCTACTACAGCAAAAATGTAATTTTCATGCACCGTGTACACAAAAACTGCTGCCTCAAAAAATCCGTCTTAGTTATTTACATCCTCACCTTGCTTGCGCCACAAAGAATGGTCGGTCAAATCGGTCCAAATTTTCGAAAATATGTGAAAACAATCTGTTTCGCACTGAAGCGATGTGACACACACCAAGCGGCTGTTTGGTATCCCAGCATGCATGGGGCTGGGTCAGGCGTGGCTCGGACAAGCCATGATTATTCAGATTAAAGAGGAAAAAAAACCAATTTGCATTTTTTTTACTTTAGTGGCTTTTCTGAGAGCTTATGCCTCCCCAAACCTAACAAAGTAGGTTTGAAGAGTTTATGCATGGATTTGGCAATTTTAGAGAAGTTTTACTTTGGAGTCGCTTTCGCTCAGAATCAGAAAAGCTCGGGGTCAACCGCGTGTTTACAATCCAATCGTATGATGTATCTGCGTGGAGATAGATGACGTCACTATGCGAGTGCCCATTGTGTTTGCGTGCGTGCATATACATGTGTACTATGGTTTTGTCCTATTTTTATTGTTCCTGGTGGTACATAATTATTGCATGAACGTTGCACTGATGAGTTTTTCATATTTTTATTAATGAGGTCTTTGTGGAGCAGGAAGCTTACTCGTGTCTTATTCATCCATATTTTGGCACTGAAATTTGGGTTTGGAATTTGTGTGGATGTGTGGATTAATTGGTGTGCGCGCCGCGAACATAGTCTGGTAACTGCATTGTATCTATCTCAATGAAATGAAAACATCACAGTGACGTCGCGGTACGTACAGACGTACACGTACTTTTATCAGGTCGCCGTGGACACAATTTTCGCTCTGGAATAATGGCAGAATCTGATGGCTCGTAGGAAGAGTATAGCGTAGATTCTGAAGATTTTCAGCTCCCCGAAGACCCTTCGCTGCCCGCGCCCATTAATTGCGCCCCGACACAAGTATTTTTTTTATCACGAATTGGTTGCAATGCCCACTAATGAAAATTTGGCTGTTTAGACGCTGCCGGACACCCCAACAATCGGTAGCATTTAACTAGCAATCTGTACTCTAAGCATCATCAATGACCATTTTAATACTTACTCGTGCCCTCTCCCTTTTCCGGAAAGCACCTCCAGATCGCATACGTCGTCTCTTAAAAGGCGATGGTGTCGCGCTGCGTGATCGACTCCTGCTCCCAACTTCAACATGTTCGGCTTGGTCGTGGCTGAGAGTGGGCCGCGTGATGGGCATCGGGCGCGGGCGGACTGGGGCTGACACTTACATGGACTGGGCCGGCGGTAGAACGGATTGAGCCTGCAGCTGCTGAGACTACGGTCCGGCGGAAAGCTGGGCATGGTGCCTTCAGCCGGAATGGTACATTTATCCCGAGTCTGGCCTTCAGTGCTACAATTTCATCTTCACAGTCTTTCGCAAAATGTTCCTTACATATGTAAGACCATTTCGTCAGCCTAAAGTCAGATCGCGTTGTTTCCACAAACCGGACCCACTGCCGTCGTTGTTTTCCATCAACTTTGGGGAATCTTAGAAAAGATAGGTTCGGATTTTTGTCCGTATTTCTTGTGCAGCCACCTACCACACACGTTCTCGGCATAATACTTATTAACTTTAAAGAGGAAAGAAAACCAATTAGCATTTTTTTACTTTAGTGGCTTTTCTGAGAGCTTATGCCTCCCCAAACCTAACAAAGTAGGTTTGAAGAGTTTATGCATGGATTTGGCAATTTTAGAGAAGTTTTACTTTGGAGTCTCTTTCGCTCAGAATCAGAAAAGCTCGGGGTCAACCGCGTGTTTACAATCCAATCGTGTGACGTAGCTGCGTAGAGATAGATGACGTCACTATGCGAATGCCCATTGTGTTTCTATGCGTGTACGTGTGTACTATGTGTTGGTTTTGTCCTATTTTTAATGTTCCTGGCGGTGCATTATTGCATGAACGTTGCACTGATGAGTTGTTCATTATTTTTTTAATGGGGTCTTTGTGGAGCAGCAAGCTTACTCGTGTCTTATTCATCCATATTTTGACACGAAAGTACGACCAGCTGACGACGAAAATGTCATAACACACACGCGGATGATAGTGCCAACACGCTGCAGACGTGGTGCATGCATGTGGCCGCGCTGCTGGTCCACCGAGGCCAAGTAAGCGCACACGCGTCATAAGGTCATATGCATACATTTGCATCCTTAATTACCTTTGCAGGAATTGAGACCAAACGCTCACTCCAAGGGGCAATTTTAGTCATTGTTTTTTCAATGAAATAAATTTTAATCGTTCTTTACCAATTTGTATTCGGTTAGAAGAATATACAAGCTCTCAGAAAAGCCAATAAAGCGGAAAAATGCAACTTGGTTTTCTTTCCTCTTTAATAGATTCCAGCTCCGAATAACTCCAAAAGTAAGCTAGGAAGGCCGTGAATTCGGCAAAAAATGCTAAGAAAGTACAACCAGCTGACGACGAAAATGTCATAAAACACACACGTTGATGATAGTACCAACACGCTGCAGACGTGGTGGCTGCACGGCCGGGTAAGCGCACACACGTCATAAGGTCATATGCATACATTTGCATCCCTAATGACCTTTTCAGGAATTGAGACCAAACGCTCACTCCAAGGGGCAATTTTAGTCTATTTTTTTTTCAATGCAATAAATTTTAATCGTTCTTTACCAATTTGTATTCGGTTAGAAGAATATACAAGCTATCTGAAAAGCCAATAAAGTGGAAAAATGAAACTTGGTTTTCTTTCCTCTTTAAGTATACACATCGATGAAAACTTAGTCTGGAAGTATCATATTAATACTATATCAAGCAAAATATCCAGAACTGTTGGGATAATGAATCGTCTAAAGTTTTTTGTTCCAAAAAGTATTTTAATCACTCTGTATAACTCTCTGATACTCCCATATTTAAATTACGCAAATCTCACATGGGCCAGTTGCTTTTCTCAATGTTTGCCAACCTGAAACTCTTACGGTTCAAAGACCTGTATTACCTAAAGTTTGGTAAATTCATGTTTAAATACATGAATAATTTACTCCCACGTTGTTTTAGTACATTTTTCACTTTAACCTCGAATATTCATTCATATTGTACTAGAAGTGCTTCAAAGAAAAATCTTTACGTCTGTCCTAACAGAACTTCAATGTTAAAAAATAGCTTTGCCCACCGGGGCATTAACTTTTGGAATAGTCTGAGTGACCCAATTAAATCTTCCTCAACATTATCTTTATTCGCTAAAAAGTTAAAAACTCAATTTATCAACTCTTACTTATAAGATGTAATATACACGTATGTCTAATGTTACTCCTGCTTGCTTCGTTCGTACTTGTGCTTGTGTTTTGTCTCTATTATTTGGTTATGTGTATTGTAGTTGTCTGTCTTATAAGGTTATGGAACAAAAGCTAATTGCTTCACCCTATACCTAACGTTGTTTAATTATGTATTTCGGTGATTCAAATCTATTAAATTCATTTCTTGTTTGATACATATGTACTTATATCAAATTATTTGTTGTACTTTGTAACGTTGAATAAATGTCTACTTGAATCTCCACCTTTGTTAATTAAGTCAAATGAACCAATACTCGAACCAATTGTCAAAAGATCTACTTAAAAGGAATGTTCACACCCGATTAGCACAGGAAATAGGTCAGATGACGGCAGTCAATAACTGAATGTACTTCAGATAGCTGATTGAATATAATCTATTCATTAAATGGGGGGACCAATGGGATGGGGGGGGGGGGGGGGGGCAATGGGATAGGGGGACCAATGAGACGGGGAACTAGTGAGACGGGGAACCAATGACACGGGGTACTATAGAGCGAGCCCCCGAAGCGATGCATCGTATAATTCCCATGTATGTCCATGTAGGCAGTCTGCTCACTGGAGTATATACCACTTCATGGTTTACCAAAACCAAAGTACGTGTATGTACCTTTAACTTTGTAGCATGTTCAAGAACCACATAATAGCATGTGCTCAACACCAGTGCATTTGAAGCTAATTAACTTATTAAGCTTCCTACTCTGATAACAGTCACAGAAGGTAAAAAATCACATCCACTTCCCCTGCCATGCCATGGCTTTTATTACAGGCCTTGTCACGAACAGTAATATATTTCTTGTTGGCATCGTGACCAGTCAAATTTTATCAACGGAAAAAAGCAGGTTATATAAACAGTCACAGCCAGTCATATCCTGCTTCATGTAGGCAGGGGGACTTTAAACTGTTAAAAACAGTCACTTGACTGATTTTTACTGATAGCAACAATTTTTCCAAGACTGTGATGCATTTTACAGTAGCGACTGAATTGATGCGACTGAATCTGAGGGGGCAGGGCGCATGGTCAATGATGTCATTTTCCCCCACACAACTGTAAAGCAATGACGTTTCGTGGGTGTGTCGATGGCAAGACCAGGGTGTGCCTTTTTGCCATTAAGGACATAGACATTGGTTCCGAACTGCGTTTCGATTATGGCGTCCCTGATCTGCCTTGGCGCAAAAAGGTGCATGTACACGTATACTTCTAATTTCACAATCTTTGCTCATAGGCGAGGAGATGTCCCCAATTATATTGCCCAGACAATGAGTTTCGTGGCACTCCTCTTAGAACTAAAAAAAAATTACTGATTTGTATAGATTCGGGTATGGAGAATTCAAATATAGGTTGTTGGAGTTTTCAAAAAGCTGCAGTTTTGTAGATATTTTAAATTAAAGGAAAGAATGTACACGCAGTATGCCTCCATTTGGGTATTTGTGTACAAAGTTTATGGAGAGTAAAGAACGTTCAAAGTATTTTCTACCACAATTATTACAATTGCTTTTTCAGTCCAAGATTCATGTTTTTGTTACATTTTTGCAATAACTGACCTTCAGTGAGGTGATATATGATGAAAAAAAGTGACGGCATGGTGTAAATTTATTTCAAATTAAAGGTGTACCATCCAAAACTACTGACTTTGAAGCAGTAAAGAGAAAGTTACCAAACACATTTAATGTCTAATATTTCCAAATGACTGATGCCACCTCCTGAGTGTTTTGGCTCTAGAAAAGAGACTCAGTTTCAGATTGAGATTTTTTTAATGCAAATTGCCCATCACTATAGGGCACTCAAGGTGTGAGCTACAGGGAAAAGTGAAAGAACCCGCAACCCCTCGCGCTTTAGCTCAGGACTCTGCTTGAACCCACAACCTGCAGTACCCGCAAACTACGAATTCAATGCTCCAAACCATGCCACTAGGCCACGGCACTTCCAGATATACTTATAAATGTATATTTTATTACGAATTGCCTTTTAAAGGTGCAATGCCAATAGCCCACAGTTTGAGAAAAATTACAAAACTCAAGCTTTGAACAAACGTTTTTAGCGACTAGCAGACTAATAAATTCCCTTTTCTTGAAGGTTTTTGTTTATCTTAAAGTTGAGACCACGGCGGATTTACATGATTTAATAATTACAGGTATTCCCTAAATTACATTTAGTTAAAAAAATAATTTAACTCAAAGCTGTCATTTACTTGTACATGTATTACATGTTTTTTAAGGTGTCAATCCAAATTAAATGACTGAAGACGAAACCAACAATTCACTCAACTGTTTCCCTATAATGTTTGTACAAATGTAAATGAGTGAATGGTGGTTGCTTTAATTAATATACGGCAGAAGTTTGTATAATGCTATTTCTTTAATAATCATTCAATTAGTTAATGGTTTATTGATACATCTACCTTTCGTGGAATGAGGCCGAATTGCAGTTGGTTTAACAAACAAAAATAATTTTGAGAAGAGAAGAAAAAAACGACAAGAAACTATCAAACTTTAATTAAACAATTTAAAACAAAAATAAAAAACCCCTAAAACTAAAGGAGATTACAAAAAGACAGACATTAAAACTGTAGTGAGTGAAACTCAAAATTTAATGAATTTAAAGCAAACATAATTTAATAGAACTAAATTTGTAAAAGAATCATTAAATTTTAAAATCAATTTTGTTTTCAAAGTTAATGACTTTGATTAAGAAAATAGTATTCATACAGAAATTAGCAAACATTAAATACTAATTCATTTTGGCTTTGTCTGAGGGTCCCTGTATTACGGGTTGTTGAGATGAAATTTTTGAACTAAGTTGTTTGTTTTAAAGACTTAACAAATAATTGAAACACAAAATGATTGTATGTGGCCCCTTAAAGGTGAACATCGGGAGAGAATGTCATCATGCTAAAGTGTCACCATTTTGTAAACAAGACACGCAAGTTTCTTGATACATAAATAATGGGGAAAAGAAATACATTGATATACACACTGCAAAACTGCACTGAATGATTGCCAGTTAACAGTGTATATACATGTATTTCTTAGGGGTTGATATTAATCTTCTGAATCTAAGAGATCACTATCTGCACTATTCAGAGTATACTGCTTCGGTGTCTGTGTTGGTTTGGTTGGTGCAGTCTACACAACCACATAACTCTGTGCAGGAAACCTCATTGTTATTGCAGGAACAACCCTTGTGCTGCACGTTGACTTCAAAAGGAGAAGGAGAATCTCTCATTCATGACAACACCCGTCTGTATGATCCGTGGCTTGATGGCACTTACACAATACAGTACAAATTGATCACATGATGCAGTGACTTGTGGTTATTTTACTAAAATGAAAACACTTTCAACAGGGTTTGAAAAGTGGACTTTCAAATTGGACAATGTTACAAAGTGGACTAACAATACTGTACTTTACCGTGAGATAAACTTTGGACAAAGGAATTAATGGATTGGCTTCATTTTCCATTACTTTATTGGGGCCAAAACATTAAACATCAATAACATTAAATAAACTCAAGAAAAGTTATTTTCCATCAGGAATTGCACCAACCTTAACCCTTTTCTAGGACATTCAGTTTACAGAAAAAACAAATATCATCCCGCTTTTAAAATAATGAAGAATGTCCTCTGTTTCCCCAAAGATGGCAGATTTCAAAAGATGAAAGAAAGATTCTTAAAATGTCTGCACTAATCTGCTAATAGAAAATTTTGTCTTGAGAAGCTGTCATTTTTCTATATAGATTTATTTTCTTGATAAAAAATATGGACCATTGTTTTCACTTCCCTTATGTTTGGAACCCACATAAATGTCCATTGCAGAATAAACCCCCTCTTAAAATGTATCCTTCAAATTATATTCTAAACTACATCAGATGTTTCAGTGAATTGTGGCTTGTCAGCAACATGTTTCCCATTTCTGGTGATGTAGTGTGTTCTTGCTTGCAAATTATACATGATGAAGAAAGTCCTGCACGACCTGAACTGGCAGATACATATCCACTTTTCACGCTGATCACTTTGACACTGAGGAGGATGAGGTTGATGCCACATTGTGTTCTGGCTGGTCTTCAGCAGGCATTGTCTGAGATTACTGTCTTTAGTGACGTTTTGTGGCGGCACTGATGATGGATGTGGGTACAGTTTAAGGGTTGAACCTGTTTTTAGGAAGATCATGACAGCATGGTTAAACCATTATAAATTACACACAAACACGATACATGCATGTTGGCTTGAGTATTCCTACATGTATGATATTTCTCTGTGATATTCAAAGAAATTATTCAGAAAATGTTATATATTTGTTTGCAGTTGTTGCTGCAAATGTTGATGCAAATTACCCAACGCTACATGCATTGAAACCAAGTTGACTTCACCCCCAAATAAAACGTAATATTAATAGGCATACAGAAGGGGCATTTCATTTACATTGGTCCATTTGAAGGACAAATTGTTTTTATGGCTATGCACACTGATCTACTCAAAAGCGTGTTCAAGGACAAGGTCTTAGTGTCAGCTATGGTACTAGGCAAGGCCTCAGCGATTAAGGAGTTTTGGCGCCTCAGTCTTTTCTATTCTTAAAAATATTTTGTCACTCTAAAATTACATTTGCGACCTTGGGCAATCTCCTATTTTTCATATTGACCGTATTTCTTTTTTAGTTTTGAACAGTTTTGGGGGATGGGAGAAAGTATGAGCTTTCTTACTCGAGTTTAGAGGAGAAACCGTGCAAATTCAGACACTCATGCTGCCGTCATATATGTTTTCCGTGTGTCGCTGCATAGTTTTAACTAAGTGGATTTTCGTTCTCTTACAAGTTATAGTCTGAAACAGTTTCCTAAACTCCATAATCCCCGAGCTCAGTCAAGCCTACTTCAAGTTGTTTTGCAGATTATCTGACAATCTATGGTTGCAATCACATAATTCTATCCAATTTTTTCTTCAAACCAATGTAAAAATAATCTGCATGCCATATCTATTTATCAGCTGCCTTTACTCAACGTTCGCAACGTTACCCGGTATCATCCAATTTCAGCCACATATCAACGCACTTAAACACCTTCCTCCATCTCGCTTCAAAAAATAAGGTTATCTTATCACTTTCCCTGCTGGGAATTGTGTGTCCAGTACACTCCATTGCTGTAAACCGACGAAAAACACGAAAATCACCACAGAAAAACAACAGTCACGTTGTCCATGGAGGCTGTCATCTTTATTTTAATGAGAGGTCACGTGCGCAATTATTTCGCTCTAATTGGCTGAAGAGGTATTATACGTCACATGAGCCGTCGGTGGCGCAATGCATCATGGGAGTAAAACATGCCGCTTATTTTAAACATTTTAATCGAAATTAGCTAATTCACTGCAGGAATTGGAAACCTCCAACAACCATAATTATTTGGATTCAGCGTGTGAAAATCTATCGAAAGTGGCAATTTTTATCTAGTTCTAAGAGGGGTGCCACTCAAATGCAAGATAATCAGGGACATCTCGCCTATCAACATTAACACCCCATTGCTGCTGCTGTTGTGGCTACTGTTCCTGTTTCTTCTGGTACTGATAATGCAGCCACTTCTCTTGTCTGTTACCTCCCCAAAGAGCTCTAAATTTCAGGGGTGAGATTTGTCAAGATTTTTCCTGATTTCAGGTTTTTTTTAAAGAATCTCTTTTGCAATCTGGAATTCCTGCGGTGTTGTCCTACAGGTGTTTTTTTCCCTGTAAAATTTGATATAGACCAATAAAAACGGTTATACTCAAATTCACAAGGCACCACACATAAACGGCTTTAATTTAATGTGAATGGATGTCGCAGATGTTGGTTTATTCAGTCAAATAGACATCATGTCCGGAATACCAAAAATTGGGCAAACCGGTTAATCGGATTATTGAAAAAATATTGTAATAGTGGATTGCAATACCCAAGACTGCAGTAAAAATATTGTAATAGTGGACTACAATACCCAAGATTGCAGTTCCGCATGCATGATACACCACAACCCGTTTAAAACATGGAGTAGTCAAGACTCCCTGAAACTCAGCAAAATGGGGCTCAAACAACTTACAAGATAGGGTACCCAACACCAGTGCTGAACTGTTCATATTTGATGACAGAGCACGCAATACATTACAACCAAGCAAGACGGGGTATTTATCTCTAGTGGCAGCTTCATCGCTCAGTACCAAAAAACTGGCTGCAAATTGCTGGCCAAATATCTCAATAGGGGCCTCTAAATAACCTTCTACTGGAACGGCTAAGCCATTGTAATTTCTCTACTTTCTTTGCTAAATGGTTGTGATAAAACTCGGCTGACACCAATGATGTGACTGCCCCAGTGTCTAGCACACAATCTGCGGGGACCCCAGCTACAAGGATTGCTGTAGGACTGCTTGCAATTAGCTTTTCCTTTCCTGAAGCTGAAATTACCCTATCCAAATTTATAGGTTCGTTATTGACCGATTACTTTGTGGGCTCAAGATCGCCCTTCGGCAAAATGCCCTCTATGGCGGAGGCTGCACATTTCCCACTTCCTTCTTTTTGTCTGAATTGGGTTTTACATTAGATGTGTTTTTCTCTTGTCCATGCAAATTCTTTCGCTTGAAGCAATTTTCTAGCGTATGAACCAGCTTCTTGCAAAATGAGCACCAAGGTATTGATTTATTTGGACTACCCCTACCCTTCTCAATCCCGATAGCTAAGTGATCCAACCGCTCATTCATGAGGGTCTGTTGTTGAACAAGTTTGTCCACGCTGGACACTAGACTTTTGTGGCTACTAACCAAGTCTCCCAACACTTTACTAATGGCCAAATCACTACACGTAGCATGATCCACCCTCCAGTCTGTGTTCTACAGAAAACACCTGATTAGCGGTGTCTTTACTTTCATCATCACAGAACAGTCTCAGTGCTAAATTCCGTATCACAAAAAATGACATCTTTGGGTTATCCACCACAAGTCTTCGTAATTCCCTACGCACTGAGATGTCGGTTACACCCCTAACAAACTGCTCTTTGAGGGCCCCTCCTTCAGCTGACACAGCGCCACCTTTTCTTTGGGGTCCCTTGCTGCAGCCTTCATCCGATCATACAACCGTATGATCGAACGGCTACAATCAGTGAGGCTCTCACTGTCCAACTGCTCTCTGGAATAGAATGCATGGTTCAAAGACTGAAGTTTAGAGAATTTAGCTCTTTCAACTATTGGGCAACAAAGTACCTCCTCACGAGCAGCACCCATGAGGTGGTCCATTGCAGCAGCAACTTTCTGTTCATCGTTGAGACTTAGTTGCCTTGCATAAGTCTCAAGGTCATCAAGCCATTCTTTATAAGAAGGGTCTCCCGACTTCCGTGGGAAACCACAGAACTTAGCTAGTTTGACAGTGGGTGCTCGCTGATACCGCAAATTTGAAAATGCATTGACCAGAGTCTCAGCTCAGTCCTGATTAGATTTATAAAAATGGCCTCTGCCATTACTTCAGGCATCGACATTCATAGTGCCATAGATAGTGCCACACTCAACCAGCAACATACTTGTAAACTATAATACAAAATACATGTACACAATTACATGTAGCAAAACTGTGTCATATAATGAGCAATGAGGCTTACACATTAAATGGTCAGAAAGTTAAATTCTCTCTGCAAATCGCTAAGAAACCATAGAAGATTGGCCAACAAATATATATATTACTGGAACAGATATTAACACTGCCAGGGTCAGTGAATATATGATTCACAATGACAGGAAAGATTTTTATGAGCGGCAGCCAAACTTGTTACTAAAACAAATGGGTTCATATGTAAACAATACACGAAAAACCATAAACGGATCAAACAGCTGTGCAATACGTGATACACAATACACATTTATTAATGCACGCATACATGTATGATGATAAAATTAAAATGAACCACTACACTGTACATGTAGCTGTCTTCTGCAAGGATATGAAGAATTCCAGGACTTCAGAGTAGACACCCAGCCAAGGTCCGCCCGAAGGTTCGATTGTCCGAAGGTTTATTAATCCGAAGGTTCGATATTCCGAACATACACATTCCCCATAAGAGGGGGTTCGTTAGTCCGAACATTTGATGCAATAGTCCGAAGGTTCATTGGTCCGAAGGGCCGACATTCCAAAGGTTAATTTATCCGAAGGTTTGGAAGTCCGAATTAATTTAGAATAAGGTTAATAAGTCCGAAGGTTCAAAAGTCCGAAACGAAAGTAAGGTTCAATATTCCGAAAGCACACAAGGTTCGATAGTCCGAATTGAAAATAAGGTCTGATAGTCCGACCATCGAACCCTGTCGTCTATTCGGACTATCGAACCTTCGGATTATTTACCCTTATTCTCTTTTCGGACTAATTGGCCCTTCGGACTATCGAACCTTCGGACTATTGAATCTTCGGACTAACGAACCTTCGGACTAATAACCCTTCGGACTAAAGAACCTTCGGACTATCGAACCTTCTGACAATCGGGCTGTCACCACACAGCCACATCCTCTGCAGTCATGGAACTCGGAGAGATGCACCCGGGGATCTTTAACACAGACTAGATGATTGGCAAATCAAATGAAGATTAAATGACACACTCCATCCCATTCTTGTCGCCATTTTCTGACGTGAAATCAGTGCCGCGGTGTCACAGCATGCAAGGGAGGTTGATCCCAAAGTATATCAGGATGAGCGTGTTAAGAGATCGGAGCCACAAAATCACCAGTTAACCAGTAGTTCAATTTCCACAGATCAATTTGTAGAATTGATTGAATCATCGATCAAATCAGGAAGGGTGAAATCAAGTTAATCGAAATTCAAGATGACAAATACAAAATCCAGAGTAGATGATGTAAACTAAAATGGTGTGTAATAATTGCAGGTGGGTAAAGATGCAGTTATAAGAATGATCAGGATCCCATGATGAAGACTAATAATCACTGGTACAGAAAGAAAGATCCCCAGGCGCAGCACAGCCTCGATAGGCCTACACTTTGCCACAAGTTCTGGAAATGCCCGCCTTCACTCAGAGCATACTCATGCTCCCAAAGGATGCGGCTAAAATATAAAAAATACGAGGAAAAATCCTCGTGAACCGGAGCACGAATGCTACCGCCATGAACAGAGAAAAGGAAGCCCGCGCTCGCATATTGTGGACACACCACCAAGCGTTTCTCAGATATTACTACTCCAGAAAATTGGGTAAAATATTAAAGATAACGATAAATTCCGTTGTCTTATAAAAGAAACCTTCACTCAATGGACCTTAATTCACATAATTATAATTCTTAGACAATCAAAAGAACGAAATATGGGACTAAAGCCTTTAAATTTGGGTATAATTGTCTTAATGGCGTATGAATTCCACGACAACTAGTGACATTATAAGCATATTGTGACGTCACGCCCCTCGGGCGGAAGAGAGAGAGAGCTCGGTGAGGGCGCACTCGTCCTCCTCATCGGGGCGTGGCGCGGACGGCACGTACCGGAGGGTCCCTGAGCGGTTAGAGACGCGTCCGTTGGGATGGAAATATACCGTCCCAGTATTGGACAGGTGAAAGTGGGCCGGGTCACGTTACTTGCCGGGTCTTTTAATTGATGATGACCTCACACTCAACAACCAATAACAAACAGGCTTGTAGACACCATATGACTTTTAAAGAGACTCAACGTGTACTGGTTTATTCAAAGCTGTTCTCACCCCTAGTTCTCAACTTGTGTCTTATAGAGGGCGCTCTTACACTTCTATTGTACAGGAAAGCTTTGCAACACGATACAGTTACAGCTAGTGGATATCTCGGATTCACCACGCATGCGCGCTAACTCAATGCTGTCAATGCTGTGCTTAACCACATTTCTTCAATAAAACATAAACTCTGTAAAGAGAAAACATTAAACAACATTAAGTATACTTACGTTATTTTCATAAACAGTAGAAAACATTGGTAAACGTTATATAAATCTTTATCAAAAACTCTGAAATAAAAATGAATACAAAATTTCTTTGGCAAGATTTCTTTGGTTCATTGCAAGTATTTGCATAAAGAAAGACGGTTCTCCTGGAACATTTTCCTGATCAAAAATCGCAACTCATCATAATTCTCTACATAAGAAAGGCAGCATTATTATGGTCCAACGCCCACATCTCGACTAAAAAACGGTGAAAACCTTTGTTTATAATTATGTAAAGTCCATGTGCAGCTATAGAAGACGTTATTTCTAGAGTTTCTTTGGAAGAGCACGGCTGCACTGCACCAGCACATCTCTCACAAACACCCGCTGCCTGGTTTCCTTTGAGATTACCACTCCGTCTACGAAGATCTTGGTGTTGGTTTCCTCGACGAAGGTTGCCAACTTGAGGATCTTCGGACTCTGCAGCTCTACCTTGGGTTTTGCAGTCGCAGCAGGTGCTCTGGGGGGAACATGTGGCTTCTGGGGTGCAGGGGCCTCGGCTAGGTCGTCCGGACGCACATCAAGGTCGTCGTCTAGCTCCAATGGCGGCATCGATGAGATGCTAAGAGCATCATCCTCCTTCAGCGTGGGGTCCTCCTCTCGTGGGGGTGTACCATGCAAGGGCGACAGGCATGGGGGTAGTGGGGGGTAGTGGGGTGAGATCAGGCAGGTCGACCGATGCACAAACTTGCTCAGCCTCCTGACAGGCTTTACCTTCCCATGGGGCCTCCAGGGGTGTGTCGTCCCCTTCCGGTTTCACTACCCGGCGCACATCCACCTGCCGCGGGACGGGTCTAGCGCTCCCCGATTGAGGGCGCCCTCGCCTCACCGTCTCCCATCTGATAAATTGGACCTCTGATACCCGGTCTGGGTGCTGGCTTTTGTAATGCTTCCGCATGTTGTCCCTTCGCTTGGCGAAGTAGTTGCAGCCCTTACAATACAGGAACGTGGCCACCCCATGCTCCAGCTGCTTATGACGTAGCAACCCCCTCAGTTGCTGGAAGCTTCCGCTGCACTGGCCACACTTGAACTTCTTTGCCTCTGGGGGCGCCATCTTGAATCAATCTGAAAATATCAAGATAGGACACTCGTTATGTAGTAACTGTAAAAAATGCTAACGAAATCTTAGGGGCAACCTGTGCTCCCTCTTAGGATATCTCCCTATTGCTTTAGGAGATTTAGATACGTTCTCAACTGGGTCAGGTACATTGCCACCATGACTACTTCCTACATCCATATCATCCGAAAGCTCCGAATCCGTGGGATTCTTCAGATGTTCAGACTGCGATTCCCTATCACTTGCTATAACTGTATAGTGCCTTTCTGCAGGAGCCTCCCTAACCCGGTTATTCCACGGATCAATAGGGTGCCCATGGTAAGGTTTCAGTCTGTCCACGTGTACAACACGTGGCTTTGCGCCCTTTGACCTTTGTATCCGGTAGACTACATCCGATAGTTTGTTTAGCACCAGATACGGCTCCTCCCACTTCAGCTGAAGCTTGGGGCAAACCCCCTTCCTCCTTGCGGGGTTGAACAACCAAACAAACTCGCTCTCCCGGATGTTCGGATCCGTCGCCCTGCGATTATAATTCTTCTTTTGACGTCTCAAGCTCCTCCTCAAGCACTGTTGCGCCCTCTCGTGAGCCTTCTGAATCTGGCTCCTCAGATTCTCCGCATAGTCAGTGTGTGCCTTATCCTCGGCTACAGCAGAATGCTCTGTGGTTAGGTCAACCGGAAGAACTACCTCTCGGCCCAGCATCATCATATTCGGGGATTCTCCGATACTCTCCTGCGGCGTACATCGATACGCTCCGGTCGCGAATGGGAGGTACCTGTCCCAATCGCGCTGGCCCATGTGGGGATCCATCATCATTGACACCATGGTGATGAGTGTCTTGTTAAACCTCTCCACGAGCCCATCCGACTTAGGGTTGTAAGCCGTTTTTCTCGTTTTGTTTATCCCGAGGATCCTACACATCTCCTGAAAAACCTCAGATTCGAAGTTGGTCCCTTGGTCAGAATGGACCTCCCTCGGCACTCCGAACCGGCACACAAACTCGCTAACAAACTTGGCGGCAACCGTCTCAGCTCTTGCATTTGGGAGTGCATATGCCTCCATCCATCTTGTAGTGTATTCTCCAACTACCAGAATCCACTGGTTTCCCTCCTCAGTCTTAGGAAGGGGACCAATCAGATCCATGGCTACCCTGTCCATGGTTCCTTCAACATTGTACTGTTGCAAGGGCGCCACCCGTCTTTTTTGACAGGATTTCTTTCTTGCGCACTGATTACAGCGGCGTAGGCAGGTTCTAACACCTGCCGACATACCCGACCAGAAATACCGCTGTTTTACACAGGCCAAAGTCTTCTTCAAACCAAGATGGCCGCCAAGTTTCCCGGCATGCAGTTCCTCGATGAACTCGCACCTGTACTTTTCGGGCACCACCGGTCTCAACCGAATGGAACTACCATCATCCGATTCCCAACGTTGGCATAGTACGCCATCTTGCACCAACAACTGGTCCCAGGAAGACCAATATGTCTTACTCGCCGGGGACATGTGAGCTATTTCCGTCCAAGGAGGGCGCTCTTTTCCCTCTCTTTTAGCGGCCACCAACCAGCTTATACTCTTGTCTATAATCTGGGCGTCGCCAAGGTCATTGTTACTTAGCGACGGCTGCACAATGGCAACCCTGGCCGATTTCTTATCAGCGTACGAGGTTGACTGTTGGCTTACCATTCCATCGCCATCATCATTATTCTCATCATTGCAGTGACTGCATTGTTTGCACGGTCTCCTCGATAGACCGTCAGCATTTCCATGCTTCGTTCCCGGGCGGTGCTGTATAGTGACGTCATATTCTGACACTACTTCTAACCACCGGGCAAGTTGACCTTCCGGATTCTTGAAGTTAATTAGCCATCTGAAAGAAGAGTGGTCCGTCCGAACTGTTGCCTTCTGACCATAAAGGTACTGGCTGAAGTACTTGAGATAGGCAACTACTGCGAGCAACTCTCGCCGAGTTACGCAATAATTCTTCTCGGCCTTACTCAACTTCCGGCTCGCAAAAGCCACAATCTTCTCCTCACCATCATGCGCCTGAGATAGAACTGCCCCGATGCCCTCTGAACTCGCATCCGTATCCAGGATGTACTCGTTGTCTGGCGACGGGTAGGTTAGGATTGGAGCTTTCAGTAACTCCTCCTTCAGCCGAGAAAATGCCTCCTGACAGGCATCACTCCACACGAACTCCTTTGATTTTGACGTCAATGCATGTAGTGGACTTGCAATGCTTGCAAACCCTTGGACAAATCTCCGGTAGTATGAATCAAGGCCAAGGAAACTCCTTACCTCCTTCACATTCTTCGGAACTGGCCAATCAGCGACGGCCTTCACCTTTTCGGGGTCTGTTGCAACTCCCTCAGCCGAGACAATGTGCCCCAAATAGGTCACTGACCTCTGGAAGAGGTTGCATTTACTTGGCTTCAGCTTGAGCCCATCGCTTCTCAAACGTTCAAACACCTGTCGTAGACGTTCTAACTCGTCATCAATTGTTTTACCAAAAACATTGACGTCATCGAGGTACACCAATAAGATCTCCCACTGCAGTCCAGTCAACACCTTCTCCATTAGGCGTTCAAACGTGGCTGGTGCGTTCGCCAGACCGAACGGCATGACCTTCCATTGATACAGACCATTGCGTACCACGAAGGCTGACTTACGCTTAGCGTCCTCGTCCAGGGCTACCTGCCAATAGCCCGATGCTAGGTCAAGGGTCGAGAACCACTGAGCGCCCTCAAGCGCATCCAGGGTCTCGTTAATCCTTGGAACAGGGTAAGCATCCTTTATTGTTGCCGCATTTAAACCCCTATAGTCAAGGCACAGACGTTTTGACCCGTCTTTCTTCCTAACCAACACCACATTAGCCGCCCATGGGCTGTCAGAAGCCTCGATCAGACCTCTTCCCCTTAGGTCTTTGACCTGACGGTCTATTTCCTGTTGATTACAAACAGGGTGCCTCCTAGGCCTCTGTCTGACTGGTTTGGCGCCAACAGTGTCAATGATGTGCTTAACCACATTGGTATGGCCTATATCACCGTCGCCCCTAGAGAACACATCTTCGAATTCTATTAGGCAGTCCTTCAATTTCATATGTTCTGATGGATCCAAATTCCCCTTACTCCTCTCAAACAGGAATTGTAAGTGACATGGCAGGATCCCTGCACCTGCTCTATGTTTACCCTGAGTGGGCGGAGTTTCAACCTCCATCTCAGGCACCATCTCAGTCGGCACATTAATCACAGACTTGGCCATAACGAGGCCCTTCTCACCAAGGCGACCACCAGATTCGACTGGCTCCATGATCAAGCTTCCTGTCAGCCCCTCACTCTGGCCGACAATCGCTCCAGCTACGATGGTTTCATGGCCCGGCGGTAGTACCGTAGTTTCAGTCACCACTACACGGCCAACGAATGGTGCACCACCCCTCCCTGTGCATTTAATTCTCTCGCCATTGATGCACAACTCTAACCTTCGGAAGTCCAAGCTTCCTTGCGTTGACAGTAACCAGTCCATGCCCAACATGGCGGGAATGCCGATATCAGCAAAAACCGCCTTTACCAGGTGCACAGTCTTACCGATTTGTAAGTCGACCCAAGCCGATCCATACACTGTCAGCGGACTACCATCCACCTGTCGCACCCTAACATCACACCCCTCCAGAACAGGTCGTTGTTCCTTAGGTATCTTATGGTATACCATAAGACTGATTAACGTGTCTTCAACAAACAACCCCTGGCACGGCCCCATCACAGGAGCCGCAACTGTGTGAGCTTCAACCTCGTTTTCAAGCTGTCTTTTCACTCCCTTGTGTTTTATTACTGTGGACCCTGTGTCTGGCTCAGCCTTCCCGTGGGTCCTTCGGTCGGCTGCTCTTCGTTTCCCTGGCTACGTGGTTGCTTGCGCCTAGACTGTGCGCATTCTCTCGCAAAGTGTCCCCGTATACCGCAATTATGACAAGTCAAATCGGCTTTGGCCAACTTCCTAGGTGGTGCCCTGGCCGATTGTGACAACCTCGTACCCGCCAGTTTTCCTAACTGACTGGTAATTTCATTCACGCTTCTAGACAGCTGACTAACTGCTTGATCAATAGCCTGGATCTTAGCTTCCGTGTCTCGGTCCGTACTTCTCGCAAACTTAGGGGGCCTCTCAACTCTCCGCTGGGCCTCTACCTTGTGAAAACTGTCAGTCTCCAGGGCAGCCTGTAACGCCTCAGACAAATCCTTTGGCCTCGCCCGAAAAATGCCTTCTCGTACATGCTGATCAGATACAGCGTCTACGAAATGATTCTTCTCCAATCGGTCTCTTGCCCCTTCGGGGATTTCCGGATAACCCTTGACAACCAACTCATGAATGGCTTGACATAACTCCTGCAGGGTTTCTTTAGGCCCCTGCCGACGATGACGTAACTCGACCAGAAAATGTTCGGCTTGCTGACCAGGCCCAAACCGCCTAGCCAACAACTCAATCATTTCCTCATACGTCAGTTTATGGCCCTTGAGGGCGCCCTCTCCAAGGATACGAACTGCATCTCCTTGGAGACTCGCAGCTAAATATTCGGCAGACTGCGCATCGTCCCAACGGTTTACTAACCGGCAACTCTCGAAGTGCCCGTGAAATTCAGCCCACGGGGCTTTGCCATTAAACCGGTCAGGAATAATATTAGGGCGGCGAGGAGTCTGGAAGACTCGCGCACTTAATTCATCTTCACCAACGAATCTGTCCTCCCTTTTCAACTGAAGAGGCCCCGTCCCTTCTGTTCCATAGTCACCAACCCGCATGCTACCAGCCTTAATATCAGGTGAACGTGTAGCAAAACTCATTAACTCGCTGAGTAGCTTCTTCTCGACATCAGGTGCATCTGGCGTGCGAATGAACGGGTTCCCATTCACACCCTTCTCGTGTACCGCAGAGACTACCGCAGGCGCGTAGCCAGGATTTGTTCATGGGGGTGTTTTGCTGGAGACTGACATGGGGGAGGGGTCTAAGGGGAGGGGGTGTCCCCCTCCCCTTTGGCGAACTTTTAGTGAACGGCGATCATGGGGTTGGGGGTGGGGGGGGGGGGCAGGTCCATAATCGCTCGAAATAATCACTGTAAAGTGACTGTCTTGGGCATTACTATTATGTTCAGATGCATTATTATTATTATTATTATTATTATTTTCCTCAATTGCCGGATAGGGCGACACATAAGCTCTTGCCCTGGACGCATTCTGGTTGCTTCTGCTTTTTTGTACTGCTTGTCCATAGCTGTTTTCCATTTACACTGTCGTCGATAGTACAGCATAACTTGGCATTTAGTCAGACTTTTTGGGGTTGTGGCCTGTTGGGCCTACACTCTTGTCTTTTGGCTTATGCCAAATGTAGTTGGGAGCTTGCAGCACGTGGGCAGTGAGGCGATTGGCGGTGGACTCTTGTGGATGCTATTGTCATGTACCTTTTTCACTGAGCTACTACCTGTGTAATTTGCCTGTTAGACGGACACCATGCCACCTTGTGAATTTCCATTCCACATTGACTGTCGTTAATTGGGGCCAGTTAATATTGGTTCTAATTTGGGGTATTTAATTGCCATGTAATTTTGGGGTTTACTAATTTTTAATTTTGTTTATTACTGTCATTAAACGTCATTTTCTCTGCAATCGGGATTGTACTGCTTACACAAGTTAGGGGTGAACCTTTCAACTTGTTAATTGCATCTAATTGATGTTAACTGCTATAAATTATCATTCCGAAGCTAATTGTTGTGATTTCGGTGTTTAATTGTTGAGAATTGTATAGAATTTTGTTTGCAATTAAAGTTATTCATATATTTTTCCTAAATTTTTGGTCCTCTGATAATTCTTTAGTGTGCATTACTGTTTCCTTTTAATTTATTTAGGGTCTGGATATAACGTTGCCGTGCCATTTGGTAACCGTGTATCACCAGACTCTTCTCCTCTCAATATTATTATTTATATTTTCTTTAATTTCCAATTGTAACCATGCGGTGATGGGGATACTGAAAAAAATCAATCCCTTAAAAGACAAAACAGCGGGCGTTTACGAAGAAAATGGGATTGCTACTGATCCAGAGAAAATTAGGGCAGTTGTTGATTGGTCTGTTCCACGTACTGTGAAACAGCTTCGCTCTTTTTTGGGTTTTGCCAGTTACTATAGGAGATATATCCCCAATTTTGCTGGCATAGCACGCCCCTTACATGCTATGGTCGGGGAATGTCAAAAACATTCTCCTAAATATTTTAGAAATAGATGGAATGATGTTTGTTTAAAAGCTATGAATGAATTGAAGTCAAAGTTTGTTTCCACACCTATTCTGGCATATGCTGATTTTGATAAACCTTTCCTTCTTGACATTGATGCTAGTCTGTCAGGACTGGGTGCCGTTTTGTCACAGGTTCAAGGAGGACATGAGCGTGTCATTGCATATGCAAGTCGAGCACTTCGTGAGAAAGAAAAGACGATGCAGAATTATAGTTCAAGGAAACTGGAACTTCTTGGCTTAAAATGGGCCGTTTCTGAAAAGTTTAAAGATTACCTTTACGGCTCTTCATTCATAGTTCGTACAGACAATAATCCTTTAAGTCACCTTTCCAATGCAAAACTTAGTGCCACCGAACAACGTTGGGTTTCTACTTTGGCTCTATTTGATTTTACCATTTTATATCGGCCTGGACGTGCTAATCGCAATGCAGATGCATTGTCTAGGCAATTTGAGAAGGATTGTGAAGAGGCTTCTGTGTCGGAGCTTTTTGCTGAACAGTGTCGTCAAAAACAGGGTATTTGCATTCCAGCTGACCTTCAGGTTGAGATAATGAAAAATATCTTGGATTTGAGTTGTGCTCGTATAGTCGCAGAACAGTGCGCCAATATATCTTCTTTCCCATCGTATACGAGAAGAGAGTTATATGATTTACAAGTCAGGGATCCAGTAATTGGTCGTTATTTGGATATTCATGCATCACATTCTACATTAAGTTGTTCTCAACGACAAAGAGAACCTATTTTGGTTAAGTCTTTGTTGAAGCAGTCCAAACATTTGTTGATGCATGAGGGTGTATTATATCGTGAGGTGGAAGATCCTAAGTTAGGGAAATTAAGACAACTTGTATTGCCAGAATCTCTTAGGTCTCGTATTTTGACCAGTTTGCATAATAATTTTGGACATCAAGGAATAGAGCGTACTCTATCTTTGGTTAGATGTCGATGCTATTGGCCTCGTATGTATAATAATATTAAGCAGTGGATTCAGAATTGTCAACGTTGTGCTGTATCTAAGATACCTATTCCAGCAGTTAAGAATCCACTAGGACATTTGTCGGCCACTGCACCATTAGAAGTTATTGCAATTGATTTTACGTTGTTGGAACCAGCATCTGATCACACGGAAAATGTTTTGGTCATTACAGACGTTTTTTCCAAATTTACTGTAGCTGTTCCGACTAAAGATCAGACAGCTAAGACAACAGCGGCAGCTCTAGTTAGAGAATGTTTTTTTAAGTATGGGACACCTCAAAGAATACATTCGGATCAAGGCAGACAGTTTGAATCTGCCCTAATACATCAGCTTTGTCATTGTTACAATATTTCAAAATCTCGAACAACGCCTTATCACCCACAGGGTAATGCCCAATGTGAGAGATTCAATCGGACGATGCATGATTTATTACGCATATTAACGGCTGAGCAAAAGCTTTCATGGCCAAAATATCTTCCTGAATTGGTGTTTGCATATAATGCTACTGAGCATTCCTCTACAGGCTTTAGTCCATTTTGTTTGATGTTTGGTCGTGAACCGTGGTTGCCTGTTGATGCCTTATTGGACAAGGGAGTTGATGATATTCAGGATTGGCTTAAACATCACCGGCAACGGTTAAATAAGGTTTATTTGTTAGCCAAGGCAAAGTTGGATAGAGAATTGTCTAGAAGTAAGACACACTTTGACAGGAGTACTCATCCAAATATTTTCAAAATTGGTGATTTAGTTTATTTGAGGAGACATCATCGTGGTCGTTCAAAAATACAAGATGCTTATTTTTCAGATATATATCATGTTGTAGGACAGCCAGAATCTTCATCCTTTGTGTATATTATTAAGCTACAAGATGGCACAGTAACTAAAACTGTCAATTCTACTGAATTGAAACTGGTACCATCTGGGGTTGTTAATAAGGATGTCGATACTAGTTTTTTACAAAAATCAGGAATGAATCTGGATCAAAAATCCAGTTTAGATTCCTCGGAGACAAATATTTTGTCGGAAGGACTCGGGTCAGACTCGGATTCAGATGTAGAAATTGAAATTATTTATCCCAAGTTGTCTGATGTCCAAACTTTGCCTCCTCCTCCTCTTCCTCTTACACCAGGACGTCAACTTCCCCAAGTACCTCCAGTTCAATTACGTCGCTCTCAACGGACCACAAAGGGGCAACATAGAAATCCATTTAAGGAATCTCGATCTGTGCTATCACGGCAACAACTCTTCTCTAGTAAGAATAATAGAGTATTTTCGTTTCCAGAACATGTTGGTTTGAATGTGGTCCTAGAATTGAAATAGCTGCTTGTATTGGAAGTGGTTAGTTATTCTTGATCAGCCACATCTCAGATTTTACAATACCTAAAAAAAAAAAAAAAAAAAAAAAGAAGAAAATTCTTATGGTTGGATGTAGTATTTGTATATTTCCTAATAATTGGTCTTCCAGTGACATACTGGACAGCTTCTTTTACTTCCAAAATATTCTGTATAGTTTGGACATATGCTATGGCCTGGTGAGCATAGGCTCGTTCTTCAGTGACATACTGAAGAGGGTCAAATAGCAATTTGTCTTTTACCAGATCATATTTTCTGGAATATTTCAAAAACAAAAAATAAATCAATTTAGCAGATAGTATATGTGTACAGACTGCGATCAATCTGTATAGGTTTTATTAGAAGCATCCGATTTAGAAATTTGTTCTACTATACTTGCAGATTTACTCCAACTGTTTTCTATTTTTTAGGGGAGTTGTGAAATATCTGAACCAAAATATCTGAACCACTCATTTTGATGGAATATTAAAATTACTCTTGCCTGGTTATTGAGATATGGTAATCCATATCTTTGACAGTTTTTTAAAATCAATTTACCTGGCAGTAGAAGCATCGAAATACTTTTGTGGCTGTTGAATGTTAAAATCATGCTCTTGAAGATGTTGAAATATTTAATCCAAAGAGGAGTGGATTTAACCAAGGAGTTTGTTGTATCAAATTGAAATTATGATTAATCTTTATTTGATTGATATATTTATCTCTTATTTGTAAGTATTTTTTTTTCTTATTTCTTTAGTATCTTGCATAATGGTTGAGTAGACAGTTGTCTCGTACTGTTATGGATGTATAATTATTTAATTTTCGGTATAAATTTCTTTTTTGGGGTTAAGTGTGACCAGTCGACTAATTTTTGTCATCGGTCACGTAGTCTATTATGTTAATAGTTGTGCAGGGCGCCCTCTTTTGTGACCACCTTGTTGGCACTTAAGGAATGTGGTCATGCCCTGAGTTTATATTGTTGTTTTTTGTAGTAGTTATGTAACTGGTGGGATGTTTAATACACTTGGTTGAGTTTTTCCTTTGGCCTGCTACATATAAACTGCATTTTTGGGGGGGACTTGGGTCTTAAGCTCTTGCCCTGGACGCATTCTGGTTGCTTCTGCTTTTTTGTACTGCTTGTCCATAGCTGTTTTCCATTTACACTGTCGTCGATAGTACAGCATAACTTGGCATTTAGTCAGACTTTTTGGGGTTGTGGCCTGTTGGGCCTACACTCTTGTCTTTTGGCTTATGCCAAATGTAGTTGGGAGCTTGCAGCATGTGGGCAGTGAGGCGATTGGCGGTGGACTCTTGGTGAGTATATTACATTTAAATTACTTGGTTGTTTGGCCTCCGTATATAATTTATATACTAAGTTTATGTTAACATTGTGGCTATATGTACATTGGTTGTTGTGCAGTTTAAACATGAGGCTGGTGTATCCTAAATTCCAATCAGTATTGCAGTTTATCTTATAGTTATGTCATGTCCTTTACACCTTTTTATGTATGGGTTTCTTTTATGTAAAATGTTGGTTTTATTCCAGTGGATGCTATTGCCATGTACCTTTTTCACTGAGCTACTACCTGTGTAATTTGCCTGTTAGACGGACACCATGCCACCTTGTGAGTAAGTTATGTTTAAGTGTAATGGGAATTTTCGATATTGTGTGTTTTTGTATGAAAAGTGCTCTGATTATAGGCAATAGAAAATGGTGCAATTGTGGAATCCTTGACATTGAGAACGTTATGGATTCCTCTAAAAAAAGGTTATTACTTTTCTATGGTAGTAAATTGAGTGGATCACTTATGATATGTAATTTTTCTGTTTCAGATTTCCATTCCACATTGACTGTCGTTAATTGGGGCCAGTTAATATTGGTTCTAATTTGGGGTATTTAATTGCCATGTAATTTTGGGGTTTACTAATTTTTAATTTTGTTTATTACTGTCATTAAGCGTAATTTTCTCTGCAATCGGGATTCAGTTTTCAAGTTGGGGGTTGGGTCTTTTTGTAAGTTTGCGTTAATAGTTATTTGTCAATTTTGATGCAGAAGTAACGATTGCTGACTGCTGAAATTTTTGAGTTAAATTCTAACTCTTTACTGCCTGCATTAAAATTTGCTTTCCCTAAATTCGGGATTGTATTGCTTACACAAGTTAGGGGTGAACCTTTCAACTTGTTAATTGCATCTAATTGATGTTAACTGCTATAAATTATCATTCCGAAGCTAATTGTTGTGATTTCGGTGTTTAATTGTTGAGAATTGTATAGAATTTTGTTTGCAATTAAAGTTATTCATATATTTTTCCTAAATTTTTGGTCCTCTGATAATTCTTTAGTGTGCATTACTGTTTCCTTTTAATTTATTTAGGGTCTGGATATAACGTTGCCGTGCCATTTGGTAACCGTGTATCACCAGACTCTTCTCCTCTCAATATTATTATTTATATTTTCTTTAATTTCCACTCGGTAACAATTGGCGTTCGTGACCCTTGAGCTATATATAGCCGGTAGCTACAACGTTATTGTACATGGCGATGCAACTGTTACGACATCGCTATGACTCACTATGAGTTTCCTGCCCGCTGCTTGAACTTATTGCATTCCGTTGTAGAGGGCACTCAACCTGAACGGTTTGACCTATATATATATATAATACAGTACAAAGTGCATCGTTGTAAGGAGGATTGCAAGAGACTCGAGTGAGGCCCGGAGGAGGGTGCGATAATTATCACTAGCGTATCTCTCCAAGTCACTGGTGTTTTCTGCATATATTTTTTTTGGGCACTTGGGCCATGGGGGGTGTTTGAACACCCAAAACACCCCCCTTGGCTACGCGCCTGGACTACCGGGCTAGACACCTTGTCACCCCTTGGAGGAGTCCAATCAATTAAACTTTCACCACCCCGGTCCCTGTGATGAACTTTCGGCGTGTAAACCTCCCGCAATGGTGGCACCACGAACAATGAGTATCCAGACGTCTCCTCCCTTCTTTCGGTCAAACCTTGACTCGGGAGCCGGAATTCTACATCCGGGTCTACTCTGACGTAATCGCGTGACACTGGCACGTCACCTCGAGCTCCACCAACTGGGCTTGCTACAGATGTTTGCTCCTCCTTTAGAGCTGCTTTTAATTGGGAGATCTGCTCCACAGCTTGAGGTTTCTCCTACTGTAACAACTGTATCTCCATTCGGGACTTATACAGGTCCCCTTCTAGATGGTTACCGGCGTTCATACTGCTGTCTCGGCAGTCCCGTTCTCAGGATTCCACCCCGCAGTTCTCAGCCAGCGAAAATACCTCCTATCTTTTCTGTATATCAGCCACAAGTAGCAAAACCAAATGGTAAAGACTACTACAGCGATTATAACGAACAAAATGAGGATCAAGAACAACTGATGCATATGAACGCAGCGGGAAAAGGTGACACAGAAATTCAATGCTGAATGCTGACCTAGCCTAACCCAGGCTGTTTATAAACTGACCAATACAGATCCCACTTCTGACACCAATTTGTGACGTCACGCCCCTCGGGCGGAAAAGAGAGAGCTCGGTGAGGGCGCACTCATCCTCCTCCTCGGGGCGTGGCGCGGACGGCATGTACCGGAGGGTCCCTGAGCGGTTAGAGACGCGTCCGTTGGGATGGAAAAATACAGTCCCTGTATTGGACAGGTGAAAGTGGGCCGGGTCACACGTTACTTGCCGGGTCTTTTAATTGATGATGACCTCGCACTCAACAACCAATAACAAACATGCTTGTAGACACCATATGATTTTTAAGGAGACTCAACGTGTACTGGTTTATTCAAAGCTGTTCTCACCCCTAGTTCTCAACTTGTCTTATAGAGGGCGCTCTTACACTTCTATTGTACAGGAAAGCTTTGCAACACGATACAGTTACAGCTAGTGGATATCTCGGATTCACCACGCATGCGCGCTAACTCGTGAGCTGTAGCAAGTCTGGGGCCAATACAATATAGGGAATGTCGCCCCCACTCGACTAGTGCCGAGCAGTTACGGTCACGCCCTATAATCTCGTACGCTCCTGTGGCAGGAACGTTTCGCACCGCACCACCAGTAAAGGCCCGTCAACCCACTCACTCACTACAACAGCGCATGATCGGCAATGTACCAGACTGGTAAGCATAACTTGAGTCCGAAGCCAGGTTATGGCAGTCGATTCATCGGGTTACCGCCGCACTTCCGGTCCCTAAGCAAGGGGATATGAATCACACTGCAATCTCGTCCCTAATAACGGAACAAATTACCACAATGCAACTCGACCCCCAATTAAGGAACCCAACCGACTACACACAACACTGACAACGATCCCTACCTC
This sequence comes from Hippasteria phrygiana, assembly GCA_037893225.1. NCBI lineage: Eukaryota > Metazoa > Echinodermata > Asteroidea > Valvatida > Goniasteridae > Hippasteria > Hippasteria phrygiana. The sequence goes on from JAZGUH010000182.1 coordinate 1,259,869, forward strand.
TTAATACACAAGGTGGTAGCCGACGTCCGTTGCCGAATACGCCAAACCTAATATAGCAAGGTTTGTTGCGTGGTGAACCTAATAACCCTATCAATACCGCGCGCGCGCCACCTGGGCTCAATGTTGCATGGACGTTCGCACCATAGTGCTTGTTTGTCACATGAATTTATTAGCTTTACACGACCAGCGTTCTCTGTTGGCACGAGCTACTATTGTTTGCAACTGAAATGTGAACAGCGCCCTCACTTTGGGCAGCGCTGTGCGGTTGGATTTACACTTTAAAAGGCACGCGCGCGAAACGCACTTTGCATCCCCACGCCACTTAGCCGCTATCATGGCCGAAAACGCTTCCAAGATTTTGGAGGAAATCTTCGCAGATAGCGGTTCAGATATGTCCGATGATGAATTTTCTCTAGCAACATCTGACGACAGTGATGGAGAAGCAATCCATACCTTGTCAACTTCGTCGGGAAAGCCAAATTTCAGGTAGGGAGGTTCATAAAACTTTAGGTTCAACTTGGCTAGTCTCGAAATGTTTCGCATCCGTCATTCATGTCTATATTACTACTACTACACTAGGCTACTGTAATGTAACCTTTGCTTTTTGATGTTCTTTCGCAGGGAAAATCATAAAAAGCACTGAACGTTTAAGTTTGCATTGCATAATCCGATGGAATCCAATTAGAAATTGATGAAAATATTGAATTTGTACCTGAAGTATGCAAAGTCAAGTGTGATGATTTTGCATCAAAATCAAAGTTCAGATAGGACAGCAAATGCAATGCTGAAAAAAAGCACATTTTAATTCCACTGAATTGGGTCTTATTCAATTACTAAAAAGACTGGCGGCAATAATAATCTATAAGAAGGATTTTGAATGTAATTAAAAACTATTAATTAATGTACAGGTACCCCCGAAATCAAAATATTAATCACAATTTCTTATAAGAACATTGGTCTGCAAATAAACAGCAGCCTCGTACATGTTTCTTAATGTCCGTATTTTTTTACTTGTTAGCTAAGATTGATAAGTAAGATACTAAAAATATTAACTACAATCTGTGTCTTATGTGAATTTAGGGATAAAAGGCCTACCGCAATTGAATCATGGCTGCACTTATTTCAGTGGGAACACTATGAGCATCCAAAAACAGCATTGTACAGTTTGTCATTAAAGGTAATACAACATTTGCGACCACCCCCCCCCCCCCCCCCCCCACAGACAAGAAGAAAACTACCTCATTATTATGAATGACCGTACTTGACAGTCAAGAATAGTCTCGAGCATCCTGTGAAATCAGGGCACCTGGTGTGCTGTTCCGTTTAACCAAACTGACATTTTGTAGCAATTTCCAAAGATGGTCGGCCAACCGTCGTCCAAAAAAATACTAAACCCCGGATCAATCCGTTTGACTCAAAAAACAAAAGCTAATGTTGTATACTACCTTAAAGAAAATGTGCCTTGAAATGAATAGCGTCCCACTACCTTTCTGAATGTTCCTATTTCAGGTGTGGATGGAATACAGCAAGCACCTCCTACAGCAAGCGCCCACCGATGAACTTCAGTGAAGAGACTGGCTGTACGGAAGATTTCAGTCACCTGTCACCAATGCAGATCTTTCAGCTCTTCTGCCAAGCAGTGTGGGAGTTGATGGTGGAGGAGACAATCGCTATGCCGACCAAACAATGTGTGCAGATGCAGCCAATCATCAGCCTGCCTGGACTCCAACTACTGTTCCTGAAATGATGGCATTCATGGCCTTGCTTCTGTGCATGGGTATTAACAAAAGGCCTCGCTACAGCATGCACTGGTCCAGGTCCGAACAAAAGGCCTCGCTACAGCATGCACTGGTCCAGGTCCGAAGTTCTGCAAATGAAGTCCCCTGTATTCGGCGACCATGTCTCGGAATCGATTCACTGCGATCCTTCGATTGTTCCACCTTGCCAACAACAGAGCTCAACCAGGTGATGCTCCCCCTGACAAACTGTCCAAGGTTCGCCCGCTGCTCGACATTGTATTGCCATCCTTTCCTCGCATTTACAAGCCAGGCCGAAACCTCTCACCGGATGAGACAATGATCAAGTTCAAAGGCCGACTTGGTTTCAAACAGTACATGCCACGAAAGTCCGCCAAATGGGGATTGAAATGTTTTTCATTGAACGAGTCAGAAACCGGTTATACATGTGCCTGGAAGGTGTTCACCGGCTCTCACCCCACATCAAAAGAATCTAGTCAACCCTCCTCCGTTGGTTATGCTTCAACACACCACCCACCTAATCTTCCATCTGCTGGGCATGTAGTCCTCGACCTTATTAAAGGACTCGAACATAAGGGACATTTCATTTTCATGGACAATGTACACGAACACGGCTCTCGTCTGCAAGTTGTCACAGTTAAAGTTCGGAGCTCGTGGAACTGTACGCTACACCTCACAAGGGATTTCAGATTGTGCAAACCCAAAAAAGTTCCCCATGAGAAGAGGTGCTGACACCCAGTTTTACACCAAAGCCGGGCAACTGTGCGTCGTTTGGCAGGATGCCAAACGTGTAACTCTTCTCACTAATTTTTGAAACTGCGATATCGACACGAAAGACATTCGGAGCAAAAACAGTTTGAGTGGACTTCGTACGATCAAAAAACCTTCTGTCGTCAATGATTATAATAAATACATAGGAGGAAGTGATCTTGCAGCACAAATGTGTCAGTACTACTCGCACCCTCACAAATCGATGAAATGGTGGAAAAGAGTTTTCGTGACCATTCTTGACATCTGTTTGTTAAATGCTACCATTGTTTACAACAGCATCCCTACAAACCAGCACTTGACCACTTTGGATTTCAGGGTCAAGGTGATAGAAGGACTTCTTTCCACCTGGAAGCACAACCCAGCTCAGCATGCCAGTCAAGTGTCCTGTGGTTCCAGCCGCTTTCCAAATCATCACTATCCTGGGAGAAATGTTGCTGGCAAAAAGCGCAACTGTGTTGTTTGCAGTACCAGAGCCAAGCGGAAACAAACTCGCATGATTTGTAAACAGTGTGACAAACCAATGTGTGTAATACCATGCTTTGAGAAGTTTCACAGTCTGTGATAATCATTCGCCCGAGTAGGTTTTATTGCGCCCCCCCCCCCCCCCATTGCAATGTTGGAGTGATGGTGCACACACCGCCACCCAACATTGAATCGGGGGGGGGGGGGGTGGGGGGGAGCCGCATACACAGCATTTATACCGTGCGAAGCGTGCTAAAAATCACAAAGCTAGGAAGTCAAAATAATTGGTCAGCGAGGTTAACAATTGAGCATACATGTACAATGTAGTTCAGAATTCCACAATTTTGCCTGCCCGTGCACACATTTCATGTCGTATTGACTACACACGCAAAACATTGACTGATCAGAAATTACACATCTTACGATTGACGCAAAATTGCAACTAAACATTATAATACATGGGGAAGGTACCAAAATAATCATGAATAAATAATCTTCCTAAACAACCGTTTCCTTAAGAAATTACCAATTTGAGTGAAAATGGGAAGACAAAAAACTACAATGCACGCTATTTTGTTTACATGTACTTTTCTAGGTAGACCTGTATTTTTGCAGTCTCCTGAACTCTGATTGACCCTTCTAATTTGTCAGATCTGTAATACATTGACATTGCAAAATGTTATTTTTCACAATTTTGTTCATGGCTTGTAACGGAGATGGACAGCTTTGGGAGTTAGCTCGATTTGACACATTGTATAGATTTTCATTGCTGGTCAATCAGCGCTAGCGACTCGTATTATAGTTGCTTTGTGTACACTGTATAACTTATGTTTCTAAATCTTTACTTGTTTTTTTATGTGTTTTGTTATGTCTGGTATGCCTTACACAAGCTGTCGCTTTTTAGGTTTTGCCTCTTCAAGATCTTCTTGACTCAATTTTCTTATTTGTATTCTTTTATATCTGTTGTGAATTACCATGAAGAGGAAATAAATTGCACTGTGGGCTAGTATAAATGCTGTGCATAGTGGCCTTCATTTTAACTTTCAGGGGGTTTCTCGAACCCTGGCTTCGTCTCTGGCTATTACGCAGTCCCATTGCCAATCTGAAGCCTTGATACGTAAATATACATACAGACTGGCTCCGGATTAAAACATCAAACTTTTATATACATTTGTACATGTAGCCAAAACTATTCAAGATCTTGCCTAATCTGGGGACAAAATTACGCAAAGCCCGAGCCCAAGCCAGGGTTTGAGAAATGCCCTCTTAACTGCATCCAAACGGTACTAATTTTTTCAAGTTTGTGCAATTATCACAACAATCCTTCAATTTGAATACAATTGTCGCACATTCCTTGAGAGCTGGGGATTTATGAACCACCCCTCAAAATAAATCTCTTTTCAAAGAGCAATATTTTAGTTCTCATTCAATTAGTTAGGTTGGGGTCTGTTTCTCAACGAACCTCAGGATTCCACAACACTTCAAAGAAGAATAGCCTTTCATTACATTGCCTTGTGAGGGCGCTATACACTAAAACTTGGCCAAAAGTGTCTGGCAAAGAAGGGTGAGCACTTAAAAAGACCAACCAAAATGACATCGTCACGCCTTGTGCCTATTCAATAAAGCCTCGTGCCTATTCAGTAAGGCCCATTGCGCTTTCAGTAATACATGACGATGTCGTTTTGGTGGTTCTGAAACAGTGCCTTCCGTAAAGAAGTGGACATGTCATGTACATGAGCAGTGGCGGATCTACGGGGGGGGGGGGGTTTGGGGGTTTAAACCCCCCCCCTTGGGCTGAGAATTTTTTTTACAAATAATCGGTGTCGGGTGTCGAAAATTCGGCACGCTGGGGTGTGTAGGCCAATCACCTCAGATACCCCCCCCCCCCCCCCCCCCCCTTAGTGAAAACCTAGATCCGCCCCTGATGAGTGTGGTATCCAGAGCACAGTCACAAAATATGCCTTGGTATTGAAAGGGTTATGTAAGGCTCTCCTAAAACTGGCTCAGCGCACGCCTTTTATAGCCTTTGCGGCCGACCGCCTGCCGCAATACGCCTGCGCGCGTGCTGCACGTCATTGAACAGTGACCCACACCGTCTAACCCCGTGCTCACTGGGCGGAGCGTGCCCGCTGCACGAGCCACCACCGTAGTGTATACGGTGAGTGCACGCTCCCGCATGCTTGCTGCACTGAGCGGCAAATTCGCTGCACTAGCGCCCTCTGTCGCGTCACAATATGCATCTGGGGCACATGCAAGTTAGGGTGAACTAAATATAGCTCAGTATCTGGGAAGTTGGACAGTGAGCGGTTACTGCGTACCCCCACAATAATAATAATAACATTTGTAATGCGCAGCATATCCACACAAAGGGTGCTCAATGCGCTAACAGGACATGCTTAAGGTGAGCAAAGCATTAAGAGTGTTTAAAAAAAAATTCTTCAAATCGTCAACAGTCTCAGATGCCCTCACTGACTTATAAGGGAGTTTGTTCCATATGTGAGGAGCCGCAGATGCCATATCACTCCATGATCGTTTGGATTTTGGAACAACCAGAGAAAAATCATTGGATGACCGAAGACCTGAGCGAGATGGCTTGTGGATGCTGATGAGAGAAGTGATGTACATGTACTGAGGAGAGGAGAACTTCAAAGCGCAGAAGGTGATGAGAAGAACTTTGTATGTCAGACGCTGTTCGACAGGCAGCCAGTGGAGGCGTTTAAGGATTGGCGAGATGTGACAGTGTTTAGGTGCGTTCGTAACTAAACAAGCTGCAGCATTTTGAACGCGTTGGAGCTTCTGAATTTGGCGCTTAGGAAGACCGTGAATTAGAGAATTGCAAGTTGCAACAGTCGATACGAGATGTGACGAAAGCATGCACGAAATGCTCGGCAGCCTTCGGAGTGAGATACTTGAGAATGAGGCGAAGGTTATGAAATTGTCAGATTAGAATCAAAAATAACTCCCAGGTTTCTAGCCTTTTCAGCAGGGGAGATTGATGTTGTACTAATAAGAATAATCAGAATTTAAACTTAGCAATCTGCTGTCTTGATCCCAGTAAGAGATACACGGTTTTGCCATTACAAAATTGTATTGAGTTTCAGGTAATTCTCTTGCATCTAGCTGCTAAGATCACTGATGCAGGCTTCGGTACGAGAAATCCACCTGTCAATTCTTCTTGTACCGGTTGACATAAGAAGTACAACTGTGTGTCGTCTGCATAAATGTGATAACAGAGGTTGTGATTCTTGAAAATTTTGTGTAGTGAAAGAGTATAAATGTTAAACAGTTGTGGACCAAGAACCGACCCTTGAGAGACAGAAAAATTCAGGTAAACTGTGTCGGAGTAAGTGTCATGAACAAGACCTGCCTGTGATCTGTTGGAGAGGTATAAGATCTAAACCATTTGAAAGCTTCCCCGCCAATACCAATCTGCTGTAATCTGTCTAGTAGAGTTATGTGGTCGACAGTGTCGAACGCGCCACTCAAATCCAGCAGGATGAGACCAGTCACCCTCCCACTATCCATTGCTGTAAGGATGTCATTTTGTACTGGTAGGAGGGCGGACTCGAAACTTTGCATTTCTTAATAGACCGTTAAGTCTCGCGCATAAAGGTCACGATTGAACTTCCGGGCACCTCTGAGCCGCCGGCTATAGGACTTTTACGTGTGGTTGATTTTGTTTTCTATAATACTTTTGTTTTTACGAAGATCTAAACCATGAAACGGCCATAAATATGGATGATAAGTTCAAAATAGATTTTACAATATATGAAAACATGAAGAAAGGTAAGAAAAAATGTTTGACCTGAGCGTCAGGATTGCAACGTGATTGGCTCATTGTCGGCAAGAGAAAGCCCGACCTCCAAAACCCCTTTACTGCATGCGCCCGCTGCGGACGTAAGTTAACGTACGTACATATGCGACGAAATAATAGGGACCATCAAGGGCGGATCCAGGGGGGGGGGGGGGGGCAAAGGGGGCCATGCCCCCACCGCCCCCCCCCCCCCCCCCCCCCCCCCAACTGACGTCGCAAAAATGCAGCCACTGCGTACACCCATCCACAAAACTCAGCTAAACATCTTTTTGGCCCCTCCTAACAAAAAAGAGAAAAAATAATGTTAGGCCCCTTCAAAAAAAACATATTGTGTTCTGGATCCGCCCTTAGGAACCATTAGATTTGATACGCATACGGGATACGTGTGCGGCTCGAACAAAATCGCTTATTAAATTACCATTTTGTGTGATAATTTTATCAGTTTTACATTATAGATTTCAACATTATTATATGAGATGTAAATTGCAGATAGTGTACCAAATGAAATAACAACGCAAAATGGATATTGAACAGACGACGTTTTCGAGCCGGATATGTATCCCGTACGCGTATCAAATCTACTGATCCCTAATGGCGAATGACGTACGTAGGACGTAGTAGACATTTTCGTTCTCCTTTTCCCTAATTTGATATATCGTTCACATTTTGTAAATTCAAATGAAAAATAATATTTTGCTAAAGGTTTTTATCTACATTTCAGTAAAAAGAACAGCGTCAAAACAAATTATTTCAAGAAAACTACTCGCTTTACACGTTGAAGCTCCTATTCGAGGTGCCCGGAAGTTCGGTTTCTCGTAAACTTTCGTACGTTCTCGAGGTCAACTTACACGCTCTATAGGCAGATTGAAAGTCATCGTGAAAGTTGTTATCTTTCAAGTAGGACTGCAGACTAGTGGATACTACACGTTCGATGACTTTTGAGAGTAAGCTAACAGGTTTGCTGTAGGACGGTAGCTTGCTAAGTCATGCTTGTTAAGATGTGGCTTTTTCACACACTGCAGAGAAAAACATTGTTTAAACTTTTAAACAACCCCGGGCTGTTCATGTTCCCTGCTTAAACAACCAACTGGTTGTTCTTTGTTCATGAGATGTTTCACAAGTGCATGTTGCATGGACACTGAGAAAGTGGCATTTTGTTGACAATCTCTGCAATATACGGGTCAAAATCGTCAACATATTTCTTGAGAAGGCCTGTAGGAATAGGGTCAAGCTCACATGACGATGTCGAGCTCATGATAACTTTCTTCACTTCAGCGGCAGAAGTTTGGATGAAGTCAGTTAACACTGCAGTAAATGACGACGGGCTGGACCGAGCACGGCTTGTCTGTGTTTCACGTTGCATGTCATGGCGAATATTGATGATTTGGTTTTTGGAAATGTAATGTTTCCGTCCTTTGCCGACGCGGGTTTTCAAACAGGAATTTCGTTGTGCTTATACAGGTTGGCGAACTCTCAAGGAGGGGTATGACAACGAGCTCCTCTGGTGGGAGGACGTCAAATCCCGCATAAAGCGTTTTATTATTACCTTTTCTTGTCGGGAGCGTCGGGAGTCACTTTTGTCTTCCCTGCACTCCGTTACTATTTATATGCCGGGAAGTGAGATGCTAACACTCGTTTCCAGGATAATAAAAATAAAGGAGGCCATTAAAGAATTGGACGACTTCGAAGCGGAGGGTGCCCGGATCCGCTCGCGGGTTCGGGAATTTCAGGAAGGGGAGAGGCCGTCCAATTCTTTTTTCACCTGGAAACCTTCCATGCTCGGAGGAAAATAATTTCCTTCGTCCGAAACTCACAAAGAGACATTGTTACATCCTCCGGAGAAATTTTACCCGACCGCTCATGTCAGGAACCGGTTTCAGATAATGGAATCGAGTACCCGTAACCGAAATAACATAATGTAGTAGTTCCTCAAACAATGAAAAAGAAAGTTTTTGAGTGTCATTATTTTGTGAGGAATTTTGAAAATGAAAACCACGGTACATGTTTATGTTTGTGGCCCTGGCGAAAATGCAATTTACACCGTAACGCTATAGAGCTCACTGTACACACTTCCATCTTCCTACATTGATGCACCGAGTGGTAGTATTAACGTGCGGACCTTTACGAACAATATGAACAGCAATTTCCAAGATTTAATTTTTGGAATTTGGCTTTCTTGAACGGGTACCCCTTTTTTTCTTCAATCGGGTACCCGATGCCTGCAAATAGAGTGGTCCTAGTCATCGCACTTGGAGCCTCCCGTTAGTGTGAATGAAAACTTTGTTTGAAAAAGCTCCATCTATTTATTACACTCCCATTCAAGAACATAGTTAAATAATGGATTCAGTACGCGCATGAATGCGCGTATAGATGACAACCTGCCAGGTGGTCTTTTTCAAGCCGCGGCTCTGGCCGTCGTCCGTATTCAAGAGGCTAACAATATGAACATGATTATCACTTATAATTTAAAAAAATGTTTTCGTCAAAGGTACAATACTTTCTAGAGCTTTCAATGAATAACGTCCCTTTTTTACATTGTAAGTAACTAGTACCAAATTATAACATTATCTTCAGTCTATAATACACTGCTATATACTCTTCGTTTTTCTAAATACATGTATTGAACACCACAACGTTTACTATATACGCAAAACATAAACATAGTTCTCTAAATGTATATACATGTTTCTATTTAATTTCTTATTTACATTCAATACACTATGCTTCCTTATTTTTAAGCAACAGGGTTGATGGTCATAAGGTTGTCAGGAAAAGTACTTAAACATATATGTACATGAAACATATATTAAAATGATTGTGGGACAGTATGTCAATCGGCAACGTGTTGTATTGTCAGAATAAAGAAAGGTTGAGCCTTTTTTGAAGGGGGAAATCATGACTGAGAATTATACTCAATTTCAAATGAATATATTTGTTTTCTTTTAATGTGGCAATGTGTGCCAGTTTTAGATGAAAATGGGCAAGAAAGAATGCAAGTGTGGTCCTAGTCATCGGAAACAAAATAATTAAACGTTTTGAATACATAGGGCTGTTCATTTTCAAATAATTTAGTATTCGATTATTCGAAATTGGGTTTGACCGAATAGTCGGTACTCGCCGATCAAGTTTTTTTTCACAGTAAAAGGTTGCACGCAAAGCACGCCGGCAATTGATATTATTGACCGGACGATGGGCATTGTTTTGCATGCGCCAGTTATATCAAGATCATTAAGGGTCCTTAAAACGTCTGATAACAAGAAACCAAACTCCAGCCCGTGTTTTGGCAGGAATTATTCTGTTAGTGTCAAGGGCTTTACGGATGGGAACAATAAACCACCGTCTACAACAAGTTACTTCGACAAAAATGCGGCATTTGACACCGCTAAGCGCTGTAACTTTTCTATTAAAATACGTGTAGGGTATGAGTCGTATCTTTACGTGCATTGTGTTTTTTTCGAATATTCAAACCGGCAAAAAGTATTCGAATTTGGTATATTCGGCACAGCCCTAAGCTGGGTACACATTAATTCTTTTGATACGTAAATAAAAAAAACTAATTCCTATAACCGAATCAAATGTTCTCTCTGCTTTCTTTGACGACAATGTAAAATGTCTAAATTGTCACATGTACTTCTGCACAAAATGTCAACCGTTTATTTGTTAATTTGCTGTACAAGTTATTGTATTTGGCATGCTTTTTAAGAAGAAAGGGATGTTTTTAACCATTTCTATACTCACCAGTCTTAGGTATGACGCACAAAACAATTTGTGTTAACATTTTAAAGAATTACACCCCCCCAGTATCTGGGGTGTTTTTGTATGAAGTTGGGCTGCTGGTGCAAAAACACTAGCCCAAATCCAATGGTATACTGATTGAAATAACCGGGACTGCAAACAACATTATAACATAATATGTTTGGTTTCAAACTACTGAACTAAATCAAGTTATCGTTTAACAGATGATAGAAATTAATTGGCCAACTTGTTGCTTAAAATCCATGATGGATGACATAACTTTTCAATTTGTTTTGAGGGGTGCTGTGTTATATGTTAATTCAAACATGTAAATTCATTTGCATTTTTTACACGACTCGAAGAAAGATGATTCAACAAAGATAAATATTGATACATTTTTCACATTAATGATTACAAAGTGTGAATAAGTCTTCTCTCTCCCCGTAAATTCTTGAGCATTTCTGACCACTCACTCCAATTTTTAGTGACTTATCAATGCCAATGTTTTCTATACGTTTGTCGCCGTCTCAGCGGCAGCCGCACTCTATGGCCACCATGTTGTCAAATTGCTTTAGCACCACGTTGCCTTCGCTGTCGAAGAACAGGACGGCGATGGGATCCAGCTGGCTGGGCACGCAGCACGGCGCGGCCACGTCGGCCGAGATGAGGTGCATGAGGCTCTGTACCGTGGCGTGGTTGGACGGCCGGACGGTCTGCCCCAGCGGAAACGGGCACCGCCCCTGGCACTCGTACGCGTTGTACCCCACAGGGTAGATGATCCAATCCGACCATCCAATGGCGTGGAAGTCCACGTGCATGGACTTTCGCTTGCATGTGCCCTTGGATACCTTCTTGGCATTGCTGCTGAAGGTCGCTGAATCCTCCGTCGGAGACTCCTCCAGATCTTGCCGGTTGTCCCGCCGGTGTCTGGCGGTAGCATACCCTGTCCGCGTCTCCTTGGTGGTCGTCGCTGCGTCGTCGATGTATCGGTTGGTGTGCACGTTTGGCGTGGGGTCGGCTTCTGTTGAGTCAATGAAGGGCGGCGAGTTGAGGTTGATGTATGTCTCAAAGAATGTCTCGTAGGCACTTTCAGCAGCACCTGCGGGGAGAAAGGGTGAACTGCTGGTCACAATTCATTCTCTGAAAAAAATCAAATCACATTTTGCAGGATGGTTTAATCTGGGAGGTTGCTTATTAAACATTAAATCACTGTTATCCCATACCCTTGGTATATCTATGAAACTGGGACGAGGAAGTAAGGTTGGCCTAGTTGTATTTTCCTCGCCTTTCACCGCTGTGACCCGGGTTCGAATCCCACTAGGGCCGACATGTGGATTGGGTTTTTCAGTCCCTGCCCGATTCCGTGGCTTTTCTCCAGAATATTTTGGGGCTTTCCTTCCACTTCTCAAAATATATATTGTTTGTCGTCTAACTACAGGTTTCTTCAGGCTTTCGAGCTACAGTGCGATATGCACCTTTGTAAAATCCTTTATTTCATTACCAAAAAGTATTGAAATTGTCATAAATACAGGTTTGCTGGTCCAAATGTACATGTAATGTGTAACACCTGTTGCTATTGATCTATACACACCTAAATCTTTATGGATTCCCCATATGCATGTATGGAAAGAATTTCTCTTAATTCTTCCAGTAACCACTTCACAGGTGTTCTTGGAAAAGTGTGGATTCAGAAAGGGAGCAGCTTCTGGGACAAATGTTTCACCCCCCCCCCCCCCTTGAAAATAGCCGTGCCTCCCCTTGCCCCCCCCCCCCCCCCCCCTGCCCTCTGAACAGAACCTGGATATACCACTGCCTCCACGCCCAGATCATGTTCTTCCTAGCCCGACTAGGAAGTACTTTATGCCTGTATGCAGGGCCAGAGGCAGTTGGTCTATGATTACCTGGAAAACATCAACGCCTTGGCAGCATAGATTTTTGGAGAATAGCCAACAGCATTCTTAATCGCAATCAGTCAACAATTCCAATTCTCTTCAATGCCCTGAAGTGCTTTCTTTCTCCAACGATAAAGCCAACCTAATTAGCTTAACATTTTGCTTCAAACCATACTCTGGACGATCATGGTCATCCATTATCTGACAACATTACCTCTTCAATTCTTATCATTCTCCTTAACTAGGGTCATTCGTTCTCTCAATGTTTCCAAAGTTTTTGGTCTGGATCGAATCCCTGCAATTTAGGGCTGTGCCAAAATTCGAGTTTCGCATATTAGCAAATTCGATCGATTATCGAATATTTGAATATTCAAATAATTCTTTTCGAGTTTGAATATTCGATGGTACAATGCAATGGAATATAAGAAGGGAGGAAAAGTTTAAATTTGTATAACGAAATTGCATCCGTGACTTCGTGACTTGTTCCTGTCCAAATAATTCGTCGTGTTTTTCTCATAGTGACGAATCGGAAAAAAGTGCATTACGAATAAATTCACTTTAAAGTTTTCGTTCGTTGCTTCCGTATCTTATTATCGTATATTGCCAAAATGAAAGCATGTTTTTAAAGAGTTCTCCTTTATATTCATTTATGTTAATTGCAATTTAACGATTTAAACAAAACATTATAACCTCTTAAATCTATTCGTCAGTATGTAAAAAACATCAAAAGTGATTGTGGGCTTGTTCGCCACTGCACGCGGCTTATTCGTCAGTATGCAAACAAACATAATGCCTCTTACGCGCTTATTCGTCACTCTTCGTATTCAATTCGTCAGTATGTAAAAAAACAATTTATGTTTAAAGGCTTATTCGTCAATGATTTAACCATTAATTTTTGCAGGCAATGACGTTTATTCAACACGCCTTATATTTTTTTATTTGAGTTAAGTATGATATTTTATCGCAAAATCTTGAGCGAATACAATCACTGATCCAGCATTCCTTTTGTGTGGTGGCGTCGGATGGGGTGGGGTGGGATGGGGTGGGTTTGTTGGCCTGTGGGGTTGGGGGCTCAAAAGTTAATTTAGACCAGGCTAAAACAGGAGGAAAAGAATAGAAGGAAAACAAACTCCAAATACTGCTCAACGGGGGGGGGGGGGGGGGGGGGGGGCCTTGAATTTTTCCCACTTAATTCCGGGCTGGTTAACCTTCAGATAATGCTCAAAGGGGGCAGGTCGGGAGTAGATGACTTTTTCCAAACTCACCCAGTTAAAAAAACATTGTAACCTTAGACGCCTAAAGACACTGATTGTAGTAACAATGTTTCTATTTAATTTAATTAAATGTTGTTTAAGCATACACAAACTTTAGATGTTTCGTTATAAATAAAATGTTCCCATTTTTGGTTTATTTTTGAATGTTTGCACTATAGTTTTGACGGATTCTATTTAATAATCTTGACCTAATTGACAACATTAATTTTGCCAATGCTGCTTTGAAAAAAATACAAAAATGCTCCAAAACAATTACAGGTAAAGCAACTAACGATATATGCTAATTAATTATATCACATCACTGTTGAATTAATTGGAAATATTTTTTCCAGGTCAGAGGTTTCACTAAAAGTTGGCATAATCGTATCATAAAAACAGTTGGAGCATTATTTTATTTTCAAGTTTAAAAAAAATTCCTGGCAGAAGCTACATATTATTGAACATTATCTCTATGAGTTTAGAAGTAAATTATCATGGTACAATTCAACAATTCTTTTTTAGTAATAGAACTCTTGGTATGATATTTTTGTGATTATCAGTAAATGAAAAATGACACATCTTGTTTTAACTACAAGCTTATTGCTGTAAAAAAAACCGCTTGAATCTGATCCAATAACATTGGATTCCACAGTTTTCGTTATGACAAGATTTCAGGGAACATTGTTTCCCGGCAAATTTGGCACCTGTATTACCTCTTAATCAAATGAGCTTGTAGATTGAACAAAACAGGATTAAACAAACTATTCTTGTCAATTCAAATATCAAACAAAGCAACAATACTTTGAAATAACCAGCCTGTCAGAACTATTTCGTATCTCAAGGCTTCGCAAAGATTCAATGTTTCCTTTTATCTAAGTTTTTGTTTTTGTTACAGTGACCGGCATTATGAAAACATTGAAATTTGGCAAACCGATTTAACTGATTGGCAATTAAAAACAAAACTTAAGCCATATTATTTGTTTTTTAATTGTATTTCTCACTCAAAAAGAGTTTGGCAGTCATTTAATCGTAGCTGTAAATCAAATGAAGTGAGGTGCATAGAAATTAACTTGTGTTATTTTAAGCTTAATATGCGGGACAAATTATGAGATTTCAGACTAATATTTAAATCTTAAAAACTCTTCAAAATTATTATGGAAACTGCTTTTTGTTTTGCGTGGGTCAGTGATTATTTAGTGGGGTAACTCCATGTAGAATTGCTGGTGTTCAGGATGTCTTACAAGAGGTGTGCTACCATTGCATAGTTTCATCAAGTCATTGTACTTGGCACTTGGCACTCGACAGCTTTGGAACATCTGACAAGTATATGCTCTCTTGGGATGACATAGTGACTGTGTACTACCAGACGATCGACGTTGATGATCATCAAGTTGTAACTACCAAAGTCATTGTCCAGGTGTGACATCTTCACATGCAACGTTTTCGGTTGGTCATGCTTAACCTATAATTGATTCATCTTTGTCCAATTTATAGGCTTCCCCTCTGATGTTGCACGAACTCTCAATACTCCAAGGTGCTCCGAGTATCCTTTCTAGTCAAGTATGTCCTTCTTTTGGACTTGTACAACGGTGTACGGATTTGTTCCTTCCTGCCGTATGGCAGTTGCCAATTGTGACGGTACATACAACTCTCCTGCTCTCTTCAAGGCTCGTTCCACAGTACTGTGTACGGAATCTCCCGCACTTTGACCGTGTGCTGTTTCAAAGTAATAAATGGCTATTTAATTTTTTGGCATTGTTAACAAATCTTAGCATCATGGAGGGAATAATTGAGTTTTTATTTTGGCCGGCGCATCCATCAGCGAATAAAGCAACTTTCTCGATTCCATTTTTGGCTGCATAATGAAGTGTAGGCATGTCCGACTGTGTTGTATTAAAGACAAATTGTTGGTACCTGGCGTTTCATTGGTAAAGCGATTAAAGCAGGAGTGGTTACAAGCGCAGTTGACGATTCGTCACTTTGTGAATAACTTATTCGTCGGTATGTAAAAAACATAAACTAACCTTCGATCTTATTCGCCAACTGGGGGTCCTCGTATCTTTCAAACGGGGCAAAATTATGCTTTAAAACCTTCAAAAATGAAATTAGAGCACAACATAACCCCAAAACTTGAAAAACCTAAATTTGCTCAAAATTGCCGATTCGCCACTATGAGAAAAACACGACGAATTGTATAGCAGCAGGCAATCTATAATGTGTTACAGACACGTAATGATGAATGTACGCATTCCTACTTTTTGTTGGGAAAATACAATTTTCTCACCAGGGCAAACAAGTATTTCTGCATTTTTGCACGTGTGCTAAACCTTTACTAAAACATTCCTTGGTGCTGGCGATCGTCATACATTGTAAAAGTTAGAACTTGTAATAATGATGACAATGAGCAGTTTCGTGCATTAATTAGACTGCCTCTGTAGATACTTTGTTTACCAAAAAATCAGCCGCCTGGATAACCGAATATTTAAATAATGTCCTTAAGATGTGTTCGACTGAACTCTCTCCCATCTTTCAAAACTGTACAACCTTCCATCTAGCTGGAAGTTAGTCTTTAAAGAGGATGTTGATTGTTGAGAGAAATCTGCGTAATTCTTTACTTTTATGTAGATTAAGGCATATTAAAAGAAAACGGGCAATTATTTCTGCCATGAAATAATAAAACAGTGACTTTTGAGAGCTGTTATTATCAAGTCCCATCTAGCCCGCTGGTGCCATTTGTCTGAAAGTCGTTGCTGCGGGCAGCAAACAAATCTGTCATCGTAAGACGAACTCCCCTTTTATGTCTAGCACTAGGCTGGACTTTTTAAAAAAGCAGCTCCCAAAAGTCACTTTTTGTTATTTAATGGCAGAAATAATTTGCTGTTTTATTTTACAATACGCAATCTACGTATAAAACTACAAAATGACGCAGACTTCTCTCGGCAATCAATATCATTATTAAAGACTCGGGGGAGAAATCTGACCCTATTACCAACTACCTATCTATCAGTCGCCTTCCTATCATGAGTAAAGTGCTTGAATAATCCCTGATAATTCAGCAACTCACGGTTTAAATAAGTAATAATAGTGGCTTCTTATAAAGCGCTTAGGTTTGTCACGAAGTGACGCTCATGGCGCTATACAAATGAATACAAAACTTTCAAATGCCCTGTTTATTGGCACGCAGCCTGTGGTAACCACATTGTTCCCGCACTAAGCACTTTACAGTCGACTTTAATCGCCATTAGCCTTTTAGAGGTATGGCGGACACAATAGGAGGGCGCTATTTTATTTGGGTATAATACACAGGTTTTACCCAAATCAAATAGCGCCATACCTCTAAAAGGCTAATTGGGGCTGAAAGAGGTTTTTAACCGAACTTAGAGTGTGAACAAATAGGTTTTTGAGTCCTTGTTCGAAAGAGCTAGAGCAGGAAGCTTGACGAAGAAAAAGGGGTAGACTGTTCCAGAGAGTGGGGCCTGCGTGACAAAAGCCGTGGTCACCCCAAGAGTGTCGGGATTTAGGAACTTGAAGAAGGGAGGAGTCTGGTGATCTAAGTCTGCGTGGGGGTGGTATGCCTGTGTTGAGTTATTAAAGTAAACTGGTGAGGAATCGTGGGCTGCGTGGTAGACCAGCAACATAACTACTGCTTACTTTACTGTGATTTATGTCTTTTCTTGTCTTTTGTAGCCTACACCTTGAGTAGCCTCTTGGCCTTGTGTTGGGTTATTATAAAAAAAACACCTTACCCTGTGATGAATGTGTGCTGTCCATCTGCCTCAGGTCACTGGTGTACAGCACGAGGATAGGATGCTTGCTCGGGTGGTGTTTGCCTGGCTGGGCAAAACGAATGAAGTTATCGTCCATGGGTTCACCGGTCAGTGAAGTAATAGTAACCAGTACGCCAAAGTTGGTGCGTTCGTCGGCTAGCCAACTTGACACAGCTGCAATTCAATTCCAAATCACGTAGAAGTAAATGTTAAAATTGTAAAATGTATTTTTGTTTTCCAAAAAAACACAAATTTGGTCTAGTCCAAATCCTGAAAATTTGAATTTCTTTTTGTTTTGCATGTGCAGTGAATAATACTCTCTTTTTCACAATGTAAACTCTATACGCATATCGTTACTTTTAAAGTTGTCATGTCCATGTTTTTCCAAAATCTTTTTGTTTTTTCGATTTCTTTAACAAATTGTCAAATTAGGCAAGTAAAAAAACTTGTTTATAACGTCCCCGCCAGCTTCGTTTTTTTGGGGGCCGCCTGGATTTTTAAAAAGAATACCAGTGGAAAATTAAGAACCCCCAAAAATATCAACCGATCCATCGCGAAAATAGAATACTTGTGAGTCGGAACTGTAAACATGTTCAATTCTCTTGTCCAACACGTCTCTTTCATGTTTGTGTCTTTGAACAGTTGAAAACCGTGTGATTTGTGAATCTTCTTTAATATTTACAAAATAAACTTTAAACAATTAATAAAGGGATGGGAATACATTGAATCGTTCGCTTATTAAGCTCACCGTCTGTAATACTGAAAACTTCCCACTCCGTCCTCACAGTCCCAACCAGGCGCAGTCCAATCAGTTCAGCGCCCTCTAGCGAATTTGGGTCTTCACTGCCAAGCTGGTACAGCTGAATCTGTAAATTAAAGATTCTCGTGACGTTATTTTAACGTTATTTGAATGTCATCATTGAGATTATTATCTCCACCTTCAAGTTAATACTATCCTGGAAAGAATATTTTAAGGACAAGCAGCCACGATCTCCAACGATGATTGTTGGGGGGGGGGGGGGGGGGGGGGTGGGGGAGTAACCCAAAACATCTGAAAAGGCTCCTCTGTAATTGTTATAGCCCGGGAGAAACCTTTTTAAAAGTTACCCCGATTTTCTTAGACCGGAAATTTATCAATCGTTTCCCGGAGGCCATAACAATCGAAGACGTGTAATTCATAAGCATTACAAGTATAATATTCTTCTGACAAACGACCATAATGAAAAACTAAATCTTTTTAGGACACAATTGTGTGTTTGTGTTCTTGTACTGCACTACGTTCGAGGACAAGGGGAAAGAGGAAATACAAAATAATCTTTCTTGTCCTCGAGAGACGGTCTTTTGTTAAAATTGGTCCTCGAACGTAAGGGTACGTGCTTAGTCTATGGGGTTGGGTTATATTAAAGGAAGAATAGGAATTACAAAGCATTGTCCTCGCGAGTATAGGGAAGTAAACGGGTGTGTGTGTGGGCGCGTTGGTGTATTCAAACCGCGGACGAAAAATGCCAGAGAACAAAAGAGAACAATATCGTCCGCGATTCCCAGCATACGTCCGCGATTGGAAGTGTGTACAAAACCTATGGAG
This sequence comes from Hippasteria phrygiana, assembly GCA_037893225.1. Classification (NCBI taxonomy): domain Eukaryota; kingdom Metazoa; phylum Echinodermata; class Asteroidea; order Valvatida; family Goniasteridae; genus Hippasteria; species Hippasteria phrygiana. The sequence continues at coordinate 1,278,905 of JAZGUH010000182.1, forward strand.
GCCTTCCAAAAAGTATAAACAAAAGAGGAACAATGGGACGTCCGCGTTTGAAAAGGCTCTGAAAACATCTGAAAAGGCTCCTCTGTAATTGTTATAGCCCGGGAGAAACCTTTTTAAAAGTTACCCCGATTTTCTTAGACCGGAAATTTATCAATCGTTTCCCGGAGGCCATAACAATCGAAGACGTGTAATTCATAAGCATTACAAGTATAATATTCTTCTGACAAACGACCATAATGAAAAACTAAATCTTTTTAGGACACAATTGTGTGTTTGTGTTCTTGTACTGCACTACGTTCGAGGACAAGGGGAAAGAGGAAATACAAAATAATCTTTCTTGTCCTCGAGAGACGGTCTTTTGTTAAAATTGGTCCTCGAACGTAAGGGTACGTGCTTAGTCTATGGGGTTGGGTTATATTAAAGGAAGAATAGGAATTACAAAGCATTGTCCTCGCGAGTATAGGGAAGTAAACGGGTGTGTGTGTGTGGGCGCGTTGGTGTATTCAAACCGCGGACGAAAAATGCCAGAGAACAAAAGAGAACAATATCGTCCGCGATTCCCAGCATACGTCCGCGATTGGAAGTGTGTACAAAACCTATGGAGGCCTTCCAAAAAGTATAAACAAAAGAGGAACAATGGGACGTCCGCGTTTGGAGGTCGGTACACGACTGTGTGTGTGTGTGTGTGTGTGCGTTTGTATAGCTATTCAGACCGTGGACCTTTAACAAAGAGGACAATAAGGTCCGCGATTGTGTCAAGGTCCGCGATTGTGTCAAGGTCCACGATTGAAAATTGTGTACAAAACCAATGGGAGTATAAACAAAAGAGGGACAATAGGAGGTCCGCGATTGCCGGTGTTTACACACTTGTGTGTTTGGGGGGGGGGGGGGGCGAAAGTGGGACAGAAAGCGACATTTATTGTTGCTGTCCTCCCCACCCTGGTGTAGCGTGAATTTCGGTCACTATTATGAAATACGGGCTGATTGGTAGTATTGTGCATGCCCGAGTAAAGATAATTTAGGAGAGTGGCCAGTCACGTGAGAGGGTTTAACCAATACTAGGGAAAATGAGTCCGATTTTCATGGGAGTCTGATATTCATATGACACCGGCCCTTGCCAAAAACATGAGGAACCTTTCCCGGCCTGTGCCGTATAGAGTTCCGAAGTCTGACGTCAGTTGGCGCAACAACTGGCTCCAAACAAAATTGAGATTTGGACTGTTCCTTAAATAAAAGTATTCTGGCTGCAAACATTGCATTGACGTCGTCACTTCGGTACACCATTCTCGGGTTATTGCCATAATCCCCCCCCCCCCCCCCCCCCATTCAGAGGATACCGCCCATTCAATGTCTCATCCCTCCCACACACAATTTCGAAATTGTAGTTAGTCTTGGCGAAGATTTCATGAACCTGCTATGCACTATCTCAGGCTGAGTACGGAAAAGTTCTGCGTGGCCCAAATAGGCTTGACTTAGAATTGCATGCATGCGGTTCTCTGATGATTTTGACCATGAAAATGGGACCGGCGCATGACCAATTATTGACATGTAAAGTGTACATGTCCGGAGAAACTATTGGACCGTGGGAGGGGGATACCATAGGCTCTTTTTTTTGGGGGGGGGGGGGGGTCTCCCTCTTTCGAATTACTGCTCCATGTCTAAACCAGATAACGAACCTGATAAAACGGCTGCCTTTTGCCGGTATTGGGGACCGTGGGCCGCATCTTGGGCTTCAGTTTGAAGACATGCAACTCGGCCTGAAGGAGCATCTCCGTGGCGGGTACGTGGCTCAGGTTGAACTGAAAATGCAAACGGTGCTTGCCTGCTGTAAGAAACACAACGCGATTTAATTAAAGGGATCGTGCAATAGGATTTGTATGATTCGAACGCATGTAGGACAGCTGTCTGTGAAGTAATGCGCCTATCAATTGCTTCCCCCACCCCTCCCCCGGGCTGCCAAAGGTCTTATGTGGGGGTTTGGTCACGTTTTTCAAGCCCCATGGTGGGGATTTTGGTCACTCATTTTGCCATTGTTTCCCCATCATTAGAATTTAAAACCATGATGTAGGGGTGCCCCACCTATATATGTCGGGGATTGTCACTAAAATGTTGCCCCAGGGGTGGGAATTTGGTCACTTCAAAAGTGACAATTCCCACATCTTGGGTTGGGCAGCCCGGGGGGGGGGGGGGGGGTGGAGAGGAGGGAAGCATGAGCCAAGGCATGTTGTCATATTATATACACTGTAAAAAAAAATTTGTCAAAATGGGTTGGCATTTTGCCTAATGTTGGGCAACATACCAACTGCCCAATAACAGTTGCCGAACTATGTTTTACCCAACGTTTTTACAGTGTAGGTACAATAGCAGATTAGCAGCGGCTCCACTGCTCGGTTTACAAATATAACAAACACGATTTCTTTGAGTAGGCTCTATGCTTGACTTGATTTTCATGTTTAACGGCTTGGTGGACTGATGAAATTATTTTTAAAGAATCAACCTTTGATTAACCTTTTTCAACTTTCAGTGAAAACAACAATTTGTTGTGTATTTTGGAAGTCCCCCAATACAAGGCTAAAAGCCACTCTGGGTAAAGGGCTACAACAGCGGTGGTGGGGTTGGCCACAATCATTTTAGGTTGCCAGCCCAACCATCCTTACGGTTTTCCTGGCTAAATTATCCCAATTTTCAGACTTATAGACCCATTTAGATCAGGTTTGTATAAAACCATATCTTAATATGCGTGGAAACAACTTGAACTGGATATTCACTGCATGTTTCCTGTTAAGAGTGAGATCCAATAGTTTATCACGGAACCATCGTAACACCGGTAATGCACTGATTTTTAGTTTGTGTGGACGTGAATTGAGGCTTTGTATTTTTTGTATGCAAGTTTACCTTAAACAAGGCCCTAGCCACTCGAGGTATGGGGCTACAAAAAGAGAAAGAATCAAAGATACAAGAGGTATGAATTAATATTCCTCTTGAAGCAGGAAAGATCGTAAGATGAAGGGAAATATGCACCAGTCAAAGAGTTCCAGAGATAAAGAACGAGGAAAATGCTATTGGCACTCTTTGCTAATTCACTCATGATTTTGTGTGAACGTGAATTGTGGTTTTGTATGGCGGAGACTACGACTATATAGAGAGACAAGTTTTACAGATAAATGAAGTATAACTAACTCCCAAAAGAGAAGTTTGATTCTTAAAAGAACCAGAGATATTAAACCGACGTTTTAATCAGTATGCCGTAATCGTTATCAGGAGAAGACCATTTGAACGGTCCCCATTTTTTTTGCGCCCGATTAGCAGGAAGTTTTCGACAACGAAATGCTGGGGAGGATTAAGAAATTGACGAGCTCAGTACGCGTACGCCGCCCCAACATGACTGGAAAACAACTGTGGGCGTTCCTTAATTCTGCAGGTCTTACATTTCAGATTGATTTTTTAAAGAGAAATTTCCCCCGAAAACCACGCCTTCCAAATTATTTATTTAAGTATTTATTACATTTCTTTAACCAGGGTGTACTGTGCCCAAACAGTTTAAAACTGGTTTCCATTTGGGCCCTGCATACATTTGTAATTAAAGGGGCTGTGTCGTCGCGCCATCTCGCGTTAACGAATCAAATATTGGAGTGCGCCCCCTTGCGCTTCATTTCGGTTATGTGCTATTTTTAACCTCCATCCGTTTGTTATGGCTGTTCTGAGAATTGGCTTTTGGAAACTACACCCCCTGGAACACGCACGCATGTCCAGCGTCTGCGTACACATATACACATACGTGTACACACATACTTATAAACAAGTGGCACACATCGTGGCACTCAGTTCTCTAAGAGTAAGATTATTAGAAAAAACGTTCAAATTTCATCTGTTTATTTCATAAAATTTCCTTTACTTGTACACAAGTGCCATGGAATATTTGTCTGAAAGTTGTATGGAATTGGAGGTTGGCGATATAGAAGTAGAACCTGACGCTGGAGAACCTATGACATGGACATGCCGAAACTCTTGCCAGAGAGGACGACTCGGCACACGGGGCGCTTGTCCATGTAAATGTGCACAGCAAAACTGCAACGCGTCTTGTCGCTGTGTGACAGTTCGCGCTAAATTTTGTACACAAAATCCCACAGGCGGGGTATCCGTAAAAGGTTCTATGTATTATGTGTACATTCATTTGGATGTATCTTGTTTGTATCTTGCTTGTAAACTTAGGTCGATAAATAGCTTCAGGCTTATTTTGACCTGTGACTTCAATAACAACATTATTATGCTGCTAAAAGAGGGGTAGTGGCTGCAGACAGTTCTTTAGCAGCGAACAAAAAATTACAATCTAGAACTTAGAAGTACATTTTTTTGATAGATGGAGCTGAAACAACTTCACTTGGTCGCTATTCCAATGGCACTTGTCAACAACTCGCTGTGTGAAACAATATTTCCGCACATCAAGTCTACATGTAATGTATAGTCAACATGTACAGTACATACATTACATGTACATTGTACAGTACATCCGATCCATGTACTCGGTATGTGAATTGTTCATGTCATAAAAAGTAATAAGCGAATAATTCGTGCAAAACAGGTGAAAATTAGGGTTGTTTGAATATTTGTCGGGGTGTTTATTTCTTTGTTTCTTCGGTAGTCATCTTTATCATAGTGATGTAGGGATTTGTGCGCCAGTGGCGTAAACACTGGGAAGGAGTTCAGGGGCCCGCCGATTTGTATTTCTTTTTTGTTTCGTAAATCTAAACATTTGAAATTGTTCACAAAGTGATGTTTCAAATTTTAAGCGGCGTTTGGGGCGGGGGTATCCCCCGTTGAGAAAAGTTCAAGATGCAGTACTTCGTTGACAAATTCAATAATCATCCCCACTTTTTGACACGGATTTACTCGCCACTGGTGAAATCTCATTTCATTGGCGTATATTATTTATTGGTAATAACTGTTATTATTGTGTTTATTATTTGATAGTGTTGAAATAACTCTTATGATGTAACTTTCCATAAAGTCCTGCCGTCAAATGTAACACAAGGTCGTGGACTCAATATCGCCATCAGTACAGCTGTTTTACTTTGATTTGCTCATCATTGCACGCACAGCCGATTTTAGTCAACATTTATTTCAATACATAGGCCTACAACTTTATTTTTGTATAGGAAGGGGCTGGTGCATTATTTATTTTACAATTATAAATACATATTTACTTATTTTCGTTTGGTTCTGTCATGGTACATTTTGGCGTTTGGCCGGCGGGTGGGGTGTCACGGACTATGTTCGACTGTAGCTGTAGGCCTATCGTATATTTTTGGTGGCACAAACACATACAAAATACTTGTACATGCAGTATGTATCATAACTACAGGACCATGCATGCAGCAGTCATTGCAATTGTAATCTGATCTGGCGCGCGCGCCCTGTGGGTCAGCGCGCGCGCGCTCTGTAGGTCAGCGCGCGGTCGTGGGGTATTATTTGCAGTTACTGGGTTCATCTGTGTTCATCAGTTCGGGATTCAGTGTACAGCCGCAAGCCTGCTATGATCGTGACGACACAGTACTTATACGGACATACAATAATGAATATTTACACACACAGACAAAAGTATTTACACAAACACAAGAATATTTACACCAATAGATCTATACATATATCAGCTTTCTACAGAGGCCTATAGATGGCGCACCATTCAAGTTGACAAAGGGTGCGGTCGAGTGGCTTACACGGATCGACTCATCGGGTGAAGCCACGAGAGCTGGGCTAATAGAACGCTCACACGCCCTCTTCTGTTCAACCTGTTGACGTTACCTGGCACTTGAGTCGGCGATTGTGTAGTTAACGGGCACTTCTTTATATTTGATCCATTTCGAGTCAAGGTTGTTTTTATCATTCCAAAATGAATTTATCGACCTAGTATTTCTCTCAATTCTAATGACATCATTTTTTGTAATTTTGCATAGTTTCTTGCGGCGGAAAATGCAATTTTCTTACGTGTTTTGACCAGTGCATCCTCCAGAAACGTTACCGTTTTATGGACCTTCATACCGCAACTTCGGCATATCTTACGCGGTATGGCCACAAGTTGAGTTGTGAAAGCAATTGTGGAAAGCCTTTTTTGTCCACTGACTCTAGCTCTCCAGATGTGCATCCCACGATTGTCGCTTTTGGAACACAAGATGCAAGTATCAGATTTGACGGGTGTAGGGGCTGGGCGTCGCCATTGCAAACATTTTCGAGAATATATAACACAGAAAAATCACTAACGTAAAAAATACCAACAAAAGTTTCACTTTTGGCGCGCCGGCAAACTTTCACCATGAAATACAGTGGAATCACCAACTGTACGGTTGTAATTTCTCCAGACAATGTGAATAATAAATATATGCTAATTAGCTAATACTGTATTTTCACTATCCAATCAGGGATAAGGCTGAAACGATACGCCTATGTCACGATACGATACGTATCACGATACATGCAAACGATACGATATATATCGCGATATATCTTGGTTTAAAAAAAAATCAATAAAATCATAACAGATGAACTAATAATCAGGGCCCAAGTCCTCTTTTACTCTATCTACACATTTCCAACTAAAATCATGAGTTTTATTTTGTAGTGGTTGACATTAAATAACTGTAATAACTATAAGGAAAAAAATAATGCTGGTATTAAAGTAAAATGTCCACAAAGTGTTACTGGTATTTTGTTAATTTCAGCAAACTTGGAAAAATATAAACTTTTAATTTTATCAATTTTATAAATTCATACAACTGATAATGAATTAAATTTCGATTTAGCCACCTTAGATTTTTCCTTTTTTAATGTTGAATTTCATACTAAATGAAATTTATTTGCATTACAAATTATATTTATTATAAGTATTTATTTACCAGTGTACTTCATAACAACAGAACAGTGCCTGCATACTGTTTTTGTTTTGTCCACTTTCTTTTCTCCATCGGTTGATATCAGAAAACCAAAATGTTTCCATACAGCAGATCTGTAGCTTGCTGGAGGTGGAGAAATCTCAATCCCAGCAACTTCCGTAGTATCACTGGTACTATGCATGGCGGCGGTGGCTGAAAAATGAACTTTAAAATTTGCTTTGTCCCGACCAAAAGACGCATGTATTGCAAAAACAGTGTAGTCCCACAGAGACTACAGCATAAAAAACCTGCAAGGTAAGAAAGGTACCAGTTCATTACCGCTGGCGCTGTGTAGGGCGCCCTCAAGTGACGCTTGATGAAAAGTACATGTTCACGAACGCGTCGCCTGAAGTATAGGCCGCGTGCGCCCGGGAAAGGTGAGACTAAAAACTCTTCGCATTTTTAATTTTACACTTCGCGCTTCTCGTGCATCGCGGTAGTTTGCTATTTTGTTTCGGCGCGCTGCTGCTGTTATTTACTATATTATAATATAATATTATTATTAGTACCGATATCAAAAATTCGTATCGATATATCGTATCGTGAACGAATGTATCGCGATGCACCGATATATCGATGTATCGTTTCAGCCTTAATCAGGGAACGAGTAAGGAGTTCCCATCCCAGGGCTTACTATTGGAAACGAGGTTGCAAAATAAAGTAAGCCTTGGGAACGAGGTTGGGTCTGTGGTGGCTGACCCGAGTGAGCCCCGGGTATGACGTCAGAGCTAATTGAACGGCACGGGGCTAACCCGAGTCGACCCTGAGGAGATTTGGCGAGGCATGTCATACTAGGAGCTATAACGCATGCGGCGTCCTATTTTATGAAATTACTATGTTTTCTGACTGAGGTGAGGTTTAAACTACAATTTAATGATGTGGTCTTGTGATGAAAAGAGAGACTTTAAACCATTTACAATTCTTCGTATTCTTCTTACAGTTTCTTCAGGTTTTTCAAGCTACAGCGCGATATGCAATGCCGGGGAACCCTTGCTTTCATTACCAGCAAGAATTTAAATTAAATAAAATTAATAAAATAAAATAACATTTGTAAAAAGAATATGCAAATAATAATTAAGAATTATAACCAAAATAATAGGCCTAATGAAAAATTTGGCCTCAATTTCCGATCAGACTATCATCCACATTGCTATGGGATCGAGAGACTGAAGAGTCCGTCACTAGACCAGTCGGAGCTTGGTCCCAAGACATTCAATGCCAGGTTTATGCTAATTAGGATTTGTTTAAATATATTTACCAGAAATACATTGCGCTATTGCAACCGCTACAAAAACTTGCCAAAATAAATGTGTACATTGAAAATAACTTTCCATATGATTCAGACATTTTTACGATGATGAAAACAGTATCCAACTCATAAAATTGAAAAATTATAAAAGCGCTTGCGCAGACGAAGCCCATTTAAAAGCGCTATACCCGAAATGCAGGCTCTACAAGGCATCGTTGCAAATAATTAAATCAGATCAAGGGTGGTCCGCCCAAACGGTACCCACAGCCTAACATAGGGCAACCTTCACCAATTATATTATTCATGCGCCGAAATGCCAGATTAAAAATAGCTTGACCTACGTGGAGGGCCCAAGTGTGTTTTGGACTATTTTCGGCACTTCAATCGACTTTCGCCCCCGCCCACCTGACACGCATGCCGAGCGGTTAATCAGCCGAATTAATCATTAGGCACGTTTTATACACACCTTTCCAATATAAAACTTCCAAAAACGTAGAAGAAAAAAAACGATACAATTTCCGGAACCATATTTTGGGTAGTGATAAAATTGATTTAATTTTGGTAGCTTACTCCCCAATCCTCCTGAGAAATACTTCCTTCTCAAATGCTGTCATCTTCGAAAAACTGAATCCCTTTTTTCGATTTGACAAATCGAGATAAGTACATACAAACGTGCACAAAATCACTTAATGGTTTTCCCAATATTTTCCTGTGACTCGATGACGGTGTGGCGTGAATTTGTAGTCACTATGAAATACGGGCTCATTAGTAGTATTGCACACGCCCAAGTGAAGATAATTAGGAGAGTGGCCGGTCACGTGAAAGGGTTTAATACTTGGGAAAAGGAGTCCGATTTTCATAGCAGTCGGATTTTCATATGACAAAGGGCTGAGCACACACTTTCACATGTTTCACGTATAGTGTGAATCACGCAACTACTTTCAAATGTTTCATGCCTTTAAATAAAATGGAATAAGTTATTCATCGTGTCCCACGATCGTTTTACATCGTTGACTACATCCGTTGACTACATCCTTGCGATCATTTAAATGTTTAACAAAAAATGTATGCCAATATGTATTGTCCACAGATATAGTGCCATTTTCTGTATCAGACCTGTGCTGGATACAATTCGAGCCCAGAGGACAAAAGGAATTTCCCGCAATTTCTTGGTAATTTTCAAGGCACATGTGTTCGGCAGTTAATACCAGGAATCATAGAAATCGCACGGTGGGATAACTTGACCGCCTGGGGCCGTATATTTCCGATCACTCGCCCGCCAAATTTCACCAAATTGTTACAGGTTTGTTCGGAAACGTGATCTTAATCTTTTAGGCAAATGGCGGATTATTGGATTAGTGTTGGCCAGGCCAGCTTTGCTAATTTTTGGACGGAATTGTCAGATTTTATGTGCGACTTTCCGCTCATTTAGTGCTACCACGTCACCTGGGTTGACAAGCCAACCACCCCGACATAACGAGCCCCATCCGGTACCGGTACTTCATTACCTGGGAGAATTTCTTACACACACTAGCCGACAAGAATAATTTTACAGGACACACCGTTTCAGCGTGAATCAACACAAGTTATGAATCAGCTTGGTTAGGGGGTCCGCGGGGTCAACCCAAGATCATCATCATGTCTTTGGTTGGTAATCACCGTCGAGAGCCCAGTTTCCGGTAATTTAAAGTTAATATACATTTGCAAACATAAAAAAAAAAAACATTGAAGTATTATGAAATACCTCACTAATTGACTTTAAGTAATAGTCTCAAGCATCCAGTGAAATCATGACATCTGATGTCCTGTTGTTTTCAAGAAAAGTGGAATTTTTATATTAATTTCCAACAATGACATTTTCCATCGTAGCGGACAACCATCAGTCTGTGGACGACCTTGGGCTTATAAGGTTACAATACATTTATAAAGGAAAGAAGTCGTTTTTTGGCGATAACTCAATTTTTTTTTAGGCAAACTAGGCAGGAGTAGTGGTCACGATGCGTATATATATCCTGACTCAACAATGCATTTCCACAAGTCGCCTGACATGTGACTCACCAACGTGTTAGACGGGGGGATGTTATAGCCAAGTTTTATCCAGATTCTCAAATAGTTAGAACACAAACTTGTTCAGAATGTTTCAAGACAATGTCTGTCCCGAATCTTAAAGGTATAGTATACAACATTTGCAAACATCAAAAAACAAAACTACCGAATTATTACGAAATACCGTACTGGACTCTAAGTAAATAGCAGTCTCAAGCATCCTGTAAAATCATGGCACCTGGTGTGCTGTCGTTTTCAAGAAAAGTGGAAATTTATATCGTTTTCCAACGATTGTCGGCCGACAATCGTTGGAAATAGTCTAGTTCCCCGACCTGATAATTCCCTAACCTCTATAAATTGTTCCGTTTTGTATAAGGTACATGTATATTATCAGGGAACCAGACTACTAGATAATAATTTGTTTCTCTGTTTTCCCAGCATCTATGCATACAAAACTTTAACCAGTTCGCGCCGGGATTATTTTTGCCCAAAATTTCGGTTTTCAAAAAAATCAAAATATAGCAGCCAACTTCTGATACAGCCAAACGCCACAAATACTGATTCACAAGAGTCATTTCAACAGTCCGGGTGCGCCCACCGGAGCGTAAATTGTAGAACAACAGGCCGTACACAGCCGGCAAGTTCAAGTTCAACACAAGGTCCGCCTCCACAGACTTCTCGGACTTTGTGTGTGTGTACAAAACAAATGAGGGATTAGCGTGTTGAGACGTCACCCAGAGGTGAATCGAGGCAAGCTTGACATTTTAACCCGTCAGCCGTGCCCGTGTATAAAAACAGCCAATGCGTGCTAACTTGTACTGGCTAAAAGATGGCCCTAAGAGATCGTTCGTTACGAAAGAATTAATGGTCGTTCCATCAGATACTGAGTTACCACCGGCTAAATTAATTACGTAAAATATCGTAAGCTAGATACCCCACCCCAGCAGCGGCCATTAAACCAACGACTAAAGCAGTTTTTTCTTGTTCGTGCGAGTCTGGTGGCGGAGGTACGTCTGAGATTGGGGTTGGCGGCGGGGGTACGTCTGGCTCTGGCGGCGGTGGTGTAGGGGTTGGCGGCGGAGGTACGTCTGAGTTCAAATTGATATTTAATCCTATCGATGAATCTGGCGAAGCTATCTGTATATTATTATTATAACCTTGATGATTACCGACTAAAAGCTCCATATTTGATGGAATCAAGTATAATCCGGGGCTTATCACAAAGTTTAACGAGCTTCCAGCGTACTGTAAAGAATCTTGAAATCTGGTTATAGAAGCTTCTAAGTCCGTAGGGCTATTTATAACGTCTTCTACTATATGTTCAAATTGTCTTTGGGCATCCAATCCAGTACCTGCAGTTAGTATACTCGTTTTTGTTTCGAGTTGAAAGCGTCGACAAGTATTAGTATAAGCGCCGTGATCGATATTGTTGTTTAGATCGTCGAATATATTATCTCCTGGAACTGGGCATTTTAGAAAGTAAAGTATCTTTATGATTGTGAAATATACGTGAAACTTGAATAAAGCCGATAAAACGGGGTTTTCATGTAACAATAAGTCTAGTCCTACCCCACAACCCGATGTTGCGCACCAAAATGCAAAGTTGAGTTGATTTTGATAAAACGTCATGGGGTCTGATGCATAACCTTCGACTGGTTCGTCGTTTTTTATGTCGGACATTTTATAAGCGCTAAATATGTCTACTAAATTAGTGTTAAAAAACCCGTTGTTGTTGGCGTTTACGATGATGTTAAGTTGACTCCAGTTCATGTTCAACGGGGTACTATTCGAGCGAATTGCTTCGTTCTTGTCAGACAGCCTAGAAATCTTATCGCTAACGCTTTGGGTATGTTTATCGTCTAGCTGGAGGTCGCGACCTCCAGCTAGATTTTATTAAACTAAATATTTTAGTTTAATAAAATGGAATCGCACGTTTTTGAAATGGTTGGTAACGAACAAACTTTTAATTTATCAAAACCTATAGATAACTCTAAGGGGGATTACCATATGAGTTTAAACAGCGTGATATTTACCGTTGGTTTTTATAATATAACTAGTAATAGCGAAGTTATCTTTTTTTTTTTTTTTTATCAAATCGATCCAAACACGGGGGAAAAAACAGGTAGTACAGATGGTAGAATTGATATTCCGGCTGGATATTACGATATAGATTGGGTTAAAGCCGAACTTAGTAAATTGGATTGGTTACTAGTAAATGTATATAAACTTAATAAAAAAATAAGGATATATTTCAATATAATAGAAGAAAATTGCGTTATACGCTTTGATAAAAACATTAAACAATTGTTGGGGATATCAGAAATAAAATAAGTTTTTGGTATAGATTACGTAGGGTATTATAATACAACGTCTATCGACGCAGTTTTTTACATTGCGATCAATTATCTACGTCTAATAATTTCTATAATGGAAAGAGCGCGTACTTGTTAGACGTTATACCAATAACGAAAAGAGATGATCCGATTATCAAAAAAAATATAAGATTAACCACTCATAGACTCGCGAGCGCTAAGATAAACCAACTTAGCTTTAGTATCAAAGACCGCGACGGCGAGTTTAAACAACGCGATATTTACCATCGGTTTCTATAATATAACTCAACGTATGACTATAGGATGGACAGTATATAAAGTCGCTGGTATAACTAACGGTGAAATGGTAATTCCAACTGGAAATTATGATATCGATGAGTTAATAGCTGAATTTAATAAATTAACTTTGATTACAGTTTCCGCGGACAAGCTTAATAAACAAATTGTTTTTAATGTCGGTATAAAACCGGAAGATTCGACCGTTATCATTAGGTTCGATCAATATACTCGAAAAGTGTTGGACCTACCCGGTACTTGGTCTTCGCGTGAGGGTGAACTTGTAGGACATTATAATATGAATTATGTGAATACAATTTTTTTACATTGCGGCGAATTATCTACATCTAATAATTTCTATAATGGAAGGAGCACGCACTTGTTAGACGTTATACCGATTGCGTATATTAACGCTAGATCGGATGTCATCGCGACTATCCAAAATAAAAGAAAAACTGTCATACCGCTAATTAGGAGTAAAATACCTGAACTGAGTTTTTCTTTCAGAGACTGCGACGGTGCGTTAATAGATAATAACCATAAGAGATTTATTTTTCGAGTAGATATTTATAAAAATTCTTGTTCTACGAGTCTATAGAACGGTGACCATAAGCCAGAGTATTAACACCATCTGGTAAAATATATCTCTTCGTATCTAAAGGATTTAACGATTGTTTAACTTGAGTCTCCGTGTATATCATGTGTTGCTTAGACCCAATTTTTATCATATTGTTTGAATAGAACTCGCTCGCTAAAACACAATTTTTATAATTTTCGTAAGTTAGATCGTTGTTTATAACCACTTTGTTTACACCTTTGGCCTTCTTTATAATATCGTGTTCCCCGTATAAAATCGAGTACATCTTTGATCTGATGCATGTAGCTTCGCTTATGACTTTTCCTCCGCATTCGTCTTTAAATTTACCGATGACTTTCTTGTTAGTCTCGTCGTATAAAAAGTGGCTTTTCTCGTAGTTGCTAAAATCGTACGAGTCGGACTGTTTTTCCATATCGAGATAAACGTCTTTCGTATAGATAATCAAAAGCAGCGAGTCTGTGTCTGTATACATCAATCTTTTTTAATTGGTTGTAATAAAAGTCATACATTAGAGTTTTTGATAAATCCAATATACTAACGCCTCCATAAATCGGTTTATTAAACACGTTTTCTTTTTGTACGATTCCACGAATGATAATTCACATTCTTCAAAAGCGGTAGTAGACTTATAGCTAGGTTTAGAAACTATTTTTTCGTATTCTTCTACTTGATCGTCTCGCAATAAAACTCCATCTATTCTATTTCTGACATTTTCCATCGTTTTACCGAATACGGAATTATTCATTAATTTGAAAAATTCTTTTTCAAAATCTGACTTTGCTTTCGTTCTTAGTTGCGTGTTTTTATCGATGTATGATTTCATCCAAGGTTTTTGTTTAAATTGTAAAGCCCTATGTACTTTCGTCAGTTTTAGGCCCATTTTTAGACACTGTTTTAAATTGACGTAATGCAATACATATTGTTTTTACGATATAACGTACCGGTAAATTTTTTTTTACCTTAGCGCTATCTCCTATATCCTTCGATAAATTTAGTTGATACTCCGATAACCATTCTTTAGGTATGATTATATTATCAGCGGCTAAAGGATAATCGTTGTGTAAATCGTGTAGTTCGGTTGGATATTCCAAATCAACTTAAAAAATGTATCCCGTTTTAGTCTCATCTTTTAACGCCATGATACGATCGTGAGTAAATTGACTAGGGTGACCCAATTAAATCCTCCGTAGGGTAAATATCGACTCATGGCCCATCCGTAGAGGTTGTTGGCGTCTAGATAGAGAATATACGAATCGGGTTTATCGGAATCATAATCTTTCAGATACTTATTATTAGCCTTGGTATATAGCGCGTACTACCGACGCTCGATATTCCTCCTCTTTTTGCTTTTTCAAAAAGTAAATGTTGATCTATTTCAGTTAAAAGTTCTAATTCTATTTTGGTATGTCTTAATAAAGCGTCCCAACTTAAACCCGGTGCTGTGAAGTAGTTGGCTGGATCCAACTTGTAATTTGTTCTACACATTTGTCTAAAATTCTCGAATACGCCGGCTAGTAATAGAGTATCTGTGGTTACGTATAAGTCGTGGTATTCGCCCATGTTTTTGAGATCAAAGGTCTGCCATACTTGTTGGGCGCGTGAGTAATCTTTGTCGCTTATATGTTCATCTTTTAGCGCGCTGTAAAAACATTCCTTAGATGGTAAACTAGTCTCGTCAAATTTCTCAAAACTGTCCATATACTCGTACGGATATACACCCTTTTGTAATAAGATGTCTGCGTTCTCTTCGCGAAAACGCTTCAAGAGTAGCGTGAAAGCGTCTCTCGGCCAAGACTTAACCAAATCGTTGAGACCTCTAGACATAAAATGAAACGAGTCGATAAATCTATATTGAACGATCGAAAATTAAATGTATTTTTCTGAATGTTTGGGTATACACCAGATATCTCTTTTATACTTGAAAATACCCTGCATTATCAAGTGCGCGTCATAATTTTTTAAGTTGTGAAAGATGACTGGTATTGTCGTTTTACCGGGTTTTACTTGTAATTTAAGATTACAGTAAGCGTGTGCAGCGCCACGATATTTACCGGTAGTGTGACAATGATCTCTTACTTTTCTAAATTTGTTAATTTTCTTGTTGCACTCCATACATTTTTTCTCGACGTATCCCTTTTCGTTTTTGTACGGGTAGAAGAACAGTTCTTCTTTACTTTTAGGTTCTTTCGGCCAGTCACAGTGACAATTACACGAGTAATTTGGATAAATTGGTTTTTCGCAAATCCAGCACTCGTTAGAGTTTAGGTGGCGCATTTCTTCTTTTAGCGCGTACTTTATCGGCTTAACGCGAGCTAGTAAGTCATTAATCTTAGGTTCGAGTTCTTGCAACGAGGTTATAAAATTGTCTACCGCGCGTCTACCTCTATAAGTCTTTCGCTTCATTTTACGACCTTCGCATCTAACTACAACATACGAATAACCGCATGCTTTGTGAATATGAGTTTTACCCTCAATCGTTGTTTTTACTAATTTTGATTCAAAATCCGCGTATATTACATATGGTGCGTCTTGTAAATTTTTAAAGTTTTTAAACTTTAATTTGTTTGCGTCTTCATATGGCATTTTGACAGTAGATAAAGCAGAGTTTATTCCTTCGCAATCTTCTATGTGCATGCCTAATTTTTCTTCTGAATTAAAATGCGTTAAACATCTCAAGCAAAACATTTTACGATGTTGACTATTGGTAACGCCAGATAAGAATCTAGACAAGTTATTTATCCAACAGTAATGACCTTTATATAATAGCAAACTGATAGTTTTTGTATCGTATGGTCTTTTAGACAAATATAGCGGATATATCAAACCGAAGGGGTCGTGTTTCTTTGCTTTTTTATTGGGTATTTTGTATCCTAACACGTTTATACTTATATCGTTTTGTCTTTCTATTTTGGATATCTGATGTATGGGTGTGGGGAAGTCTACGCCGGTAAAGTCTAAGTCATCGTCGGTTTTATAAGTAGATGGATTATTTCCACGAAATTGGTACTTTGGGTTTGTTGCTATTTGGTTTTTAACTCTATCGGTATATATACCTAGGGCGGCTCTTATACACCATCTTATACACTCTTCATCTTCGTTTTTGATGTTAAATGTTGCGCGTTTGTCAGTTATATATTTGGGTAGTTTTACGTAAGAAGCACCTGCGAGTGAGTTAGCTCTGTTTATGTTAACGTAAAAAGCAATTATCTTATCTACGATCCAACCGCTTCCTTTATTAGTATATTTATCTATCTGAGATAATATCGTTTCAAATTGTTGACTGAGAGTCGTAGCTATCTCACTCATGTCTAAGACTCGATTTTTATGACTAAAATGAGTAGCGATCGATGTTGTCGTGTCGTCTGGCGTTATTTTTTTATACTTTACTTTCATAGCGATCTGAAGTTTCATCGTTCTTAGTTCTCTTAATTCAGAGATGATTTTGTTTTTGATCATCGATACGTGGGTGTTATAAAATTGTTCCGGATCGTTGATAAACATTTTTGGAATCAGTTCCAAATTTGTATAACTGCTTTGAAATCTTCTAGTCTCTCGAAAGTCTGCTTCGCGAAAAGTATTCGGAGGTTTAAATCGTTTTATCGCTTCGATGTAATCTTTTTTTAACGCTCGACCGTTTCTGCCTGTAGAGATAAATTGAATATTTTTATCGCGTATGATTCGCGCTAGACTTTCTTTAGATCGTATTCTCAAATTTTTTAATTTGCTTTCTTCTTTTTTTATAGCTTGAATATAATCTCGCCTGATATATACGCCGTTGCGTCCTGTTGGTGCCCCCAACGTAATAGAATACTTATTGATATATTTTTTAAAAGTTATTTTGTTCCATCTATCGTATCCGTGAATCGAAGGTTGTATTTCCATCTTTATAGTAACAACTATAATATTTAAAAAAATAAAAAAATATATAATTTTTGTTTGGCTATGTTATTTTTGGGAAAATAGTACAAGTATAAACTACTAAAAAGCTCTTTTTTTCTTTTCTGATTTTATAGATTTTTTGCTAATTTTGGTGTATAGATATACAGCAAAATTTAAAGAAATTTTAAGCGATTTTTAGACGATTTTAGAATTTCCAATTTTTAAAGAAATTTGGTGTATATCTATACAGCAAATTTTTGGCGATTTTTGAAATGACATGGTATCGGCATTTCCTATACTACTGGTGTCGACTTCTCGGACAATCCGCTCCCTCAAGTCTTGAATATCCTGTGGTGGCGTAACAAAGACATTGTCTTTCAAATAACCCCAGAGAAAGAAATCGCATAGGGTTAGATACGGGGATCTCGGGGGCCATTCCACGTTGTGGTTCAGATCAATGATTCTTTCTCCAAACAGTTCCGCCAATCGCTCTCGTACGATGATGCGGCGATGAGCAGGTGCCCCGTCTTGGGCCCACCACAACCGACGAAAAATGCCTCCTTGCTGTCTTTCGAAATGTTGCTCTAACTGGGGTACAATCAAGTCATTGATCATTTGAAGATAGCCTTCTCCATTTAAATTTCCTTCAAAAAAGTAAGGACCAAGCAGAATCCCATTCCCAGAAAGTCCAATCCACAGTGATAATTTCTCCCGATTCAAACTGTTGTCAAAAGTAAAATCCGCCAGTGGATGATGCAATGGTGCGTACTGGCGGACGTTCTGCGTATTCACGGCTCCGTTCATGCAGAAGGCAGCATTATCTCCGATGATGAGATATGTAAATATGTTCGGTTGAACGACCAGGTGTGAATTAGAACATATTTATTTTCTTTACGGTGCGTGGTTTTCTATGGCCTTTGTTGCGTATTACGCAACAGGATAATAAGGAGTAGTGGCGTGGTTAGATCTCGGGTCATTTCATGTCAGTCTTGCACCGGGACCACACTTCAATTTTGTGTCTCCAGCAAAGCACTTTCCTGCTTCTAGCCTTCGTTATATTTGGCGGTGAGCTACCACAAGACCCGTTCTAGCTGCTCCAGCGACTAAAGCACTGAGATATTCAACAACTGCTCACAGCTTTTGCATCGAGTTTTGATGCAAAGCTCAACCGTTAAAACCACGTCTGCGTTTGTGGAGCTACAGACAAAGGCCTGCCATACCCTGGTCGAGAAGATAACAGTTACAACGAAGACCCAATGGCGGCGGGAAGTCAGAGACAGTATAAGCGTCAAGTGTCAGCTAAGTGATTCTTAAATTTATTAATTTATAAAAGAAAGAACAAAAGAGAAAAAAGAAAAAGAAAAAAGGAGGCATCCAAGGAACTCGGTACCCGCAGGCTGGTGCCGCTTTACCGCCTTCTTTAACCTTCAGATAGGCATTTACCAGTTAACCAGTGCCTGAATACACTGACAGACTCCCACATATGGATGTGTGTATGCTGTGTTTCTTTCGTGTCTGTAGTTTTAATTGAAAACTGGTTAGGAAAGAAATGTAAATATGTTCGGTTGAACGACCAGGTGTGAATTAGAACATATTTATTTTCTTTACGGTGCGTGGTTTTCTATGGCCTTTGTTGCGTATTACGCAACAGGATAATAAGGAGTAGTGGCGTGGTTAGATCTCGGGTCATTTCATGTCAGTCTTGCACCGGGACCACACTTCAATTTTTTAAATTGTTTTTTCGGGTTTCAAAGTTAATTATTTTTACTTTGCTTGCCTTTTTGTCTCCGTTAAACACAGATATCAAGGAGTTGGTCTCCTGCACTATTGACAAGGTTGAACGTTCCATGGGTCGAATCTACACAGGAAGGAAGCAGTGAAACCAATACAGTCGACCAACAATTGATTTGGATCACCGACACCAGTCAGTACGGGTGGGTCACAGTTTCAGATCGAGTGCGGGGCGAGGTAGCCGACGACGAGAATGGCAAGATTTCCAGAACCAAGAATACAGCTGGGCCTCAAGTCAAGCAGACAAAAACGGCGGATTCAAACCAGGCGACGAACTGCAATCGTGAGCAAGCTTTATCAAGCGATAACTTTGACGGTAGTATTCGTTGGGCAATCTAAGTTTTTGCCCCTTGAATAGGCCAGCCCACCAACAGAGCCTATAGGGCTTTTTGTGTGACAGAGAGGAGCAACCGCAGCCTCCTCTTTGAGCTCCGCTCAATAAAGATAAGTCAAACAGTGTACGCAATTCAGATAATTCCCACGTTGTTACCATCTCACATGATCTATTAATAATAACGGAAGACTTCTTTGAATATGAAGATAACAATGGTATTCATGTTATCAAGGTTGCGGTTCGGGCACATTAAAGTCTTTCGTAGTATCTTTGGATGTTGGCCTATAGCTTTTGCTAGATCCGTATGCAGAGGAATTACGATTTGGTCCAGAGATCAAACAAGACATCATAGCCTCTGGTTTCGTACCTAATGTACAACAGAGCATGGTCACCAGTGTCAAAGATTGAATGGTTGGTATTACTATTGTCTTGTCGGAGGGGGCTTTATGGCAGCCCAGAGAGACTGATTCTCATGATCATCGAGCACACACTTTATAGCATCCTTTTAATCAAAATCTGTACCAAGGGCATATATGCTAGGGATCTGGCTAGCATTGTGGGAAAGATCATGTCGACTTGTCTTGGGCAACGTAGCCAGGCTTAAGCTATGCATAATGCATCGAATACAGGATTTTGTGGAATTGTACAGTAGCCCTTTGAAGAGAAGAGAAGCTACATATGAATTGGATTTTTGGAATAGTAACATTAAGAACTCGTGCTGATTGCTCTACAATGGTGTTTTCAGATGCCAGCCAGTACAGGATTCGCTGGTTAAATAGTTGATATGGGCTATACCGTAACCCATGGGTTATGGGATAAGAATGAATCTGAGAGAAGTAGTACGTGGAGGGAGCTCAAAGCTGTAGATTTCGTGTTGAAATCACTAACTCCCAAGCTGTCCTGCCGAAGGACTAAGTGGTGTACAGATAACCAAGCTCGGTAGAAAATAGTGCAGTGAGTGGCGGTATGCAGAGTGAATGGCAAAGTATAGCTTTGACCACTTGCAACACATGTTTGGAGGAAAATATCCTGTGGGATATGGAATGGGTTCCAAGATATGAAACGAAAAAGCGGATAAGCTTTAATAGTCGTATCTTAGACAATGATGGTTGGAGTGTATTTGACAGTTTTCCATTTTTTTGATGGTCTTTGGGGCCTTCATTCCACATAGTCTCCTCCTATTATATTGCAATTTGGGTCGATTCAACCCCAGGTTTTGGAACCCTGGTTGCGAGGCTATAGGTTCTTCCACTAAAATTTGGAGTGATGAGAACAATTGGCTTGTTCCCCCATCTCGGTCATTACTCGAGTACTCTTCCCATGGCAGACACGGAATCTGCCGGAACCTTGATATGCCAGTGTGGGTATTCGGCCTCGTTTTGGCCCGTGCTCTTCCCAGATGGTTGTAATCCAAATAGAGCAGTGGCAGATATTTATGCGTTTCCAGCATACCTGGGGCTATATTAATCCGGGTAGAGGTGGTAATGAACAGTTCATTTAACATCACCAGAAGTAAAATTTTAGCGTTCAGGCTAAATTACAGGAGTTGAATATATGTCCGAGTGGCTATTTTAAGCGAATTATGCATATGTATTTATTACTCGCACACATATTTTTATTGCGGGCCATATTCAGCGAAGGTGTTTGGGAGCAAAGATAGTCAGAGACCTATCCAGAATTGGAGAACCTCGTTGTTGGTATATACCATCCAATAAAACCGACAGTTACAGAAGTGGGAGATCTATTGTCATTAGTAGCTCTAAATCCTACTATTGCCCTGTGTGAGATGGTTGTAATCCATATAGAGCAGTGGCAGATATTTATGAGATTCCAACATACCCGGGGCTATTTTATCCGGGCAGAGGTGGTAATAAACAGTTCGTTCAAAACTTCACCAGAAGTAAAATATTATCGTTAACGCTAAATTACCGGAGTTGAAAGTATGTCTGATTTTTCATCTTCAGAGAACTACGCATGTGTATTTATTACTCGCACATATTTTTATTACGTGCCCTATTTAGCAAAGGTGATTGAGTATACGAGTCGGACCTATCCAGAATTGGAGAACCTCCTTGTTGGTACCATCCAATAAAACCGAAATTTCCAGCAGTGGGAGATCTATTGTCATTAGTAGCACTTATCCTACTACTGCCCTTGGTGAGATGGTTGTAATCCAAATAGAACAGTGGCGGATACTTATGATATTCCAGCATACCCAGGGCTATTTTATCCGGGCAGAGGTGGTAATGAACAGTTTATTCGAAACATCACCAGAAGTAAATTATTAGCGTTAAGGCTGAATTACAGGAGTTAAAAAAATATGTACATGTATGTCTGATTTGCCATCTTAAGAGAATTACGCATATGTATATATTACTCGTATTCAGCAAAAGTGCTTGGGAACAGACAGTCGGCGACCTATCTAGAATTGGAGAACCTCGTTGTTGGTACCATCCAATAAATAGGCATTTTCAGAAGTGGGAGATATATTGTTCTAGTAGCACTATATCCTATACTATTCTATGTGGAGATTCTTAATATCAGATTTGTTGATATTCAGAAATCCCTCCACATTAAAAGTTGGTTATAAGTTTAGAGATGTCAACAAACCGTTGTCATATACCCGAGTGAGGGAGTTCTTTTGGATGCCGTCAGACCACTAGTTGACGACATTCCAAGGGTTGGGAGTTCACAGCCTCAGATCAAGGGGCGCAACATTGCAGCTAATGCCGGAATTCCTTATCTCTTATTTAAGAGACGGTAGTTGGAAAACCGAGAGCGCCAAGGACAGGTATACGTTCAAGATTCGGATGATAGTTTAACTGTCCAAAGCTTTGTCTGTATCGGAATACATCGTTCCAACGTCACAAGTTGGTTTTCGGTGATATCGGATGTTTAGATTTAGTGTATTTCACAATGTTAAGTAAACAAAGAATCATTGAGAAACAATGCATTGAATATATACAACGATTGGAAAAATGTAAAGGTATCAATTTAGACTATACGAAGCTATAGACTATTATAAGAATTTGGAATAGATTTATCACCAGAAGTTCTGAGCTTCGGATCGTAACGGACCTAATATTGATAATTAAAAGTTTGTTTGAAAATTATGTAGAATTACAGATCAGTAATTAGGCATGGAACGATTACGATGAATAGCACCAAATGTATTTTATAAAACAAGAAGTGAAATTGATGTAAAACGGGTGGATATTAGGCTCAGTGGTGTCTGACACAAGGCTATATGGCATAGTTCAGACCTACGTTTCTCATCCTCAAAAAAGTGAGGGTGAGTTTTTCGTAGCTGGCCTTATAGCGGTTGCCGAACTCCATGCTGTCGATTGTTGAACCGTACATGTAACTGTACTAACACAGAGATTAACTGTCATCCCACCGGTGCCTGAATACACTGACAGACTCCCACATATGGATGTGTGTATGCTGTGTTTCTTTCGTGTCTGTAGTTTTAATTGAAAACTGGTTAGGAAAGAATTTCAAAAAATCTGTTTGGACGGTCAAGTATCCATTGGCAAAATCTAAGACGCCTCAGAAGATCACCAGGAAGCAGTTGATGTCGTCTCACAATTCTGTAAGGGACTAAGGGTACCACCGGACATCCAGCCTCACAATTCTGTTGAATGTGGCTGGGGGCAGTCCAAACCATTTTCGTCTCTCGCAGATGCATTCTCCCGGTTGCAGGGCCTGCTTGACCGCATTGATGTTTTCGGGTGAGCGCCCAGTTCTTCGTCGGCCAGATTTTCCCTTGTTTAAGTTTAAGCTGGTTCACTCGCGCTGGTACTTGCGAACATTGCGCCAAATCGTTGCCTTAGCTGGAGGAGGACGTTCTGGAAAGTTTTCAGCAAAAGCATCTGCCACTTGCTGAAGGCTCCCCGTCTCCAACCACTTCGACACAACAAAAATTCCCTGTTCTTTTTGTAAGCTGCATTTTCATGTACGCCTGAATGTGTTTTAACCCCTTGAGTACGGTATTTTACGGGAGACGTCGGGGTGCCGCGGCGGTTATGGCAGCCAAGCAAACCGCTACAATGTGTTTGTGCAGTCAAGCGTAACCTATACACAATAATCCAACAATGGATTGAAACTGCACAAACAGCGGCCAATGGTGTCATCCGGCCTGGTGGCACTGTTTAATCCAACAATGGATTGAAACTGCACAAACGGCGGACAATTGCGTCATCCGGCCTGGTGGCACTGATTTTTTTGCGCATATTTGCGGCATCCGTACGCAAGGGGTTAATTAAGAAACTGCAAGCTTCTCCTCACCCACTTGTTAATTTTAAGAAGGTTATGTAATGGTTAAGGCCAATGAATGCCACCAAAGAAAGTGGCGCAATTCTCTAAATAGACCCTTTCATGAAATTGGTCACTGCTCAGTCAACCGTGAATGTAATGACACGATCAGGGTGTCATTTTAAAGAGGAATTTAACCCTAACAGAGGATATCTCCCTTTGATTCACATGTGCCCTACTTCTGTTACAATTAGCAATAATATCTCGGTTTCGTTTTTCCGATTCATCCTGTACAGACTATTTTATACCGTACGCCGAACTACGAGCGCGCCTTAACAGTTTTGTGACAATTGTGGTAATTTTCCCGGTTGAGACAATCCTAATTCCCGACAAAATGCTGGTGTGACAAATTCTAAAGTTTGGCTTCTTGTTATCATTAAACTTAACTTTTTGTATCAGTAAAACTGCATTTTAAACTTGACCTCAAAGCTAAAAACGTTGCGATGAGAGGGCTGTAAAACTATACACCCTTTTTCACCCACATGATCAGATGTAAACAAAACCACGGCATACCGCCTTGGAGCGATCATCATTCATGTATCGTCGTATGGGCCAAGTGAAGCCACGTGGTACTGGTACCCGCGTGTTTACCAGCGTAAGACTTGCGTCCTCCTGGCAATCTTGTACAGCACTGAGGTATTATTAGCAACATAAAGGGGGCCTCTTGTTTTGAAGGCAAGCAGGTTCTACTGAAATCTTATACGCTTATCGAGCACACCCCTTTAAGTTGGAATAACCTTGAGTTGCCTGTCATCTCGTCAACTTGGCAGTCGCAGCTCAACCGTGACTGTGTATAATTTACGCACCTGGGCGTCACCCTCATGGCCCCACGTGGGGGGTCCTGTAAACTCTGAAGGTTGGCGAACTACCGCCACCCCCACCAATTATGATACTGTACACATGATTTACCTCAGGGGGACAGACTTTGTTGCACGTGAGCTGTCAATCTTTTAGAAATTACGATGAAACATTTCAGCCTGTTTCATTTGGGTTTCGCTGGCCGTATCGGAGAATCCGTGTGGAAGGAACATTTGTTTTAAATTTTACATTAAATCTAATTAATTAAATTTTGAATTGTGTTTGCTCGTAATAGATTTTCACTGTATACTTGCGTACCGGTACTTATCTAAATATCTATATTTATTCGGTTTATATTTTTTCGATTCATATTTATTAGATTTATATCTATTCGGTGGAAGTTACCCCGCCTGGGTATATATGTCTGAAAAATTGGGATAATTTCTTTGGTATCTATTGAAGACTTATCCTTAATTTAGATCTGGACCCAAGAAACCCGTAACGGATGTAGGGTACGTGGGCAACCTAAAATGTTGTCAATCCCACCCACTAGTTGTAGGAGTGGCTTTTAGCCTTAATTTGGTTCTCACAAATCGTGAGTGTGCGCACAACTACGTGCGCATTCTCAGAACTACGGGCCAATGTTCCGAACTAGCAAAAACGACTTACATGTCTGTTGCCAGCAGTGTCTCAAAAGTCTTCCATTAGCATGGCAAGCAGTCTGTCGCAGTACATTACGTAATAGCCACAACATCAGTTAGGGACCGTCCATAAAGTACGTACGCACGAAGGGGAGGGGGGGGGGGGTTGTTGACATTGCGTACACCATGGGTACAGGGGGAGGGGGTTCCAAGCCAATGCGTACCGTACGCAACCGACAATGTGCAATGTAATATCTCATATAAATAACTACCAGGACCAGCTTTTGTGCATCGAAAAACAGTTATAACACAGTTCCCTTCACCCCAACCAAAAGTAAATTATTCTTCCCACCGCTACCGCCAGCCAACAAAAAGACTGCTTTATAAACCGGCAGTGTACATCGGAAGCGTACTGGTGTACTTGTATCAATTTCACCCGCGTGCTGTCCAAAATCGCTCTTGTACTGGAGGTAAACAAAAGAACAAAAACGATATACGTCTTGTTCATCAACTGCCTCTTGTTCAAACACATACTTTTGTGAAAAGCGTTATTCACTATCTCAATAAACGACTCATGAAACGTCAAGAGCAAACTATGCAAAAAATAGTGTATCAGGATTTTTTTCTTTCCTTTTTTGGTTTATGTCATCATTGACTGCTGTTTCGGTTCAAAATATGTCACTGTTCAATCATTTTCAGGTCCGTAAATAATAATGTTTGCATTTTTTTCTGTCAACATTTTGTGACTTATTTCAGTCTTTGGATGCGACATGCGAATCATACTACTACAGCAGGTGTACTGTGACGTTTAATGATGCTAGAATAGGGTAGTCTGAGAGTCAAAAAGAGATATGGAATGCGTATGCGTACAGGGGGGAGGGGGGTTGGAGCCACTGCATATGCCATGCGTATAGGGGAAAAAGTGGTAAAAAAAGTCGGCATTTCGTGCGTACGTACTTTATGGACGGCCCCTTAGCCGACTACCGAACAAATATTTTCCGACGGTTTGCTAAAACAACAACGAAGAAGGTCATATCGTTCCCTCTTCAATTTCAATAGTGAATAAATTGCTTCTTTAAGATTGCATGCACCTATTTTCGTCACTCAGCATGACAGTGGTGTTTTCAGGGAGGGCTTCGCATTTCAAGCAGAAGACTTAGTCGGCAAGTCTATGTTCGCAGGTGTGCCTCCTGCCGGTGCGTGTTTCGTCTCAACAAACTGATCCCCCCACAGCAAAAACAAATTACTAATAGCATAACAAACGGGCGGTAAACAACGCACCTTGGGTAATGAAAACAGAATCAGATGAAACACACGCCTCGCACACGAGAGCAAAGTCAGTCTCGATACTTGATGCTCAGCAACAATGCCAAGTTAAAGGTATGATGCAACATTTGCTTTTGCTGTAATTTTCAGAAATAAATGGATTGGGGGTTGGTGTTTTATAGCAAATACTGTAAAATTGACCTGTTTAAAATACTTTTTTTTTCTCTCCACAAATCGATTAAAAATATAACCTATGTACTGCAATGGAAGTTAAGACATGGTTGATGCGCTGCACGTAGATTTGGCTACGGAAATATATTAATTTATGGCTTATTGATCCTTTCTGGCTTTATATCGATCATTTCTGGCCTATCGATCATAGTCTACTGCCGATACCACAAAGTCTGAATTCAACAACTGACTGGTGGCCGGTACTTTAATTGGAGAGTACACTCCTTGCTATATGGATGCCCACAGATTGGGCCATTCGTCTATGTGTATATGCCATCTACAGGGTCGCGTTCTTCGGATGGGAAGTTAGGCTGGAGGTATTTAGCGGTATTAATTAATGCACGTGAATACATCCAAAGAGCATTTTACGGATAACCTGAAAATGCGCTGTGAAGATACACGCTGCACTGCATTGCGAGACAGTTTGCGTCTAAATTTTGAACACAAAATCCCACAGATGGGCTATCCGTACATTTACCGTGTGAAGTCTGTCATGAAGTATTTGGTTCCAAATACAATTTGACATCTCGAATCCTCTTTGTGTGACGTTATTTGCATCCGGAAGTGCAATGGAAATGAATGCCAGCGCTGCGTGTCGCTAATTAACGCACTCTCTATAAAGCCCTACGTATTTGGAACCGGAACACTGCTTACGAAAAGGGTAAGAAATTGCGCCCACATCACATCAAAAGTGTTGGATCCAATGCAAAATGTGTATAACTTCCATGCAATACAGTCACGAATTTGCCAAGTGTCCAGACGTCTTCCGGGGTTGAAACAGCGCAATAATTCCCATTACCATTAAATGTCACATCGCCTCGTGGTATTTCAATTATCATCTAATCAGATTATGACGTCAACGACAGGAGCTAAGGCAATTTCCCCCTTTAACTATTTTGTGTTAGTGTGACATCCCAGAACTATTGGTGCTCGTAATTGTCGTATGGAGACGGCAAGCAATCTTGATTTGCGAGAATTGGAAAGGACAGCAAACTTCTGAAAACAAGTTGGCGAGCAAGAGAAGTTCAGGCTCTGCCACACTGGAGGGATGACGCCAGAGAGGGCGCGCTGCCTATACTCTAAAACAAACAAAGTGTTTGTGAGTAAAGCCTCTACTATTTTAGAGTGGTTTTGAAATGGGAAGCAGCAGCAATGAAAGAACACCTGTGATCTTCAAAGCTATTATCTTCCCTATGCATAAAAGGACATGCTTATACCTAACTTTAATAGCATTCCATTGGGAACAGCTCCCTTAATGACGTTACTGTGTTTAGATCTATATAGGAGGTCAATGGAACTATTAAAAATAATAAGGACTCGGCCGATTCTAGCGATATTATTTGGTTTGAAAAAAGTTGGAAGGCCAAAAAGCTGGCAACCAGCCAAAGCGATTATAACCCAGTTGTCTCTCGATACAAATTTAGAGCTCCTTATAACAAAATACCATTAGTATTATTAGTATTATAGGTCTATAACTATAGGTTTTGTTGTAAACAAGTCCGGTCATAGCAACCATGTTATAACTAGAGTTGATTGTATAACTCAAGGATATCTGGCTGGTATCCCACCGCACCTGAAACACGTTGAGCAAAATGTTTCTGCTGAACGTAAGTCGTTTCTGTGTAGGTCTCCTATCGGGGGCTCTTCGGCGGTTTTATGTCCATGGTTTGTGATTCAGGAGGGGGCGGGGCTAAAAACTGGGAAGTAAATCATTGTTGACATCGCTCAGGTGAATTTGAATATAAAGGTATTTAACACCTGCACGACAGCTAAAGGCTTCGCCGCCCTCTGAGGTAGAAATATTTACCGGGAAACAAATCGTGTGTACCAGAAGGTCAACCAATGTCGAATCCATACTTGATATGGATTGCTGCTTTGTTTGGTCCTTCGGGCAGTAGCCTGTCCCTCTCTGAGCTGGGGCTACCCCGAAGTGGAGAATTCCACTTTCATTGCGTCCATTTTCTTAGCTGTGGCATTAGGACCAAAGTTTTCTTCCACTTTCTATGATATACCACAGGCTCCAACATCCTTAAAGGTAGTATACAACATTTGCTTTTGCTGTACTTTTCATAAATGAATAGATTTGGGTGTTAGTATTTTATAGCGTGCTAGCAAATACTGTAACACTGACCGGTTTAAAGTTTTGAGTGCATTTGATGCTGGGAAAACGGAGAGAATATTTTTTCTAGTTGTCTGGTTCTCTGACCACACTTTAGACAAAACGGAACAATTTATAGAGTCAGGGAATTATCAGGTCGGGGAACTAGACTATTTCCAACGATAGTCGACCGACAAAACTTTAAAAACTTTGAAAACTTTGAAATTGCTCCCGATAATGGGAGACTTTTGAGACGCGTGGTGGCAGCAAACACGCCGGTCCTTTTCCACTGTTCTCATCACTGATCTCCATATCAACTGGATACCTCATTGGCCCATTTGTGCTGTTCAAGCAGCTGAAGCCAGTAGCCGCCATATTACCACTCCCATTTTACCACTGATCTCTGTGTAAGGAGAACGAGATTGAAAGTAGACCCTGGTGTCAAGGTTGTCAAACCTGTTGTTTTGGGAGTGGTAATATTGTAGATGGCGGCTTCAACTTGCACAGCCGATGCACTTTCCTGTTGGTATAGAGATCAGTAGTTCCCACCAGTCGTATGCATGAACAGAACTAGCAAATAGGACCGGTATCTGCTGCCACCAGCGTCTCAAAAGTCCCCCGTTGCTATAAAGATTTAGAAATTTAAAGTAACGTGGAAATAACGCTGTTCTACATGTACATGTACATGTATATGTCCTTTTAACAGTCAGTGATGTCGAAGACAGATCTGTTCTCGGGATCATCTTGACACCTCTGGTACGGGGTGGGGTGACGGACAGGAGCGATGGCACAGGCCTGCCCTGGGATCAGTGTGTATGGATAACCCCTACATGCCGTCTATGTAACCAATATGAGTGATAATCGTGTAAGACGACAAGTCAGTGTCAACAAACACACGTGCACCTGCACACAGCCTGGGCAGCTGGTGAATCTTGGCTGAACGCGGTGATTTACACTAATGACACACTGCGAATAATTATTTGTTTTTATTGATACACTGCAAAAACAGTGTTTAGCAATTGAACACTTTCTTGCTATCAGTTTGTAAACACGTAATACACATATTTATTGACGGATAGTGTTTAGCCATTGAACATTGATGTTTAGCTTCTAAACATGTTTACAACTGATAGCAAGATTGTGTTAAATTGCTAATCACAGTTTTTAGAGTGTAGATGGTAGCCATGCCAAGATGATTTTCAGTGGGCCATCTTTGTGCTGAGGGGCAGGGGTCAGAGTTACCGGGGCAAACCCCTACCGGTACTCTTTCACGACATGTGCTCTGATACGTGCACTGATCCTATAGAGCACACAGGACCTCCAGCTTAACGTCCCATCCGAAGGACGTAACCCTTTTGAGTTGAATAAGGGCCGGTCACGCCCCAGACCAATGGACTGATTATTGCCAGGCTAGCTAATGCAAGTAATATATGGTGTGGTTTCCCCATTCAAGTGCTGCTTGTAGTGAACGTTACTTAACTTCGGTAGCGTGCCACTTGCTCTTCCACTGAGCAACTGTTTGGGACAGTGAAAGTGATGCCCTGCACTTAGAAATTGGCAATGATTTCATACTTAAAAGGTGCTTAGAATCTATACTTGAAGCACTTGAAGCATCTCAAGACCTTTAATCCAAGATGTTAACTACCGCTTGCGCAAGGAATCGTACCGTTTTTAAAATGCAGCCGAGGCATATTCCCTCATTTGAAACTGAAGTTCAGCGGAAAGAAACTAGGGGAAATGAGATATGACAAAAGCTGTTTCGAAAGCACAACGCGAACGGTGGTAGAAGACACGCACAACTTCGGAATTTTGGTGAATACAAACTGTCAAAAGAATGGGCGGGGGTATTAACTGGATGTGTTCATCATGAGTCTTGAAATTCAATCATTTACAGAAAGTCAAGGATAGCTTCCTCTTTTTTCAAATGTCACAACATTTTATGGTATTGCAGCATCACACTGTATTAGGCGATCCACCCAACACTTCTTCCAGTGAAACTGGGTGGAGCTGAAGTCGGGGCCGCCCATAGACTTATCACATCTATTTAAAACCATTTTATAGATACCTGCCAGCTGCTATTTTGATGAACGGGTCTCGGGTCCAGACGTACGGAGCTTTGGAGGTGCCATCTGGCTTGTTGAGATCCTGACATATTTTATCTCTGGTCGGCATCTTACTCTTACAAAATAATAATTATATAATGATCTCAGCCAGTCGGATGGCACCTAAGGAGTTCCGTACGCAATATCTGATTGAACGGCATATCCATAGAGGAATCCCACAACAACGAGTTTAGCGCCGATCTGCGCACTTCCGCGTTTAAAAACGTCACAGTAAACAACTTTATGCTAATCGTGCGCCTGTGCTGCCTTTTATGGCCTGATTAATTCATGCATCAATGAATGTGATGAAAAGCGTTGTTTTGTTTGCCACTGACATTCTCGCTTTCAACCCGGAAGTGCGCAGAAGGGGCTGATGTGAAATTCCTCTATTCAGGTCTTTGCTCGCAACTTGATTGCTGAATTAGTCATAATTCCGTCGCTCAGTTCCATCCAGGAATGTTTCCCCCTCCAATGCATGCATTATGTCTGTCCAGCCCCCCCCCCCCCCCCCCCCCCAAAGGCTGCTTAAAGTAGACACGTTTATCATCAGTACTCTTCAGGACTTCAACTTCAGGATCTATTGCAGCGCAGACAGAAGCGAGCACCGCAACTGGGGGTATACTCTTATTTAAAATACCTCCCCTGCCCTCTCGGTGTCATGAATGAGTTTTTACAACACGAGTCATTTTAAATTAGTTGGGTTGAGTGATTTTGAGCGATGGTTTCACCGACTGACATGCCCGGCAACGCACCAAGCGCTACACGCCAGGCGTGTGGAGTATACAATCTCACGGCATGGCAACAACTGCCATTATTATCATTAACGTATAGATCGGGTCGACATGATCACTCCTCGGTGAAGTAGAAGACCGTAAGCTGGATGTAAACTTCAAGTTGGTCTCCTTATATTCCGTAGGTCTTGTATTTAAGAAAACGGTACTGAAACGGTTCTATTATTAAGCTGTCATTTCCAAAACGGACCCTTTTAGTTGAAAAACACGTTCATCACTTTTCATCAGTCGCTGTCCAATTTAAAGTTACAGTTACTCAGGGTTTTGTCTGCATGGGTCCAAAACGAAGGCTATATTGGAGGTAATCAATTATTAGCAAAAATCTTAAATTTTTGCTAAAAAAGTCGCCACACCTCAACAAAGGCAAAATAGAAAGGAACAGTTGAAAATGAACGTAGCTGGGGGGGGGGGGGGCGCGTAGGGGGCCGCCCCCATAAAAACAATCGTCGCCCCCACCCCCCCCCCCCCCCCCCCCCCCCCCGCCCCACTGAAAATTTCGCAAACGCAGAAAATAATAGTATTATAAAGAAAAACACTGTGAGCGCCCCCCCCCCCCCCCCCTGCAACATCAATCCCCCACTCGCCCCCCCCCCCCCCCCGCCCTATGGAGACAGCCCTGGCAACGCTGCTGGAAGGGGGGGGGGGGGGTACTTTCCAACGTTGGTGGCGCCATTTAACCTCTTTGTTGTGTTCTTACCCGTACACGCAAGACCTTTACAGGGTTTTGCTTTTCTGGTTTGCTACTTTAGGCATAGGCCCTTACAAGCAACAAACAAAACAAAACAAACAACAAAATAATTGGCAACGGGGAGGTGGGGGGGGGGGGGGGGGGTTTACCCCCAAACCCCCCTCTGAATACGCCCCTACGAGCAAAGGACAGTCTCAGCACGCCCCTTCGACCACCTTACACGTGTAATATTTTGAAATTACCAGCGT
Source organism: Hippasteria phrygiana (assembly GCA_037893225.1). Taxonomy (NCBI): domain Eukaryota; kingdom Metazoa; phylum Echinodermata; class Asteroidea; order Valvatida; family Goniasteridae; genus Hippasteria; species Hippasteria phrygiana. Next base: position 1,311,514 of record JAZGUH010000182.1, read on the forward strand.
AATAGATGGAAAAGCAGACCGCGCAGGCTCGCACATGCGTGGTCAGGACTCTTTATAAAAGTACGGGGGTGAAACCCTATGGGTACACGCATAAGAGAAAAGAGCTGCATCAATAGATTTAACAGGGACAATCTAAGAAGATTACAATAGTACCCATACAACAACTGGACAATGCTCCTTGATGTGTCGGGGGGGGGGGGAGTCTTTTGATAGCCATTTCCCCCATCAAAACACGACCATTATTCCTGCCGTGTACTGCCAATCATTGGAAACACATCCAGTTATTAATATTCCTATGTAAAAATAGCCTTCCAGATGCGGCGTGCGACGAGGGTAACTGGAAGAATGCGAAAAGCTGGCCGCGCACCGCAAAAAGTGCAGCCGACCTCACCAACAACGCAGTCCCTATCCAACACCCGTCGGTTATGTACTTCTAGCCCGGGTTGACCCCACCACAGCAGGTAGCTCTGCAACGGTTAACCGATTTTACAGGGGGATTTGGCAGGAGCTCTTCGTAAAAACTGAATGTTGAATGCAGGGTTGAATGGACCTTTACGATACAATGTGTACTGATCTTGTTTAGGTGAATATTCAAAAAGGACCATTTACATGACCAGAAACAAAATGTGCTTATTTGTACCTCGATTATCTCAAATAATTTAGACACTATTTACTTTCCTGCTTCAAGAGGAATCGTAATTCATAACTCTCGTATCATTGATTCTTTTCCCATTCGTAGATCCGTATCGAGTGGCTTTTAGCCTTGTTGGAGCGAACTTGCATTGAAAAATACCTCTTTCTTACGAAATCGGACAATTTGCTTTGAGTGTACTTGGTATTTCGTTTCTTACTGAAGACCCTATCGATGTTATTTTCACATGTCAGTTTTTCTTTATATAACAACTTCTTTTTCAAAAAAAAGTGTATACATCCAACACCTTTCTACAAACAAGCAAAAAAAGCGGGCTTCTATTTCAGGAGCCACGGAGCGTCAGTTATCGGATGAAATTCACTCCAGGTGCTCCCCAACAAAACTAATAACTTGTCATTTCTCCCCTCCAACACTCGTAACTCAGCGGTCGCAGCGCTGGAGCTCAGGGGGGCCTAAGACTGTTCTCGGGCCCCTTGTCTCATTACGTTTACCTGGCGAGTTTAATTGGCGCGCCGGTGGAGTCCCATACAACAGGTATAGGATTGCAAGGCGGCGAAACTTTAAAGGGGTGCGGGAGAATGCCACATTTTACGACATTCGTGCGCGATATATGCAAGTATGTGATTTATATTCGATTAGTATCGCGTGAGCGTTGCCAGAGACTTATTTGACTTAGACAGCAGTAGCACAGAGCTACGCAGATAAAACTGTTCAAAATGGGCCACAAAAAAACATTTGGACTAAAATTATAGCTGCGATTTAAAAATTAAATTAAAGATTGAAAAACGGTAGAAATACGCGGACTCAGTCTTTGAAGCTGTCCGTTTTTTTTTTCTGACAAAAAGAATTCCTAGTGTCAAAGTTTTGGCACTCGGAAGTGGTGGTTAGACGTATTTCAATCACTGATTTATCGTCTTTTTCCCTACCCTCCACGGTTCAACTAAAATTACAGCTTTGGCATAAGGCAAATGCGAGAAACAAAAGAATACTTGTATGATACGTCTACAAAAGTAGATAATTAATTTAATTTAGTAACTGAAAAGAATACGTTGCCGTCCGTCCATGGTATGCCAAAGTATGGCTCGCCGACCGTAAGCAAACTGGAATTTACTGCTGGAAATGCGTGTAGGGCTGAAAGCTTTTCTCTGCGACCGTATAAACTGTGGTTGTTTTATGTGACCAGAAGCCGTTGGAAAGCAGATAAAAAACAAATTAAAAAGAACAAATCTTGGATTTCAGGACGCCGCTTTTAAAAATTATACCGCTGACGACATTAATTTCATGCGTGTGATTAGGCCTGTGTTGCTTATCGAGGACAGGGGATAAAATATACGTCCTCGGTTGGTAAGCTGTCCTCGGACGCTAGACAGAACCAATGACAGATTGCATAATATTTACAGTATAAACAAAAGAAACCATCAAAAGGACAATGGGAAGTCCTCGCATCATAAACAGACCTGTGCGTAGGCCTGTCTTTTCCGCATGCAACTACATTTTGAACTACGCGAAATTCTTTTTTATGGAAGTCGCTCATTACAAGGCTAAAAGCCACTCTAGGTAAAAGGGCTACAACAGGTTGCCAGCCCTACCACCCTTATAGTTTTCAGAGGACAAATCTGCAATAGATACCAAAGAAAGTATCCCAATTTGACCCTATTGACCCAGGCGGGATAACTTCCACCGTTGGTGAGACCAACTCACCTCCCCCATACAATTGACCTATCGCGGTCGAATCGCGTCAACGCAGCTTGTGAATTATTGTCCAATCACATCAATTATAATTCCACGTGGAACGCGCAAAACCTGAGACAAACAAAAATTAACAAACAAAAATTAACACACACAATTCCCATAGGGTTGTCTAAGGGGCGTGGTTAACTCGTAAACGGCGAGAGGTCAATTAACTATATCTCCATTCTACTGGGGGATACAGTAACAACAGGTCTCAGCATAATGACGATTTCCCCGTGTTGCAGTCAGCCTTTACTCATTTCAGTCCCATAGTAATTTCACTTCTTGTGAGCATCGTTTCGGTCTGCGAGCCTGCTCACGGTCGATGGGGGGGGGGGGGGGGGGGGGGGGGGGTGAGTCTGGAAAACCCAGCCAAGCGACTCAAGTCAGTCCCAACCCCAGACAATGGATTTCTCAGCTTGCCAGGCCTACTTTATTACTGTAATTATTCGAGCGAAAAGCAGGGAAAAAACACCAATAAACGCACACAAAGGGTACAGGAACTCGGCTGAATAGAGCTGGTTTTCTCAGGTGTGCGTATGGGAGGACACGCCAGAACAATCTCGTAGTTTTTAGAACCATGCATCACTGGGTACACCCGAGCCCCTGGGGCATTGCATTGTACCAACAAAGGCTGGCACCTTGGATTTTGATTAATTTAAACAAGCAATTTCAAAAAGTTACAAATTTCACAGGTTTCTAGTACACAAAGTTTCTTTCATGGGGCCAAGCATAATTGACAGCAGGGAATTTGTTTTGAAAGGATTTCCCAAAGACGGGGACGGGCTATGCGCTGGCTCATAAAGCACAATGTTCGATACGTATCTTGAGGCCAATGTGCTGTTTATAACAATTTGTGAAGGCAACCTCAGGCCTAGGTCGTCCATCATGTGCGTACTGAACAAATTATCATCAACAATGACTGTGAGCCATCAATGTTCACTGTAACATACTTCTCTTCCAGCGTGGTTCCCATGTGAGTCATATGTCGCTGCAGCTACTGTTGAGTTAGATGACAATGAAAATCAATGGGAACTGTCAGTTTTCATCCACATAATGCCCATGTTCATCAGGGTGTAATACTGAGTGAGATATCACATTGAGGAGTTGCGTATACCCTTTCTATTCTAATCTGCCCAGCCCCAAAATTTCGTTAAGGCTCATTTCGTAGGATCCAGTTAAAATGCCATTTCCCATCATTGGCAACTTAGAGTTGTACCGTACCAAAGTGACGTTCTCACTCTTGGTGCGCGTCGCCCCACGCACTACAGTGCGTAGTAGCGTCCATGAGAGAACGGGGAAATTTGTGAACACTCAATGGCGTGTCTGTACGCGCTGCCCATTGATCTCCATTATAAACACTGGATAGGACACCGCGTCTAAACGCCGTCCTGAGCGCGCGTTTTAAACGAGGGTAAAGAACGAACGTGACGCGATGCGTTGTGTGTACTTTCAAACGGATTTTTTGAAAAGCTGGGAAGACTTCTTTTCTTTAATTCTTCATTTTCGTGGGGAAAAATGGATTTCGCAACCGAATTGGTCAAAATAGAAAAGAACAATGGTTAACGTGTGCGCAGCAGTGAATTCCCCGGAGAAGGATGGAAACTTGAGTCGGGAAAAAGGAATATCCATTCAGAAGTAAGCTGATGATTATATTTAACGGTGCGTCTATTAGTCTATTAGGGATACTAGGGAGACATTTAGTAGTTCATAATCATCACTTAGGGAGACAAGGGTACTTAGGGAGACATTTTCATGTCTCCCTAAGTACCTAGCCCCCTCAAGGAGGGAGAATTTTAATGTCGGAAGTGAGTTATATCGATAGAGAATGGTCCAAAACATTAGTATACCAAAATTTGTGGGGGTAGGATAGGGTATATTTGGGTTAGGTTACATCAAAGTCGGAAAAAAAGTTGTGCACAAGTCTATGGGAATGTCTCCCAACTGTCCCATCTAGGGTTATGTATAACGTTACAACTAAATAAAAGTTAATGCACAGAAACGAAACTTCTATAATAACACAATTGAAAATAAAGAAATTTATACGAGGGGCGGTCGCTTATAACATAGGTTATTGGCATTTTTGATAGGATAGGCCTGGGAACTATAGCTGTGCATGTGTGCATTTTAGGTGTGGGTGGGTGTGTACTGATACCGGAAATCGTGGACTAGGGACACAAGAGTCAGGGCGTAGACAAAGGGTCCACGATTGACCGAACGTCCACGATTGAAAATCGTGTACAAAACATATGGGAGGCCTTCCGAAAAAGTTAAAGTATAAACAAAAGAGGAACCGCGATTGCAGGTGTGTGTGGGGGTGGGGGTATTAAACCGTCTTCCCGTTTTAACAGAAGCAATCGAGGGAGACCGAGTGAGACAAAAAAACATCCTGTTTAAAAATCATTACACGATCAGTCTTTAAGTTGTGCCTTAGGATGAAGGATTGTTTATTAGTTTTTCATATTTCCCAGCGAGTTTTGTCTTGACTTTATACTTTCTAATTGTGCTCCATTTTGTAGTAAATTTGTGTTACATTTGAAGGAACCTTGATACATTCTCTCTTTGTGAGTGTTCAGTTTATAAAATAATACATGTAACATTGGGTGCTCAGAATAAAGAATACGATGTCATTTCAGAATAATATTCAATACGATTATTAAATTTGTATTATACAACTGCTCTAATGACTTACACTTACAGGTGTGATAAAAATGAAACAACAATTCACTTTTGGGCGCTTAAACTCCCCATAACGTTATCAGGCTAAGAATGTTTTCGATAATACACTTCTCCAGACAGTAGCCTAAAGCGTACACACAGTGCGCGTTTAACCACCCTCTTGCGCCGCCATTCAATTGCGCGGCCGCGCATTCGTGCACAAACATAACGCGGTGTCCTATCCAGTGTTTATAATGGAGATCAATGGCGCTGCCCATCTAGTCTTTTAAATTCTATATCTATGGTCCGGGGCGCGCCACTCGTCCGCGTAGCCACGCGCGCCTTGACTAAAGGCTACAGGACAGTTTTCCAACGATTTCCAGCTGGAAATCGTTGGTAAACGATATATATTTCTACTTTTCTTGACAACGACAGCACACCTGGTGCCATCATTTCACACACTCTAAAAGAAGTTGGTCAAAATGGGTTGATATTTTGCCCAGTGTTGGGCAACATATCAACAACTGAAAATCTTGGGCAAATTCTTCCCAATAATTGGTCAATTTTTACCCGAATTAACCAAAAATGTGGTAAATTAATACTAATGTTGGGTAAATAACAGTTGCCCAATTATGTTTTACGCAACGTTTTTAAAGTGCAGGATGATTGAGACTATAACTTACAGTCTAGTAAGGTATTTCGTAATAATGCAAATTGGAGGATTACCAATCGTGTACATTACATTTAATAAGTCTAAATGGGGATTTCCTTGCGAGAATAGCATGTTATGCTATTCTCCTGGTGACTGCCAGAGCATACCGACCGAAACGTCGCGCTATATACTTCTAATTCTTCTAAGAACCACGTTTCCCATTTCAGAGCTGGTTAAATTTAAAACTAATTAGACTGAAAAAACAGTCTAACTTGCAACCAGCTTGCTGACTACAGCCATTTCTCAAATGGCTTTGGCTTCCCCTCAGTTTAATTTGTTGGGGTAAATGTACAGCTAAGTCTGTTACCGATATATTGACTTAGAGCCGGAGGCTGTTTGTTTTGTTCAAGTATTTCAGGCTTCAGATTGACAATGGAGCTGGGGATAGCTGGAGACGAAAACGAAGCCAGTTGAGAAATAGCCTAGATGTAGTCGGTTGGGTGCAAGTTTGACTGCTGTGACCATCTTCCAGTCATGACCACAGTTCCTGAAGGGCATATACATGTACTATATACGGGATCAAGGCGAATTCTTACCTTTATCCGGCAAAGACCGGACCGTGTTGGCATTGAAAGGTCGAGGCATCCTCATCTTTCCGGATGCTGGATCGGCCACCGAGCTGTACAGGTTCAACATGAAGGGTGGCGGCTCCGGGCGGCGAGCAAGCTCCTCAAGCGTATTGTTCTCCAAGCCGAAGGCGCGGAGAAGCTCTCCCAGCACTTGTTCCTTCTGCTGCGTCATGATGACATTCGTCTCGTCGCCGAGTGGCTGGGCCGAGCCGCCGGCGACGTCTGGCGGTGGCGAGGGCTGGTCGCCGTACCCAGACGGCTGTATGTCGCTTACGTTCTCCTTGGGCCGCGGAACGGCCTTGGCTAGTGCGTACGGGATTACGACTGTCAGGTGACAAACGATCAACACATGGAGGATGCTGGACTTAGGACGGAGCAACATCTTGAAACTGTCTGTGTGAAACCAACCAAACAAGAGAACAGTTTCCCAACAGTGATGCAGACCACAAGGTGAAACAGAAATGTAACTAACACCTCACAGGCGTATGCACAGAGCCAGAGTTCAGATGGCCTCTCAAAGATGCAACCGGTGTCTTTAGCACCCCAAGTTGTAAGCTCCAACTACACACGCGCAGGTTGCGAGACAAACTGACTCGCTGTCTAATCCGAGCTGATGTTATAAACTTCTTTTGGAACCACTCGTATAATTATTAACGCGAGCGAATTTCTCGTGTGGTTGGACCCTACGCTGTATGGTTGGACAAATTGTACAGTCCTCTGTCCCGTCTCCCCCACGTCAACCTGTGTTGATTGACGTACTCCAGGTGGCTGGTTGCAGCTCAGGCGAAACACAAACCAGCCAATGATACCTCTCTCCTACTGGCCTATCCCCCTTTGACTCGGGCTATACTCAGAAAAATCCCCCTCCGTAAAACGCCAAAGGTGTCAGATTAGCACCTCCCTCCAATAGGGTACAATTAATATTGTGATTGAGTTTAGAGTGCCAATTAGCGGGGTGCTCACCGCCGAATTGTCGGTGAATAGGCCCCGGTGCAGGTGCGGTGTGGAGTCACAGGGCACCCTTGCTTCTACTAGCACACGCCAAACAACAATTCTCCAGTGGCATTCGTTGGACCTGGGTAGTCCCTGACATCTTTTTTTCCGGGGTTCGGAGTGAAAGGGCACGGCGTACCTTTGTGCCCAGACTGCGTGGCGCCGGCGCGGTCTTTGTTGACTCATAAAGCCTAGCCTGGACCTCTTCCTATCTTGCAGTCACAGGTAGTGCTGAAGGAACTCCCTGGCCACCAACGGCTAGTGCTTTAATTGCGAGCGCAGGACTGGTCAATGTCGGCGTCAATTCAACCTGACGCAAATTCTTATCATAAAAGTCATGCGAATTCCCTCGTTCTGTAATAATTTTCCTGGCAGTCATATTTTAAATCCAACGGCTGATTTTTTTATTGGCATTTAAGGTTGAATGGGCGGGTATCGTCCAAATTTGTACAATGATACACTTCGGTGTTTCAAGCTCAGCCGTTAATCATATTATGCATGGAGCTTCCTCCATGATCATAGCAAAAACAACATATGTTCCTCTCTCGAAATCCTTGTACACATTTGCTCAGCCACAGCCATGAGCTGAAACCTAGTTTTATGTCCTTGTTATGAGCATTGAAATTATTCATAAATTAATTAATTGTGTAACTCATCTGCAAAGTGTAATTCCACATTGCTGTGTTGGTGTAATCTTCATCTGGTATCATGCCTGGTTGCATCTATTGATTACCATATATCTCCGGAGTTCTCTGCTGTGAGCGGCAAGTTGAATGAACTGGTTGTTTGTGACAGATGTTTGTGACATGTGTATTAGGCCCCCCCCCCCCCCCCCCCCAAAAAAAAAAAAAAAAACTTTTTTTTTACTTTTTTCAAGGAAAACTTTATTTCAAAATCCTTGAAGAACACAATATATACAGAAATAAAAGAATTATAATTAAATCAGTACAACAAAATGTAACATTAACAAGAAAGCTTGATAGACAATAGATCAATACATGAATTATAATTAAATCAGTACAATGATTGTAAAGTAAAGATTATAAAGTAAACCAAACAGTAAACAGAATAGCTCGATACATGAAGTACATTGTGGAATATAGCATTAACATAAATAAATTTGAATCAGTTTAGTTATGAAGCGGGGATGGGGGAAACAGGGAAGGGAAGGAAGGGGAAGGAGGAGTGGGGCCCACTGGGTTCTGGATGTGGGCACCTCGTGCCCACTGCCAGTAGGCCCCGGTTGGGAAAAGGTCAGGCCACTGGGGTGGGCGGTGAAACGACACCACGTCCCGCCCAGGAGGGGCGGCGACTACCCACGCCTCGGTGACCTGGGGAGGGAGGGGAACAAATTAAATTATTACAGAATTAAATCAACCATGTTATATTATTATTTTGCATCGTAAAGAGAGTATCATTGATGGACCATTTAAGGAGGAATTTGTTAAGAGAGTTGGTGAAGATAAAATAATTGTGCTCGAGAATGACTTTTGTTTTTAATCGATGGGTCCATACTATAAGGGGGGAGGAGAAAATAGTGGTTCGGTAAAGCCAGTAGATGACATTTTTGAGACTTATTATTAGGAAGTTTGCTAGGCACACGGTCTCCCTGCTTCGACCCCGGGCGTGAGGAATCAGGGCCCAGTAAAGGTCAAAGTTCAGCTTGATATCCGGAAGAAGGTGCGAAAGTAGCTTGTGGAGAAGGTTGAGGGCGGGCTGAATGGACGGACAGATGATGAAGAGGTGATGAATCGTACCTCTCTCGCCGCACCAGCCGCAGGATGACGGGATAGCAGGATTCAGGTGATGAAGGACGGTAAGAGACGGCAGGATGTTGTGAAAGAGTTTGAACTGGACATCTCCCTCCTTCTTGGAAGTTGGCAGTTGGTAGATGACTTTCCATGGGATGTTGTGTGAAGGAGGGAGGAAACCAAGTTCATGCCAGTGGGTAGATGTAGATGAAGAGAGTTTGTTGACGTGGGCATTAAACTTTCCATAGAGAGATTTTGAGGTTGCAGTGAGGGCGTCCGTTTTACCGTCCAGGAAAACTTGGCCGGGTGATTCAGGGCGAGAGGCGAAGGTGGAGATAGGTAAGTCCTGAAGAAGTCCGGCCTTATCGAAGAGTGACGGAAAGGATGTAGAAATGGCATGGTGCAGGCGAGAGAGTTCATTTTGTAGAAGACGGAGAGAAGGAAGACGGAGACTCGAGGTTGGAAGGTGAAGATTCTCAGCATTCAGCCAGGTGCCAGCGTTCGGGTTGATGAGGTCCCTCACGAGCCCGACTCCACCCGCGAGGAGTCGAGCAGAGAGAACCGAGTGCCCGGGTAAGTCACGGATGAAAGGAGGGTAGATTAGGGGGAGATTTATAACATGGTTGATTGATTTGGCGGGTGTTTCAACTCGAGCTCCGAGTGTCGTCCAAGCACGCAGGACCTCACTGTAGAAAACAGGCAGACTAGTGAGATATTTAGAATCGATTTCGGTGAGAAAGATTTGGTAATCAAGGTTAAAGTGTTTGTATTGTCGAAGAAAGTAATCCATTAAACAGAAACAAGGATGGCAATTGAATTGGAGATAGCGTTGGATACGGTTGAATCTGAAAGTGAGGCTGCGTGCTTGGAGACATGCTAAACCAAGTCCACCTTTATCGGGGTTTTGGAAGAGAAGTTGTCTTTTGAGGAAGTGTTTTTTGTTGGACCAGATAAAATCGACAAGCATGTCTTGGAGTTCACCTAGGATGTTATTAGGACAAGGGAGAACAGCAATACAGTGAAAGAGTTTGGAGGCGGCGAGTTGATTGGCGACAAGAATTTTTCCTTTGAATGATAGAGAATTTGAAAGACGGATCCAGAAGGAGAGAGTTTTTCGAAGTTTATTTTTGCATTGAACCCAGTTTTCTTGAGTGTAGGTGTTGTTATTACCTAGGTGAACTCCAAGAAAGGGTAAACCTTGATTGTTCCAGTGGAAAGAAAGGGGCTTGTCGATTCTATCGGTCCAACAGCCGACCCATAGACCCTTGGATTTCTGGTAATTCAGACGTGCAGCAGAGGATTTACTGAATAAACTATAGGCATTATTAATAATATCAAATCCCTCATCGGAGGTGACGAATATAGAAACATCGTCTGCATAAGCCGAGACTGAGCAATGTCTATTTGTATTAGGGAGGAGCAGGCTTGCGCCTGATAGATCATTACGTAATCTGTTAAGGAACGGTTCAATGGCTATTGTGTACAGCAGCCCCGAGAGCGGGCATCCTTGACGTATGCCCTTTTCAAAAGGAAATGATGCGGTCAAAGAGCCGCAGACTTTGATGTGGCTCTCGGCGCCGCTGTACAAAAGATCCAGGTAAGAAACAAATTTGTCCCCAAATCCCATGGCTCTCATTGTTTTGAAAAGGTAGCCGTGGTCAACATTGTCGAAAGCTTTTCTCTGATCAAGGTTGACCACGGCCAAAGGTAGGTTGTTATGGTTACAATAATAAAGGGCGTCTCGGATAAGATTTAGATTATCATAAATACTGCGTCCGGGGACGCAGTAAGACTGATCTTCTTTGATAATATCGTTCATTGATTGTTTTAAACGGTTAGCAAGCAGCTTGGCAAAAATTTTATAATCTGTATTGAGTAAGGAGACAGGACGCCAATTGGACAGGTCAGAAAGGTCTCCCTTTTTGGGGATCAGAGTAATTATTGCTTTGTGAAAGGAGTTGGGGAGGGTACCAGAATTTGTTGCGAATAGTAGAACTTCAAACAGATCGTTTTTAAACAAGGGCCAAAAAGAAGAAAGGAATTCGGAAGTAAGCCCATCGAAACCAGGAGTTTTGTTTTTGCCAAGCTGCTTGATAACGGCATCAAGTTCCTCGGGGCGCAGAGGAGCATCAAGGTCCTCTGCGTCCGCGGGGTCTAACTGAGATAAATCTCGTATGAGATCTTCGAGGGCGCCCTCGTCAGTTTGAACAGAACTATATAAGTCTTTGTAGTAGTTGCGGCAATGGGTTTGAATTTCTGCGGGGTCCTCTGTGAGTGACCCCGAGGGAAGGCGAACACAAGACAGATTTTTAGATTGAGAGTGAGATTGCTCGAGATGGAAGAAATAGGAAGAACTGGTATCTACTTCATTAATATGCTGAAAGCGGGATCTGACGAGGGCACCCTGGGCTTTATTTTTCAAGAATAGATTTAACTCTTCCCTCTGCTGTTGCAGAACTTTTTTAGTCTCTGGTGTGATGTCTGGCGTAGACTGAAGAGTATCAATGTATTGATTGATATCTTGAAATACTCTACGTTTTTCTTGTGCAATTTTGGAACAGTAACTCTGGGTAAGCTTTTTAATTTGAGCTTTACCCAGGTCCCACCAAGAAAGAATATTACGAAATGTGTGTTTTTCTGTTTGCCAATTGGCCCAAAATTGCTGAATGATCTCACGGTAATTTATATCATCAAGAAGGGAGTTATTAAAGTGCCAGTAGGCACTTTTGGTGGGATGAAGAGAGGAAGTGCTGAATACAAGAGAAACAGCAGAATGATCAGAGAGCGAACAGGGAAAAATTGAGCAGGTACGAACAGACGGAGTGAAACTAAAGGGGATATAAAAACGATAAGTCTGGCTTTAGAAACTCGATTATTATTTGTGTTAAACCTAAACCAGGTGAATTTGCTTTTAGAAGGATTCAGTCTGCGCCAGACATCACAAAGAGAGTTTTTATTCATAGAATTCCTGAGAGCCATTGAGATTTGGGGTCTATGCTCAGTCGGCTTATTCAGACGATCTATAGAAGGATTATCAGTACAATTGAAGTCACCTCCGATAATAATGGCACCGTCACTACATTGATTACAATGGAGATCCATATCATTGATATACTTAAGAGCAAAGGGGTTAGATTGAGGAATAAGGACATTATAAATATTGAAAACATCATTATTAATTTTAACTTTAACATATAAAATAGATCCACTGGCGATAACACCGGAGGCTATTGCTTCGATATTACGGCGAATAAGTGTGGTGACTCCAGATCCGGGTGCACTCCCAGGAGCACAAATAGGGATGTAGTTGGGCCAATTTTTCCAGCAGGGGTGATTACTTTTAACGTTATAAGTTTCCTGCAGAAGAATAATATCATTTTTGGGGGAAAGAAGTTCGAAATAATCTTTCAGAGAGGCATTACGGGTGATATTGCAACAGCCTCCGGTGTTTAGGGTAATTAGTGACAGTGCCATTACAAAGGAGAGGGAAAAGAATCTAACAAAGAAATCCATTGTAAGAGAGTTATTAAGCTTCGAGTTTCTTTATGAGATTCTTTATCCTCTGCTGCATAGCTTTTTGAAGGAGTGGGCTGTTACGTAAGGGCTTGAGTTGACGAACAAGTCCAGGTATGTTATGGGTGAATTTGCGTGCAATTTCTTTAGGTTTTCGTTGACATTTCACAGACGAGATGAATTTAACAAGGTCTTGGTGATCGAGAGGTTTTTTTAGGGTTGGAAGGGAGGTAGGATAGATTTCCTCCTCCTCCTCCCACAGAGACGAGTCCTCGCTGGCTTCATCCACGGAGAGACGGTCAGAGGTGGACATGGTGGTAAGAGTGGATGGAGCAGGGGAAAGGGTATTTGGATTGGATGAGGGATGGGGAGTTTCAGGGACAACTAGGGTAGGGTCAGGGGTGGGTGAGGGGAGTGGGGTGGGTTGGGAGGAAGGGATTGGGGTGGGTTGGGAGGAAGGGATTGGGGTGGGTTGGGAGGAAGGGAAAGGTGTGGATTGGGAGGGAGGCATAGGGGTGGGTTGGGATGAAGGGGTGGGGGAGGGTTGGGATGAAGGGGTGGGGGAGGGTTGGGTGGAAGGAACTGACGATGCCGTGGGTTTTTGGGTGAAGTCTAGAGCTTGGGTCAGAGTGGGGGTGCTGGGTTCTGCGGGGGCAGTCGGTTGGGTTCTTTTCCTTAGTTTTCGTTGGGAGCTAGGAGACTTCAGGGGAATCAAGCGGGGACCGTCATCAGGGGATTGGGTTGGGGAGAATTTGCGTTTAGTCACGGCATCGGAATACAATCTCGTCGGGGCGGGTGGAGTGCCCCAGACGAAATTGTGAGTGTCCATTTCGTCGGCACCGGAGGCAGGGGAGTGCCTGGCGTAGGCCCAGGCACCCCCGCCCGAATAACCGGACGCTGCGGGACCAGAACCGGGGCACCCCGACACAGATCGGGAGCCCCGGCGTCCACCGCTCACAGCGGAAGTCCCGGCAGAAGCCGGAGCAGAAGCTGGAGCGGCTGCAGCGGACCGGGCACGAGCAGGCGTGTGCGTAGGTGCACCTGAAGAGATCTTGGGCCCCGACGCAGGTCGGGGCTCCCGGTCTCCTCCGCCCGCGACGGGTCCGGCTGAACCCGCGGCCCCCGACATGGGTCGAGGGCCGCGTTCGGGAGAGACTAGAGTAGAGGTCGAGGGTTTGGACGTTTTGGCAGGATGTCTGGGGTCGGACTTCTGATGCTTGAATTTGGGAGGGGGGTTCAGGGGATTGTCGGGCTTACCTTGTTGATTATCACGGGTGGGGGGCTTCTTACAAGATCTACTAATATGACCGTACTCTCCGCAGTTGAAACAGCGGACCGTCTCCGTGGAAAGAAAGACTCGGTAATTAACACCGGCAAAGGAGAAGTTGATACTGTCAGGAGGGGTGATGTTAGGCTTAAACAATACCTGGACTTGCCGACGAAAAGACATTACATGAGAGAGATCCTTGTTTTTCATTCCAATGGGTATGGGTCGGATAGGCGAGACAACTTTACAAAAACTAGAGATATTTTGGACAAGTACAGAGTTTGGTATTTCGGGGTACACGTTAGAGAGGGTCAGGCGAGTAGTAGGTTGAACAAGAGGGGTGAGCTCGAGAAATGAGTCGCCGTGCGTCAACCCGTGGGATATGGCGTCGGCGACATCATCCCTCGAGCTCAGGTAAACAGCGATACGATTTTTGGAAATTCTACTCGCTGAACAAATACGAAGATCGGGAAAAGAACGAGAAAAGCTGGTGAGATATTCATTGAGGGAACAGTTTTCCACAGCTTGAAACGCAATGCCATTGTTCCTGGTGACGCCCGGGAATGGTTCGGCACCAGGAACAATGGGATTGGTATGGGCGTCCGTGGTCACGCCTGGACGCCCAACAGTGGAGGGACCTGCCCGCGCGGCCATGATGGCCAGCAAAGCAAGGAACCCAACAAACATGAACCAAAAACGGAGTTAAATACAACAAAATGAACAAATATACAGGGTGGACTTGGTCTAGCTATAGCTATATACAATATAATACAAGAAAAAAACATGAACCTTACAAGGTTATGGAAGCTAAATATACTACTTACTCAGGAGCTCGAGAGAAACACGTCCGCTCGCCAAATAAATAAATAAATAAACAACAACAACAACAAAACAAAAACAAAACCGTTGTGTTGCCCTTAAATGGGAAAATACCGGAGGGTCGGTCGGTCGATTTTTTTTTTACCATCCATGAAAACAATACATCTCGTGTAACTCGGAAGTGAGGACTAAGTAATCTTATTTAAAAGTGAGATGGCGAAATGCACGATTGTGCCGTCGTAGCTGTATTTAAAGACAATGATTTTGATACACCTTTTTTATTTGATGCGGGAAAAGGTGAGATTTTGAACATTCATTTAAACCCCCCCCCCAAAAAAAAAAAACCAACAAAACCGCTACCCGACTTTTGTGACGTTTAGGGTCGGTCGTGGAGGGCAACACAACTATTATTTTGGCCCTAATATTGACTGTTGAAACATAATGTTGTGTGTTGACGCCCTCGGCTTCTCTTTCCCTCAATTTTCCCACATATATTCTGCTCAACGCCGCCCTTCCTTAGTATATGGCCGATACATTTCATTGGTCTTTTCATTTGTTGGTGTAATATTGTCTTTGCAAATAATAAACAAAATAGTTGAAGAAGGGAAAAAAATATTTGCCCAAGGTACGCACAGACAGCTGCCCCGAAAAGTCGCTT
Organism: Hippasteria phrygiana; assembly: GCA_037893225.1. Lineage (NCBI taxonomy): Eukaryota > Metazoa > Echinodermata > Asteroidea > Valvatida > Goniasteridae > Hippasteria > Hippasteria phrygiana. The sequence goes on from JAZGUH010000182.1 coordinate 1,326,837, forward strand.
CTAAATTATGTGACCAGAAATCTGATTTTGTTTTTTTCTGGAAATCTTGCCGCAGGCTCGCCGGTCAGACATGGCCCTATAATTGGGACTTGTTTTTAATCCCGAGACGATAAAAAAAAGGTTAATGGGAAAAGCAGACATGGTTTGTCCGCCCACCAACACCGTTTTCCTAACATCTGATGCTTTACAGCAGATGGGAAAGCCATCTAGCCCAATTGAGAATGTCTCTTGTACTTCCCCTGCAGAAACGTATCAGTTTATCTGGTTGGTTGCCAAGCGTCAGGTCAAGGTCATATCGCCACGAGTAAATTTCTAAAGTAAGTTTGGCAAGAGATGACTTCCTGTTTGTTTTCCACAATTATGAATTTAATAAAGGTATGACATAGTTTCCATAGTTTCGGACTTCGGTACTGGAAATTGTGTTGCCAGTACTACCAGTAGGCCTACTGTAGCATACATTTACAGAATCACAAAAATCAACTTGGAAAAATGTTAACAATTTTTGTTTCCTTTTTAAAACAATGACGAATGCGTCTGTAGTCTGATGTCTGGAGCTGTGTGAATTATTATTTTTTTAAATCGAGTTGCTCGTGAGTGCATTTTTCCATGTTGTGTGCAGCGGCCCGGGAAGGGGGGGGGGGGGGGGGGGGGGGTCTCACGATTTGTTTTTAAGTCGCCCAATACAAGGATAAAAACTGCTCTAGCTGGGTAAAGGGCTACAACAGACGTGGTGGGGTTGGCCACATTTTAGGTTGCCAGCTCATCACCACCCTTACGGTTTTCCTGGGTCCGAATCTAAATAGAGGATAAATCTTCAATAGATACCAAAGAAATTATCCCAATTTTCAGAACTATACCCTGGCGAGGTAACTTCCACGGCTGGTGAGACCAACTCTCCTCCCCTTTAAAACAGCATTTTGTCGATAAATTACACAAATCACTCCACAAAAATACATCAAAATATTTCGTATATCATCGTTGTTTCAGAACTGCATGTATTTATAACCCTTTTCCTGTTTTGATTTCGAACCTTTCAATTACGAAACTTTAAATGTTATGATGTTGCATTCATATAAGCTTATAGTCTCACATCGTCTTGAAACCTATAATACTGTACAAGCGGTTTTACAAGAATAGTTCTGCAACAACATGAGGGGGCGTAATGAGGTATCCGGCATCTCCATCAACATTAATCTGGCCTCGCTTTGCCCTTCAACATCTCGTCGATGGCTTGATGTATTCTACGAATGAACCAAACAAAATAGAATTCGCATAAAACCTTGCATAGACACTGAGCGGTACATGTGTATTAAAGTTTATCAACTTCGAGTTTTGTTAAACCAGATTGTCCCCCTCTGTAATTTTTCATCGCATATGGGTAATTTCTTTTGAAGCGAAAGGCCAATATTTAAACTCTTTTTAATTTTCTTGTATGACTTCTATTTTGAAAAGCACGCAGCACTTCTTTCTATTCACTTAACCCTAGTCTCCAAGCAGTTAAATTCTCAAGCCATTGATACTAAAATATCGGGATTTCTTTAAACTTGAAATTGTGATTTTTACTTTGAGTAAATGGCGTCACTGCACTTCCTAGTCGGATAGGACGGGGGCGGGGTACAGGGCGGGGTATAACCCTCCCACTGATCCCATACAGGTTCCAAATCAGATGTCCACGAAGTTGGATATGGAGATGAGCAGGACGCGAATTATCAATAACTCATTCATTTTTCACTGTCGATTTCCATTTTCGCCTATTGTTCTTTTTTAAGACATCAGTACACAATTAAAATGTGGCTACTAAAGTAAAATTAGAAATCTTGGCTGAAAATCGATTCCTTGCAATGCATTCCCCCAATTTAATTAGCATCAAACAAGACATGCATACAAAACCATAAGTAACTTTCAAATAGAAAGCATCTGAGTAAAAACGACAGCTAAAAATGAAAGTGTTCGATAATTTTCAAGACAGTGTGGGTTTTAAAAAGTGATAACTGGAAAGTCTCATGTGACTTTTTTGCTTTTGTTTTTTAGTTAGAAGCTTGCTTAATATCCGAACCCCAAAACGTTTTCTGAACATCCGAACCAAGTGGAGAAGAACTTTAATTCGTCACATAAGAATAATGTGTGCCACAACCTTGCTTTCCCACGTTCGTGCATGTTTTCTGTCCCCACTAACTCTATGGAGATCAAGGAAAAGCAGACTTAAATTGATAGCTTGTTGGGTTGTGACATTTTGCGGCAGCTGGGCGAGTGATTAAAGTGAACCCAGACTGAAATGTACAACTTCTCTCGGTGATTTGTTTAAAATCTGCGAACTGCGCAGCAGAGGTTAACCAAGGTTATGCCTAAAGACTTCCGACTCGTATAGCTGGCCATAGCAACATTCACCACCACCACCACCACCACCACCATACTCCTTCCCTCCCAACCCCCGCCCTCCGCAAAAATAAATAAATACAAATACAAACCAAAATATTGCAATTGCAACGACGACGATGACGATGACGACATCATCGCCCAAAATTGTTTCAACCCCCAAAACACAAAACAAAACTAAGAGATAGAAAAACAAAAATAAAAGCAACCGCTGATTTTTTTTAAAGAATGCGACTATGCACAAACAATGGATTAAACAAGGACCTAATTTATATCAAGCAAACCCATTTTAATAAATGTAGGGTTTATATCTTTCAGAAACAGTGTTCCCAGTACTATAAACTCATTATTATTTGTTCATTGGTTCTCTTTTATTGTCTCGTATGGCGCCATCATTACATTCTGGCACATGCCGAAAAGAAAATGTTATTGCAACAACAATAGGCATGATTATAATCTGCTGGAGTCGAGTAGACAGTATCACAACTGGAACGGTGCCATGGCGCAAGAAGAGGACCACGAAGCTAACAAGTCACAGTTTTACATGGATGTAATGTGGCTATCATTGCAAGCAATCGATTTTCTGCTATGAATTATTTTACTGCAAAGGAGCTTCATCGCGCTCATCTTTGAAAAATTACGTTTATAATAAACGTCATGTTTGTTTTTTTTGTTTTGTTTTGGGGCTTTTATTTATGAAAGTTAGGAGGGCTGGCGTTTCGTCCTAGCAGAATCTTTCCTAAAGGCTATTGTTCAACAGATGTCTTTTGTAGAAAAAAATATAAATAACAACAGCAATTTACTGTACTCCTTCAAGAGTATTCTTGACGATCATAATAATTGTTGTTTAAGGACCACCTGGCTCTTAAGATCAAACTTTCGCCGTATTAGCCAGGAAATAGCTGCATTTCCGAACGCTCCAAGCAATCTCTGCTACTGCCAAGAACTACAGAAAATGCCTCACAGCTCGGGAAAACGCACGTGCGACTTTTAACACTATGGGGAGTTTGGTAGGGCCCGATTAGCAGGACCGTGTACGGCCTCGGGTAGAGGGTGTCGACTGAAGGGGGTTGGAAGGGGAAAGCTTGTCCAAGAACAACATCAGATTTGTTAAGGTTCAGGACAATTCAATTGGTGCTTTCCGGCACCCTAATGATTGTATTAATATTACGGGTGGGACTTTGGGGTGGGCTTATGACGCTTGGGGACAAGACTTCTATTGACCCGGCCTGTGGCCCAAGAGATATGTTTACGCATCCCCCCTATACAGAAGTTGATTTCGTCTAAAAGAATTGTGTGTACCATATCATAATGCAAAACGTTGACAATTTATGTGTATCAAGTTATAAAGTTGTATTAAGTTGGGGCAAACACGTTCATGTTTAACTGTCGTTTTCTGTACTTATTGGGGCAATACTGTGCATAATTAATTTGCGGCCATTTTGTTAATTATTTTAGTAAGAAGTAGCTACATTGTGCTCTTACACCTTTAAAGGTGATATACTACATTTGCAAACATTAAAAACCAAACTACGGAATTATTATGAAATACCTTACTTGACTGTAAGTAAACAATAGTATCAAGCATCCTGTGAAATCATGGCACCTAGTGTGCTGTCATTTTCAAGAAAAGTGGAATTTTTGTATCAATTTCCAGCGATCGTTGGAAAAAGTCTAGTACCCCGACCTGATAATTTACTGACGTCTATAAATTGGTCCGTTTTGTCTGAAGTAGGGTCATGGAACCAGACTACAAGAACAACATTTTTTCTGTTTTCTCTGTTTTCCCAGCATACACACACAACTTTAAAGAGGTCGCTGTTACAGAAATACTAACTAACCCCCAAATCCAGTCATTTCTGCAAATTACAATAAAAGCAAATGTTATATATATACTACGTTTGAGAAAAAGCCAAAAATGAAAACTGACAGTATACAAATGAACGATTTTACCGTGTCCTTATTGTTGACCTTCCCCTCTTCCGTGGCGTGGGCAGATCCGTGGCAAAAAAAGCGAATAGTAGGCCTAATATACCTTTCTCGTCAAAGACTACAAAAATTGTGACCAATCGAGGTTTTTTCAATGATGATGCCTTAACCCCTTGAGCACGGTATTTTACGGGAGACGTCGGTATATAACGCCATTGCTATCTTGGGTGGCTTCAGATCGTTGGCTTCGTCATTTTCATCATTCCGTTCGGCAATTCCATCATTCAATTTGGCAATTTCATTATTCCATTCGGCAATTTCGCCATTTTGTTTTGCATTTCGACATTCCATTCGGCAATTTCACCATTCCGTTTGGCAATTTCATCAATCCGTTCGGCAATTTCACCATTCCATTCAGCCAATTTGCCATTCAATTTGGCATTTTCATCATTCAATTCGGCAATTTTATCATTCAATTCGGCAATATCACCATTCCGTTTGGCATGTCACCATTCTGTTCGGCAATATCATCATTCAATTCGGCAATATCATCATTCAATTCGGCAATATCATCATTCAATTCGGCAATATCATCATTCAATTTGACAATATCATCATTCAATTCGGCAACTTCATCATTACATTCGGCAATATCACCATTCCGTTTGGCATTTCACCATTTTGTTCGGCAATTCATCATTAAATTATGCAATTTCACCATTCAATTTGTCAATTTCACCATTCAATTCGGCAATTTCATCATTGAATTCTGTGCTCAGTTCCCTGAAAAAGAGTTTCCTGCGTTTTTGGACTGGTATTTGTGCCTAAATTATTGACATGAAACGGTACCTGTAGACCTAAACGATGTATTCTTTAAAACTGACTTTTCTTGCTACTTATATTAAGTATTAAAAATAATTGTGTCATCTTTCAGGCCCTTCATATAATAATAGAGATGACTATTGGTAGACTTCAGAGATATGATAGACATGATTTTAGAGAGGTTATACTTACCAATAATTCGGATATTGCGATTTTAAACGGGCATTTAGAACTGTTTATTTCACATATTTTCCAGATAACAGACTTAAAGTTGTATTTTTTTGTTCGTTATTGTTTCACAGATCAAACAATAAAGCCAGTACATTCAACACGATGTACAAGCTGTCTTCTGTGACTGCGTTTGTTTACACTTCCCGACCGTCCATTTTTCCTAATTATCACCTTCCTGGGTACACTTAATTTCAGTCAGGGCTTATTCCAATCAAGCGTTCTGTTCCGATTAGCCGCTTAAATAAGCCCTTACTGAAATGTTAGTGTGCCCAGGAAAGTGACAATTAGAAATCGTAAGGAAAGATATGAATTTGTCCGATACACCTTTCTAAACACGGCATTTTACACGAAACTCCAAATACCACATTTCTATATATTCTTGAAAACGGTGCCTCTTTAAGCGGCCAGTACAAATTGGTTTTCCCGGCAATTTACAACTTTTTTCTGATTATTTGTGTTATTGGTCATTTAAATTCGCGTGATTTTTGCACATCTGATCAAATTAAGGTTTCTTTTTCACTGTTTGGGCATTCAATTTTAATTCTTAAGCACCAACGATTTCGTTCCTAATAGTGTTTGTTTTTGTTTAGGGACATTCTATTATGTTTTTGGTGCATTCAAGACTTCATTTGTTGCATTCTTACATTGAGTTTTGTAACCTCCGTGTGTGCCTATGACGTCGGTGTGCATATGACGGATGACCATGCTTTTCTTTTCTTATCCCTCTTGGGGCAATTTCATCAAATGGTTATTCAAATTAATAAGATTTTTAATTGATAAATTTTCCTATTGTCCTCTGAGGTTTTTGTACAAATTGTCTACAATTTATAGTGGAATGTTTTTAGCATTTATTATGGATGGGTGATGTAACGAACTAATGAAATAAAAAAGGGCTAATGAATTTTCTTTTTCACTGTTGGTCTCTCCACGAGACCCGATTGTTCAAGCCGAAATCCCCCTTGGCTGCATCCCCTCCCACACAGCATGGTACTTTTAAGTGCAATTACAGTTGTGTTGTTTGCCAGACTCACATGCAGGAGTCTGACTCATTTTCTGGCCATTCATCTGGCACTACTCACAGAACCAATGGTAACATTATACTTGCAACACCTCTAATGTCATATATCTCATTTCTTGCATGGCTTGTGGAATCCAGTATGTCGGGGAGACCAAGAACACGCTCAAAAAGCGTTTCTATGGCCATCGATCGACTGTGAATACCAAGGAAATTGACACCCCTGTTGGTCACCACTTCAACTTTCATGCATAACCATTCCATTTCTGATATACAGGGCATATAATCACTTGGCCAGAGCAAGGACTCAGTTCGCCTTAGCAGGGAGAAAGTGTGGATAAAAGCGTCTTCGGACTATTCAACCACATGGTCTCAACATCCAGGAAGGGAATGATTAACTCTTAATCCCCCCCCCCCCCCCCATTGTCATTTGTTTACAGATAATCATCCTGGCAAACACTCTTAGGGTTTCTTGCCCACTTGGATGTCTCCCTTTCCCGTTTAGCCTTGCCACATCCCTCTGTTCCTTTTATTTCCCAATTACCACCTCCTATTTGCACCCCCTCTTGCATGTGTGTTCCGTACATGTTTGTTTGTTTGTTTCTTGTAGTGTGTCACTTGCCTTTGAGAAAGAACTTGCTTTTTTTCTTTGTTTGTTTTAAAGTTTGAGCAAAAACAAAAATAGGGGCATTTGTATGTTGACATGTTTGGGAATCCTTTAACTTTGTTTACTTTTCTTTTTCGTTTTGATTCACCCATCGATCTCTTCATCAGGGCATGAACCGGTATGTTTGGCAATGGTTGTACCATCGGGAACACGTCTCTTGGGTAATTTGTTTTCTTGGGCAGATTCCATCAGACGATCACACCTCCCCTCGTAGGCTCGCCATCTTGTCTGTCTGAAGACTTAGTTAAGAAAGAGAAGTGTGCATCTACGGATTGAAGACGTCAGATATGATTTATGTAAGATAACTCAGAACTTTATAGGAATACGGACACGCAGGAATGTGGACATTTTAGGAAAAGATGCCTGAAAAAAGGTGAAATATGTTTGCCCATTCATGAAAATGAATGCACGATCTACACGTTGGTGCAGACGAAATTTAATAAACAATACGATACTGTTAATTTGAATGCATCTTTTACAGGCACGACTGAAGCTAAAAGACGATGGAATGCTCGGATAGTAAATTTGAATGATTATTTTTGATTGTTGAATGACGATCTGCGTGATCATTCAATTTCAATCTAAATTGAATGAGCCAGGCATTAAAATGAACGAAAACATTGCGAAATTGGCCGGGAAATCCTATAAAACAGACCGCTTTTTAAAAATAATCCGTTATTGGAATCAGCCCAGGAAGGTGACAATTAGAAGTATGAAGGAAAAATATGAATTTCTCAAAACATGAGCGGTACACTTTCTTTCAAACAGAGGCTGAACCCAAAGTAATCGGTGTCAACAACTCTTTCAAATGAGCCCACTGGAAACGACTCTTAATTATTATATAAAAATGACTCATAAAACAATGCTAAACATAACATGGTGTGGCTTTGCTGAAACCTATTCTGAAATCTTATGCAAAATTGGTTAATAATTTCTTGACATTTCTCGAAAATCCGTTGCATGAATCTAGAGATTCCCTTTTAAACAGTACAAGTTTCAAGTTTTCAATATGCGCGGGCGCGAGCCGAATCGCGGGCTAGCTTTTGCCCGGCGGTACCAAATCACCCACATGTGACAAAGTTGGAATAACAATGACAACTCAGGGTACCACAATTATAACAACACGCGTATGAACTAATGTACAGTATTTACGAAGCTAGCTGTACCATGCGTGAAATGCATTTTGCGCATGCGCACATCGACTTGCCAACCAGCACCTAGCTTGCTCGAAAAAATCGCGTCAACAAAAATCACGAATGGATAGCATGCAGGACGTGGACTTTTTTTACGCGAATATTGACGTAAATATTTACAAATTGCAATGTCCCTTCACGGCCACCATACAAAGGTCACTGCACACAGAACGCTGAATTGTCACACCGCTTGATGAAATTGAATTGCGGAACGATGAAATTGAATTGCGGAACGATGAAATTGAATTGCGGAACGATGAAATTGAATTGCGGAATGGTGAATTGGCGAATGAAAGGACGAACTCGCAGTAAAGGACGATTACTTGTAAAACCGAATAGTTATGCGAGCACGGAGAATCGATTACTACCAAATTGCCAAACGAAACGGCGAAATTGCCGAATTGAATGGTGAAATTGACAAATTGAATGGTGAAATTGCAGAATTGAATGATGAAATTGCCGAATTGAATGATGAAATTGCCGAATTGAATGATGATATTGTCAAATTGAATGATGATATTGCCGAATTGAATGATGATATTGCCGAATGGAATGATGATATTGCCGAATGGAATGATGATATTGCTGAACAGAATGGTGACATGCCAAACGGAATAGTGATATTGCCGAATTGAATGATAAAATTGCCGAATTGAATGATGAAAATGCCAAATTGAATGGCGAATTTGCCGAATGGAATGGTGAAATTGCCGAACGGAATGATGAAATTGCCAAACAGAATGGTGAAATTGCCGAATGGAATGTCGAAATGCAAAACAAAATGGCGAAATTGCCGAATGGAATAATGAAATTGCCAAATTAAATGATGGAATTGCCGAACGGAATGATGAAAATGACGAAGCCAACGATCTGAAGCCACCCAAGATAGCAATGGCGTTCCATACGTCGGGGTGTCGCGGTGGTTCTGGCAGCCAAGCGAACCGCGGGTGGGTGGCACGGACCATGTTCGACTGTAGGCCTATCTCTATGTTTTTGGTGGCACAAACACATACAAAATACATGTACATGCAGTATTTATCATAACTACAGGATCAGGAGCAGTCATTGCAATTGTAATCTGATCTGGCGCGCGCGCCCTGTGGGTCAGCGCGCGCGCCCTGTGGGTCAGCGCGCGCGCCCTGTGGGTCAGCGCGCGCGCCCTGTGGGTCAGCGCGCGCGCCCTGTGGGTCAGCGCGCGCTGACCTACAGGGCGCGCGCGCTGACCTACAGGGCGCGCGCGCTGACCTACAGGGCGCGCGCGCTGACCTACAGGGCGCGCGCGCTGACCTACAGGGCGCGCGCGCTGACCTACAGGGCGCGCGCGCTGACCTACAGGGCGCGCGTGGTGTATTATTTGCAGTTACTGTGTTCATCTGCGTTCATCAGTTTGGGATTCAGTGTACAGCCGCAAGCCTATAGCTGCTATGATCGTAGACTTGATTTCAAGTCCGAGATCGCGGTTATTTTGTTGTCTGCATCAGCCACGCTAAACGTCATTACCACTCACGATGGCGCTATTTCCGGCACTATTCTGTGATTGTATTGGCTATCAGGCCGACAAAAACCACGATCACAGACTTGGAACTAAGTCTACCATGATCGTGACGATACAGCCCCTTTAACAAACACCCCCTTATCCAAACCAAACCAAACCAAACCAAACCAAACCAAACCAAACCATATTTCCCAATGTTTCCTCTTTGTGTTTTCTTTAAGTATCAAGCTATTTCTCGTCAACAAACGTGTACCAATTAACTTACAATGTTTAATGAGCCTAATATTTGAACAAAAATCGACCTTTAGTACCTTAATAATTGACATTTTAAGTTACTGCAATTTACAATTCGGTTTCTCTGAACTTGAACGCGGGGGCGAATCCTTCAAGTTGTCTAAAATAATTAGCTAATTTGGCAAATCGTATCGAAAAGGATCAGATATTGTTGAGTGGGCGTAGCATAGTCTTATGGGATTGGCCTACACTCGTTATATGGCTTCGCTTAATTGCCACCTCCATGTCTTAAAAGGTGTCACTTGCGGCCCGCCAAAAGAACCAAGTGGAAGATGATCGGGATTATGCTTGGTCTACCGTTTCAAATCAGTATAGCAGCTAGTGAAGCCTGTGAAGAATCTGGGGGAGGAGTTGATAAACCCTACCCGCTCTGTTCTACTTTTCTACACCGGCTTTTCCGACATTTCAGAGAAGCCTTTGAAACCCTTAACTTTTATCTAAATTTTCATTTTTTTTATGGAAGTCACCCAATGCAAAACTAATGTCATTCTAGGTAATTGGCCACAACAGATGTAGTGGGCTTGGACGGCCCAGCGGCGGCGATTTCTCGTCAAGGTTGGGGGGGGGGGGGGGGGGGGGGGACAGAAACTTGCAACAGTAATTGTTAAGCGCTTTGTACTCGGTCTCTGTGTATCCTTAGAAATGTTTGAAAATGCTGATTTTTGTGTATTCTGGTGCATACTGGTGCATGTAAAAGCCAATGACCCATAAAATGTGTATGGCAAGGGGGAGATTATTGGGTGGGGGGACACTGCCATAGCCTCCCCCTCCCCAAAAGAATTGGGGGACGTAACCCCCGTCCCCCGGAATCGCCGCCCATAGCTTGGCCACATTGTTGCCAGCCCCACCACTGACCACGGTAACGACGACAACGAAAATGGTGGGAATGAACACCATTGAATGGTAGAATTGTCGCGCGTGTAATACGCGCGCATTTCACCCACCAATAGAGAGCGTTTATTCGCATCTTCTTCGTTTTCGTCATCATAATCGTAGCCAGTGTGGCAGGCCCTTTACGGTTTTGCTGGGTTAAGATCTAACTTCAATAGATACCAAAGAAAGTGTCCCAATTTCCAGACCAATAGGGCCTAGACCTTGGCGGGGTAACTTCCACCCTAGACCGTGGGGCATCCGTTCGTATCGTTCAGCCTTGTTCTCTTCGGCAGAGGGGGGACACAATATAACTCTCTAAAGCAAGTTAACAATACAATAGTTATTATTTGTGTTGATCCCGCATTCATAGGTCTCGCATGTTATGTAATTTTGATGATAAAAAAGTATCTATTTTGTGCGGAATAATATCATACAGAATCAGTCGTGCGTGTATTTGTCCAATGAAATCGGGTTTCTCGTACCTCGCGATCTTTGTCACTTTTGGCTTGGCGTTCATTGGATACTAAATTTCATGCGCAAATAGAAAGCGATTTTGTAGCCAATGAAAATGGCTGTTATGGCCACACGCGGGACGTCAAAACCAGTGGCAACGTACGTAAACAAAACGACCGCCATGACGGTTTTCATCGCAAATGCTCATCCAGTACCAAATTCCAACGATTCTACAAACAGAAACGGGCTCTCCTTACTTGGAAAGCAGAAACAAGAAGCAAACCTAAACCTTGTCAGCTGCGGGTAAGCATTGAGTTTATTTACTTTTTATTTTCAAACGAGTACTAGCCCCACATTAGTCATGTTGGTGGTTTTCCCTAACGTCGTGAACGTGGCGCACAGTACGTAGGCCTAACGTTAGCGTTAGGCCCTTGCACCCTAACTTTACTCATGCAATGTTGCCAAACTTCTTTGTTGACAAAAACATCAAATTCATTCAGTGAAATACTGGTACTTTTACCTTATATTGCTTGCTATTTAACCTCTGTGAACAACTTCGGTGTCATGAAATTTATTCCGAAATAAAAAAACGGCGGTGTCCGGAAATTGGGCACAAAATCTGCCGAGTCGCCTAAACCATCATGCCGACCTAGCCCAGGTTGGACGTCCTTATTTCATTGCATTACACAGTAGTAGTAGTGCAATGTAATGAAGATACTGAGGAGTCCAACCTGGTCTACATGTACATGCCGACCATGCTAATGTGGCGCACTTGAATACATCTCGGAAAATTCCAATTTAACATTGAAGAATTTCTTTAAAGTTGATAAATTCTGATAAACCATATTAGGCCTATTATCTCTAGTCTCTACTTACAATGTTACATAGGCTACCCATTACCCAGCTGCAAGTTTGTCAGAAAATTGTTTTCTTATAATATTTTGCTGGGGGGCATTTTCAAAGGGTTCATTGTGCACTTCAAAATAAAATCGGAAAATCACGCTAAAATAAATTTCTCTTCTAACTTTGTAACGGGTAGGCCCCCTAGATAAACTCGCAATTTATGAACGGGAGTGTTTAGAACTTGAAGTTTCACTTTCTGTGAAATTAAATTTTCAGTTAAAACGTTTGCTCCAGCAAAAAGCGCTTGTAGCGCACAAGCGCTTTTTGCAATACAATTTTATTTATTTTTTTTTAAATATGAAGCTTGACTGCAGGCATTCATTTTGGTTGCACTAATTATACACATTTTGTTATGAATAAGATAATTTATATCTTAATTATCATATTCATGCAAACTGTTTTATTGGGTTCACCACCGATAGGGAAACCCCTGGCCAATTTTTGAACTGACAAATGCACAAAGTTCCGAAAACTGAATTTATTCCACAACCTGTCTGGGTGTTTTTTTTTCAGGCTGTATACATGTATACTGCAAACAGATCCTTCGGGGGGGGGGGGGGGGGGCTGAACAAAACAGCTTTGTTGAAAATCAGCTTTGTTGGGAATAGAATGTTGAAAAGAATTTACACACTAATGTTATTATATTGTCTTGCATCGGTGTTATGTTTATTTAAATAAGGGTTTGCATTTCTATTAATTTACCCTTCAGATAATAATAACGGTTGACCTGGTGGCTGATATTTTTGGGCCGAAATATACATTTAATAAACATTTCAGTTTTAATGTGTTGTGTGTATTTCCTTTGTTTTACAGATCAACGCCGGTGCACGGACAAGAGAGCGCTTCAGACACTGAGCCTGCTGAACAAACAGATTTTGTAGCTGATGAACATGGCTGTTATTACCACATGTGGGACGTCGAAACCAGTGGCAACGTCAAAACAATGAACATAGCTGTTTTAATACTACCCATGGGACGTCCAAACCAGTGGCAGCGTAAAAAAAATCGTCTTAAGTCAATATGGCCGATACTCGTAACGAAAATGAAACAAGAGTCCACCAAATTAAAATGCTATGCACATTTATCTGAAGTTTATGAAGACATCAAACCAATAACTGAGACATCGTGGACAAAGTTTTTAGAAAGTGTACAAATTTGGAAGGATTTGGGTGGGAAATCGTCTGACATAACGAGGTGTTTCGTAGCAGATTATGATGGCAGTGACGGTATACTACCTGGTTCCAGACTCGCGATGCCTAAGAAATACGCCTTAAACTGCACACAAGAAACAAACGTTGAGGTACACATTTTTCGGTGGGAAAACTTTAATTATGTTAATAGTCCAATCCAGGATAGCAATCCACAATGTAACAAACTTTGTTGAGAACAAGTTGGAAACTCTGGCTTTTTCATATTTTCAAGATTACGGTACATGTAGCTCGATTACCATATTTTCAAGTTACATTTTTAAAGGTGTAATGGCAGATGTGTATTGCCTGAGAGATTTGGTTTTTAAATTGTTTAGATAACAATTTTAAGCTTAAAAATAAAAGCAAAATAGGCACTTTGAAAAAACAATCTTGAAATAAGGTAATGTTACAATTCGGATGTGTTGATAGAATTTGTTCAATCAAATCCGCCTTACAAAATACTTTTTAAACTGTCAACAAGAAACAAACGTTGAGGTACGCATTTTATCAGTGGATAATAAAACATTGATCCTGTTAATAGTCCAGTCCAGGATAGCAATCCACATTCAACAATGTAACAAACTTTGTAGAGAACAAGTTGCTAACTGTGGCTTTATATAATTATAAATCAGCTATAAATAATGGATAGACATGAAGAGAATATGCTATTGGAATGAAAAGAAAATTAAGGTATTTGCACCTAATGAGAAATTGTTGTGATTTGCGTCATTGTAATATTAACTCAAATATAAGGGTTAGCCCTTCCAGCTGACTGCATGCGATATAGCCTAGGGATCAAATTTGCCAGTGATCCCATCTGCACAAGAGTGGAAGGTTGTGGGTTCGAATTCCACCCAAATAGTATGTGATTTTTTATACCTCACAGACTGGAAAGCACTGAGCATGCAGTGCTAATTGTAATGCATGTAATACTAAAGGGAAGGGCAAACCCTTATTTGAAATTAAAATAGCAGAATGATATTAGGACACACAGGGCTCTGTTTTTTCATCAGATTGGAAATGTTTGATTTCCAAAATGCCAAAGGAATGCTTCTTACAAAGACTACTTGTAAACTACAAAAGCTGCACGTACATGTATATTGTTTATACAATGTAATTATTCTTTTGTGTCCGGTTGAAACATGACAAGTAATGCAACTGAGGTAATGTTACCACTGATGTCGTTCACCTTTTTGAGGGTTGTGTTGATTTCTTTAGACCTTATAAGAAATTTTTCATAAATTGCAAATAAATATTATCCATGCTTTTTGAAAAAAATTGCATTTTTTTCAATGAACACATTTTCTTCAACAGATAACAAAATGTTTTTATGAATTTTTGCAACCCTCTATTTTTTTTACCTAAAAATGTTCGCACACTTGGAGAATTGTGTGGATCAAACTTTTAGACATGGCATTTGCCATAAAGTCTAAAACTTGTAATAAGTGATCCTATTGATTTATCTTAACAGGTAATTCTATATAATTGTCAATCAAGTGGCATGTTTGAATTAATTCTGTTCATAGTGAATTTTACTGAAAGCATGGATAACACAAGAAAACGCATGGAAATACTTGAAGGAAATACTTTAATAATACATGTGCATGCACATGTTTTGAAATTCCTAATCTACTTATTGGCAAATGTTGAGGATCCCCCCCCCCCCCACCCCGAGATGTGTTATCTTTTTTAGTTCAATGCAAACAAATAGTTTCTACATGCGTTAAGCCAAAAATATTTCATTTTACATTAACCTCAGTGAACTTAAAAATGACCTAATAAAAAATATGAAGCAAAATCACATATTACACCTTTTCAAACCCACGTACATGTAGTTTGTGTACTCCAGCTTTATCGGCGAAAAAATGTGGGGATTATAATGCCTCAACAAAACATTTTCATTAAATTTCAATAACAATAAGTCGAACCATATTTGACGAAAATTAATCTGGTAAAAATAATAGAATACCTATAAAATCTTTGAAAATAACAATTCACATAGCTGTGTTTACTATATAAAACAAATTAATAATTTCCTTGAACATGAAAAAGAAATTCCCATCGTATCATAATATTTGAGGCACAATATACTGAGCTTGATATATTTTTTCAATATATTTTTGGTCAAGCGAGGGCGCTGTTTTTCTTATGTTTTTCTTTAAAGTGAAAAATGTGAAGATTATTTCGGGAATTACACATTAATGTGCAATTTTTGAGCGTGGGATCAAGTGAATCCTTGATTATACACATGCTATCTACCATTTGAGCCATATTGTGTGTCCCCCCCAAACGTTGGAGAACAAAAATCGCTTTCTGAAAGGATTTCAGGCCCATGCCCTACAGTCTACCTTGGCGAGACCAACTCACCTGCCCCTGCTTTTACGTGTTAAAGAAACCCTGTATCAAGGGCCGGTCACACTGGCCACGATAAGAATAAACGATAAGAATGAACGCCATTGATTGGTGGAATTGTCGTTCCACCCACCAATAGAGAGCGTTTATTCGCATTTCGTTTTCGTCATCAGTATCGTGGCCAGTGTGACCGGCCCTTTAGGCCAAAAATTCTGCATCGCCCCTGCATAGGGTGAAACAATGGAGCTATGGTGGAACGCAGTAAATAGTGGCGTAAATCCGTGTTCAAAAGTGGGGGAGGGGATGATTATATATTTCCCCCTAACGATTATCCCAAAAAGTGACCCACGGAAAAATTTACCTCTTGAAAATATTCTGAACAGCTGATTAATAGGTTCAGATATACAATACATTTACGCAGAACTTACTGCATCTTTAAATTTACTTTTTTGGTGTTTTGTTTTTGTAAGAAGGCTATCATCTTTTCACGCGGTATTGGAATTTCAGGAAGGGGGCTGATCGTATGGACTACGGTACCCCTAGATCAAAAGGTGGGGGTGGGACACACCCCATCCTCCCTTGGAATTTATGCCCGTGCAAATGAATCATTGTCCTTAACACTAGTCTTAACCTTTAACCCAAACCTCAACTGGCTCGGTGTGGCGTGTTCTGGGGAATATAACGAAAAGGGGCATCTAGACAGATCGAGAACATCAAAAAGCATCGAGAATACTCGGGGGCCTTCAAATTGATTGATGGTTTTCGGCCATAATCGGGCATATATCCAAAACGAGGAGTGTGGTAAAAATGGTGGAACCTGCCCGTATTTGCAAAAAATGGCATATTAAACTGTATGGAAACAAAATACAGTTCTCACGGCAGTTTTGCAAAACAAAGCTTTCCATTGGTTCTCTGCCCATGTTGCTAGGTTATAGCGTATTATGCCAATTTCAACCGCCGTCCAGCCTTTAAAAACAAATTCCAGGGTCACTTGAGCTGGGAATTGATACCCCTTTCAGGTAATTTATACCACTTGACGGGTCCTTGGGCCCCTTCGTCATTTCTCAGATAGCCACACCGGGCCCATTGTCAGCCCACCGTGAAGCTGGGGACGCCAATGATTGAGCGCCGGAGCGATCCCTTGGTTTAAGGCCGAGCAGGTGAGCCCGCAAGACTGGCGCCAGGATGGACCTTTTTGTCTGCGGGAAAAACAACGGCTCTTTCATGGATGTGCACAGGATGAACCCTACGATCTCAGATCGTAGGGTCGGTGGGAGTAGGGGAAAGGGGAAACGCTTTTAGATGTTTGTGCAGTTCGTATTTGTATGTTTTTATTTGTTTTTTGTGTGAATAGAAAAGAACGTGCCCATACTTCATTAGGTGTTGTTTTGATATGGTTGTACATTTTCATCACTGCACAGATAATATACCCTGCTGCTTTTACGGGCGAGTAAAAATAGTGAGGTTACATTTACATTTTTTGGGGGGGGGGGGGGGGGGAGGGAGGGATTTTCTCCCTCCTTGCCGTGCCCAAAACATGGCTATGTCAATAGTGAGTGGCCGTGGCTTTATCCGCACGTCAAAATAGCTCTCCTTCAGACAGACAGACAGACAGACAAACAAACAAACAAACAAATTCACAAATCCAACACCCTACCCCCTTAAATAATTCCTCTCCAAATATTTCAGTAAATGTACTGGGGTTCGTGCATGTAACGCGGCTGGTCATATGTGATAAAGAGGTTACTGGATTGTAAGTTTGCATGCTGTACTTGCGTTAACCATTCCTCCATGCGTTAACATTCTGGTCACCTGCTGTAGCGCAAGTTATGCCTAACTCATAAAACAGCCGTCGGGTCAAGCGCACAGCCCCACCCGGGCGGCGAATTATTTTTTCCCAAACTACATCCGAATGAATTTATTGTTGAGCGCCCTCTATAATACTTTTAATATACGTACGCATGCGTTATAGGGCTGGGTATACAGGATGTCTTTAAAAAAGGGAAACAAAGATTAATCTGTTTATTTCTCAGATACTGCTCAATTTTGTTTAAAATGGTAACCACCATCTATTACTTAATGATGTCCTCTTTCTTATGACACCAAGAAATCCATGCTACCGTCACGGATGACTGAGCACAAAGCTGTGCAACGGACCATGTCAGAAATGGCTTTGTACCAGATGCACCACAGGTCTATTTAACATGAGAGTAATTGCTTTGAACCATGAGATTGAGTGGCCACCAAGATCCCCGGACCTCACGCCATGTAACTTGTTTTTTGTGGGGGCATCTTAATTACACGTCACCGCCCAGAGACATCAATGACCTACGGGTCAGAATCGTGGCTGCAGTTGAGACCTTAAGAGGACAGAGAGACGTAATCAGGATTGCGGTCAGAGCAATGAGAACCCGGGCAGAAGTTTGCGTTGAAAGAAATGGGGGGAATGTTGAAGGACACTGGGGTTAGGTTGGGACAGGGATAAACCTCCAACTGTTTAATCATTGAAGAAATGATTTTGGTATTTACGTACTGGTCTTTGTTCTTATTTTTAGACATGCTGAACACTGTGTTAATAGACCTGTGGTGCATCTGGTACAAAGCCATTTCTGACATGGTCCGTTGCACAGCTTTGTGCCCAGTCATCCGTGATGGTAGCATGGATTTCTTGGTGTCATAAGAAAGAGGACATCATTAAGTAATAGATGGTGGTTACCATTTTAAACAAAATTGAGCAGTATCTGAGAAAAAAATTATCTTGGTTTCCTTTATTTTTTAAGACACCCTGTAAAATGCAATGAATTCTCGAGGTCTTCCGAGCATTCCGATGGCCTAGTGGATACGGTGCTAGACTATGAGGCAGAAGGTACTGGGTTTGAGACCTCAGCGTTACCGATTGGACAGTTTACTCGGGAGTAATATGTTTCCATGCCCCGCGTGTATCACGGCCGCTATGCAAGTCAGTTGGGAATGGTGTTTTGTTAACACTGATGCGCATGCGTCTAATTAGCGTCTAATTAGCGTCTAATTAACGTCTAATCTGCATATTAGATCACGCCCCATTGCATTGCAAAATTCGTGGTTATACGGATCGTGGACCAGTAAAGTTTTAACGCGTATATACCCGCCGTGGGCTGGTACCATTTGGTACTTGTTTTGTTTCCCCAGCAATACCGAACAAGGTGGAGGAATCTGTCAGGCTTTTGAGGGCGTTTAATGGTTTGGAATAAGCCTTAATCTCCATTGTTACCACCTGGCGTAAACACTCCAGCTCGGGTCCACAGGTGTGTGGCCAATGTTATCATTACAGGTGGGTACGTATGGCACGCCTGATGAAGCAAATAAAATAGTACTAACGTTTTTACAAACGCAGCTTATCCGTTCTGAAATGAAAAAAGTGGGGCAGAGCCGCTTTTGTGATCTCACACATCATGTGAAGATTAATAACATAGAACAAATCAGGTGCTCAGAATGTAGTGTGGAAACTGACGTGAACGTGATTAGACGAATACAAAAAAACATAATTAGCGTCCCCGCCCGCTTCCGTTTTGGAGGCCGCTGGGATTTAAACAAATACCAGTGGAAATGAGGTGAAAAAACACCCACAAATGTCAACCGATTCATTAGAAAATAGAAAACAAACTTACTAAACAATTAAAACCACTGTGTGTCCAATTCTCTTGTCCAACATGTCTCTTTCATTTTTGTGTCTTTGAACAGTTGAAAAACCTGCGGTTGTCGGAAATTTTTAAAAGACTGGCCGCCATCTTGAAAAGAACATGGCCCTTATGTTCTTGGGTAAGATGGTTTACTTTACTCAATTGCTTCTCTGCACCCAGTGTGTAAATAGGTAGGCCTACTGCTGCATAAAACTGATCTCGTGGCCTGTGAACAGTTCGTCACCGTTTTCACGAAGAGACACACATGTGGATTTTGAAGAAAAGGCGTTTTCGAGATAATCGGAAGAGAAGTTTCTCCTATTTTAAAACTGCAAAAAATACTACTTTGCAACAACTTTGTGCAGTAAGGAAACATTCACATGATTCTATGAGGGGTGAATTTTTACGTGAACCCAGTAATTAGAATTAACACGGTGGTTAATTAGCCTAAATTAATTAGTAAAGATGTGTGTCCCTTCGTGAAAACGAAAATTAAGGTTTTCTTACATTGTGGCCCTTTCTGTTCAATGTGTTTTTCCATATGGAAGGGGCGCACGTGTTTACGTGCGCGCAGCTGAGAATGTAACAAAGATGTGTGTCTCTTCGTGAAAACAAACATCTCGGTTGACCTACTTTTACGCCTTTCCGTGCAATACGTTTTGTACGCGTTCAAGGGGCAGGCATCTTTGCGTCTCTTCGTGAAAACGCAAAATGCAATTATCGAGATGTCTGCCCTTTGCATAATTAATGTAACTTGGAAATTAATGATGTTTTGCTTACAGAAGCATGTCAAAATGGTTAAGTAGAGTGTTTTAAAGCAAAATAGTGAAAAAAATGGAAATCGAAAAAATTGTCATTTTTTACATGTGTGTCTCTTTGTGAAAACGGTGACGAGTTGTTATAGGCTAACTGTGAGGCACATTGGGACTTTTCAGAAGTACCGGGTAGCTTACTACGGTAAGCACCACGTTAAGGTGAAAATGTACGATTATGTAGCGTCTAGCTATTTATAAAAGGCTGCAAGGCGCTTACAAATAAGACAAATTATAAACTGTAAACAGCAACAAGTGTAAAATACCACCAACAACTTCAATACAATTAAAAAAATATAGTTTAAAAAGTGTATTGCAATATGAAGTCACACTGAACATAACGTTTGGTTTTCTTGAAACTCAGGCCCATAAGATCTCTAAGCCTTATCCACTGATATGAATTCATATCGATTTGCATGAAATTTATTGTCATAAGCACTTCCTTGTTTTTCTTCCCTTTTTGTTCCCTTGGTACATGTTCCAAATAATTCGGCCATAAAAAATAGAAAGATGGACATGAGAAAGAATGCAAATTGAAGATTTAGCAATACGGATGTCCCTTTTCGCGTTTTGTATATTTTGTATCGTAAAATTGGGTGTGATCCTATGACACTGACAATTTGGGAGACCGCCAACATAGGGCAAGATAGTTCAGTTGGTAGAGCGCCGGTACGGTGTTCCGGAGGTCGCAGGTTCGAATCCCGCTCCTGTCAGTTTCTTAGTTCACTAAACAAAAAAAGTGTTAATTAGTGAAGGGTTGGATTGGTCTACAATCAGCCGTGTTTGGTCAAGGAAAGAGCTGGTCAGTGGGCGGCATCTGGCCATTTTCCCCACGGTGTTTCACCCGAGTACGTGAGGCTGATACCTGTTTTGTTTGCGCTGCGAGCTGTGGAGCGTGACTCGCAGTTTCCCGGAATCACTTCCTTCCAGTGGCGTAGCCAGGCTCTTCCTAGAGGGGTGCGGGGGGGGGGGGGGGGAACAGGGGGCATGGCTATTTTCAAGGGGGGAATTCGCTATAGTAACGTATATAGTAACGCAAATTCGCTATAGTAACGCACATTTGCTATAGTAACGCATATCCCAATTTTCCAGAGCGGGGGGGGGGGGGGGGGGGGGGGGGGGGGGGGGGAAGGGGGGAGGCAAGAGTTCCCACAGGGGGAAGTTGCCCCCCCCCCCTTGCCCCCCTTGGCTACGCCACTGCTTACTTCACTAAAATGCCTAGATAAAACCCCTCTGATACAATCATTTAATTAAGAGATGAAGAAAATGGAATCACCACATTTTATTCTTCCTCTGTAGCGGCATGGCGCGCATGTTATCAAGACGCTATAATCAGGACCAGTTTTTATTTTTTAGCCAAGGCAAATCTTCCCAAGTTCGGTTCTGGGACAAACTAAAGTCTTTATGCTGGACTGCATGCACCGGCTTATATGCAATGTAGGCTACATCTTCCCACGAAACTGGTATCTTTCAGAACATATCAAATTAAGTGAAGATGGAATTTGCGTCGGGGATGATGCAAATTTGGAGAGATTTTTACCCTTTCCCGACGTGGTGTATGAAACACTGCTTTCCGAGAGCCTGTGTTGGGGGAAACCCCGCACAGGCTAAAGGCCAGTTCATATTCGGCGCGAACGCGAACACGAATTTGTGAACGTCAGGGCAAGTTTTCGCGCTGCGAATTCGCAAAAGTTGAACTCATTTCAACTTGTGTGAATATATCTTCGCCGCGAATGTTTCATGACGACTCAAATTTCCTTCGCATTCGTATTCGCGCGAAGTATGAACCGGGCTTTACTCTGGTGGGAATCGAACCCACGACTTCCTGCTTATTAGTGCAGACGTTAAAAACTCCTTTTTCCAGATGCTCCCGGAAAGCACCGAGTATAGAATGCTTAATACACTAAGTCGAAACAGGTTAAAAACCTCTTCTAATTTATAAGTTGGTAAATCGGGGACGACCATCGCTGGAACACCATGCTCGAGACTATTATTTACTTACAGTCAAGTAATATTGTGTACTAATTCAGTAGTTTTTGTTTTTGGTGTTTGCAAATGTTGTACATTACCTTTAATTAAAGGCCATGATTGGTGGATATTTGTGCTTTATAACTGTACACATTATTTTCCTCAATTGCCGGTTAGGGCGACACATAATCCTGGAAAAGAGTGGGTTAGGGTGACCTGGTCGAATAGGGCGACAATTTGGTGTCGCCCTATTGTTAAAGTCGCCCCTTTGGAGTGTTTTTTAGTAAGGCGCGTTGGGAAAGTGCTCTAAAAGGGCGACACTCGTGTCGCCCCAATAAGGTTATTTCGGGAAGAGTCGCCCATTTGCCGCATCCAGGAGATTTATTATTATTATTATTATTATTATTATTATTATTATTATTATTATTATTATTATTATTACAATTATTATTATTATTATTATTATAGGTTTTCCCGGCCAATTTCACCATGTTTTCCTTCATTTTAACGCCTGGCTCATTTGATTTATATTGAAATTGAATGATCACCCAGATCGTCATTCGACAATCAAAAATAATCATTCAATTTCACTATCCCAGCATTCTATCGTCTTTTAGCTTCACTCGTGCCTGTAAAAGACGCATTCAAATTAATAGTATCGTATTGTTCATTCTATTTCGTCTGGACCAGCAGTAAGGGGTTGATCAGGCCATTCATTTTCGTTAATTAATGGGCAAACGCATTTCACCTTTTTCCAAGCATCTTTTCCTGCATGTCCACATTCCTGCATGTCCGTATTCCTATAAAAGTCTGAGTTATCTCAACATAAATCATATCTGACGTGTTCAATCCGTAAATGCACACCTCTCCTTCTTAAGTAAGTCTTCAGACAGATAAGATGGCGAGCCTACGGGAGTGGAAGTGTGATCGTCTGATGGAATCGGCCCAAGAAAACAAATTACCCAAGAGAAGTGTCCCCGATCGTACAACCATTGCCAAACATAATATGCCCCGATGTCTTGCACACGAAGAGATCGATGGGAGAATCAGAACGAAAAAGAACAGTATAAACAAAGTTAACATGTCAACTTACAGATGCTCCTATGGTCAACCTTAAATCAAACAAAGATCAACAGATAAAGAAAAAAAGCATGGTCATACGTCATAAGTATGCACACCGACGTTTGATGATTCAACCGTCAAAGGAGGTCATAAAACTCAATGTAAGAATGGAACAAATGAAGTCTTTAATGCACCAAAACAAAATAGAATGCCCATAAACGAAAACGAACATTAGGAACAAATCTCGGGTAAATGCCCAAACGGTGAAAAAGAAACCTTAATTTGATCAAATGTGTAAAAACCACGCGAATTTGAATGACAAATAACGAAAATTATTAGAAAAATTCGCAAATTGGCAAGGAAAACCTATCTTTAAATTTGCATGTTATATCACTCCATCGAGAAACGTACCAGGGCTGCCCTCTTTGTGCTATTCCTTGCATGCAGTACAACCACGACCTTTTAATCTTTCAATTACACAAATGTTATTTTTAAGGGAAAGTACAATATGTCAAAGCCTGTGTAACAAATGGTCGATTAAAGGCGAAATTGTTATTTTTACGAGGTCAGCAGGGCACACAGCTTTCATCAAAGAGGGGTTATCCACAGGTGTTTCTGTAAACATGGTGAGCTGAGTTGGGTGTGACGTACAGACTGCAGGTATGCTTTACCGGTGTTATATATGAATATCCGACTCCCATGAATATCGGAATCTTTACCCATGATGCATTGCAACACAAATGCGTTTTTATGAAGAACCTATTTTGGAAATGGCATAACCTTTAACCTCATCCCAACCCTAACCCTAACACTATCCTAAACTCTAACTCCAATCCTAACCCTATTTGTCCCCCTAATCCGCACACTCACCCTCACCCTATGTTTCTCATTGTTTTGGCGGGGCCCGAGCCTACTGCGTATGCGCAATAAAGCCAACATGTCTGATTTTCAAGGAGTTTGATAAATGTATTCACGCGACACCGGTGTCGTGCCAAAAAGTGTAGGGTGCGAAATAGTGTCCGCTGTGCATGCGCAGTAGATGCCGGAACTATTTAACAATTAAACTACTCTTGTGACGTCACTCTATTCAAAAAAGTGTCGATTCTTTTTCAAGAATGTACAGTTAACTTAATTCATTTAAATCATCTCAAACCTCAAATCATTAGTAAGAATGGACACTTTTTGTTCCCTTGAAATCTTGACAATGGGTGTGAAAGGGAGGTAGTTTAAGGTGGACATTCTTTGATTGGAATAGGTTCGGACGCTTCGCGTCCTCGCTCATTCGAATCAAAGAATGTCCACTATTTCGTCGTTTCTCCTTAACGTAATACATGCATGCCAAATAGTGCCCGGTGCGAAATAGTGTCTGAGCGCAGTCATGCATAACATGCATGTGGTTGTGGATCCTTCTATAATTAATTTGGGGTCCAAAAGTGGGACATTTTTGGTGTCCCTGTTACATAGTGACATGTATAAGATTTTGCAATTCAGGACACATTCTTTAATACCTTCCATCTTCAAGAGTGATTATGTAAAGCAAAGTATCTGCCAAACAAGTGTGACCAGTCAGGTTTTTTTCACCTGACAGGCCCCTTACATTGGTCATCTATTGATTAATATAAATACATACAAATGCTTTCACTTACCCTTGTTGTCTTTGTAATTGTATACGTTCGTCACATGGTTGCATGCCCGCAAGCCAAACGCACACATAATGCCCGTTTAGCCAACGTGCTATAGCGCCCTCTCGCAACAGCGCCCCCTCGCGACAATGTTGATATTCATAGTCACGGCGACGCCGCGGCGGGCGCAGACCAATACAAAAGTTTCAAGTGTACTTTTGGCAGGCGCAAACCCTCAGGTGATCATCGTACCATTTTGTCTTTTGTTAGTGTTTGATGGCGCGGCATAGAAATTTATTTTAGACACTCCGTCACACGAGTCCATCAGATACACATCGTCTGCACTCACATATTTTATTCTGATTTGGGGTGCGTCTCTCTGCCGTTGTAGCGGACTTTTGGCGTCATTTCTACTACGTTTTTCTACCTTTGGCATTGATTTGAACGCTTTCACCAACTGGTAAGTGAACATTACAGCCAATTTAAATATTTCGTTCTATTTTTATGGACCTTTTCTGGAACTTGTTTAAAAGTTGTCGCCGATTTTATTTCAGTATTTTGCGACTGCAGTTTTGACACAGAATCCTAAAAAATTATCACTTAATTGGGTGTGATCCCGGGCTATGCGGCATTCTGGGGTTGTGACTTCTGACTGGCGCCCACCCGATTAAAGATACTGGCAATTTGAGAGACCGCCAACATAGGGCAAGATAGCTCAGTTGGTAGAGCGCCGGTACGGTAACCCGGAGGTCGCGGGTTCGAATCCCGCCCCTGCCAGTTTCTTTGATCACTTTAAAAAGGTATTTAAATTTACCTAGTCAGTTTCCCCTTGTGAATTGTTTGACGAGTTATGAATTGGAGAGTCGTATCCTCATTGAGTGAACCCCACAATGTCGCTTCCCAGGTTGTATCGTAAATTGGGTTATTAACTTTAATCAACTTATTGAATAATACAAGTTCTGGCCAAATCAATATAACCTATAGTAGTTATTTCTTTTACAGATTAACTTCCTGGTAGGCCTATGCCAAATCCAGGGTCTAGGCCGACTTTGCTCTCTATATAGGCCCCTACAAGAAATTGCTCAGGTAATTCAATTATATAGGTATGCATATTAAAAAATGAAACAAAATCAGTACATTTGGATTATTACAAGGTATTCAATTGTAATGTATTTATAATCTATTTGTAAATAGTTTTACTTGTACATTTTGTAAAAACTGATTGGTAATATATTTTCGTTACTTAGACACTCAACTGGTATTACAACAAACTGGTATTACAACAAACAAATGTATACATCCATGCAAATTCAAATTAATTATTAAGATAATGTTTCATATTGAGTGAATATTTAATTGGTATAATTTACTTATATTATTACAGATAACTGAAGAAATCTATTTTGACTGTCGTTCTTGTCTATATACATAATTTCACTTAAATATACCCATACTCAAACTTTTGGCTTGTAAATAAATCCAATTTTGGCGATATACAAATTGTCTGGTTTCACACCCTAACATCATTCAGTAGTGCTAGCCCCCCCCCCCCCCCCCCCCCCCCCCCCGGTCGAGAGTGGAGTCAGTTTTATTATTTGTCATCCATCTGCTCCATCAGGCTACACAAGTAAAAAATAGTGTGAAGTCAATTTTAATGATACTTGATGGGAAATTACACAGGTCAGGTATAACAGGGATACCAAAAATGTCACACTTTTCACGTATGTTTCCTCCGCCAACTTAGTTTTGCTCATTGTGCAGATCTACAGTTTACCCTTTGTGTTGTACAAGTGACGTCCGATCAGTTTTTTTTTTAAGCAACGAGGCGCTTATTTGCGTTTGAATAGGCATATTGGTGTTGCGTAATTGATTTGCAATAGCTTTTTACAAGCAGTGATATTCGTTGATTTCCTCTATTGCTGTCATAGTTTTCAGGAGATTCTTTGGAAGCGGGGCTTTTACAAGAATGCGAATCCCATGGAAGTGAAGCTAACGACCAACTTGAAACCTTTCTGGTAATTACTAGTGTGCAAAGGTTTCTTTTGTCAGATTCACGAGTTCAAACCCGGTGTAGGCTGTGCTTCGATTATGTTGCAGCAATTCGGTCGATTCACAACTCGGTGCGCCGCCAGCGGCAACCGGGGAGAGGCCAAATTACGCAGTGCATCATGGGAAAAAGTCGACATCGCAAAACCGGAAGTGGGTGTCGCCAATACATCGACCGTACTTCTTACAGACATTAGACATAAGACTATCTCACAGACATTATTACCAATGGCTACGGCCCTTCACTGTAGCCTGTCAATGGCCAAATTCGAAGCCGTAGCCACAAAAGACCCGATCCGGGCAACGGCTTAAACTATGCGAGTGCAGCATAACCAGACTGTGAATAAACCAAACTGATACACCCGCAATAATACGTCAACATACGTGTTTTAGGTTGGACCCTTAAATTTATGGAATGACCATTTAATTGCATGTAAACGTACATGTGTAGATGTATAGAGTACCGAAGTGATGAGGTCATTGGAATGTTTGGAACCAGAATACTTTTGTTATTTTGTGTCAATGTGTTTTGATGACTGGCTGTTAATTAACAAAGGAACAGTCGAATAGTCCATTTGTTTGGAGCCAGTTGTGCCAACTGACGTCAGACTTCGGTACTCTATAAATGACTAAGTTGCAAAAAATTGACAAAATTTGGCAGGATTGGACAGTACGGTATTTGGCAGAAATGGACAGTATTTGGCGGGGTCGGACAGTGGCAGGAGAACCGTTGGCAAGAATGGACAGTATTTGTACGACGTCTTGACAACTCAATAACATGCCACGCAATAGGATACACACGCTTAAAGGAAACATGCTTCTCAAACTTACCGGATCACATTTTATTTCATAAATGAATTCATGTATATGTATTAAATGTGAATTAAAAGCCAAACTGGTTCAAGTGAAGTTTTAGTGCGATTATTTGGCCCCAAAAAATTGACCCCCCCCCTTTTTGGAATTTGTTGAGACTCAAATTGAGGGCGCTGTTCATGACGTAGACCGAGGCGCCGAAATTCATGGATCGACTGGACCCGGTAAATGACGCATGTACACATATACACACTAGGTCTACACGTGCAATTTCGTAAGTTGCAACAACTAACATCGAACTTACCCTGTTCTGATTTTCTCCCTTTTAGCGAAGGCTCCTCGGGGAATGGGCCGTTTAACTGCTTTCGCCTGTACCTTACTCACATCTGGGAACTTTGTTGGGATGGCAGTGGACTTGAGCATACTTTTAATGGTCATCCCATGATTTGAAAATACCAGTATCGAAACACGACGGCTCAAAGTGGTTGCTACAAACGCTGAGAAGCTGTCCAAATTCTCCGATATTTCCCATCAGTTGGAAATAAATGAAGGCTTACTCAATCCTTCGTTGTTTTGCTGCACCCAGCAGCCACACACCTTGTCGGCATGGCCAAAAAACACTATTTTTCCTTAGATTTTGGACGAAGAATCGTTCTGCACACACACGTACATGTACACTTAATGCATACGCGTGATGAATGGGGCCGGCTCGCGCAGCAGAATTTGTAATGTGCCTCGATCTACGTCACACACTTATGTTAATAAGGGTCCCACTCAGGGGGCGGAGTAGCTTAGACAAACGTTTTCAAATTTTGTTTTTTCATATTTAATCTGGGAAATAATTGTATCTGTACACAAAATATCATTGTCAAGATAATACTTTATTGTTTTAAGCAGGAATAATGCAATATAAATCCTAAATCATGTTTCCTTTAAAACTTTGTGGGCACGGTATTTTACAGGAGACGTCGGGGTGTTGCAGCGGTTCTGGCAGCCAAACGAACCACTACAATGTGTTTGTGCAGTCAAGCATGACATAAACAATAATCCAACAATGGATTGAAAATGCACATTGCACAAACGGCGGCAAATGGCGTCATCCGGCCTGGTGACACTTTTTTTTACGCCATATGGCGTCATCCGTCGTACGCAAGGGGTTAACACGGATTTTGGCACGCTTTTGTAAATAATGCGACATCATAGGCGCCTGACCAATCAGATGTAATATGTTAATAAGCGGACTGACAATTTCGCACCGGGCACATTTTGGCATGACTCGGCCAAGCACTTATTTTAGTGTCTTCCTGAATCTCTCACCAGGAAACTTACCGGTATTCAAGGAGGCCTGAGGAGAGGGGTCTATGATATGTACATGCTACCTGTATTGAAGACGAATTTATAACTACACTGGAGTCTATCGATTTGATTGTTGTTACCATTCCTGGACTTCCGTTGCCATGGTTTCAGGAATCTATTGTAGCGATTTGTACTATATACATTTGAAAGCCCGCCATTTTGTATTTAGCAACGATGGGGAACACATTTTTTAGTCTGCTAGATACAGAAAAATCCAACTAAAATTAATATTATGGCGTAAACTTTCTTAGCTTCAGCTACTTACATCTGATGAAGTAGCTGTAGCTACGAAAGCTTAATTACCGGTATGCCATACTTTAAATTTTAGTTAGTCTTTAGAGTGCTACCTTCAGTATTTATCTGCAATGATGATGAACATGGAAGTTAAATTATTACGTATTTTTACGTATTATTTGTGTCCTGAGTAGTTGACAACATCTAAGGCATACCACATCTGTTCCTAAAGGAAGAAGAAAATCTGGAAGGATGACTTCCTGAGAATGGGGGAGGGGCTGCGAAGAAACCAATCAGCTTTTTAGTTTTCACAGTTTTATATGTGAAATAGGTCTACGTCCAAATGGCGTAGGGACATGCAGAAAGATGACCATGTCGTAGTAGGCCCTATATGGCTTCTCCGATGAAATGTATTTTACGTTTACAGGCATCGCTTGGGGTGATTCTGTGGACATATTATTCGTGCCACTGTCGACAAAATAGCGTCTCGGTCGGCAAAGTGCACGGTGTGCGACAGTACGTAAGTATTCTAAATATGGCACAAATATTATGGCGCCCTCAACGTCATGATACCCCCTCCCGCTTTTCAAACTATTTTTCGGACGGCAAATTGTTCGGGCCACCATTTGTTTTGCTCACACATACACCCCCATTCAAAATACTCCAGCGGCGCCCCTGTGCACGTTAGATGCTTATTGTGACGATTATTCTTAATTCGTATTATGGGCCTAAAGAAAACCATTGTGGTTTCCTTATAAATTTGAAAAACGTAGTCTTGGTGTTTGTCGCCAAAACAGGCAGAGATTGACATGATCCCAACTTATACGTCTGTGCTGAAATGCATGCTGTTGCAGGGGCGGATCTAGCCTTTCGTTTAGGGAGGGGTTGTACCCGCCTATACCGGTACAGCGTACAGTGTATGGACCAGCTTATCACAACTTTGCTCAGCAGCCCAAAGGGGATTGCCAGCGGCGGCGATTTCTCGTCAAGGTTGGGGGGGGGGGGGGGGGGGGGCGGGGGGCGGAGGAAAAAACACACTGGTGCATGTAAAAATCAATGACCCATGGCAAAATATTAGGGGGGGACACTGCCATAGCCATCCCCTCCACATAAAATATTGGGGGGACATGTCCCCCCCCCGTACCCACCGGGATCGCCATCCATGGGGGTTGCAACCCCCACAACCCCCTCTAGATCCGCCCCTGTGTTGTCATATTAATATCCGACTGCCATGAATATCCGATTCTTTACCCATGATGAATTGCAAGACAGTTGTACTTTTATAACAAACACAATAGGCTAATTTTTGGTAATGGCATAACCTTTCAGGGGCGGATCCAGGATTAGTTGCAGGGGGTTCTGAAATTTGCCTAGAAAGGTGACTCCCAAAATGTTTCGTCTGCGAATTTTTTTTACAAGCGGGGGGGTGGGGGTTGACACACTTGATCACCGTTGGTGGCGCCATTTAACCTCTTTGTTTTACCCATAGGCAAAATATGACCTGTAGGGTTTCTGCTTTTCTGGTTTGCATCTTTAGGCGTAGGCCCCTACAAGCAACAACAACAACAAAAGGGGGGGGGGGGTGTTTGACCCCCAAACCCCCCCCCCCCCCCCTCGGATCCGCGCCTGCCTTTAACCTATCCCAACCCTAATCCTAACCATACCCTACACCCTAATCCTAACCATGATCTTTTTTCACCTTAATCCTCACTATCACCCTTACCCTTTGCGTGTATTCGAAACCCCGTTCTAGTGTTGAATGAACACACCAACAGAGTTTCGAATGACGAGAACCCACACGCGAACGGTGTTCGCGAACAGGATTTTCACTTCAGACTTCTGGGAGTAGATGAAGAACGTCAAGACCAAAGATGGGGGAACTTAATTTTTGTAAAATTGGAAGCACTCATTTAGTCCAGGAAGAGTATAAATGATGTAACAAAATAATATGTTACGTGATCATGTAGGAGTGGGATTGTCTTTTATTTAAATTATTTTCGTAAGATCGGGAATGTTCCTTTCTTTTCATTCGAAGTATTAATACGGCGGCTGCCATTTTGAATTTTCGCCCTGATGCACTCTACACGGCACTTTGGCGTTCGTAATCGGCAACCCGGGAAGCATAATTATTTTTCCTAGGAAGGTTAGGGGCAATTATCATAAATGGGCGTATCTAGACCGCTATTACGATCATGCATATTCATGATTAAGTTAATTTATATAATAAACATCGCACGCATTATTCAGACAACTATAAGGTTGAAGTAAAAATATTTTGTCGAGCTACTGTTGTGGCTATATTGGTAAAGCATAAGGCTTTTGACTACAGAGGAGTAGTATAGAAGGGCCGATACTACCCCACTTTCAAAATTGCTGTATATACCCACACCAAATTTCTGTAAAAATTTGAAGAAAAAAACCCTAAAATCTCAAAACCTCAAATTTCTCTCTCTCTCCCTCTCTCTCTCTCGATTTCTCTCAAATTTCGCTGTATCTACCCACACCAAATTTTTATAAAAATTTAAAACAAATTGGAAAAATATAGCGTTCTAAGACTCTTCTGATTTTTATAAAAATTTCGCTGTATATACCTACAGCAAATTTTTGTAAAAATCGATAAAATCGAACTATTTTTCCTACAGCCCCACCTGTATCATCATCATCTTAAAATTCTCGTGCAAAAAAAAAAAAAAAACCAAAACCCCCAAACCTCTCTCTCTCTCTATATATATTTTAGGGGGCAAAAAAAATTAAATATTTTTTTTTTTTTTTAAATAAAATAAACATCTATTATAAAGATGGAAAACAGAATGATACCAGCGATAGGCTACACACGTTGGCCAAAATACTGCTTGAAAAAATACATCGACAAATACACCATTACGTTGGGCCCACCAACCGGACGCGATGGCGCATATATCAGACGAGACTTTCTATCGGCCATAAAAAAGAACGAGGGGATGTAAATGTCAGCCCCTGTTAAAATTCCCCCTTACTGCCATTTTAACACTTGGTCCGACAGGAAAAGTTCCCACGATTTCGAAGCATGGTCCACCTCTATGTTCCAGTAAATTTAATTAGCACCCAGTAGCAGATTTTACCCCTAAGTTGACCAAGTCCATATGTGGCTAAGACGACCCCTTTGTCTCAACACAGATAAGTAATTGACCAGATGGGGATGTGGCCAGAGAACCCAGCCAACATGGCTACATTTTATGCCACTGGCTAAAACTGTTATGGCTGTCTGCCATTTTATGACCATGTCTAACACGTGTAGTCAGTAACTTTCTGATTGGCCACTCTCCATCCCAAGGTGGAATATCTGCCTGGTTTCATAATTTTGACCAATGAGATTGTTCCACCGAAATGGGCAGAGCGCGTGGTCAAGGAATAATATTCCCCCCCGATCGCCGGATTCTCCTCAGAAAGCGATTAAGACCTCTGGTGAGAAGGCTGTTCAGATTGAGTGCCCGTTTACACTATTAGGAACGTTGTACTTTCCCTAAAGTCGTTTCTAATGATAGCCATTCTCACCCTCACCATTGTGCTCTGCTGATACAGGTAAGCCTATTTTCATTGTATAAAAGAAGTTTGTATTTCCTATTACCATTTGACTTATGTGCAGGACACTTTGTATTTTGAATTATGTTGACTCGGTTTGAGACAATCTCAAGATGGGTGGAACAACCCCAATATGAGTATATTGAGTCAGCATTCGTTTGCCTTCAGATATTAACCTTTTTGCCTTGTACCCTGTATTTACTTGTATTATATTGCTGATATTTGGTCGACTCTTGATCGATGTCACTTTTGCTGTTATTTATTGACCGAAATTATCATGTTCGGTTTTGTATTTCATTGATTTCCCGATAGTATTGGAAGATCCATTTGTGATTGCCGATTACCATTCTGTTATGACTGCAGTATTCACTTAAATCGGTCACTATACTCTCAGTCCGTGTACAATTATATTTTCCTCTTGGTTGATTTCCGATTACTTTGAATATTCTTGTTGCATACTTTTTTATATGATACCTCGTGGCCTAAAACTTCGATCATTCGTATGACATGACCAATAATTCATACATGCACGTTTTTCCGTAAATTAACTGGTCTTGTTCACGAGATTTCCAATATTTTGATTGTCTTCCAAATTGTGTGTGTATAGGCCTACACATTACCTTCCTTTTCTGTTATGTCCCGTGACATCCCGCTGACTATTAATTGTGTACAGCGAGTGTGTACAAACCACATGGAACTTGCCCCAGGATGACCTTGAGTAAGGTTACCGCAATGCGCTATAGGCCAACACAATTGGGTTTTGGCCAAGTCAATTATTCCCTGATGTTTTGATTAGCATTTTATGGTATTTACCACTGTGCGGAGTACTGACCGTGGTTATCATGTTCTGGGTGAACTTTCGATCAATGTATAGTTATACTGAAAGTGTCATTCCACTGGAAATGTGTTCTGGGCGAACATCCCAAAAAGATATGCAGTTTGACCTCTTTCCTTTTTTTGTAAGCATTCTTTTAAGCGTTTCATATTTTAGTTAGAGATATTGCTTTTAGATTTTTAGTTCTGTATACAAATATGTTGATCCTCGATAATTCAGAAAGCGATTAAGACCTCTGGTGAGAAGGCTGTTCAGATTGAGTGCCCGTTTACACTATTAGGAACGTTGTACTTTCCCTAAAGTCGTTTCTAATGATAGCCATTCTCACCCTCACCATTGTGCTCTGCTGATACAGAGAGTACTTTCCATATAGGTCATGCTTTGGGGAGCCGACCCGGTTCGCCTCCCCACACACCTGTCCCATTCCCCTGTTCGTGATATCATCGGAACTCGGTTTGTGTGCCTGAACCCTGATCTTCGGACTCGGAGCCACCCCCGTGTCAAGCCTCAGTCAAGTCCATCAAGCCACACCCAAGTTCTGATGCAAGCGCCAGAAAACCCAGCTAAGATCCATAACCTGTATTTATAATATGATGTATTTGCCATTTTGTTTCTAATTGAATTATCGTGTACCATATCAGTGCTAATCCTAACTGGATGAACCCTTGTTTATTTAGTAATTCCTGTGCCTATTCGATTCAAGGTACTTCTTTATTTTACATTTTTCGGATTGAGTTTATTGCTCATGGATGTAGTCAAATTTTAATTATTGTTTAGCGATTCAAGACATTCATTCAATTGGGATTACTCACTGATTTGGCTTCTGAACTGAACTGCACCATTTGATTTATTTCTTATCCTCAATTCTATTGTTGTATACACTGTATATTTTTTGTGATGACCTTGGGGTGATGAATATTGAATTACAACATTTTATCCCGAGAAAGAGGATCAACGTAATAACTTGCTGTCCGTGTGGATTTATTTCTGAGCAAAGTTCCTTTAACAAAACTACGAACCTAGCAGGAACCCATTAAACGTTGGGACAACCTGTGACATATAAAAATTTACGATCTAAGTCTAAAGAATCGTTAGAACATTTAATCGCGGATAAGCATATTCCGCTGGGCGATCCTACCGGAAGAAGGGGTCAACACATTAAAAAAGATTTAGAATCCGCCATACGACGATACTATAAAAAACCCGACGAAGAACTCGTCCCCCTGATTTTTAACGAAACAGCTCCGAGACCATTCAGAAATTATTTACGTAATTACGAGATGAATATCGACAGAATTCTCGTAGATCCTTTAGCATTTTTTAACGAAAACGAGCAAAAAATTGTAGAAACATTGAAAGGTGCACTAAACGAATTTAGAAGCTTTAAATTTCAACTCGCATTAAAAGCGGCGTTGAGAAAATATAATCTTGCGAACGATACTTTTGTCGAAGACGCGAGCATGTTTTTTGGGTTTCAATCGACAGCATTAAACGAAGACGAAATAGAAAACCAAGTACGAGAACAGATAGAGTTCATAATCGAAAAAATAGAAAAATTTCAAACAAACGGAAGCGGTTGGGTCATTTACGATTTAAAGGCGCTCCACATCAACGTTTCTAGATATCAGCCGATAAGAGGCAGTTCCTACATTCCACTACCCCCTCACATAATGCATAAAAAGGCAGTCGTCAATGTTAAAAACGAAGATCAGGAGTGTATCAGATGGGCGTTGAGAGCCGCCCTATCAAAATTTAAGCCCCCAGTCAAAGAATCGATTAAAAACAACCCCAACTATACTATTCACTACGAAAGGAATTCTATCTTCGAAGAAGACGATGGATTAGATTTTAAGAACGTAGCGTTTCCAACCCCCATCACGGATATTGACAAGATCGAAAAACAGAACGGTCTAGCCATTAACGTTTTCGGTTACGAAAATAACATTTTCCCGCTGAGAATAACTACTCAACGAAAACCGGTCATCAATCTACTGCTGTTTTCTCAAGGAGATAATAATCATTATTGTTGGATAAAAAACCTCGACCGTTTGTTGTCTAAAGAAACTAAACACGGCCACCGCATCTATTTTTGTACGTGGTGCCTACAACATTTTAGTAGACAAGATATTTTAGACAGACACGAGATAGATTGTAGGGGCGTTAGCCAAACCCCGGCTTTAGCGGTATTACCCGACTCGACCAACAACGTTCTAAAATTTAAAAACTTTAAAAATAAACAACCGGCGCCTTTTACTATATACGCCGACTTTGAAAGTATCTTAGTGCCCTACGAGTGTAGCTACGCGAGTACGCAACCCCCGCGCACTAAAAAGACTCACGAACACGAAGCTTGCGGTTACGCTTATATCATAATCGGGCCCGACGGACGAGTCTTAGGCGATCCCAAGACGTATAGAGGAGCGAACGCGACATCACATTTCTTAAATCGTTTACTAGCCGAAAAAGACAAAATCAACGAAATATTCTCAAATCCTAAACCCATGATTTTTACGACCGAAGACGAGTTAGCTCATAACGACGCTAAAAATTGCTGGATTTGCGAGTACCCCCTTCAATACAAAACCAACACTTGCGAATGTACGCATCCGACAGATATAAATTTAGATCATCTCGGTAAAAAAACTAACGAAGAACTATTAGAAATAATCGCGGATAAACACATCGAGTTGGACGAACCAACGGGGGAAAAAGGTCGGTATATTAAAGCGGACTATATATCCGCTATAGAAAGCAAGTTTTTAAAGGGGGACGAGCTCGAAGGGAAATATCCAACAAAATTCTGCTATAGATGCGTCAAAAAGATTTGCGCGTTTAGAAAAGTAAGAGACCATTGTCACATCACCGGCAAGTATAGAGGAGCCGCGCACATGTGCTGTAACTTAAAATTACAGATAAAACCCGGTAAAACGACAATACCGGTCATCTTTCACAACTTAGAAAATTACGACGCCCATTTGATTATGCAGAGTATTTCGGAAACCGACGGAAAACTAAAGTGCATAGCTAAAACGTCCGAAAAATATATTTCATTTTCGATAGGTCAACTCAGATTTTTAGATTCATTTAATTTCTTATCCACGTCGTTGGAACGATTGGTAGCCGCTTGTCCGATAGACGCGTTTAAGTACATCGATAAAGCGACCGTCGGCTACGCGACTAAGACGACGACGATAGCGACGACGACGAGGGGTAAAGCGACTAAGACGGCGATAGACCCGGACGAAGACGAAGTTAACGATTACAACGTAATCGGAAAACTGGTAACCTACTTGGCAGAGTCTAACAGTCCCCTATCACCTTTGTACGACAGTTACTTGGCAGAGTCTTCACCTTTGGACGAAGACGACGAAGCGCCACCCATCGACCTCGATAAACGAGATCTTTTAATTAAAAAGGGTGTATATCCCTACGAGTATATGGACAGCTTTGAACGATTTAACGAAACTGAACTTCCAGCTAAACATTATTTTTATAGCGGTCTAACGGATAAACACATAAGCGACTCTGACTATGAACACGCTAAAAAAGTATGGCGTACCTTCGACATCAAAAACTTGGGTGAATATCACGACCTCTACGTATTGGCCGATGTACTATTACTATCCAGCGTATTCGAGAATTTTAGAAAAATCTGTATAGCAAATTATAAGTTGGATCCGTGCCATTATTTTACATCACCCGGCCTAAGTTGGGACGCTTTATTAAAACACTCTAAAGCCAAATTAGAACTCTTGACCAATATAGATCAGCATTTATTTGTAGAGAAAGGAACCAGAGGGGGAATATCTAGCGTGGGCTCACTTCGCTACGCCGAGGCCAACAACTCATACCTAAAAGATTACGATCCGAGCAAACCCAACTCGTATATTTCGTATCTAGACGCCAACAACCTCTACGGATGGGCCATGAGTCAGCCATTACCGATCTCAGACTTTAGGTGGATCGACGAAAAGAAATTAGGTTTGTTTACCGCCGAATATATATCGTCTCTAGCCGACGACTCTCTTTGGGGCTATATTCTTGAAGTGGATTTAGACTATCCAACCTCTCTACACGACTTACACAACGGTTATCCTTTAGCGCCCGTAAACCGAATCATACCTTTAGAATCGATGAGTCCTTATCAGCTAGACTCGATGGAAAAAACAGACTCTAAACCGTGGAACGAAACTAAGTTGGTAGCGACGGGTGGACCGAGAAAGAATTACGTACTTCATTATAGAAATCTAAAATTTTACCTCGCTCACGGTTTAGAACTAACTAAAGTACGTAGGGTTTTAAAGTTTACTCAAACGCCCTGGATGAAATCTTATATCGACAAAAATACCCAACTCAGAAAAGAAGCTAAATCCGATTTTCAAAAAGACTTTTTTAAATTGATGAACAACTCGGTATTTGGCAAAACTATGGAAGACGTTAGAAAGCGAATGGATACTCACTTGTGTAGAGCCCACGAAGAAGATAGAATTCGTCGTCTGGTGGCTAAGCCCAATTACAACGGTAGGACAATTTTTGAACGCTGTAATCTATTAATGATAAACATGTATAAAACCCGAGTTGTTTTAAACAAACCCGTCTATTGCGGTATGAGTATTTTAGACTTATCGAAGCTTTTAATGTACGAATTTTATTACGATAAACTAAAAAAGACGTATGAAGACAAAGTCGATTTGATTTATACCGATACGGACTCGTTGCTCTTACGTATCGAAACTGAAGACTTGTACAAAGACATGGAAAAAGACAAAGACTCGTACGATTTTAGCAACTACGAGAAAGACCACTTTTTATACGACGATTCAAACAAGAAAATAATAGGCAAGTTCAAGGACGAATGCGGTGGAAAACCTATCAAAGAAGTGGTTTGCATCAGATCAAAAATGTACTCTATTTTCATGGACGATAAGAAGAACATTAAGAAATCAAAAGGAGTCAAAAAGTACGTTGTTTCCAACGCGATAACTCATCAAGATTATAAAGACTGCCTGTTTAACTCTAGAGTTTATCGACACGATATGAACACGTTGAGGAGCGACAAACATATCGTGAACTCTTTAACTCAAAATAAGGTATCACTCAATGCCAGAGACGACAAACGGTATATCTTAGACGATGGAATTCATACTCTGATGCACGATCATTATCGAACAAACGTTTAAAAAATCGTTATACAGGCTGCCTAGCTACTCGCGTACGACCGAGTATCCATTCGCTTTCTAACGTCGTATAGGAATACACCAGAAATTCAAAAAATCAACAGATTTCAAAAGGGAAACCCCCTTTACGAAAAAAAATGAGAAAAAAATAATAAAATAATTATATATATAAATCATGTGCAAGTGGTTAAACATCGGAAAGCCAACTACGTGCGAAAAAGATGGAGACCCGTGGTGCCTCGATCATTTCAGCATACGAGATCTAGCACCCAAACCGTGTTTAATTTGTGGCTGCGGAACTAAATCAACTACGCAACTTTGTACGAATCATTCTTTAAGTAACGTAACATCTTTCGATACGCCCTACGAACGTAGCTACGCGAGTACTTTAAAGACTAGTAGCGCAACGAGACCAACTAATTTAAAAGTAAAGGATAAGTATTACGATATTTTTGTGGATGTAGCTAATAAATGTAGATTGTACGATAATACTATAAAAATGCCAGACGTTATAACCGATCATGAAGAGAATATTTTTCTCATGTTGAACGAAATTGCTATAACAGCGATTATACATCATATGGAAAAGGTCGCCATATTTATGGGAATAAATGTAGAATTCTTAGAGTACATCAAGTCGTCTAAATATGATCATTATACCAAAGTTAGAATGGTAACGTATTTATGGTATCTTAAAGCATGTTTCGATAGAGACTATAAACAAGATCTCAAGAAGATCTTGATCAGCTCCGGACTAACTCTATATACTTACAAGTTGAAATTCTTCGAAACTAGATCTAGAAATATCAACGTATCTGACGACGTAAAATATGGATATATGGGTCCGTTGACGCCGACTTATTTAATAAGTAAAGATAAACGAGGTATAATGGATACTTTAACGAAACTAGCCGATGAATTAGGTATAGATTGGAGACAATTTTGTACATACGCCGGAATGAATTATAATTGCGTAGAACAAATAGATGCTGATTATAAAGAAACGACCGAAAAAGCTTTTATGGCCTGTTATAAATTTTATTCAGACCATAGGAATTACGACGATATAAATACTATATTTCGCCGCATCATGCGCCAGATAGGCAGATCGGATTTAGCTATAGCGTATAACGATGTCTTTTGAAAATATAAACCTCGCAGTCATCTACAGTTCATCTATAGTTCATCTATAGTTCATCTATAAGTCATCTATCAGTTATCTATCAGTTATCTATCAGTTATCTATCAGTTATCTATAAGTTATCTACAGTTCATCTATAAGTCATCTACAGTTCATCTATAAGTCATCTATCAGTTATCTATCAGTTATCTATCAGTTATCTATAAGTTATCTACAGTTCATCTATAAGTCATCTATCAGTTATCTATCAGTTATCTATAAGTTATCTACAGTTCATCTATACGTCATCTATAAGTCATCTATCAGTTATCTATCAGTTATCTATCAGTTATCTATAAGTTATCTACAGTTCATCTATAAGTCATCTATCAGTTATCTATCAGTTATCTATCAGTTATCTATCAGTTATCTATAAGTTATCTACAGTTCATCTATAAGTCATCTATAAGTCATCTATCAGTTATCTATCAGTTATCTATAGTTCATCTATAAGTCATCTATAGTTCATCTATAGTTCATCTATAGATCAAATAATCTACTATATCGCTCTTTTTTTCGTGCTATAATATAAAAGAGTCAACGTTTAAACTTTACGAGCCAAACGATTCTGGCGAAGACTTTATCGTTTAACGTTATAAAAAAGTTGTTAATTGAAATATCACGCTCTTTAAATGATGGAGATCGATGCTACCATAGATATCGCTAATTTAAATTTAAAAATTCTAAACAGTTTATCGAGTCATCAACAATCGCGGAATTTTCGATCGGTGGAAAAACAGCGGTTATAAAAAGTCTCTCAGTTATAAAAACGATTCGGACAAAAGGCAAAAAATAAAACGAGACTATTTACTGATTGCGTCGAAATATATATATATAGATTTAACGTTATTAAAGACTCAGCCCATCTACTGCGAGTGTGGAAATACGAACTTTATAAGAGACGAGGATGGGACGTATTGTTCAGTATGCAAGACCGAACAGAATATTATAGATTTCTGCCCTAGTTTTAAAGACGTAGATAGAGCGAATTTATCCAATAAATATACGTATACTAGAAAGGGTCATTTTAGAGACGCTATTAAAAAATTTCAAGGAGATCAAAACGTAGATCAAACGAAAATATTTAACATCGTAAAAATTATAAATAACGAAATAAAACATCACAAATTATCGGTGAATATGCGAGATAAAAATTGCATCACTAAAGATCAAGTTTATATGTTTTTGTCAGAAAACAATCTGGGAAGTTTTTACAACGATATAAATTTAATTTATAATCTAATCACCGGAATAAAATGTCCGGACATAAGTAAATATCTCGACGTTTTATTGGT
Source organism: Hippasteria phrygiana (assembly GCA_037893225.1). Taxonomy (NCBI): domain Eukaryota; kingdom Metazoa; phylum Echinodermata; class Asteroidea; order Valvatida; family Goniasteridae; genus Hippasteria; species Hippasteria phrygiana. Next base: position 1,368,250 of record JAZGUH010000182.1, read on the forward strand.
AGATTTTGATAAATTAGAAGAAGCTTTACGATATTGTAATAATAATAACGTTAGGATAAATTCGTTGAACGTAAACTATAAATTGTATAAATTATTGCAAAAAAATTCTTACAAGTGCAAAAAGGATGACTTTTACATTTTAAAAACAAAAATAAAAGAAGAGGAACATGAAGAAGCTATGATGAAAGCTTTCGAGTACCTAGGTTGGAAATGGATTCCTACGAAATAGCTAGTCTTTTTATATACAAAGTTATGACTCCTAAATTACCGGCTAATATAGCAATTTTAAGAGGATCGTCTTCATCTTTTGGGGCAAATATTTGAATCTGCTTTTCTAAATTACATATTTTTAATACGACGGCAAAATTTTTGCTATCGAACGCACAATCGTATAACGGAAAGTCATCTTTAATTCCAATATTTAAAGAAGAACTATATAACTGACCTTCTTTGCAATAGATTGATAAATAATTTTTATGTACGCGCAAGTCTAACGATTTACTCATGTTTATCATATTTTTGATTTTAGAAAAACAAACGCTTTCTATAACCTTAGCTTCAAAGTAGTGGTCTTTGCTAGGTATTTGAGTTTTTTCGCATTCTTCTATCAATCCTATAACGATTTTATATACTTTAGAACTAGTATAATCATTATAGACTGTGATAATTAGATTATCGGAAGTCATTTTCAAATCTACAGATTCTTTACGTTTTATACTTTTTGTAATTTTTTGTAAATGCTTTAAATTTAGAAAGAAACACGTTGGTTTATTTTTTGTATAATCAAATTTGAAGAATTGATCTCTAGGAAATACTATATCTACGAAAACGTTTGTATTTTCGTCGTAGTATACGTGATATAAACCGGTATTATCTATCCTAAATTGAGTTTTTTGCATAAAAGAACTCAGCATATTTATAACAGACTTTAGAATATAACCGTTCATTATGGTCACGTTAAATATTTCGCAGCTCATTTTACGTTTATACGTTGATACTTTTTAATTTTTGTAGGTCTAGTCGTATACTAGTACACTCTACGAGTGTAGCTACGCTAAATATTTCGATATTCATATATATGTTTTGAATAAGCTTTAAAACCACAGTGCTCAATTTTATTACACTTGGTGCAATTACCATTTTTAGAAAAAGTACCACGACCACAGCGGCCGCAGGGGGTTAAGGCTCTGCCGAGTTTTTTAAAACGATCCGCGTGCAAAGCGCAATATCTAGGGTCGGACTTAGCAGCTGGCTTATTACAGCGTTTTGAGCTACTACAAAGTAACCAAGAACATCGACATTTTTCGGGGTTAAATTTAAAGTAGAGTTCTTTTATAACTCTTTTATACTTGGTTTTAGCCAGCTTTTCGATGCGTTCTAGTCGCTGTCTTTCTTTTAAAGAATGATTCGTACAAAGTTGCGTAGTTGATTTAGTTCCGCAGCCACAAATTAAACACGGTTTGGGTGCTAGATCTCGTATGCTGAAATGATCGAGGCACCACGGGTCTCCATCTTTTTCGCACGTAGTTGGCTTTCCGATGTTTAACCACTTGCACATGATTTATATATATAATTATTTTATTATTTTTTTCTCATTTTTTTTCGTAAAGGGGGTTTCCCTTTTGAAATCTGTTGATTTTTTGAATTTCTGGTGTATTCCTATACGACGTTAGAAAGCGAATGGATACTCGGTCGTACGCGAGTAGCTAGGCAGCCTGTATAACGATTTTTTAAACGTTTGTTCGATAATGATCGTGCATCAGAGTATGAATTCCATCGTCTAAGATATACCGTTTGTCGTCTCTGGGATTGAGTGATACCTTATTTTGAGTTAAAGAGTTCACGATATGTTTGTCGCTCCTCAACGTGTTCATATCGTGTCGATAAACTCTAGAGTTAAACAGGCAGTCTTTATAATCTTGATGAGTTATCGCGTTGGAAACGACGTACTTTTTGACTCCTTTTGATTTCTTAATGTTCTTCTTATCGTCCATGAAAATAGAGTACATTTTTGATCTGATGCAAACCACTTCTTTGATAGGTTTTCCGCCGCATTCGTCCTTGAACTTGCCTATTATTTTCTTGTTTGAATCGTCGTATAAAAAGTGGTCTTTCTCGTAGTTGCTAAAATCGTACGAGTCTTTGTCTTTTTCCATGTCTTTGTACAAGTCTTCAGTTTCGATACGTAAGAGCAACGAGTCCGTATCGGTATAAATCAAATCGACTTTGTCTTCATACGTCTTTTTTAGTTTATCGTAATAAAATTCGTACATTAAAAGCTTCGATAAGTCTAAAATACTCATACCGCAATAGACGGGTTTGTTTAAAACAACTCGGGTTTTATACATGTTTATCATTAATAGATTACAGCGTTCAAAAATTGTCCTACCGTTGTAATTGGGCTTAGCCACCAGACGACGAATTCTATCTTCTTCGTGGGCTCTACACAAGTGAGTATCCATTCGCTTTCTAACGTCTTCCATAGTTTTGCCAAATACCGAGTTGTTCATCAATTTAAAAAAGTCTTTTTGAAAATCGGATTTAGCTTCTTTTCTGAGTTGGGTATTTTTGTCGATATAAGATTTCATCCAGGGCGTTTGAGTAAACTTTAAAACCCTACGTACTTTAGTTAGTTCTAAACCGTGAGCGAGGTAAAATTTTAGATTTCTATAATGAAGTACGTAATTCTTTCTCGGTCCACCCGTCGCTACCAACTTAGTTTCGTTCGACGGTTTAGAGTCTGTTTTTTCCATCGAGTCTTGCTGATAAGGACTCATCGATTCTAAAGGTATGATTCGGTTTACGGGCGCTAAAGGATAACCGTTGTGTAAGTCGTGTAGAGAGGTTGGATAGTCTAAATCCACTTCAAGAATATAGCCCCAAAGAGAGTCGTCGGCTAGAGACGATATATATTCGGCGGTAAACAAACCTAATTTCTTTTCGTCGATCCACCTAAAGTCTGAGATCGGTAATGGCTGACTCATGGCCCATCCGTAGAGGTTGTTGGCGTCTAGATACGAAATATACGAGTTGGGTTTGCTCGGATCGTAATCTTTTAGGTATGAGTTGTTGGCCTCGGCGTAGCGAAGTGAGCCCACGCTAGATATTCCCCCTCTGGTTCCTTTATCTACAAATAAATGCTGATCTATATTGGTCAAGAGTTCTAATTTGGCTTTAGAGTGTTTTAATAAAGCGTCCCAACTTAGGCCGGGTGATGTAAAATAATGGCACGGATCCAACTTATAATTTGCTATACAGATTTTTCTAAAATTCTCGAATACGCTGGATAGTAATAGTACATCGGCCAATACGTAGAGGTCGTGATATTCACCCAAGTTTTTGATGTCGAAGGTACGCCATACTTTTTTAGCGTGTTCATAGTCAGAGTCGCTTATGTGTTTATCCGTTAGACCGCTATAAAAACTAGAGGTCTATGTTTTTAAGAACATAGGGCTTTTCCATATGTTTTTATGATGTCACTTCGAATTTTGTAAACTAGTGACAAATCTACCTAACCACCAAGTTTCGTGACGATTAGACATGGTCTATCCTTATGTCTTTCAAGAAATCATGCCTTTAATGACGTCATTATGACTTCAGTAATTTTTCGCATTTATATAAAAGAATGTACGAGCTAACAAAGCTATTACAAAAGGAATTTTGAATTGAACATGTTCTGTTGATGAGATATGGTTTTAAGAATCTTTAACATTAAAATTTTGAAATTACCATAAAAATCAGATGATGACGTCATTATGACGTCACCTCAATTTTGATTTATAACATGTACTTGTTTAGCAACATACCAGGTTTGAATGCAATTGGACTTACGGTTCTCTTGATATGGGCCCTTGAAAAATGAGCCTTTAAGATGACATCACGAACACATAATGATGTCATCGTGACATCACTGTTCGGCACACAATTTCAGATTAGGGTCTATGTTTGGGTTAAGTTTGCTTAAGATCTGATGTTGTTTAGTGACCAAAGTGCCGCAGACAAAATTCGTGTTTAAGAAGAAACCAAAATAGTGGGTATTGTGTAGTTTAGGATTTCTGTATTAATTGTGTTCATGTTAGCTTCTGGAGTATTTGATTATTCCAAAAGCCTTTTTTTGTTACTAAAGTAGACTTCTCTGAATCCCAATGACACGTGCTTTTGTGATTTGGAAAGGTTTTTTAAGGCGGAAAATACGATTTTCTTACGTTGTGTCACGTTTTGGCTCGGTCAACTACTCTCCCACCAGCTATATATCCGTGTAAAGCTGGGTATTGCGCAATCACGTATTTTGTTACCTCTTAGATAACGATTTCACTCAAAAAAAAACCTGCAGATGTTCTTCGACGTGGCCCTTTGTTCTGAATGTGGCAAAACGAACAATTTTCAAGTAGATTGTGTTCATGCCTGGGCGAAAGTGTAAACTACACAATCGCGTGAACAGAACAAAAACAAAGGCTTTCCTGCTGTAGCGGAAACGCCAAAAAATGTGCGTCTGTTGTAAACATACGCATGGCTTTTCCTTTTTTTCTTTTTTATTTAACATAAAGTATCAGAAGGTCTATGTCTTTGCTAAGTTTAAGATCTGAGATTATTTTATGATTAACATTTCGTACTCCAAACTTGACCTTTAAGTTCATGTTACATGCCACACGAAGACGTCATTATGACGTCACTCTTCGCGGCACGACTTTGCATCAGGGTCTATACCTATGCTAACTCTGACTAAGATTCGATGTTGTTTGATGACAAAAGTGCCGATCAGAAAATCTATGCACAAAGTCTATGGGATTTGGGATAGAACTAAAATAAGAAGCAGAAAAAAAATAGATATAGGGCCTTCAAAAATGCAAATTTAAGATGACGTCACGTGACATGTGATGACGTCATCATGACGTCATGATTCGGCACCCATCTCGAGTAGATAGTCAATGCATATGCCAAGTTTGAAGTTCATGGCATTTGAAGAAGTGCAAAATTTTAAGAGTACAATGAAATTTGAAACATTTACAAATTCATAAAAAATCAGCCGATGACGTCATCATGACGTCACTTCGGATTTTGCATGCTAGTGGCACTATCTACCTACCCACCAATTTTTATGACGATCGGACGTACCCTTATGTGTGTTTCAGAAATGCACATTTTTGATGACGTCATGATGACGTCACACATTTTTCAAATGTATGTGAAAGAATATAGGAGCTAACAAAGCTATTACAAAAAGAATTTTGAATTTAGCATGTTCTGTTGGTGAGATATGGCTTTAAGAAACTTTGAAGTTGAAAAACTTTAATATTACTGTAAAATCGTATGATGACGTCATCATGACGTCACCTCAATTTCTATGTATAACACGAGCTACCATACCAACATACCTGGTTTGAAGGCAATCGGACCTACCGTTCTCTAGATATGGGCCCTTGAAAAATGCACATTTAAGATGACGTCACATGACACGTGATGACGTCATCATGACGTCACGTTTCGGCATACATTTTCAGCTTAGGGTCTCTGTTTGTGTTAAGCCTGATTAAGATCTGATGTTGCTTAGTGACCAAAGTGTCCCGTACAAAATTCGTGTACAAAGTCTATGGGATTTGGGATAGAACTAAAAATTCATAGAAAATCAGCCGATGACGTCATCATGACGTCACCTCGGATTTAACATCCTAGTAGCATTATCTACCTGCACACTAATTTTTATGACGATCGTCCCTACCCTTATATGTGTTTCAAAAAAGCATATTTTTGATGACGTCATGATGACGTCACACATTTTTCACATTTATGTGAAAGAATATAGGAGCTAACAAAGCTATTACAAAAAGAATTTTGAATTTAGCATGTTCTGTTGATGAGATATGGCTTTAAGAAACTTCAGTGTTCAAAAACTTAAAAATTACTATAAAATCGTATGATGACGTCATCATGACGTGATGTCAATTTTCATCTATAAACCTGCTGGCCTACTTAGATATTACATTTCAACTTAATCGAGATTGTACTTTTGTAGATATGGCTTCAAAAACTGCCCCTTTAAGATGACGTCACGTGACATGTGATGACATCATGATAATGTCATGTCAATTTTCAGCTATAAACCTACTGGGCTACCTAGATATTACTTTTCAACTTAATCGAACTTGTAATTTTGTATATATATGGCTTCAAAAACTGCCCCTTTAAGATGACGTCACGTGACATGTGATGACGTCATCATAACGTCAATTCAATTTTTATCTATAAACCTACTGGGCTACCTAGATATTACTTTTGAACTTAATCGGACTTGTGCTTTTGTAGACATATGGCTTCAAAAACTGCCCCTTTAAGATGACGTCACGTGACATGTGATGACATCAATTATGATAATGTCATGTCAATTTTCAGCTATAAACCTACTGGGCTACCTAGATATTACTTTTCAACTTAATCGAATTTGTACTTTTGTAGATATATGGCTTCAAAAACTGCCCCTTTAAGATGACGTCACGTGGCATGTCATGACGTCATCAAGAGGTAAAAGTTCGGCACACATTGTGAGCAGTTAGTCTAAGTGTCTGCCAAGTTTAAAAGTACCCAAAGTGCCGGTAAGAAAGAAAACGTGTACAAATGCTATAGGCAATAATCTAGCGAGTGCCCCTTTAAGATGACACCACGTGACATGTTATGACTTGATCATAACGTCATGTCAATTTTCATCTATAACACCAGGTGGCATACCTTACGTTCCAACTGGATCGGACTTGTACTTTTGTAGATATATGGCTTCAAAAACTGCCCCTTTAAGATGACGTCACGTGGCATGTCATGACGTCATCAAGAGGTAAAAGTTCGGCACACATTGTGAGCAGTTAGTCTAAGTGTCTGCCAAGTTTAAAAGTACCCAAAGTGCCGGTAAGAAAGAAAACGTGTACAAATGCTATAGGCAATAATCTAGCGAGTGCCCCTTTAAGATGACACCACGTGACATGTTATGACTTGATCATAACGTCATGTCAATTTTCATCTATAACACCAGGTGGCATACCTTACGTTCCAACTGAATCGGACTTGTACTTTTGTAGATATATAGCTTCGAAAAATGCCCCTTTAAGATGACGTCACGTGACATGTGATGACGTCATCAGGACGTAAAAGTTCGGCACACATTGTGAGCAGTTGGGGTAAGTGTCTGCCAAGTTTAAAAGTAGCCAATGTGGCCGGTAAGAAAGTAAACGTTTACAAATGCTATGGGCAATATTCTATCGACTTGAAAAAAGAATTTTTTTATGACGTCATCATGACGTCACACAATTTTCGCTTTTTAGGGCATATCTTTGAGACATACCAAAGCTATAACAAAAAGAATTTTGAAAATATCTTGTTTTGTTCGCTAGATATAGTGAAAAGAATGTTACGATTATAAAACTTCAAGAATTCAGCGACTTGAAAAAAGACTACAAATCAACCCTTTTTATAAACAGCATGCACATTTAAGCCATGGTTATCAGCCCTTCCCAGAATTCCTTTGTGTTATATTGAATTTGGTCTACATTTTGAAATGGCTCCTATTTCTTACTTGAGTGAGCCACGATCACGAAATTTTGGAATTAGGTACAGGAAAATTCAATGTATACATTTTTGTAATCGGATTGACCCTTACATGCGTTAAAAATAAAACATATTTTTGATGACGTCATCATGACGTCACACAATTTTCGCCATTTAGGGCATATCTTTGAGACATACCAAAGCTATAACAAAAAGAATTTTGAAAATATCTTGTTTTGTTCGCTAGATATATTGAAAAGAATGTTACGATTTTAAAACTTCAAAAATTCAGCGACTTGAAAAAAGACTAGAAATCAACCCCTTTTATAAACAGCAAGCTCATAATAGCCATGGTTATCAGCCCGTCCCAGAATTCCTTTGTGTTATATTGAATTTGGTCTAAATTTTGAAATGGCTGTCATTTCTTACTTGAGTGAGCCACGATCATGAAATTTTGGAATTGGGTACAGGAAAATTCAATATATACATTTTTGTAATCGGATTGACCCTTACATGCGTTAACAAAAAAACACATTTTTGATGACGTCATCATGACGTCACACAATTTTCGCAATTTAGGGCATATCTTTGAGACATACCAAAGCTATAAGAAAAAGAATTTTGAAAATATCTTGTTTTGTTCGCTAGATATATTTAAAAGAATGTTACGATTTTAAAAATTCAAAAATTCATAAAAAATCACGTGATGACGTCATCACGACGTCACTCTACGACATACAATTTCAGCTTAGGGTCTATGTTTGATGTAAGTTTGGTTAGGTTCTGAGGTTTTTTAAGACCTAAAGTGCCGCCGACAAAATTCGTGTACAAAGTCTATGGGATTTTGGTCAGAACTAAAAGAAGAAGAAAAAAAAGAAACTAGAGGTCTATGTTTTTAAGAACATAGGGCTTTTCCATATGTTTTTATGATGTCACTTCGAATTTTGTAAACTAGTGACAAATCTACCTAACCACCAAGTTTCGTGACGATTAGACATGGTCTATCCTTATGTCTTTCAAGAAATCATGCCTTTAATGACGTCATTATGACTTCAGTAATTTTTCGCATTTATATAAAAGAATGTACGAGCTAACAAAGCTATTACAAAAGGAATTTTGAATTGAACATGTTCTGTTGATGAGATATGGTTTTAAGAATCTTTAACGTTACAATTTTGAAATTACCATAAAAATCAGATGATGACGTCATTATGACGTCACCTCAATTTTGATTTATAACATGTACTTGTTTAGCAACATACCAGGTTTGAATGCAATTGGACTTACGGTTCTCTTGATATGGGCCCTTGAAAAATGAGCCTTTAAGATGACATCACGTAACACATAATGATGTCATCGTGACATCACTGTTCGGCACACAATTTCAGATTAGGGTCTATGTTTGGGTTAAGTTTGCTTAAGATCTGATGTTGTTTAGTGACCAAAGTGCCGCAGACAAAATTCGTGTTTAAGAAGAAACCAAAATAGTGGGTATTGTGTAGTTTAGGATTTCTGTATTAATTGTGTTCATGTTAGCTTCTGGAGTATTTGATTATTCCAAAAGCCTTTTTTTGTTACTAAAGTAGACTTCTCTGAATCCCAATGACACGTGCTTTTGTGATTTGGAAAGGTTTTTTAAGGCGGAAAATACGATTTTCTTACGTTGTGTCACGTTTTGGCTCGGTCAACTACTCTCCCACCAGCTATATATCCGTGTAAAGCTGGGTATTGCGCAATCACGTATTTTGTTACCTCTTAGATAACGATTTCACTCCAAAAAAACCCTGCAGATGTTCTTCGACGTGGCCCTTTGTTCTGAATGTGGCAAAACGAACAATTTTCAAGTAGATTGTGTTCATGCCTGGGCGAAAGTGTAAACTACACAATCGCGTGAACAGAACAAAAACAAAGGCTTTCCTGCTGTAGCGGAAACGCCAAAAAATGTGCGTCTGTTGTAAACATACGCATGGCTTTTCCTTTTTTTCTTTTTTATTTAACATAAAGTATCAGAAGGTCTATGTCTTTGCTAAGTTTAAGATCTGAGATTATTTTATGATTAACATTTCGTACTCCAAACTTGACCTTTAAGTTCATGTTACATGCCACACGAAGACGTCATTATGACGTCACTCTTCGCGGCACGACTTTGCATCAGGGTCTATACCTATGCTAACTCTGACTAAGATTCGATGTTGTTTGATGACAAAAGTGCCGATCAGAAAATCTATGCACAAAGTCTATGGGATTTGGGATAGAACTAAAATAAGAAGCAGAACAAAATAGATATAGGGCCTTCAAAAATGCAAATTTAAGATGACGTCACGTGACATGTGATGACGTCATCATGACGTCATGATTCGGCACCCATCTCGAGTAGATAGTCAATGCATATGCCAAGTTTGAAGTTCATGGCATTTGAAGAAGTGCAAAATTTTAAGAGTACAATGAAATTTGAAACATTTACAAATTCATAAAAAATCAGCCGATGACGTCATCATGACGTCACTTCGGATTTTGCATGCTAGTGGCACTATCTACCTACCCACCAATTTTTATGACGATCGGACGTACCCTTATGTGTGTTTCAGAAATGCACATTTTTGATGACGTCATGATGACGTCACACATTTTTCAAATGTATGTGAAAGAATATAGGAGCTAACAAAGCTATTACAAAAAGAATTTTGAATTTAGCATGTTCTGTTGGTGAGATATGGCTTTAAGAAACTTTGAAGTTGAAAAACTTTAATATTACTGTAAAATCGTATGATGACGTCATCATGACGTCACCTCAATTTTTATGTATAACACGAGCTACCATACCAACATACCTGGTTTGAAGGCAATCGGACCTACCGTTCTCTAGATATGGGCCCTTGAAAAATGCACATTTAAGATGACGTCACATGACACGTGATGACGTCATCATGACGTCACGTTTCGGCATACATTTTCAGCTTAGGGTCTCTGTTTGTGTTAAGCCTGATTAAGATCTGATGTTGCTTAGTGACCAAAGTGTCCCGTACAAAATTCGTGTACAAAGTCTATGGGATTTGGGATAGAACTAAAATAATCATAGAAAATCAGCCGATGACGTCATCATGACGTCACCTCGGATTTAACATGCTAGTAGCACTATCTACCTGCACACTAATTTTTATAACGATCGTCCCTACCCTTATATGTGTTTCAAAAAAGCATATTTTTGATGACGTCATGATGACGTCACACATTTTTCACATTTATGTGAAAGAATATAGGAGCTAACAAAGCTATTACAAAAAGAATTTTGAATTTAGCATGTTCTGTTGATGAGATATGGCTTTAAGAAACTTTGAAGTTCAAAAACTTTAATATTACTGTAAAATCGTATGATGACGTCATCATGACGTCACCTCAATTTTCATCTATAACACGATCTACCATACCAACATAACTGGTTTGAAGGCAATCGGACCTACCGTTCTCTAGATATGGGCCCTTCCAAAATGCACCTTTAAGATGACGTCACATGACACGTGATGACGTCATCATGACGTCACGTTTTGGCATACATTTTCAGCTTAGGGTCCCTGTTTGTGTTAAGTTTGATTAAGATCTGATGTTGTTTAGTGACCAAAGTGTCCCGTACAAAATTCGTGTACAAAGTCTATGGGATTTGGGATAGAACTAAAAATTCATAGAAAATCAGCCGATGACGTCATCATGACGTCACCTCGGATTTAACATCCTAGTAGCATTATCTACCTGCACACTAATTTTTATGACGATCGTCCCTACCCTTATATGTGTTTCAAAAAAGCATATTTTTGATGACGTCATGATGACGTCACACATTTTTCACATTTATGTGAAAGAATATAGGAGCTAACAAAGCTATTACAAAAAGAATTTTGAATTTAGCATGTTCTGTTGATGAGATATGGCTTTAAGAAACTTTGAAGTTCAAAAACTTAAAAATTACTATAAAATCGTATGATGACGTCACCATGACGTCACCTCAATTTTCATATATAACACGAGCTAGCCTACGAACATACCAGGTTTAAAGGAAATCGGACCTACCGTTCTCTAGATATGGGCCCTTGAAAAACGCACTTTTAAGATGACGTCACGTGACACGTGATGACGTCATCATGACGTCACTCTTCGACATGCAATTTCAGCATAGGGTCTATGTTTGAGGTAAGTTTGGTTAAGATCTGAGTTTTTTTAAGACCTAAAGTGCCGCCGACAAAATTCGTGTGCAAAGTCTATGGGATTTTGGTCGGAACTAAAAGAAGAAGAAAAAAAACTAGAGGTCTATGTTTTTAAGAACATAGGGCTTTTCCATATGTTTTTATGATGTCACTTCGAATTTTGTAAACTAGTGACAAATGTACCTAACCACCAAGTTTCGTGACGATTAGATATGGTCTATCCTTATGTCTTTCAAGAAATCATGCCTTTAATGACGTCATTATGACTTCAGTAATTTTTCGCATTTATATAAAAGAATGTACGAGCTAACAAAGCTATTACAAAAGGAATTTTGAATTGAACATGTTCTGTTGATGAGATATGGTTTTAAGAATCTTTAACGTTAAAATTTTGAAATTACCATAAAAATCAGATGATGACGTCATTATGACGTCACCTCAATTTTGATTTATAACATGTACTTGTTTAGCAACATACCAGGTTTGAATGCAATTGGACTTACGGTTCTCTTGATATGGGCCCTTGAAAAATGAGCCTTTAAGATGACATCACGTAACACATAATGATGTCATCGTGACATCACTGTTCGGCACACAATTTCAGATTAGGGTCTATGTTTGGGTTAAGTTTGCTTAAGATCTGATGTTGTTTAGTGACCAAAGTGCCGCAGACAAAATTCGTGTTTAAGAAGAAACCAAAATAGTGGGTATTGTGTAGTTTAGGATTTCTGTATTAATTGTGTTCATGTTAGCTTCTGGAGTATTTGATTATTCCAAAAGCCTTTTTTTGTTACTAAAGTAGACTTCTCTGAATCCCAATGACACGTGCTTTTGTGATTTGGAAAGGTTTTTTAAGGCGGAAAATACGATTTTCTTACGTTGTGTCACGTTTTGGCTCGGTCAACTACTCTCCCACCAGCTATATATCCGTGTAAAGCTGGGTATTGCGCAATCACGTATTTTGTTACCTCTTAGATAACGATTTCACTCCAAAAAAACCCTGCAGATGTTCTTCGACGTGGCCCTTTGTTCTGAATGTGGCAAAACGAACAATTTTCAAGTAGATTGTGTTCATGCCTGGGCGAAAGTGTAAACTACACAATCGCGTGAACAGAACAAAAACAAAGGCTTTCCTGCTGTAGCGGAAACGCCAAAAAATGTGCGTCTGTTGTAAACATACGCATGGCTTTTCCTTTTTTTCTTTTTTATTTAACATAAAGTATCAGAAGGTCTATGTCTTTGCTAAGTTTAAGATCTGAGATTATTTTATGATTAACATTTCGTACTCCAAACTTGACCTTTAAGTTCATGTTACATGCCACACGAAGACGTCATTATGACGTCACTCTTCGCGGCACGACTTTGCATCAGGGTCTATACCTATGCTAACTCTGACTAAGATTCGATGTTGTTTGATGACAAAAGTGCCGATCAGAAAATCTATGCACAAAGTCTATGGGATTTGGGATAGAACTAAAATAAGAAGCAGAAAAAAAATAGATATAGGGCCTTCAAAAATGCAAATTTAAGATGACGTCACGTGACATGTGATGACGTCATCATGACGTCATGATTCGGCACCCATCTCGAGTAGATAGTCAATGCATATGCCAAGTTTGAAGTTCATGGCATTTGAAGAAGTGCAAAATTTTAAGAGTACAATGAAATTTGAAACATTTACAAATTCATAAAAAATCAGCCGATGACGTCATCATGACGTCACTTCGGATTTTGCATGCTAGTGGCACTATCTACCTACCCACCAATTTTTATGACGATCGGACGTACCCTTATGTGTGTTTCAGAAATGCACATTTTTGATGACGTCATGATGACGTCACACATTTTTCAAATGTATGTGAAAGAATATAGGAGCTAACAAAGCTATTACAAAAAGAATTTTGAATTTAGCATGTTCTGTTGGTGAGATATGGCTTTAAGAAACTTTGAAGTTGAAAAACTTTAATATTACTGTAAAATCGTATGATGACGTCATCATGACGTCACCTCAATTTTTATGTATAACACGAGCTACCATACCAACATACCTGGTTTGAAGGCAATCGGACCTACCGTTCTCTAGATATGGGCCCTTGAAAAATGCACATAAGATGACGTCACATGACACGTGATGACGTCATCATGACGTCACGTTTCGGCATACATTTTCAGCTTAGGGTCTCTGTTTGTGTTAAGCCTGATTAAGATCTGATGTTGCTTAGTGACCAAAGTGTCCCGTACAAAATTCGTGTACAAAGTCTATGGGATTTGGGATAGAACTAAAATAATCATAGAAAATCAGCCGATGACGTCATCATGACGTCACCTCGGATTTAACATGCTAGTAGCACTATCTACCTGCACACTAATTTTTATAACGATCGTCCCTACCCTTATATGTGTTTCAAAAAAGCATATTTTTAATGACGTCATGATGACGTCACACATTTTTCACATTTATGTGAAAGAATATAGGAGCTAACAAAGCTATTACAAAAAGAATTTTGAATTTAGCATGTTCTGTTGATGAGATATGGCTTTAAGAAACTTTGAAGTTCAAAAACTTTAATATTACTGTAAAATCGTATGATGACGTCATCATGACGTCACCTCAATTTTCATCTATAACACGATCTACCATACCAACATACCTGGTTTGAAGGCAATCGGACCTACCGTTCTCTAGATATGGGCCCTTCCAAAATGCACCTTTAAGATGACGTCACATGACACGTGATGACGTCATCATGACGTCACGTTTTGGCATACATTTTCAGCTTAGGGTCCCTGTTTGTGTTAAGTTTGATTAAGATCTGATGTTGTTTAGTGACCAAAGTGTCCCGTACAAAATTCGTGTACAAAGTCTATGGGATTTGGGATAGAACTAAAAATTCATAGAAAATCAGCCGATGACGTCATCATGACGTCACCTCGGATTTAACATCCTAGTAGCATTATCTACCTGCACACTAATTTTTATGACGATCGTCCCTACCCTTATATGTGTTTCAAAAAAGCATATTTTTGATGACGTCATGATGACGTCACACATTTTTCACATTTATGTGAAAGAATATAGGAGCTAACAAAGCTATTACAAAAAGAATTTTGAATTTAGCATGTTCTGTTGATGAGATATGGCTTTAAGAAACTTTGAAGTTCAAAAACTTAAAAATTACTATAAAATCGTATGATGACGTCACCATGACGTCACCTCAATTTTCATATATAACACGAGCTAGCCTACCAACATACCAGGTTTAAAGGAAATCGGACCTACCGTTCTCTAGATATGGGCCCTTGAAAAACGCACTTTTAAGATGACGTCACGTGACACGTGATGACGTCATCATGACGTCACTCTTCGACATGCAATTTCAGCATAGGGTCTATGTTTGAGGTAAGTTTGGTTAAGATCTGAGGTTTTTTAAGACCTAAAGTGCCGCCGACAAAATTCGTGTGCAAAGTCTATGGGATTTTGGTCGGAACTAAAAGAAGAAGAAAAAAAAAAATCAGAACAAAAACAAAGCCTTTTCCGAAAATTTTTCGGAAAAGCCAAAAATCAGAACAAAAACAAAGCCTTTTCCGAAAAATTTTCGGAAAAGCCAAAAACTAGAGGTCTATGTTTTTAAGAACATAGGGCTTTTCCATATGTTTTTATGATGTCACTTCGAATTTTGTAAACTAGTGACAAATGTACCTAACCACCAAGTTTCGTGACGATTAGATATGGTCTATCCTTATGTCTTTCAAGAAATCATGCCTTTAATGACGTCATTATGACTTCAGTAATTTTTCGCATTTATATAAAAGAATGTACGAGCTAACAAAGCTATTACAAAAGGAATTTTGAATTGAACATGTTCTGTTGATGAGATATGGTTTTAAGAATCTTTAACGTTAAAATTTTGAAATTACCATAAAAATCAGATGATGACGTCATTATGACGTCACCTCAATTTTGATTTATAACATGTACTTGTTTAGCAACATACCAGGTTTGAATGCAATTGGACTTACGGTTCTCTTGATATGGGCCCTTGAAAAATGAGCCTTTAAGATGACATCACGTAACACATAATGATGTCATCGTGACATCACTGTTCGGCACACAATTTCAGATTAGGGTCTATGTTTGGGTTAAGTTTGCTTAAGATCTGATGTTGTTTAGTGACCAAAGTGCCGCAGACAAAATTCGTGTTTAAGAAGAAACCAAAATAGTGGGTATTGTGTAGTTTAGGATTTCTGTATTAATTGTGTTCATGTTAGCTTCTGGAGTATTTGATTATTCCAAAAGCCTTTTTTTGTTACTAAAGTAGACTTCTCTGAATCCCAATGACACGTGCTTTTGTGATTTGGAAAGGTTTTTTAAGGCGGAAAATACGATTTTCTTACGTTGTGTCACGTTTTGGCTCGGTCAACTACTCTCCCACCAGCTATATATCCGTGTAAAGCTGGGTATTGCGCAATCACGTATTTTGTTACCTCTTAGATAACGATTTCACTCCAAAAAAACCCTGCAGATGTTCTTCGACGTGGCCCTTTGTTCTGAATGTGGCAAAACGAACAATTTTCAAGTAGATTGTGTTCATGCCTGGGCGAAAGTGTAAACTACACAATCGCGTGAACAGAACAAAAACAAAGGCTTTCCTGCTGTAGCGGAAACGCCAAAAAATGTGCGTCTGTTGTAAACATACGCATGGCTTTTCCTTTTTTTCTTTTTTATTTAACATAAAGTATCAGAAGGTCTATGTCTTTGCTAAGTTTAAGATCTGAGATTATTTTATGATTAACATTTCGTACTCCAAACTTGACCTTTAAGTTCATGTTACATGCCACACGAAGACGTCATTATGACGTCACTCTTCGCGGCACGACTTTGCATCAGGGTCTATACCTATGCTAACTCTGACTAAGATTCGATGTTGTTTGATGACAAAAGTGCCGATCAGAAAATCTATGCACAAAGTCTATGGGATTTGGGATAGAACTAAAATAAGAAGCAGAAAAAAAATAGATATAGGGCCTTCAAAAATGCAAATTTAAGATGACGTCACGTGACATGTGATGACGTCATCATGACGTCATGATTCGGCACCCATCTCGAGTAGATAGTCAATGCATATGCCAAGTTTGAAGTTCATGGCATTTGAAGAAGTGCAAAATTTTAAGAGTACAATGAAATTTGAAACATTTACAAATTCATAAAAAATCAGCCGATGACGTCATCATGACGTCACTTCGGATTTTGCATGCTAGTGGCACTATCTACCTACCCACCAATTTTTATGACGATCGGACGTACCCTTATGTGTGTTTCAGAAATGCACATTTTTGATGACGTCATGATGACGTCACACATTTTTCAAATGTATGTGAAAGAATATAGGAGCTAACAAAGCTATTACAAAAAGAATTTTGAATTTAGCATGTTCTGTTGGTGAGATATGGCTTTAAGAAACTTTGAAGTTGAAAAACTTTAATATTACTGTAAAATCGTATGATGACGTCATCATGACGTCACCTCAATTTTTATGTATAACACGAGCTACCATACCAACATACCTGGTTTGAAGGCAATCGGACCTACCGTTCTCTAGATATGGGCCCTTGAAAAATGCACATAAGATGACGTCACATGACACGTGATGACGTCATCATGACGTCACGTTTCGGCATACATTTTCAGCTTAGGGTCTCTGTTTGTGTTAAGCCTGATTAAGATCTGATGTTGCTTAGTGACCAAAGTGTCCCGTACAAAATTCGTGTACAAAGTCTATGGGATTTGGGATAGAACTAAAATAATCATAGAAAATCAGCCGATGACGTCATCATGACGTCACCTCGGATTTAACATGCTAGTAGCACTATCTACCTGCACACTAATTTTTATAACGATCGTCCCTACCCTTATATGTGTTTCAAAAAAGCATATTTTTAATGACGTCATGATGACGTCACACATTTTTCACATTTATGTGAAAGAATATAGGAGCTAACAAAGCTATTACAAAAAGAATTTTGAATTTAGCATGTTCTGTTGATGAGATATGGCTTTAAGAAACTTTGAAGTTCAAAAACTTTAATATTACTGTAAAATCGTATGATGACGTCATCATGACGTCACCTCAATTTTCATCTATAACGCGATCTACCATACCAACATACCTGGTTTGAAGGCAATCGGACCTACCGTTCTCTAGATATGGGCCCTTCCAAAATGCACCTTTAAGATGACGTCACATGACACGTGATGACGTCATCATGACGTCACGTTTTGGCATACATTTTCAGCTTAGGGTCCCTGTTTGTGTTAAGTTTGATTAAGATCTGATGTTGTTTAGTGACCAAAGTGTCCCGTACAAAATTCGTGTACAAAGTCTATGGGATTTGGGATAGAACTAAAAATTCATAGAAAATCAGCCGATGACGTCATCATGACGTCACCTCGGATTTAACATCCTAGTAGCATTATCTACCTGCACACTAATTTTTATGACGATCGTCCCTACCCTTATATGTGTTTCAAAAAAGCATATTTTTGATGACGTCATGATGACGTCACACATTTTTCACATTTATGTGAAAGAATATAGGAGCTAACAAAGCTATTACAAAAAGAATTTTGAATTTAGCATGTTCTGTTGATGAGATATGGCTTTAAGAAACTTTGAAGTTCAAAAACTTAAAAATTACTATAAAATCGTATGATGACGTCACCATGACGTCACCTCAATTTTCATATATAACACGAGCTAGCCTACCAACATACCAGGTTTAAAGGAAATCGGACCTACCGTTCTCTAGATATGGGCCCTTGAAAAACGCACTTTTAAGATGACGTCACGTGACACGTGATGACGTCATCATGACGTCACTCTTCGACATGCAATTTCAGCATAGGGTCTATGTTTGAGGTAAGTTTGGTTAAGATCTGAGGTTTTTTAAGACCTAAAGTGCCGCCGACAAAATTCGTGTGCAAAGTCTATGGGATTTTGGTCGGAACTAAAAGAAGAAGAAAAAAAACTAGACATCTTGCGTCTCTTGCAAACAGACGCAGGGCTTTTCCGTTTTTCTGTTATATTAAGCACAAAGCTCCATCACTTCTATGTCTTTTGCTACTTCAAACTTGACCTTTAAGCGTGACGCCATCCTGACTTCTTTCTTGGTCATGTAATTTCCATTATAGGATATATATGACAAACTTGTTTAAGACCTTAGGCTGTTATGTGGCGCAAGTCCCGGTTAGAAATTACATAAAAAATTTTAAAAACCTAACAATCAACATAAAATCGTAGGATAGCGTCGTCATGACGTCACATATTCGGAACGTGGTCTTGGCTTGTGTCAAGATTGCAGTCAATCTGATCAATGACAGTTTAAAAAAATTGAAAAAAATGAAAAATTCCTACAAAATCAGCCAATCACGTCACTTCAGATTTTACAAATTTTCATAACGATCCACTTACTCTCATGTGTTTTTTAAAAGGGCATTTTGATGACGTCAGGATGATGTTACACATTTTAACATACATAACTCTGACCTAATGAATTGATTACAAAAAGGAATTTCGAATTTATTATATTCTGTTAATGAGATATGGCTTAAAATTTCAAAACCTTAAAAAAAATATACAAATAATTTGATGGTCATCATGACTAAAAAATTAACAGAAAATCAGCCGATGACGTCATCATGACGTCACCTCGGATTTTACATGCTAGTATCACTATCTACTTACCCACCAATTTTTATGACGCTCGGACCAACCCTTATATGTGTTTCAAAAAGCCTATTTTTGATGACGTAATGATGACGTCACACAATTTTCACATTTATGTAAAGGAATATAGGAGCTAACAAAGCTATTACAAAAAGAATTTTGAATTTAGCATGTTCTGTTGGTGAGATATGGCTTTAAGAAACTTTGAAGTTCAAAAACTTAAAAATTACTATAAAATCGTATGATGACGTCATCATGACGTCATGTCAATTTTCATCTATAAACCTGCTGGCCTACTTAGATATTACATTTCAACTTAATCGAGCTTGTACTTTTGTAGATATGGCTTCAAAAACTGCCCCTTTAAGATGACGTCACGTGACATGTGATGACATCATGATAATGTCATGTCAATTTTCAGCTATAAACCTACTGGGCTACCTAGATATTACTTTTCAACTTAATCGAACTTGTAATTTTGTATATATATGGCTTCAAAAACTGCCCCTTTAAGATGACGTCACGTGACATGTGATGACGTCATCATAACGTCAATTCAATTTTTATCTATAAACCTACTGTGCTACCTAGATATTACTTTTGAACTTAATCGGACTTGTGCTTTTGTAGACATATGGCTTCAAAAACTGCCCCTTTAAGATGACGTCACGTGACATGTGATGACATCAATTATGACAATGTCATGTCAATTTTCAGCTATAAACCTACTGGGCTACCTAGATATTACTTTTCAACTTAATCGAATTTGTACTTTTGTAGATATATGGCTTCAAAAACTGCCCCTTTAAGATGACGTCACGTGGCATGTCATGACGTCATCAAGAGGTAAAAGTTCGGCACACATTGTGAGCAGTTAGTCTAAGTGTCTGCCAAGTTTAAAAGTACCCAAAGTGCCGGTAAGAAAGAAAACGTGTACAAATGCTATAGGCAATAATCTAGCGAGTGCCCCTTTAAGATGACACCACGTGACATGTTATGACTTGATCATAACGTCATGTCAATTTTCATCTATAACACCAGGTGGCATACCTTACGTTCCAACTGAATCGGACTTGTACTTTTGTAGATATATGGCTTCGAAAAATGCCCCTTTAAGATGACGTCACGTGACATGTGATGACGTCATCAGGACGTAAAAGTTCGGCACACATTGTGAGCAGTTGGGGTAAGTGTCTGCCAAGTTTAAAAGTAGCCAATGTGGCCGGTAAGAAAGTAAACGTTTACAAATGCTATGGGCAATATTCTATCGACTTGAAAAAAAATTTTTTTTATGACGTCATCATGACGTCACACAATTTTCGCTTTTTAGGGCATATCTTTGAGACATACCAAAGCTATAACAAAAAGAATTTTGAAAATATCTTGTTTTGTTCGCTAGATATAGTGAAAAGAATGTTACGATTATAAAACTTCAAGAATTCAGCGACTTGAAAAAAGACTACAAATCAACCCCTTTTATAAACAGCATGCACATTTAAGCCATGGTTATCAGCCCGTCCCAGAATTCCTTTGTGTTATATTGAATTTGGTCTACATTTTGAAATGGCTCCTATTTCTTACTTGAGTGAGCCACGATCACGAAATTTTGGAATTAGGTACAGGAAAATTCAATGTATACATTTTTGTAATCAGATTGACCCTTACATGCGTTTAAAAAAAAAATATTGTTGATGACGTCATCATGACGTCACACAATTTTCGCCATTTAGGGCATATCTTTGAGACATACCAAAGCTGTAACAAAAATAATTTTGAAAATATCTTGTTTTGTTCGCTAGATATATTGAAAAGAATGTTACGATTTTAAAACTTCAAAAATTCAGCGACTTGAAAAAAGACTAGAAATCAACCCCTTTTATAAACAGCAAGCTCATAATAGCCATGGTTATCAGCCCGTCCCAGAATTCCTTTGTGTTATATTGAATTTGGTCTAAATTTTGAAATGGCTGTCATTTCTTACTTGAGTGAGCCACGATCATGAAATTTTGGAATTGGGTACAGGAAAATTCAATATATACATTTTTGTAATCGGATTGACCCTTACATGCGTTAACAAAAAAACACATTTTTGATGACGTCATCATGACGTCACACAATTTTCGCAATTTAGGGCATATCTTTGAGACATACCAAAGCTATAAGAAAAAGAATTTTGAAAATATCTTGTTTTGTTCGCTAGATATATTTAAAAGAAT
Organism: Hippasteria phrygiana; assembly: GCA_037893225.1. Lineage (NCBI taxonomy): Eukaryota > Metazoa > Echinodermata > Asteroidea > Valvatida > Goniasteridae > Hippasteria > Hippasteria phrygiana. The sequence goes on from JAZGUH010000182.1 coordinate 1,389,922, forward strand.
GTTACGATTTTAAAAATTCAAAAATTCATAAAAAATCACGTGATGACGTCATCACGACGTCACTCTACGACATACAATTTCAGCTTAGGGTCTATGTTTGATGTAAGTTTGGTTAGGTTCTGAGGTTTTTTAAGACCTAAAGTGCCGCCGACAAAATTCGTGTACAAAGTCTATGGGATTTTGGTCAGAACTAAAAGAAGAAGAAGAAAAAAAAAAAAAAAAATCAGAACAAAAACAAAGCCTTTTCCGAAGGATTTCGGAAAAGCCAAAAATCAGAACAAAAACAAAGCCTTTTCCGAAGGATTTCGGAAAAGCCAAAAAAAATTAAGAACATAGGGCTTTTCCATATGTTTTTATGATGTTATTTCGAATTTTGTAAACTAGTGACAAATCTACCTAACCACGAAGTTTCATGACGATTAGACATGGTCTACCCTTATATGTCTTTCAAGAAATCATGCCTTTGATGACGTCATTATGACCTCAGAAATTTTTCGCATTTATATAAAAGAATGTACGAGCTAACAAAGCTATTACAAAAAGAATTTTGAATTTAACATATGTTCTGTTGATGAGATATGGTTTTAAGAATCTTTAATGTTAAAACTTTGAAATTACTATAAAAATCATATGATGACGTCATTATGACGTCACCTCAATTTTTATTTATAACGTACTTGTCTAGCAACATACCAGGTTTGAATGCAATTGGACTTACGGTTCTCTTGATATGGGCCTTGAAAAATGCGCCTTTAAGATGACATCACGTGACACATAATGACGTCATCATGATGTCACTTTTCGGCACACAATTTCAGATTAGGGTCTATGTTTGTATTAAGTTTGAATAAGATCTGATGTTGTTTAGTGACTAAAGTGCCGTAGACAAAATTCGTGTTTAAGAAGAAACCAAAAAAGTGGGTATTGTGTAGTTTAGGATTTGTGTATTAATTGTGTTCATGTTAGCTCCTGGAGTATTTGATTATTCCAAAAGCCTTTTTTGTCACTAAAGTAGACTTCTCTGAATTCCAATGACACGTGCTTTTGTGATTTGGAAAGGTTTTTTAAGGCGGAAAATATGATTTTCCACCCGTTGTGTCATGTTTTGGCTCGGTCAATTTCGAACCAGCTCCTACACTCCCACCAGTTATATATCCGTGTGAAGCTGGGTATTGTGCAATCATGTGTTTTTGACCTCTGAGCTAACGATTTCATTCAAAAAAAAACCTGGAGATGTTCTTGGACGTGGCCCTTTGTTCTGAATGTGGCAAAACGAACAATTTTCAAGTAGATTGTGTTCATGCCTGGGCGAAAGTGTACTAAACTACACAATCGCGCGAACAGAACAAAAACCAAGGCTTTGCTGCTGTAGCGGAAAAGCCGAAAATTTTGCGTCTGTTGTAAACATACGCATGGCTTTTCCGTTTTCATTTTTTCTTTAACATAAATTATCAGAAGGTCTATGTCTTTGCTATGTTTAAGATCTGAGATTATTTTATGATTCACATTTCGTACTCCATACTTGACCTTTAAGTTCATGTTACATGACACGTGATGACGTCATCATGACGTCACGTTTCGGCATACATTTTCAGCTTAGGGTCTCTGTTTGTGTTAAGCCTGATTAAGATCTGATGTTGTTTAGTGACCAAAGTGTCCCGTACAAAATTCGTGTACAAAGTCTATGGGATTTGGGATAGAACTAAAATAATCATAGAAAATCAGCCGATGACGTCATCATGACGTCACCTCGGATTTAACATGCTAGTAGCACTATCTACCTACACACTAATTTTTATGACGATCGTCCCTACCCTTATATGTGTTTCAAAAAAGCATATTTTTGATGACGTCATGATGACGTCACACATTTTTCACATTTATGTGAAAGAATATAGGAGCTAACAAAGCTATTACAAAAAGAATTTTGAATTTAGCATGTTCTGTTGATGAGATATGGCTTTAAGAAACTTTGAAGTTCAAAAACTTTAATATTACTGTAAAATCGTATGATGACGTCATCATGACGTCACCTCAATTTTCATCTATAACACGAGCTACCATACCAACATACCTCGTTTGAAGGCAATCGGATATACCGTTCTCTAGATATGGGCCCTTGAAAAATGCACCTTTAAGATGACGTCACAACACACGTGATGACGTCATCATGACATCACGTTTCGGCATACATTTTCAGCTTAGGGTCTCTGTTTGTGTTAAGCCTGATTAAGATCTGATGTTGTTTAGTGACCAAAGTGTCCCGTACAAAATTCGTGTACCAAGTCTATGGGATTTGGGATAGAACTAAAATAATAATAGAAAATCAGCCGATGACGTCATCATGACGTCACCTCGGATTTAACATGCTAGTATCACTATCTACCTGCACACTAATTTTTATGACGATTGTCCCTACCCTTATATGTGTTTCAAAAAAGCATATTTTTGATGACGTCATGATGACGTCACACATTTTTCACATTTATGTGAAAGAATGTAGGAGCTAACAAAGCTATTACAAAAAGAATTTTGAATTTAGCGTGTTCTGTTGATGAGATATGGCTTTAGGAAACTTTGAAGTTCAAAAACTTTAATATTACTGTAAAACTGTATGATGACGTCATCATGACGTCACCTCAATTTTTATCTATAACACGAGCTACCATACCAACATACCTGGTTTGAAGGCAATCGGACGTACCGTTCTCTAGATATGGGCCCTTGAAAAATGCACCTTTAAGATTACGTCACATGACACGTGATGACGTCATCATGACGTCACGTTTCGGCATACATTTTCAGCTTAGGGTCTCTGTTTGTGTTAAGCCTGATTAAGATCTGATGTTGCTTAGTGACCAAAGTGTCCCGTACAAAATTCGTGTACAAAGTCTATGGGATTTGGGATAGAACTAAAATAATCATAGAAAATCAGCCGATGACGTCATCATGACGTCACCTCGGATTTAACATGCTAGTAGCACTATCTACCTGCACACTAATTTTTATAACGATCGTCCCTACCCTTATATGTGTTTCAAAAAAGCATATTTTTGATGACGTCATGATGACGTCACACATTTTTCACATTTATGTGAAAGAATATAGGAGCTAACAAAGCTATTACAAAAAGAATTTTGAATTTAGCATGTTCTGTTGATGAGATATGGCTTTAAGAAACTTTGAAGTTCAAAAACTTTAATATTACTGTAAAATCGTATGATGACGTCATCATGACGTCACCTCAATTTTCATCTATAACACGAGCTACCATACCAACATACCTGGTTTGAAGGCAATCGGACCTACCGTTCTCTAGATATGGGCCCTTGAAAAATGCACCTTTAAGATTACGTCACATGACACGTGATGACGTCATCATGACGTCACGTTTCGGCATACATTTTCAGCTTAGGGTCTCTGTTTGTGTTAAGCCTGATTAAGATCTGATGTTGCTTAGTGACCAAAGTGTCCCGTACAAAATTCGTGTACAAAGTCTATGGGATTTGGGATAGAACTAAAATAATCATAGAAAATCAGCCGATGACGTCATCATGACGTCACCTCGGATTTAACATGCTAGTAGCACTATCTACCTGCACACTAATTTTTATAACGATCGTCCCTACCCTTATATGTGTTTCAAAAAAGCATATTTTTGATGACGTCATGATGACGTCACACATTTTTCACATTTATGTGAAAGAATATAGGAGCTAACAAAGCTATTACAAAAAGAATTTTGAATTTAGCATGTTCTGTTGATGAGATATGGCTTTAAGAAACTTTGAAGTTCAAAAACTTTAATATTACTGTAAAATCGTATGATGACGTCATCATGACGTCACCTCAATTTTCATCTATAACACGATCTACCATACCAACATACCTGGTTTGAAGGCAATCGGACCTACCGTTCTCTAGATATGGGCCCTTCCAAAATGCACCTTTAAGATGACGTCACATGACACGTGATGACGTCATCATGACGTCACGTTTTGGCATACATTTTCAGCTTAGGGTCCCTGTTTGTGTTAAGTTTGATTAAGATCTGATGTTGTTTAGTGACCAAAGTGTCCCGTACAAAATTCGTGTACAAAGTCTATGGGATTTGGGATAGAACTAAAAATTCATAGAAAATCAGCCGATGACGTCATCATGACGTCACCTCGGATTTAACATCCTAGTAGCATTATCTACCTGCACACCAATTTTTATGACGATCGTCCCTACCCTTATATGTGTTTCAAAAAAGCATATTTTTGATGACGTCATGATGACGTCACACATTTTTCACATTTATGTGAAAGAATATAGGAGCTAACAGAGCTATTACAAAAAGAATTTTGAATTTAGCATGTTCTGTTGGTGAGATATGGCTTTAAGAAACTTTAAAGTTCAAAAACTTAAAAATTACTATAAAATCGCATGATGACGTCATCATGACGTCACGTCAATTTTCATCTATAACACGAGCTAGCCTAAAAACATACCAGGTTTGAAGGAAATTGGATATACCGTTCTCTAGATATGGGCCCTTGAAAAACGCACATTTAGGATGACGTCACGTGACACGTGATGACGTCATCATGACGTCACTCTACGACATACAATTTCAGCTTAGGGTCTACGTTTGATGTAAGTTTGGTTAGGTTCTGACGTTTTTTAAGACCTAAAGTGCCGCCGACAAAATTCGTGTACAAAGTCTATGGGATTTTGGTCAGAACTAAAAGAAGAAGAAGAAGAAGAAGAAGAAGAAGAAGAAGAAGAAGAAGAAGAAAAAAAAAAAAAATCAGAACAAAAACAAAGCCTTTTCCGAAGGATTTCGGAAAAGCCAAAAATCAGAACAAAAACAAAGCCTTTTCCGAAAAATTTTCGGAAAAGCCAAAAAAAAAATCAGAACAAAAACAAAGCCTTTTCCGAAGGATTTCGGAAAAGCCAATAATGTTTAGCTGGAAGTTCAGTTTCGTTAAATCGTTCAAAGCTGTCCATATACTCGTAGGGATATACACCCTTTTTAATTAAAAGATCTCGTTTATCGAGGTCGATGGGTGGCGCTTCGTCGTCTTCGTCCAAAGGTGAAGACTCTGCCAAGTAACTGTCGTACAAAGGTGATAGGGGACTGTTAGACTCTGCCAAGTAGGTTACCAGTTTTCCGATTACGTTGTAATCGTTAACTTCGTCTTCGTCCGGGTCTATCGCCGTCTTAGTCGCTTTACCCCTCGTCGTCGTCGCTATCGTCGTCGTCTTAGTCGTCTTACTTGCGTAGCCGACGGTCGCTTTATCGATGTACTTAAACGCGTCTATCGGACAAGCGGCTACCAATCGTTCCAACGACGTGGATAAGAAATTAAATGAATCTAAAAATCTGAGTTGACCTATCGAAAATGAAATATATTTTTCGGACGTTTTAGCTATGCACTTTAGTTTTCCGTCGGTTTCCGAAATACTCTGCATAATCAAATGGGCGTCGTAATTTTCTAAGTTGTGAAAGATGACCGGTATTGTCGTTTTACCGGGTTTTATCTGTAATTTTAAGTTACAGCACATGTGCGCGGCTCCTCTATACTTGCCGGTGATGTGACAATGGTCTCTTACTTTTCTAAACGCGCAAATCTTTTTGACGCATCTATAGCAGAATTTTGTTGGATATTTCCCTTCGAGCTCGTCCCCCTTTAAAAACTTGCTTTCTATAGCGGATATATAGTCCGCTTTAATATACCGACCTTTTTCCCCCGTTGGTTCGTCCAACTCGATGTGTTTATCCGCGATTATTTCTAATAGTTCTTCGTTAGTTTTTTTACCGAGATGATCTAAATTTATATCTGTCGGATGCGTACATTCGCAAGTGTTGGTTTTGTATTGAAGGGGGTACTCGCAAATCCAGCAATTTTTAGCGTCGTTATGAGCTAACTCGTCTTCGGTCGTAAAAATCATGGGTTTAGGATTTGAGAATATTTCGTTGATTTTGTCTTTTTCGGCTAGTAAACGATTTAAGAAATGTGATGTCGCTTTCGCTCCTCTATACGTCTTGGGATCTCCTAAGACTCGTCCGTCGGGCCCGATTATGATATAAGCGTAACCGCAAGCTTCGTGTTCGTGAGTCTTTTTAGTGCGCGGGGGTTGCGTACTCGCGTAGCTACACTCGTAGGGCACTAAGATACTTTCAAAGTCGGCGTATATAGTAAAAGGCGCCGGTTGTTTATTTTTAAAGTTTTTAAATTTTAGAACGTTGTTGGTCGAGTCGGGTAATACCGCTAAAGCCGGGGTTTGGCTAACGCCCCTACAATCTATCTCGTGTCTGTCTAAAATATCTTGTCTACTAAAATGTTGTAGGCACCACGTACAAAAATAGATGCGGTGGCCGTGTTTAGTTTCTTTAGACAACAAACGGTCGAGGTTTTTTATCCAACAATAATGATTATTATCTCCTTGAGAAAACAGCAGTAGATTGATGACCGGTTTTCGTTGAGTAGTTATTCTCAGCGGGAAAATGTTATTTTCGTAACCGAAAACGTTAATGGCTAGACCGTTCTGTTTTTCGATCTTGTCAATATCCGTGATGGGGGTTGGAAACGCTACGTTCTTAAAATCTAATCCATCGTCTTCTTCGAAGATAGAATTCCTTTCGTAGTGAATAGTATAGTTGGGGTTGTTTTTAATCGATTCTTTGACTGGGGGCTTAAATTTTGATAGGGCGGCTCTCAACGCCCATCTGATACATACACTCCTGATCTTCGTTTTTAACATTGACGACTGCCTTTTTATGCATTATGTGAGGGGGTAGTGGAATGTAGGAACTGCCTCTTATCGGCTGATATCTAGAAACGTTGATGTAGAGCGCCTTTAAATCGTAAATGACCCAACCGCTTCCGTTTGTTTGAAATTTTTCTATTTTTTCGATTATGAACTCTATCTGTTCTCGTACTTGGTTTTCTATTTCGTCTTCGTTTAATGCTGTCGATTGAAACCCAAAAAACATGCTCGCGTCTTCGACAAAAGTATCGTTCGCAAGATTATATTTTCTCAACGCCGCTTTTAATGCGAGTTGAAATTTAAAGCTTCTAAATTCGTTTAGTGCACCTTTCAATGTTTCTACAATTTTTTGCTCGTTTTCGTTAAAAAATGCTAAAGGATCTACGAGAATTCTGTCGATATTCATCTCGTAATTACGTAAATAATTTCTGAATGGTCTCGGAGCTGTTTCGTTAAAAATCAGGGGGACGAGTTCTTCGTCGGGTTTTTTATAGTATCGTCGTATGGCGGATTCTAAATCTTTTTTAATGTGTTGACCCCTTCTTCCGGTAGGATCGCCCAGCGGAATATGCTGATCCGCGATTAAATGTTCTAACGATTCTTTAGACTTAGATCGTAAATTTGTATACATCCCCTCGTTCTTTTTTATGGCCGATAGAAAGTCTCGTCTGATATATGCGCCATCGCGTCCGGTTGGTGGGCCCAACGTAATGGTGTATTTGTCGATGTATTTTTTCAAGCAGTATTTTGGCCAACGTGTGTAGCCTATCGCTGGTATCATTCTGTTTTCCATCTTTATAATAGATGTTTATTTTATTTAAAAAAAAAAAAAATATTTAATTTTGTTTGCCCCCTAAAATATATATAGAGAGAGAGAGAGGTTTGGGGGTTTTGGTTTTTTTTTTTTTTTTGCACGAGAATTTTAAGATGATGATGATACAGGTGGGGCTGTAGGAAAAATAGTTCGATTTTATCGATTTTTACAAAAATTTGCTGTAGGTATATACAGCGAAATTTTTATAAAAATCAGAAGAGTCTTAGAACGCTATATTTTTCCAATTTGTTTTAAATTTTTATAAAAATTTGGTGTGGGTAGATACAGCGAAATTTGAGAGAAATCGAGAGAGAGAGAGGGAGAGAGAGAGAAATTTGAGGTTTTGAGATTTTAGGGTTTTTTTCTTCAAATTTTTACAGAAATTTGGTGTGGGTATATACAGCAATTTTGAAAGTGGGGTAGTATCGGCCCTTCTATACTACTAGAGGCCTGGGTTCAAATCCTCTGCCCGATATATATTTCTTTTTCTTGTACTAATTGTGGTGTGGAGGATTTTATTTCAAGGGAAAACAAGTCTGAGAACCTGTCTCATAGCTCACACACATACACAGCCAAGTACAACGCCCATTTATGACAATTGCCCCTAACTTTCCTAGGAAAAAAATCACGCACCCGGGAACAATGTTCTCGAGTCACTCGAGAAAAGGGGTTTCGAATACGCCCTATGTTTCTCATTGGTTGTGTGTACGGGAGGCCTACCGAGCATGCGCAGTTAACCAACAAGTCGGATTTTTTTCAAGGGTCTGATATTCAGGCTAAACCGTGATGCCCACTTGAAGCAAAATATGGCACATTGTGTTCCCGGAATCTCAGGTATTCCTTTCAGATATTGCATAGTAACTGAAATTCACGCTACACCGTCACCTGGCCTGCATCCAACACGAATGCAGTGATAAAGATGTCGTGTTTGGGTCTATCATGCTTCTAATATTTTAGGTTACTCTGCAATTTCTCCCCTTCGACTCTGGTATTGATATCTTGCACCGACTCACTGAAAACGGATAACAGCAACTGAAGTTTTGGATGGGGAAAAACGTCTTGTTTCCGAAAAAAATTGGCTGCAGTGAACCTTGATATTTTCTGCCCTTTCATTGGCGATAACACCGTATACCCACAAAATGATTCACCATCGGATTCACTTCCGGTTTACACCTGTTTTCAAACTCAAGATGTTTGTATGATTTTATGTTGATGATGTCAATTCCCCACAAGTGTTTTCTACATAGTGGGTTTCATCTGATTCTAAATATACCCCTGCTTTTGATGGTAATATTTTGTGAACCTTTAGATTAAAGTGTTAAGGGTTAATTACCCCTTGTGTCCGGCTGTTATTGATAGGGTGCTGTTATGCTAGGATCCAGGCTGTGCAGCCAAGCGTAAACGCAAACAATAGGCACCACACTGAGTTGAGTGGTCCTATTCATCGCACTTAGAGCCTCCCTTTCGTGTGAAAAAGCTCCATCTATTCATTATACTCCGATTCGAGAAGAATATGTTTCAAAATGAATGGATTGAGTATACGCGTTAATGCGCCTATAGACGTCAACAGCCAGGTGGTCTTTTTCAAACCGCGTCTGTGGCCATCGTTCGTAATCGAGAGGTACATAATAACACCGAGAAAGCAAATTGATGAAAAGTGGGAAAAAAAGTTTTTCCTGAGCTTCAGGTTGCATCGTGATTGGCTCATTGTTTGGATGTGAAAGCCGGCCCCAAAAATCCCTGTACCTCATAGATTTTAGCATTGACGCGCAAATCGCATGCATTACACCGCTCGCTTAAGGGTGCACCACACTATATAAACTCCCATTGACCTTTGTGCAAAATCCATCAACTTCACATTAAAAAATCCTTATCCAGGAGTCTCTCAGTTTTTGTGACACAACTGAAAATTATAGTTTGATTATTAATCTGTCAAATTCTTTTCAATTTTTGGCAGGTCAGCCGTTGATTTTTTTGCTATTTGTCCCCAGAGAGTAGCACCCACAAAATGTGGTTTTTCCCAAACCGGCTAGCTGCCATTTTACATGAAGCATCCCTCCACTTCACAAGCCAAATAGGACCAATTTTAAAGTCAAAATTTATCAAGTCTTTACAAAAGTTGAAGCACAGAACCCCACAGGTTATGATAGCTGATCATAATTACACAATCTATCAATTGCATGACCCCAAAAATGTATTATTAAAAAAGAGTTGTGGGGGTTACAATTTATGCAATCAGTTTGGCGCAGCCATTTTGGCCTATTTAGTGTGGAGCACCCTCAACGCTTGCTTGACATGCTGCACTTACTTGAAGGCGTGCAAGATAGTTCATGTATGCTTTATGTTTCGATTAAAACACGCCTGGCAAAAGGATCGAACAAACATGTACACACTGTAGGGCTTGTAAAATATGCCATCAGGTATATATTATAATACAACACACATGTACCTCTATCCCCAGTGTATGATGACCTATCCTGGGGCTCAAAAACGTGACCAAATCCCCACCTCAGAGGTGGGGTAGCCCGGGGGGGGGGGGGGGGGGTGGGGGAATCAATTGATAGGCGCATTACGTACGCACCAGCTGTTTCCAAGCCAAGTACTGATCCACGGCCGCCTTGTACTGCACACGATCTAAGCTTCAGAAAGATTGGCGCGTGGATACGGCGAATGACGTACGTTTGACGTTCTAGACTTTTTCGCTTTCCTTTTCCCTAATTTGGTATATCGTTCACCTTTTGTCAATTGAAATGAAAAATAATATTCTTCTTTAAGCTATCATCTACCTTTCAGTAAAACCAACAGCCTCAAAACAAATTATTTCAAGAAAACTACTCGCTTTACACGTTGAAGCTCCCATTGGAGGTGCCCGGAAGTTTGGTTTCTCGTCAACTCTATTCTGGTTTTTCTATTGCCAGACAGGTGTAGCGTCAATTTCAGTCACTATATGAAATACGGGCTCATTGGTGGTATTGCACTTGCCTAAGTGTTGAAATATTTAGGAGAGTGACCGGTCACGCGAGAGGGTTTAACCAATAATAGGGAAAAGGAGTCCAATTTTGATAGGAGTTTGATTTTCATATGATACGGTACGACTTCTGACTATAGCGTCCCCCAACAAAGACACTGACAAATTCCATTCCCCGGTTGCCCAACAGCCCTCCTTTTGGACAACCCTGGACCCGCCCCTTTCTCTGTCTCTGTTTTGACAGCATAAACACGGGACGATCCTACCAACTGGTGTTGGTGGCAGCCTGTGTGGAATTATCATCGGGGGAACTTAGTCCAGGCAAAGACCTTTAACTTCCTTCCCCCTTAAGCAGGTAGGAAATCCCCTGAAGTGTTGCGTTATAAATAGACCGAGTACACCAGCCCCGCGGATGAAGTTTGTTCGGGTACTGGTAAACTGGTATTCACGTGAACTGAACATCTGATCAATCTTCTTTTGTGAGTCTGGTGTATGCTATTTTTTGTAATGATTTTGTTGTAATTACTCAATACAAGGATAAAAGCCAGTGTAGGTAAAGGGTTACGACCAGAGGTGGAAGGGTTGGCGACATTTTGAATGGCCAACCCTACCACTTTTACGATTTTCCTGGGCCCAGAAGTAAATAGAGGATAATTCTTTAACAGATTCAATTACCCCAATTTTCAGACCTTTAGAATTAGGCGGGGTACACTCTAAAAACGGATTGGTTGAAAACATCCAATATATTTGGTAGGATTGGTAGATATGTGTCCCAACCAATGCAATTGGTTGGACACATATGTACCAATAATTTGTTGTTTTAACTAATATAATTGGTATTTAAACCAATCCGTTTTTAGAGTGTAACTTCCACCAGCGGTGAGACCAACTCATCTCCCCAAAGCTGTATTATGTATTTGGAAGACTCAAAACAATGATTTGATGATAGCCATCATCTTTTCAGCAAATTTGCTCTCTTTAAACTTTGATGGGAATTGGGATAGTTCGATAGTTGTCAGGCTGTCGATATTGTTATTACCAACAAAGGATATTGTTTCAGACAAGGCTTGCTTTGTATAAATCGTGCGATCCTACCCCAAAATGAACAAAACTATATTACAGTCAACGAATCCCGATTACTCTCTTAATGTAAAAGAGTGAAAAACTCACTCTCCAAAAGAGTGAATCTCTTATAAAAACCACTCCAAGAGTGAAAACCACTCCAAAAGAGTGAAATTTCCACTCTTTCGAGGAGCCATATAAGGAACCACTCTTTTCAGACTTGTCCCTTATAATTATGGCTCCTCGAAAGAGTGGAAATTTCACTCTTTTAAAGTGGTTTTCACTCTTTTGGAGTGGTTTTTATAAGAGATTCACTATTTTGGAGTGCTTTGATAAGGGATTCACTCTTTTGGAGAGTGGGTTTTTCACTCTTTTACATTAAGAGAGTAATTGAAGGAAATCGTTTCTAGTAAGCCATGGGAATCATGCGACTTTCAGATGTATGATTTCTTCACACTTTAATGAAGCTTCTGATTATAATATTTAAAGTAGAAAGTAGAAAAACAACGTCCCACTGTACAGAAACATAGACATTTCAGCTTACAGACACCACAGGCTTAAAGGTAACATACAACATTTGCAAACCTGAAGAAAAAAAATACTGAATTATTATGAAATACGTTACTTGACTGTAAGTCAATAATAGTCTAAAGCATCTTGTAAAAATCATGGCACCTGGTGTGCTGTCATTTTTGTATCAATTTCCAGCGACGGTCGGGCGACCAACGTTGACTATTTTTTTTCAACCCCCAATTTAATAACTTAGTTTATGCACATTTTGCTTGGCAATTGGTTACACATCCGTGAACGGGTGCAAGTCTGCTAATTCCCTGACGTCTGCAAATGACTCCGTTTTATCTGCAGTAGGGTCAGGGAACCAGCATTTTTTCTCTTTGTTTTCCCAGTATCTATGTACACAACACTTTAAACAGGTCAGTGTTACAATATTTGCTATACAATACCCCAAATCCATACATTTATGAAAATTACAGCAAAAGCAAATGTTGTATACTACCTTTAATTTTAAACATTTTGTTTGTATTATACACAATGGATTTCCAACTGAATGCTGCTTTTAATCTGAATTATGGAATAAAAGGAACACAAGCTGGGCCTACACATGCCCCTGGGTATTTTGCTCTAAAATACAGGGTGAACTTAAACATGTGAAACTGAGAAAAAAGGTTACTATACAAAAAATATACTTGTTATATCCCCTTCTTGGATACTGTATTTTGATTGGCCTAGAACGATCACGTGTCCGGTCTAAAAAAACGACTGGCACGCTCCAAGCGTGATATCACATCAGCCAGCTAGCTAGCTAGCTATTGAGCTGTACCATTGGTACCCACGCAATTTTCACCTACACTGTTGAAGGTAGTAAACTATAACGAGAGCAGCGAACTAGCAGACGACCAGCTGTTTTAACCGCGTGATTTGTTTGAGTTAATTTCAACCGAGCAAGGCAATAGCACCCTCGGCTTCGCCTCGGGTGCTATGCGTCCCTCGGTTGTTAAAAACGTCATATCCCACACCACAGCAGTCAACAATTGTTAAATGTCATCATAAAGTAGGAGCTACAACCTTCTTTTCTTAATACCTATGTCGCAAGGCTACAGTCACGGATGGCTGATTATCGTCCTTAAATCCATAGACAGAATTCAGAAATAGACAAGTCAGTCGTTTCGATAGAAAATGAGCAGAACCACTCCTACTCCATGTCATGCTTCCTTGTCTAACCATGTCTTGATTAAATGAATGTGTGGTAATTCGTGCATGATGGAAGACATTGGCTTATGTAACTGCAATAACCCCTTTGTGGTTACCATTTAGTGGGTATGTGCATATATGACCATTCACAGCAAAGGCTTCATCTTGGCAAGATGACAGTTGAACAGAGGGTTTTCGTTGTCAAAACGTTCCACCAAAACTGAAGTTTGTAGGCAACGCAAGACGCATTCAGAGCGAACATTCCTGATCGAGATCCACCAGTAAAATCAACATAACAAACAGATCATAATGAAGAAATTTTAGGTTTTTGGGTCATTTTCCTGTTTTCCAGCAGACATCCGTTGCCTATGCAAGTTCAAAGCATAACACCTGACTTGTCCATTTCCGAATTTTGTCTATGGTTTTGAGGACAATGATACTCAGCCATCCGTGACTGTAGCCTTGTGACATAGGTATTAACAAAAAAAGGTTGTGGCTCCTACTTTATGATGCAATAATTGATATATCCATGACATGTATATTTTTGGAATATAGTAACCCCTTTTTTTCTCGGTTTCGTTCTTTTATGTTCACCCTGTATGTCTTCCACAATGGGCTTTCCATATGGTGTTGCCAAATCACTTCTGCATCAAGTGTATTTGGTTTGTTTTAAATCTAATTTTTTGGACGTTTTGTTTGGTTTCTGATTTCACTGCAGGTGCGGATCCAAGATTTTTCTTAAAGCGGCGGGCACAGCCAAAATCGGATATTACGAGGCGTGACGCTCCCCTCATGTCAAAACTTTACGGAGGCACGTGCTCCCGCGGCCCCCTCTTCGGACCCGCGCCTGAACTCATTAAAACGAAGCTAAATAATCGACTTATTTAATGCAGATTTGCAGAAACGAATCAGAATCGGCCTAATTTGTAATATTTAACTTCATGCTCAGCTTTGATTAGGCCCTAACACCATAATTCGTAGTGATAGCAAATAATCTACAATGGGTGACTATTTGACCAGTCACTTCAAATAGTTATGTACATTTATTACAATTCTTGAGCATACACAATTATCCGTAAAACATGATATAGTTAGCAGTTACGTAAAGCTTCCGAACCTCAAAATGTCTTCTTCTTTTTTACCAAAACCAGAATTTCCCTCCAACTCTGAGAAGCATGTTTTTTTACAAAAAGTACACATATTTGTTATAAACATAGCCTATATTACAATATCACATCATTGTGTATACTAAACGATTACAATCTATACTTCTTATGTTTATATAAGCACGTTTTTCTTCATTTTTCCGATTAATAAAGCAAATACTGACGTGTTTTTCGTATAAATGTTGAACGTACTTTACACCATACACTACAAAATAGCGTTATAATACACAATCTCTCAAGATCCCGTTTCTCTACTTGAAATCTCGTTTTTCTCTTCCCGGTTATATGCATCTGCATTCGTTTATCACGTGCACGGTCAAATCCTCGCCGTCTCTCGTCTGGAACATGTGCGGTACATACTCCTTGGGTGAGCAGTAAGTGTTGGGAAGTAAAACTGCTGCGCAGTTTGTGCTGCGTGAGGAAAACACACAACATGCAAATTATTAATGGTATTAAAGAGATGAATTCCTTTGACCCAAATTTTGCATGTTATGAATTATAACTTAAAGAGGAACTAAAACGGCAAATTCTTTTTTGACTTTTTGGGCTTTTCCGACAGTTTAAATACTCTTTTAACTGATGGAGATTAGTTTGCAGACGAGAGAAATGTTTTTATTAAAAAAAAAAAGGGTTGTTATTCTGAACCATTTATCCTGTTTCGCGAAAGCTCATTATGTATGTTAAATGTATGTACGTGACCCCGTGACGTACACGTGTAGAGTCGGTTGATGCTACAGCCAAACACTATGCATGTACGTACGTGGAGTTGATGCTGCTGAAGAGTTTTTGTCGACCTAACTCCTCCGTTTTCCCGTCTATTTTGTCTAATTTAGATATTATTTCAGTATGAGCATGGATCTGAGATAATCATTATGCCTCAATCGTGTGTAGTTGGGGGTTGCACGAGGAACAGCGACAAAAACCCTGACCCAACCTTACTGCGATTTCCAGTGCTGAATGGAGCTCAAAGGCGACAGTGGGTCCGCTTTGTAGACAATACAATATCTGATTTTGGGCTGTCGAAATGGTCGAAAATATGTGCAGAACATTTCTCCAAAGACTGTATAGATGATAGTGTTAGTATGAAAACTCAGCTGGGTTTGAAGGCACAATTCCGTTTGAAGGATGGAGCCATTCCAACTCTAAAAGCACCGAGCATTCCAATCGTGTCCCGGACTCACGCGCACCAGCGCGACGACGTTAACTGCGGTTGCCGTCTCGAGCAGCCAGAGAGCCCCGGTCGTCTCCCTGTCCACGCTCGCTTGACTCAACATGCATTGTACACGCACGGTACCGCATGTATACCCTGCCGGATATGAGGCAGCTTTTTTCACTCCGTATATTTTGTAGGCTCCTACACTTCCTACAGTCCTACACCATTGAAATGTGCACAAAGTAAAAAGCAAAGACGGATACAGTGAACCAGTTTTGTGTAGGACTGTAGGAAGTTGTAGGCCCTGCAGATGATGCATGGTGAAAAAAGCTGCCCCATATCGTGCTGCATATGACCGCATGCGCTGCATGCGATTGAGTCTGGTACCTTATAACAGAAATTGTGTGTATAGTTCTGAGAAGGTGCGGGTCCTTATGAGGGCTGCATAATCAAAGTCGCCAGACTAGAGTATAGCATCAGCTCACACACAACTCACCGCGCAGATCCCAATAAAAGCCGACTGCAGACAAAGGAAAGTATGACTCGGAACAAGCCTACAACCCCAATTCTTAATGTGTCTCACAAAGATGTCAACACTTTAAAATATGTTTATCGTAGTGTTACTCCTGAATCATGAGCAAAAAGCACAGCAAGTAATACTAGCCTTAGACAAAAAAATACGTACAGACTCTACGTAAAACATTGTCGTATAATACAGTGACGTCATATGTTTCTACACGTGTACGTCAATACTCGCGCGATACGGCACGCAGTTGACCTCGGCCTTTTCTGAATCGAGTCAAAGTGGCTCAGAAAGAAAAGGCTCAAAAACATTTGTTTTGATTTTTCAGAATCATGAAACTTGTTACATTAGTTTTGGGGAGGCATAAACTATCAGATAAGTCAAAAAAGTCAAAAAATTGTTTGCCGTTTTAGTTCCTCTTTAAGTTACTTAACCCTTTCAATACCAAGGCATATTTTGTGACTGTGCTCTGGATACCACACTCATGTACATGACATGTCCAGTTCTTTACCAGACACTTTTGGCCAAGTTTTAGTGTATAGCGCCCTCACAAGGCAATGTAATGAAAGGCTATTCTTCTTTGAAGGTTGTGGAATCCTGAGGTTCATTGAGAAACAGCACCCTAACTAATTGAATGAGAACTAAAATATTGCTCTTTGAAAAGAGATTTATTTTGAGGGGTGGTTCATAAATCCCCAACTCTCAAGGATTGTTGTGATAATTGCACAAACTTGAACAAATTAGTAACGTTTGGATGCAGTTAAGAGGGCATTTCTCAAACCCTGGCTTGGGCTCGGGCTTCGCGTAATTTTGTCGCCAGATTAGGCAAGATCTTGAATAGTTTTGGCTACATGTACATGTACAAATGTATATAAACGTTTGATGTTTTTAATGCAAGCAACAAGCAACATTTATTTCCTCTTCATGGTAATTCACAACAGATATAAAAGAATACAAATAAGAAAATCAAGTCAAGAAGATCTTAAAGAGGCAAAACCTAAAAAGCGACAGCTTGTGTAAGGCATACCAGACATAACAAAACACATTAACAAAAAAAGTAAAGATTTAGAAACATAAGTTATACAGTGTACACAAAGCAACTATAATACGCGTCGCTAGCGCTGATTTGACCAGCAATGAAAATCTATACAATGTGTCAAATCGAGCTAACTCCCTATAGCTGCCCATCTCCGTTACAAGCCATGAACAAAATTGTGAAAAAATAATCTTTTAGAATGTCAATGTATTACGGATCTGGCAAATTCGAAGGGTCGATCAGAGTTCAGGAGACTGCAAAAATACAGGTCTACCTAGACAAGTACATGTAAACAAAATAGTGTGCATTTTAGGTTTTTTTTCCCATTTTCACTCAAATTGGTAATTTTTTTAGGAAACGGTTGTTTAGGAAGATTATTTATTCATGATTATTTTGGTACCTTCCCCATTTATTATAATTATTAGTTGCAATTTTGCGTCAATCGTAAGATGTGTAATTTCTGATCAATGTTTTGCGTGTGCAGTCAATACAACATGAAATGTGTGCACAGGCAGGTGCAACATTGTGGAATTATGAACTACATGTATGCTCAATTGTTAACCTCGCTGACCAATTATTTTGACTTCCTAGCTTTGTGATTTTTAGCATGCTTCGCACGATGGTCAATGCTGAATCAATTTTCAGCGGGCGCTGTGCACCAATGCAGGGTATAAATGCTGTGTATGCAGCTCCCCCCCCCCCCCCCCCCGATTCAATGTTGGGTTGGCAGTGTGCACCGTCACTCCAACATTGAAATGGGGGGGGGGGACCGCAATAAAACCTACTCGGGCGAATGCTTATCACAGACTGTGAAACTTCTCAAAGCATGGTATTACACACATTGGTTTGTCACACTGTTTACAAATTATGCGAATTTGTTTCCGCTTGGCTCTGGTACTGCAAACAACACAGTTGCGCTTTTTGCCAGCAACATTTCTCCCAGGATAGTGATGATTTGGAAAGCGGCTGGAACCTCATGTGACTTGACTGGCATGCTGAGCTGGGTTGTGCTTCCAGGTGGAAAGAAGTCCTTCTATCACCTTGACCCTGAAATCCAAAGTGGTCAAGTGCTGGTTTGTAGGGATGCTGTTGTATACAATGGTAGCATTCAACAAACAGATGTCAAGAATGGTCACGAAAACTCTTTTCCACCATTTCATCGATTTGTGAGGGTGCGAGTAGTACTGACACATTTGTGCTGCGAGATCACTTCCTCCCATGTATTTATTATAATCATTGACGACAGCAGGTTTTTTGATTGTACGAAGTCCACTCAAACTGTTTTTGCTCCGAATGTCTTTCGTGTCGATATCGCAGTTTCCAAAATTGGTAAGAAGAGTTACACGTTTGGCATCCTGCCAAACGACGCACAGTTGCCCGGCTTTGGTGTAAAACTGGGGGTCAGCACCTCTTCTCATGGGGAACTTTTTGGGGTTTGCACAATCTGGAATCCCTTGTGAGGTGTAGCGTACAGTTCCACGAGCTCCGAATTTTAACTGTGACAACTTGCAGACGAGAGCCGGGCTCGTGTACCAATTGTCCATGAAAATGAAATGTCCCTTATGTTCGAGTCCTTTAATAAGGTCGAGGACTACATGCCCAGCAGATGAAAGATTAGGTGGGTGGTGTGTTGAAGCATAACCAACGGAGGATTGACTAGATTCTTTTGATGTGGGCTGAGAGCCGGTGAACACCTTCCAGGCACATGTATAACCGGTTTCTGACTCGTTCAATGAAAAACATTTCAATCCCCATTTGGCGGACTTTCGTGGCATGTACTGTTTGAAACCAAGTCGGCCTTTGAACTTGATCATTGTCTCATCCGGTGAGAGGTTTCGGCCTGGCTTGTAAATGCGAGGAAAGGATGGCAATACAATGTCGAGCAGCGGGCGAACCTTGGACAGTTTGTCAGGAGGAGCATCACCTGGTTGAGCTCTGTTGTTGGCAAGGTGGAAAAATCGAAGGATCGCAGTGAATCGATTGCGAGACATAGTCGCCGAATACAGGGGACTTCGCAGAACTTCGGACCTGGACCAGTGCATGCTGTAGCGAGGCCTTTTGTTGATACCAATGCACAGAAGCAAGGCCATGAATGCCATCATTTCAGGAACAGTAGTTGGAGTCCAGGCAGGCTGATGATTGGCTGCATCTGCACACATTGTTTGGTGGGCATAGCGATTGGTCTCCTCCACCATCAACTCCCACACTGCTTGGCAGAAGAAGAGCTGACAGATCTGCATGGGTGACAGGTGACTGAAATCTTCCGTACAGCCAGTCTCTTCACTGAAGTTCATCGGTGGGCGCTTGCTGTAGGAGGTACTTGCTTTATTCCATCCACACCTGAAATAGGAACATTCAGAAAGGTAATGGGACGCTATTCATTTCAAGGCACATTTTCTTTAAAGTAGTATACAACATTAGCTTTTGTTTTTTGGGTCAAACGGATTGATCCGGGGTTTAGTATTTGTTTGGACGACGGTTGGCCAACCATCTTTGGAAATTGCTACAAAATGTCAGTTTGGTTAAACAGAACAGCACACCAGGTGCCCTGATTTCACAGGATGCTCGAGACTATTCTTGACTGTCAAGTACGGTCATTCATAATAATGAGGTATTTTTTTCTTTCTTGTCTGTGTGGGGTGGGGGGGGGGGTGGGTGGTCGCAAATGTTGTATTACCTTTAATGACAAACTGTCCATACAATGCTGTTTTTGGATGCTCATATCTAGTGTTCCCACTGAAATAAGTGCAGCCATGATTTAATTGCTGTAGGCCTTTTATCCCTAAATTCACATAGGCCTAAGACACAGATTGTAGTTAATATTTCTAGTATCTTACTTATCAATCTTATTCTTAGCGAACAAGTAAAAATACGGACATTCAGAAACATGTACGAGGCTGCTGTTCATTTGTAGACCAATGTTCTTATAGGAAATTGTGATTAATATTTTGATTTCGGGGATACATGTACATTAATTAATATAAATTGTAGTTTTTAATTACATTCAAATCTCCTCCTTTTTATAGATTATTATTGCCGCCAGTCTTTTTTTAGTAATTGAATAAGGCCCAATTCAGTGGAATTGAAATGTGTTTTTTTTTCAGCATTGTATTTGCTGTCCTATCTGAACTTTGATTTGGATGCAAAATCATCACACTTGACTTTGCATACTTCAGGTACAAATTCAATATTTTCATCAATTTCTAATTGGATTTCCATCGTATTATGCAATGCAAACTTAAACGTTCAGTGCTTTTTATGATTTTCCCCGCGAAAGAACATTAAAAAGCAAAGGTTACATTACAGTAGCCCAGTAATATTTTTATAGACATGAATGACGGATGCGAAACATTTCGAGACTAGCCAAGTTGAACCTTTTAAGTTTTATGAACCTCCCTACCTGAAGTTTGGCTTTCCCGACGAAGTTGACGAAGTTTGCATAGCTTCGCCATCACTGTCGTCAGATGTCGCTAGAGAAGATTCATCATCGGACATATCTGAACCGCTATCTGCGAAGATTTCCTCCAAAATCTTGGAAGCGTTTTCTGCCATGATAGCGGCTATAAAGTGCGCGTGGGGATGCAAACTGCCTTTCGCGAGCGTGCCTTTTCAAGGCAAAACCAACTGCACAGCGCTGCCCAAAGTGAGGGCGCTGTTCACATTTCAGTTGCAAACAATAGTAGCTCGTGCCAACAGAGAACGCTGGTCGTGTAAAGCTTATAAATTCCTGTGACAAACAAGCACGATGGTAGCGAACGTCCATGCAACATTGAGCCCAGGTGGCGCGCGCGGTATTGATAGGGTTAAGGCCAAGTACAAAAACGTGTTTAGCGTCCGGTGTTTTTTTTAAGAAGGAGGGGATTTATATTTTTTATTCAGAGACACAAACATGAAAGAGACATGTTGGACATGAGAATTGAGCATGTGGTTTAAATAGCTTGTAGCTCAATCGGTTGACATTTTTGTTTTTTTAACCTCATTTTCCACTGGCAGAAAAAATCCAGGCGCCCCCCCCCCCCCCCCAAAAAAAGGAAGCGGACGCTAAACATGTGTTTTTTTTTAATTCGCCTCATATAATTCGTCAAACAATTTGAATACATTTTCAAAGTGAACAAAGAAACTGGCACGAGCGGGATTCGAACGTGCGGGATTCGAACGTGCGACCTCCGGGTTACCGTACCGGCGCCTAATATAAGTTACATTTTTCACAAGCTCCTTTAGATAGGTCAGTTATAAGCATCTATTATATTTGCGCAACTTGTTACGCAAGACAACAGGCAAGTTATAAGACTTCGTGACATTTATGGATCAAACGAATGTGAGTATCAGAAATGTCTTTGATGTGATTTGTTTATATCCCAAAGCCTCTGATATGATCTTTTACAACTGAACAAGAAGCAATTGATATCTCACCAATGCCTTTTATTCGATTGTTAAACCCCGTGAGTACGGTTATTTACAGGAGGCGCCTTGGTGTCGCGCTGGCTCTGGCAGCCAAGCGAAACGGACACAACAATCCAACAATGGATTGAAACTGCACACATAGCGGCAAATGGCGTCATCCGGCCTGGTGGCACTGTTCTTTTTGCGCCATTTGGCGTCATCTGTACGCAAGGGGTTTTAATTAAAGAACACACTTTCAATGTCATTTGTGCAAGAACTTACTGTCGGATGCAGATGCCCTTTCTTTCGGTACAACTTCCGAGACATT
Organism: Hippasteria phrygiana; assembly: GCA_037893225.1. Classification (NCBI taxonomy): domain Eukaryota; kingdom Metazoa; phylum Echinodermata; class Asteroidea; order Valvatida; family Goniasteridae; genus Hippasteria; species Hippasteria phrygiana. Next base: position 1,411,821 of record JAZGUH010000182.1, read on the forward strand.
TGCCAACATCCAGTTCCTACGTGGGATATAAGATTTAGAAAATATTCCATTAAGTTATTACAAATATGCTGCTTGATTTTGCAGGATGTTTGACAAACGGCTTGTATCAATGGTGGAAATCAATCGGGCATTTGGATAACAAGACGAAATCTAGATCCGAACCAGTTTTGAACCATGGTACGTACATCCACAATATAACGATTTTTTCCCAAAGTGCCTTGCGCTCCACATGAAATTTCTGAGAACAGCGCAAAGGTGACTATTGTGTTTCAAAGGGATTGATTACTATGTGAACGTTTTTTCCCAATTGTGTGACGTCATAGTGTCAAATTCTGCAACGCAAGGCACTCTAAATTAGCGTATTGATCGCAAGCCCGTATCCTGCTCCCAAGTGGAAGTTTTATATATGCGTAACATTGCGAACACAATGCATAGGCCTATAAATGCGTACCACAAAGTGCTTAATCGTCGGACGCCGGGATTGCTTGTTCAAGATAAACAAAAGCTTGTGTTTAAAACTCAAAGGCGAGATATTTTTCTGAATAATTTTTTGGGGTCGTGTGATTTTGTGGGGGCCTGGATCGTTTGTACTGACGACATTTATTTCCCATAAACCTCTTCTGCCCGCCGTCTTTGAAGTTAAGCGATACGGATACGCAGAATTGCGGCATGCCATGATATAAATTCCCCTCCCCCTCTACATCAGACGACCGATGCAGACATACACATGTCAAGGTGAAACCTTGGTGCACATTGCTTACAAGACGTGAGTGCGAGGCATCAAAGATGGCGGACCGCAAAGAATTGTGGGATGCGACGTCAAGTGCAAACGATCTATACAACTCATACACTATCGTAGTGTGGATGCGGCTATGTAGTGGGCTAGGCACTTGTAGATATAAAAGAACAAAAACGGAAATAGGACAGACTGGCTAATCTCTGCTGCCATACCTCTTCCGCCTCGTACGGCTGACCAGTCGTCACGTTGTATTCCTGACGTAGAACGCCACCATGTGGCTCGCCCTGAAACAACTTTCGGCACATGAGCATCCGGTGATGACGTCAACACACTCGTGACCTGCCGATGCAAATGATACAGGTCACCGAACTTTCAAAAAGAGATCGATCTGCACTCTTTCTTAAAAAGTACCCGAAGATGAGTTATTTAATTAAAAATGCAAATTCACACCATTCCCCATATTGGTTCAAGGTTTAATTAACTTTGTTTGGCTGTTAATTGGTGTAAGGACCCATTTTTTCAATATATTGCTGCCAAAAATCATTCACATGGTAGATGAACCAAATGGCTGGCAGAGCCTAGAGATCGCAACAAAATTCGATGCAGGACTAATGCGAATTGTGCTTGTCTTAAAATATTATACTTGCTATGGGGCACGTCAGATTTACCACAAACCTTATACGCGTAGCGGCCATAATTGAGGTATATACATGTATTGACATTCCTATTCGGTAACGATGTAAGAACAAAAGGTTTAGCCATGCCTATCAAAGGATAACAAAAACATTACCCTCAAAGATGGCCGCTATAGCCTATATAGGCACAAGGTCTACTGAGAAAATTTCCTGATAGCTATCATTATATCAAGTACATTTTCAAAGTAAACAAAGAAACTGGCAGGAGCGGGATTCGAACCTGCGACTTCCGGAATACCGTACCGGCGCTCCACCAACTAAGCTATCAATTACTGCAAGGACCTGGTTTAAGTATACCTCTTGCAAATGGAATCGGACATTGTTAGTGCATTGTTGAAAGTCTATAATTGGCACTGTAATGCATTGGTGTAAAATTTCCCGTCTTGTAATGGTTGAGATACGTTAGGAACCCTGCACACTACGTCTGGAATAAGACAACGCTATTGATAATTTCCAAAACAGGCTGCATATTAAACATACCGTTTGGACCAGGCACTGTTTCCGTTTTGTTCTTCGTTGCTCGGCACTCTATACCAAGATCTAAAAATGAGAAACAATTCCATTCTTGAGATCATCAAGAGAAAAACTTCATATGATTTAAGGGGCTTGGCAGTAAAATATGTTGAGAAAAATGACCCAATACTCTAAAAACTTTTGTCCACTTTTTTCAGTTAAAATATTTCACACAAACCACACAAGGTATAAACACTGCAGCTCTTCTTCCAGCTCTTATGATGGATGCAAATTTTGCGTAAAGGCAACTTTCATTCGTTTCACGTTTTCATTTTCTTAAAAAAACATTTCAAACTTTTTGTTTCTTAAAACGTGGGAAGATTGAGCTATTTCAACCACGAATCTCTGAACAGAGAGTACCAGATTCGACATCCGCGGATGTCTAAAACGGCGGGGAACATTTGTGGCGACCGCAAGGGAAATCGGACATAAGTCGCATGACCTACCGGTATATGTTTGAGTAATTTCAATTTACATGAAAATCGTCAAAAAAATCATGCTTTAAACTACAGTAATTTGACAAGAACAAGAATCGTATTTAATAAAAAATATCTGGTTTGCTTGTGTGTTGAGACCATTAAATGTGTATTTGACAATTTGGTCTGGCGTACTTCCGAAAAAATCGTGTAGGCTAAACTGTTTTCCATTCTCAATGCTGAATTTACGGCTTTATTCGAAAACCAAAATATCGTATAATAGTAATATTTTCATTATTGAAAAGCTATTATATACCTATTTTATTGTGGAATGGAAATCTCAATTTTCAAAATCCCAAACTTATGTCTGATTTCGGTGATACAATTTAAACAGTGAGTGCCCGAACTGAAAGGTTTATGCTTAAAATAATATAACCACGCCCCATTTGGGGGAAGTGAGTTGATCTCACCGACGGTGGAAGTTACCCCGCCTGGGTCTATAGGTCTGAAAATTGGGATTCTTTCAATGTAATCTGTTGAAGAATTATCCCCTATTTAGATCTGGGCCGTAATGGTGGTGGGGTTGGCAATTCAAAATGTCACCAACCCTACCACCTCTGATCATAACCCTTTACACAGAGTTGCTTTTTAGCCCTGTATTTAGTGATTTCAATTCATAATTACGAAACAGTAACATCACTTAATTTCGACTCCAAGCCAAACAAGTTTAAAATACTCCTAGTATACAACAAAGAAGACAAAATCAATGATGCAGAACTGACCAGGGCTGTTGAAGCATTTGCCCCGACACTCCCCCACGTCGAGGGTTGTCTCGTACGGCGTGTTGTGGTTGAACACTTTGGAAAATGGCGTTCTTTCACACGGCTGCACCTTGGGAACGCACTGACAGTTGTCAATTACCTGCACCGTGTGAACAAAAACGAAGATCAGCACGTAACATCTAAGTACAGGGCCAGGCAAAGCACAAAACAGCAGGGCATGACATGACACGAGACATAGCGACACTACGGCATGACATGGTACAGAGCAGCACTGCACGGCAAGGTACATGTACGGTACAAAACAGCACGGAAAAGAAAGGCATGATATGGAGGCGACACAGACAGGCACGGTAGAGGGCAGCGCGGCACAGCAAGGCATGTAAAGAGCATCTTGGCACAGCAAGAAGAGGAGAACAGCAGTGCAGGACACAGTAAAGAGCAGACAATACAGCAAGGCACATTAGAAGGCAGCACCACACTGCAAGACACATTACAGAGCAGCACGACACAGCAAGGCACGATTTTGAGCAAAACGGCACAGCCAGGCAGGCACGTTACCGAGCATCTATTCTGCAGCACAGCAGGGCACGGCACAAAGCAGAACGCCCTTACAGAAGGGCACGGTTAAGAGCAACACGGTACAGCAAGGAGCGGTACATCACTACACAGCAGGGTGTTTGTACATTAGTCTCTTTACGCGGTACCGGGAAGAAAGGGTAACAATGGGGACAATGGTACCCCACGACGGAGTCTTTAGAAATCCAGGTACCCAACAAAGTTACCGCTATGGAGTTTGAGATTTCAATAGGGACAAAGGAGAATAAAGGAAGGAAAGTAAAGTCCACAATAGAGGTACCCCATATGGGTACCCCATATGTTAGGATGTGTGCGGTAAAGAGAAGCACAGCACAACAAGGCACGGTGTAGAGACAGCACAGCAAGGCACAGTACAGTCCAACAATGTACAGCAAGGCACGGTGAACCGCATCTTGACACAGACACGGGACAAAACAGCACGGTGCATCAGGTTACGGTGTCGCATGAATATCCGTCTCCCTGAAAAGCCGACTTAGTGGTTCTACTGCGCATACCTAAGTGAAGATAATTAGGACAGTGACTGGTAACGTGAGAGGGTTTAACCAATAATAGGAAAAAGAAGCCAAAATGTCATGGGAGTCGGATATTCATATGACAACGGCACAAAGCAGCACGGCACGTACCGCACGATGTTTATCGGGCGCATAAGCTCTGCATGCAATACAATCCACACTTTCGCTTTTTGAACGTCAGAGAACTTACCGTGCCATACAATTTACCATTCGTTTGTTAAGAATGTCTTACCTCGTAGTCTTGGGGAGAGACCATGCGTTTGCATACAGACTGCGCTCCAGGAGAATTCTAGTTGGCTGGCAAATGTTGCCGTCCTCACAGGGTTGATCGCACTGGTTCAATTAATAGAAAGGAACTGATTATTTTCTCGATATAACAGGTGCACATGTATTTCACAAACTTTGCACAGAAATTCACACCAGTTGATGTGCAGGTATTTGTAAAAAATAAAGGCTTGTAACATTTGTTTTGACAGTTAATTAAATACCATCCGTTAGTTTATGCTAATGTTAGTGTATATCATTAAAGCAATATACAACATTTGAAAACTACTGAAAAAACAAAACTACTGAATTGTTAGGAAATACCTTAGTTGACTGTAAGTAAATAACAGTCTGAAGCATACTGTAATATCATGGCACATGGTGTGTTGTTATTTTCAAGAAAAGTGAAATTTTTGTATCAATTTCCAACGATGGTCGACCAACACCATTGGAATAAACTGACTTTTTTTTCAAATACTGCCCCCAATTTACCAACTTTATTTAGCAGACATTTTTTGGGGCAACTGGCTAAAAGTCACCTTGTTAGAGTGCAAGCCAGCTAGTCTAGCTCCCTGACCTGATAACTCCCTGACGTCTAAAAATGGATCCGTTTTGTCTGAAGTAGGGTCAGGGAACCAGACAACAAAAAACAATATTTGTTCTCTTTGTTATCCTAACATCTATGCACACAAAACTTTTAACAGGCCAGTATTACAGTATTTACTATAAAATACTACCCACCAAGTCCATTCATTTTTGAAAATTACAGCAAAAGCAAATTATTGTATGCTACTTTTAAACACTTGTAAAAGTTTGATCTTAGTACGTGCTTAGTTTTGCAGGAAGATGAAAACGTAAAGGTTTTTCGCCCATACCGTAAATCAGCAATAGGCTTCTACCGGAGAGTTGAAAAGTTAACCGTAAATATATTTATTTGTGTAAGTATTCTTCTATTGTGTATACATTGTATGTGTGTAAAATCGTGTACGTGGCTGTGTAAATATTCATTTTTAATTCCAAATGTATGCAGGGCTCTAATGACACCCTGGGTAAAGAAATGTAATACATAAATACATATTTATACGTGTATAGATTTATAGATCTCTTCGTATTTTCACAATCGAAGCCCTATATCTCTGGCATTCTTACGCACTGTAATAGTTGCTTATACAGAAATAGTGCAGAGCATAATGGCTGCTGGGTTAAACTTGAAAATGTCATGAGGGTGCACTACACTAATTCATGTCCGAATTTATGCGCCAGCTCATCAACATAAAATGTTGGAGAGTTTGTGCCTTCAAAAATTGTGGGATTGTGTAAACATAGCCCAGCATCAACTCCCTGGTTTCTGGGCTTCCACCTGTGTGCAGACTTGATAAAATTACTGTTGAAAAATGTGTCCTATTTGCCCGAGAAAGTGGAGGGATGCCATGTTAAAAATGGCTGTTGACCGGCTTGGGAAATATGACTTTTTGGGAGGTGGGTTTGTTTTGTGTCAATAATTTAAAATGTAATTGGCTAACCCCCAAAAATAGAAAAGAAAAGGAAAGATAAAAGATCAGACAATAAGTGACATTTGTTTTGGTAGACCCCAGTGATGCTGGGGTACAGGTTATTTGGCCCTGAACTTTGTTGATTTTACACTGTTGTCAATGGAGCTTGAATTAGTGTGGTGCACCCATGATTGCCCTTAAGATAAATATAGGAGGTAGCACTTTAAGGACTAACTAAAATTTAAATTATGGCCCAAGCTTTTGTAGCTACAGCTTCTTCATCAGATGCTTTGAGTTTCAACAAAGGATGGTGGTGACTCATAGATTTAATTCTTTTACTGGGATAAAAGCCATAGTCGCTTGACCTTGTTGAATACGGTTCAAGGTGTGAATAATCCTTGAATAATATTCAAGGTCTGAATAATAAAATGCCCTAGAAATTGAAAGCTTGAATTTAACAATCGTCACATCTCTACAACGTTAGCACCACTGATGGAGTAACGTTGTAAAAAACGAGCTTTGTACAATTTTGAAGTCTTAAAAACTAGCATACTTTTGATAACGGATTGCGCGTTTTTCTCTGCCTTTATTTTGCACATATACTATATATAGATCTACTACTCGTTTGTTCCATCCGTATTGACCATGCAGTAATTTGATTTCTGGCAATGTCGAAGGTCTGACTGCTTGCATACGTAATAAGGCTCCTTGAAACATACACATTGTAAATTAGAACGGAGATGTTTTCTCCTTTGCCCTGTCCCGACGTAATATATGAAGCACTGTTTTCTCAGTGCTTTCCTAGAGCCTGTATGAAAACAATTCACAGGCTTACTCGGGCGGGATTCGAACCCACGACCTCCTGCTTAAGAGTGCAGACGTCTTAACCACTCGACCACCGAGCTTGCCGGGGTCGGCTTACGATGTAAGCAATGACTTACGAAGTTTGAAAAACAAGCCATTTGAATTCATGGACGTCCATGATATTATACTGACTAAATATAGATCATATCTTCAAAACCCTATTTGGAATGAACTCACAGTATCTGTAAAATTCTTACTCAGAACATGTCGCTAGGGAGCATACAATTAAGAATTTCTTGGGTGAGAATGCTCCTTTTGGAAGTAAAATTTCTCAGCTCCCAGAGTTTTACCAAACTGAAGAGATATCATAAACAACAGACGGAAACCTAAATAATCCATATTCAGTGGTTGTGTTTTACTCAAATTGTTTCCCTTTCTTTTCTTTAGTATTTTTAATCTCCAAACTTCATTATTTAGCAGGTCGTGAAAATGACCAGGTTATGTAACGGCACGCCCTGCTTGCAACCACGGCTGTATCTGACACAAGGTACATGATGACTGACATGAATCTCGGAAAGCTTTACCTAATGTTCATACCAAACTGGTTGAGAAACAAAAATTTCGAGTAACAAAGCAGATTCACAGCCAGTTCCATGAAGTACTCCAGAACCGGAAACTGATATTCTTGAAGGCCAACAAACTCAAACATTTGAATTATAAGTAATTTTTAAAATGTCCAAATCCAAAATGTTTACATTCGAATACATTGCTGCTGTAGCTAATTAGTATGGAAATTTATTAAATTTAGCGCATGTGCAGAAACTCAGTAGCCCATTAGAACGTACGTGACTACAGTCGAAACACAATAGCTTTCAATGATTGTTACGTGAAATCCGTTTTATAGTCCAGATGTTTTTCTCACGGGCTTAGGGTGTAACAAAAAGCTAACGAAGTCTCCTGGAATTACAAGTATTCTACGCGCCGCTGATGAGGAATAAAACCGTCACGGTTGAGTGACGCGCATAATACTAAATCACGTTCTCTTACTGTACACAAATGGCAAATTTGTCCAGCTCTTAATGGTTAGAGTTTACGTGCCTCTGAAGAGGAGTGGCTCCTCTACGCACAGAGAAAGGTGTCAATCTTTTCTTATTAGATAAAAGGCAAGTGACAGACGCAACTGCAGTTAGATAGAAAATAGTACACTTCTTACTTGTACAGCCTGACGCAGTTTGACGATAAAAGGGGAATGACATTCAGTATAATGACCTGTTTGTGGCGGCATGGGAACGGTGTTTTCCCCAGCTAGGCAGATGCAAAATTCGTCATTTTGTCCCAGGGCGTATCTAATGGCCACCTTGCCGCGAGCACCTGTGCGATAATTTTAAGTTTCTTCTAAAAAGAATTGTTATCATGACTTAAAGGTAGTATACAACATTTGATTTTGCTGTAATTTTCAGAAATGAGTGGATTTGGGAGTTAGTATTTTAGGGTACTGTAGCCCTGACCTGTTTAAAGTTTGTGTGCATAGATGCTGGGAAAACAAGCAGAAACAAAAATGCTGTTTTGTAGTTTGGTTCCCTGATCCTATTTCAAACAAAACGGAGCAATTTGCGTCAGGGAACGAGACTAGGTGGCTTGCACTTGTTCACGAATGTGTAAACAATTGCCAAACACAATATGTCTGACTAGATTTGGCAAATTGGGGGACGAATTTGATTTTTTTTCCGATGTTCGGCCGACTGGAAATTGATACAAAAATTCCACTTTTCCTGAAAATGACAGCACACTAGGTGCGTGATTTCACAGGACGCTTGAGACTATTGGGCCTACTCACTATTACTTACAATCAAGGAAATTATTTCATAATAATTCAGTAGTTTTGTTTGTTATGTTAGCAAATGTTATATATTACCTTTAAGCGTTTTATTAGTCCACAAATCTCTTAAAAGGTGAAGATTCAGACGACCGGTAACTAGTCAAGGTAAAGGTTTAAAAGAATAAAGACGGAGATAACTGGGTTACATAAGCATAAGCGTCCGCACTCGGGTTTATAAGGAAAGGACTAAGTTGAGGTAAGTTACACCATTCCGGTTGTAAGGATTCGTGTTTAACAAACGTACCATTGGACCCTGTCTCCTACTTCTCCCGACCAGATGTCTGGGGTCAGAGGTCGGACCCTTGGGGGCGGGCTCGTCCAGGTAGGTGCGCCGGCAACGCCCAACATCCTTTCTGATTGGCCTTCTCGCTGCCGTATCTGTATGTAATAACAATGCGTACATTAATCAAGCACACATATCAACAATAAATATGTCACTCAAGGCGCTACATTATTACCCCTGCTCAACAGTCTTGGATACTTCGGGAGTATACACCCAATCACTGTAGGCTAATCAAACACATGACCCACCACTGCCCTCACAGGTAGCCAGTTACTACTGGGTGGAGAGAAACAATTTGTGATAAAGTGTCTTGCTCAAGGAAACAAGCACCATGACTTCGTTGGACGCGAACCAACGATCTGTTGTATCGCCTAGATAAGAAGTGCAAGGCACATTTTCAAGAAAACAAAATTTTTCTCATATGCTTACTTAGTCCGGGAGAATAATCTCTAATTTTTACATTACCGTTATAACTGTCGATACTATTTCTTTCAATGTAAATACACCAGTAATGTAAATACAACAGTTTGATGTCAATTAGCCTTTTAGAGGTATGGCGGATACAATAGGAGGGCGCTATTTGATTTGGGTATACCTTTTGTGCCATACAAAAGGTATACCCAAATCAAATAGCGCCCTCCTATTGTGTCCGCCATACATCTACAAGGCTAATGGAGTTGGGTTGTCTCATTGTCTTGTGTTCCATGTATGTCTTTGTTATTTCACAGTTTTTGTCAGTAATTGTGGGGACAATTAAACAAAAAAATCACTTCACTGTTTTCCCAACTTGTTTATAGCACTTTATTATGCAATAATTATAATCGTTTTAGTAATTGATACTTATGTTAGTGTATAATATAAAAGTAAACGCATAGAATTTCAATAACCGGCGTTTAGAAATATCTTCTTAGTTAAAGGAAGTATATACAGCATTTGCTTTTAAATTTTGCTGTAATTTTCAGAAATGAATGGATTTGGGGGTTAGTATTTTATAGCAAATAAACACTGACCTGTTTAAAGTTTTGTGTGAATAGATACTGGGAGAACAGAGAAAACAAAGGGAAAATGCTGTCCTTGTAGTCTGGTTGCCTGACCCTATACGTAGTAATTTATAGACATCGGGGAATTATCAGGTCGGGGAATTAGACTGTTTCCAACGATTGTCCCGAAAAATTCCACTTTTCTTGACAATGACAGCACACCATTTGCCATGATTTCACAGGATGCTTGAGACTATTACTTACTTCTAGTCAAGTAAGGTATTTCATAATAATTCGGTGCTTTGGTTGTTTGCTGTTTGCAAATGTTGTACACTGCCTTCAAACTAAATCTCAGCATTTACAGTTATTACAACTATTATTACTCCTGTTCGTCGGGCATATAAATATTTTTGAATCCTTCTCACTCCCTGGGAGTATACAGCCCCAGCTGCAAGTTAAGCCGTACATGGGCTAGTCAAACACATAACCATCACTGCTCACACAGGTACCTATTTACTCCCATGTGGAGAGAAGCAACTTGTGACAAAGTGTCTTGCTGAAGGATACAAGCACCATGACCAATGCTGGACTCGAATTTACAAGCTACAATACCACCACGGGCTTGAGTTCGGTACACTAGACCAAGAGGCCCAACACTCCACATTGCATGAACGATATTGTTGCCAACACGAAAATATTTAGGGTACAGGGTATCATTACCGAGAATTTTCCGCACTATGAGAAGAGGTTTGTCAAATGATGGTTTGGTTAAAGGATGTCTTGTTAAAAATAGTATACAACATTTGTTTTTGCTATAATTTTTAGAAATGAATGGATTTAGGAGTTTGTATTTTACATCAAATAATGTAACACTGGCCTGTTTAAATTTTTGTGCGCATATAATGCTGGAAAAACAAAGAGAAACAAACCTGTTCTTGTAGTCTGGTTCCCTCACCCCACTTTAGACAAAAGGAGCAATTTATATACGTCAGGGAATTATCGGGTCGGGGAACCGTTTTTTCAACGATGGTGGGCCGACCACCGCTGGAAACTGATACAAATGTCTGCTTTTTCTTGAAAATGACAGCATACCAGGTGCCATGATTTCTCAGGATGCATGCTTGACACTATTGTTACTAAAAGTCAAGTTAGTTATTTTCATAATAATTCAGTAGCTTCGTTTTTTTATGTTTGCAAATGTTGTATATTACCTTTAATATATAGACTAAAACTTAAATTAAAAGTACAAACATGTATCTATGACTTATAATAAAGCTAAGTTGCATGCTTCAAATGATTTTTCTTTTCCCATGACGGTTTGTAAGAATAGTAACTAAAAGTACAATGATGTACTTCAGGCATACAAACAAACTTTAAAATACAATGTACATTCCTTTAGTCAGTAAACCGTTTCGACATATACTCATCTTGCTCAGTGCAGTGATTATATTTTCAATGCATGCAATGGGATACATCCGGTTATGATTTTTTTCATAACGGAAGCTGACACGTAATACTTCAATTTTGCTGGCTTTCTATTTGTTCATTTGATTTGGTCGTTTGACTTAAAGTCTCTGTTAACTTTAGCGTTTTTTTATTAGCTTTCGATATTCATAGTTTTTATTGTTTACGAATGAAGATTTTCCAAAATGAAGGTTAAAAATGCCTAAATATGACCGCCAGATTGATCCTAATAAGTGTCGAAGAAAAGCCATTCCTAATAACCAGCACGAATTCGTGCAGGAGCCGCGTCGTTGGTGACTTGCGCATGCACGCCCAGCCTGCGGTCTCATAGCCTTTGCGTGTGAGTTTCGTCAAGGAAAACTATCACGTGACTAAACGAATTTGGCACAAGAAGAACAACAACGCTAAGCGCTTATAGAGCCCCGTCTGCGATGCGACGCGGCTAAAAACTATACAGTTTCAGTGATTCAATTGAAACTGCACTTTCACTGAAAGTGAAAAGCTAAGCACATACTGCACATGTACATGTGGTACCGCTAAGGGCTGTACCGAATATACCGAATATACCGAATATTCGAATATCATTTTGCCGGTTCGAATATTCGAAAATATGCACGTACAGATACTATTCGGATGCTATTTTAATAGAAAAGTTACGGCGCCAGCAGCGTCAAATGCCGCATTTTTGTTGACGTAACTTTTTGTGGACGGAGGTTTATTGTTCCCGTCCGTAAAACCCTTGACACTTATAAAATAATTACTGCAAAAACGCAGGCTCGAGTTTCATGTTTCCCGATTCTTGTTATCAGAACGTTATGCGTACCCGTAATGATCTATTATGATTCATAATCTATTATGTACTCAGAGATATCATATTATGGCAACAATCATTACCGCAAATACATCAAGTTAAATGTTCATGCATGACTGATGCAAGCGCGGAATGCATAAAAAGGTGTTTCTTAAAAGTTGTTTGCATTATCTTCCGTATACGCTTCAAAGGGAAATTTTTTCTGAGTCTATAGGTCTGAAAATTAGGATAATTTCTCTGCAGTCTATTTAGATCTGGGCGCAGAAAAAACATAAGGGTGGTAGGGTTTGTCAATTCAAAATGTCACCAACCCTACCACCTCTGATCGCAACCCTTTGCCAAGAGTGGCTTTTAGCCTTGTATTGGGTGATTTCAATAAAAGAACAGTTTCATCAATTTACCTTCACAATCATGACAAAAGGAAGACCAAAACTTGGCAGACTGCGTCATAATGACATCACGACACTTACCGAAGCCAATTGTGTGGTATTTCTTTTGCCTGTAGCAGCATTTGGAGCGCGGAAAATCTTGGTGAGCTTCAACCGCTTCGTCACTAACGGTGCTCGACGAATCAGCGTCCAGTGTTTTGCTGCTCGGCCAATCAGGGTCCGCCTCTACGAGTTCAAACCTCCTGTTGTGGTTCGAAGGGCCCGGGTCTGAAACACTTGTTGTGTCACGTGCGTTCCTAACTAGTTTTGTAGAAGACGATGCATCAGCTAAGAAAGTACGGTAACCAAGGAGACAAAGAGCCAGTTATTCTAAGAAGTTCTCTTCACAGAATAACACGTTCATATTTAAAGGTATTGTATACATTTGCTTTTGCTGTAATTTTCAGAACTGAATGGACTTGGGGGTTAGTGTTTGATAGCAAATACTGCAACACTGAACTGTTTATAATTGTAAGTGCATAGATGCTTGGAAAACAAAGAGAAAAAATGATGTTTCTGTAGCCTGGTTCCCAGACCATACTTTAGACAAATTACGTAGCAATATATAGACGTCAGGGGATTATCAAGTCGGGGAACTAGACTAGCCTGCTTACACCCGTTCATGGATGCGTAACCAATTGCCAACCAATGTTGGTAAATTGGCGGCAGTATTTAAACAAAGTCATGTTTTTCAAATGATGGTGGGCCGACCATCGCTGGAAATTGATACAACAAATCCACTTTTCTTGAAAATGACAGCACACCAGGTGCCATGATTTCACAGGATGCTTGAGACCATTATTTACTTAGTCAAGAAAGGTATTTCATAATAATTCAGTACACTACAAAAAGAGGGTTTAGCAATTAAAGACGTTTCTAAACACTTTCTTGCCGTGATCAGTTTGTAAACACGTTTACATACTAAACACGTTTAGCGTATTGACGAATATTAGGAATTGGACACGTAATGTTTAGCTTGTAAACATGATTGTGTTAATTTCTATAAACACAGTTTTTAGAGTGTAGTTTGTTTTCCATGCATGTTTTATTTGGCGTTAAATTGGGGTTATATTACATGTAGTTGATTTTCAGCCAAGATAATAAATTATTGCAGTCACATTTGTGCTCTCAATTTAAAAAAAGGCAGGCATGCAAATTGGCGTTAAAATATGAACGTGTTGGAATCTTGAAAATATTTTTAACATGTCGAGTTCACGAATTGTCTATCTAAAGCATGTATGCATAAAATGTACCAAACAGTTTGATGCTTATGTTTAGCTCAAATTTTGCATATCAATTTTGCATCAAAGGAAATTACATACTATAGACAGTTTTGAAATTCTACAGAAGCGACCAACGTATTGGGTATTTTAAAAATGTGTTTATAGACATGGGTGATTTTTGAGAAATTAAAATCACTGTTTAATCATCATAATTTACAGGAAAATATTTAAACTTTCATTGGAATATCATAGTAATACGCATATAGGTCATTCCATAAATTTGGGGTCCAAAAGTGTGACTTTTTTTGGTGTCCCTGTTACACCTGACCTGTGTAATTTCCTATCAAATATCGATAAAATTGACTTCACACTACCTTTTACTTGTTTGGCAGGTACTTCGATATATGTTTGATTATTACAAATCTTGGGTGAACACAGATTACCTGCAACATATACCTTAATATGGGCCCACATGACACACACATGAGTCATTCCATAAATTTGGGGTCCAAAAGTGTGACATTTTTGGTGCCCCTGTTACATAGTGACATGTATACGATTTTGCAATTCAGGACACATTCGTTAATGCCTTCTATCTCCAAGAGTGATTATGTAAATCAAAGTATCTGCTAAACAAGTAAAACAAATAGTGTGAAGTCAATTTTAATGATACATGGGAAATTACACAGGTCAGGTGTACACAGGGACACAAAAAAGTCACACTTTTGGACCCCAAATGTATGGAATGACCCACATGCAAAGTCATGAGTAAGTTTACAAAAATGTTACTGATGAAAAACACCAATTACACTCTAAAAACGGACCAGTTGAAATACCCAATATTTTGCAATTATTCCAATTATATATATCCAATCATTGGTTGTGTCCAACCAATTGGATTGGTTGGACCCATATCTACCAACCCTACCAATCAATATATTGGTTGTTTTCAACCAATACGTTTTTAGAGTGTGGAAATTACTGCGTTTTCAAATGCAACTGGGAGACATGACACTCCATTAAAATTTCACAAAAATATGCCCCTAGCTTGATCGACACATATTTTTCCAAAAAAGTACTTTCAATTGTATTTTATATTTTGGTTCGTTGCCCATTGCAAGTTTTTGAAATTAAAGATATACTGCCTATGCTCTTTAAAAAAATTTTTTTTTTTTCTTTTAAGTAATTTCTTCTTACATGTTTTATTTTAAAGTAAAAAAAGCTTACTTTCTGCTATTTTGGGCGTCTGCAACCCTACAAAAAGGCGTTTATTCTAAGTTGCTTTCGCGCATCTCATGCAATCAAAGATACGCCCGAATAAGCCAATTCGGTATCTCGATGAAGCAGCCCAGGTCACAGGTTTTTCGGGATAAAATTGCTGACGTTATGTTACGCGATGTTACGCGAACGCCCATTGTGATTGAATTTAACGTGTGCGCGTTGTGCGACCACCTTGCGCGTTTATACGCGCGCATTACTTATCCCGAATGACCCGGTCATTGTGCACATGCGCAGTTGAAATACCTGGCTTATTATTGTCGGGTCGATACCTACACGTGGATAATGGTTTTCGTTCGATATCTTATTAAATATTAAATAACTTTTGTATTGCTAGAAAACTGTCATTAAACATATTTTGGGGTGAAACTTCAAAAGACCGCGGGACAATATATCTTTAAACCAACTCTTCCAAAAGGGAAACTTGAATCCACCTTAACATCTAAAATCCTCACAGCTTGCATTTTCACTCTGTGCACAATTTTCAAAATTGTTTTAGTTAAAAAGGCAACGCCCCCTAATTTATCAGTACTTAACGAGCGTAGCTATGTACAAACAGAGTAAATCTGGGTAGTTTCAACGACAGTTGGCCGATGAAATCCGGAAATTTCCAGTTAGTCAACGTGTCAAGTTTGATTGAGTTCGGCAATTAAACGGCTTTTAGTTGGCGTCTCAACAAAATTATATAATTGGAAGTTGTCTGCAGTGGAATTAGCACATTCTGAGTTATTTTGGCTGCCGAAACACAACAGAACCTGTCTTGCGTTACAAGGTAGAAAAGGCCACGCAGGATCAGTACGGTAAGAAATGTGAAGTGCGGAAGGCTTCGACGAAATATATATTTCTAGCTTCATGAAATAAGAACCGACCAGCAAACATGATATAAGGCGAAGAGAAGCAAGCGCATGCGTGTGTGCAATAAACTTAACTACTTCTTTTCTTTGAATAGGCCCTATGCAGTATACAACGCGTTGTATTACCCACATCGCAGACAAACGTCCGTAATATTAACGAAACGAAGGATTTTAAGGCACCAAGTGAACTTTTTGATTTCTTTTGTGTAATTCTATTGGCTCTGAGAGGAACAAATGTTATCAAAATATATGAATGTTCCACCAGCATGTTCTAATATTTCCTCTGACCTATCTAAGTACATTGAGTTATCCTACGGAGAGACTAAGGGTGTTTGAAAATATTTTTTTCCCAGTGATGTATTGACAATCATTAAAACAACAAACCGAATCAAATTAAATTGCTAATGCTACGCTGGAATCGAATCGTGCAATCGACCCCCGGCAAGCTCGGTGGTCGAGGGACATCCCAGTAGTAGGCAGGAGGTCGTGGGTTCGAGTCCCGCCTGAGCAAAACCTATGATTTATCCCCATAAGCTTTCGGCAAGCACCGTAAAAAAACAGTGCTTGGAGACTTGTTTGGAATAACCAAACCCAACCCGTTGAAATTAACATCATCCCCGACGAAAATTGCATCCCCTGAAATATTCTGTAAAACTTGAGGCATCGTGTTGCTCGCTTAGAAACTATAAACGACTCATAAAAAAAAAATCGCATTCTTTCATCGGGGCTTCATTGTTCCATGTTTCAACAATATCATCAACGTATAGGCACAATCCTCCATTGATCAAGGGAATTGCCGCCAATGTCTGAATTTTGACAGAACACATCGTTTGTGACTATGCGAGTCTATCAATACAACATTCGCTCTCTGATCCTTGTGTGATATATTCTTAGAAGAGACTGATAATGACACCCCCCCCCCCCCCCCCCCCACACACACACACACACACACAAAAACGAACAAAAACATGCTGGGTAAAAGGCCGTTTATTATGGGCATTGAAACGGGTAATCAAACGGGCTGAAAAGAAGGTAAATAATGCAGTGGGGACCGGATTTCAATAATAATGAAGCGAAGGCAACTGGGATGGACCTACCATTCCGTGTAAGAAGGCTGATAACAATTGTGTAGATGAAACAACATCTCGCCCAATGGGACAGCTCAAAAGCCGTGTGTTTGGCGCAAACAATCCTCATGCTGATGCGGTCCTGTTTCGTCGTCCGCTCCAAGTGTTCACACGAGTTAGTTTCCGGATCGTATAATTCCAAGCTGTATGTGTTCGATGTCGGTGTACCGCATCCGGGTTTTCTGGGGTACGGGAGGCAATCATCAAGGCATCCGCGGAGCCACTCGTCCACAAAATCCACGCAGCGAGCCGGCATCAAAAGGTGTCGCGATGTGGAACCTGCAATGCGTGCCTTTGTCGTGCCGACAAGGCCGTGGGAGTTGAAGGGGTTCCTCACGGCGTGCTCTGGCAAGGACGGTCTGCTGGGCTGGCATAAACCTCGGGGCTCCTCTTGCTAGCTCCGAGTGGTGTGGGTACGGTGCAGCCCGGCCGCTTCCCCATTACGAACTGACTTTCCGCTTAATTGGGCTCCTTTTATCCCGCTCTGAACAGAGGGAGACACCGAGTCTAGACCCGTTTTTGGTCCGAGTGCCAGCATGTCACAGTGCTGGCGGCAGAGTCGCCGGCTCATCCAACTTCGCGGGGACACTTGTAACTTTTTTTGACAAATTGACGCACCCCTTGTCTCATCCCCTCACCACGAGCATGTATTAGCGGATCCGGAGTGGCGCATATTGTTTCCGGAAAATCTGTAGCATTACCAAGCATATTTTTCTTTTTTTGGCAGGGTTGAACGCTCGGGTCCGGGGAACCTCTAACCTTTGATTCGATAAGCCGTAGTAAACTAGTTGCCGTCGACCAAGAGGTCGCGCGGGGCGTTAATTTGATTAAAGACGGTTCAACCAACTGGATGATGATGTCATCATCGTTCCCCTGGATATGGCAACACCTATGAGCCGGATCAAGGGGCTTGGGTGGGGGATGGGGAAAGTGTCACAACTTCGAACTCAGCCTGCTTAGCTACCATATATTACATGTATAACATTACAAGCACATTACGAGTCACAAATAGAGGGATTAATTGTAAAGTTGTATGCCTAACCTTCCCTTCTACACAGAACGTCACTGTTCTAATGATTCACGCTTCTGCACACTCTAAAAACTCCCGGGTCAGTTTTTTGACCATTTTTCCGGGTCAAATAAAAATGACCATTTTCCGGGTCAGATTTCCTGGCTCAATGACGTCACTGCACTGCACGCTCTTCTGATTGGATACAAATGGTCACATGGTTTGCTAACGTTCTGCCGCGCGGCCATTTTGATTGTCAGCAGGACGAAGTCGACGATCGTGAAATTCCTAAAACAAAAATTTGCAGAATGGAATCTGAGTGATTACGAGGATGTGTTCCTAGGTATGTTAACTGTATTCTTCTTGTGACATTTTGTAGTACCGGCAGAGATGCCAAGGTCACACAAGAGCTGGGCGTATGATAGACAGTGCTAGCGGCAAATCTTAGCCGAAATTTAAAAACCGGAGTTAACTACGTGACGTGTATTACTTACTATGCCCAAAACGTAAACTCGTACCCCAGTCATTACGTACATGTATCCGAGCCAACTCGTACCCATGTCAACTCGCGATCGTACTTCCCTCTCTGTGGATGATTTAATATTCCATTAGGGAAAGATTTTACTTTAATATCCCACAAAAATCGGTAAGAAACAGCAAGTTTGTGTTTTCTGTGTTAGAATTTCTTGGCACCATGTAAAGCTAAAGACTAAAGTCACTCAAAGTTTTCACATACATGTTGATTTCTTCCTCATTTTTTACAGACTTTGCTGACATCTTGAAATTACAGGTTGTGCCACATGTTTAGACAGTTGCTATCAAGGAGGGTTGGTTATTTCCAAGATTTTGCTGTTCTTGACCGATTTTGGTGGGGTATTAAAGTAAAATCCTTCTGTTATACGTTCCCATTTCCGCATGCACATGAGGGTAGGCCCTACCGTGGGTACGAGTTGACGTGGGTACGAGTTGACATGGGGGGTACGATGGAGTTGACGTGGGTACGAGTTGACCCATTACCTGAAAAACAGCGGCGTCCGTAAATTGGGCAAAAAATCAACCGCATGTTCGTGGCGCACTTGAACAAATCCCAAGTAGCCTAAACATTTAATATTAAATTTCTTTAAAAATTACAAATTCTGATAGATCATCATTTATATCTCTATCATGTACCCAACTACAACTACATGTACATGTAGGCCTACAAGTTTGTCAGAAAATTATTTTCATATTTTGGGGCACATTTTAAAAGGGCTCATTGCGCATTTAAAAACAAATATTGGAAAATATTGCAAAAATCAATTTTGTCTGTAAACTGTAACTATAAGTGGTGCTTAAATTTAAGATTTTTGAAAGGGAATGTTTAGAACTTGATGAAATTCACTTAGGCCTACAAGTACAATATACTTCAGTGTAAAATTTGAGATTTTTTTATTTTTATTTTTATTTTAGAAGCCCAATTTCACCATAGTATCATAGGCTATTACAGCAAGAATTTAAATTTGATGCACCGTATGTACAAATACCGCTGCAAAATTTACCAAAAATATCCATCTGTTACTTATTTACATCCTCGCCTGGCATGCGCACTGTAAAGTGTCAGTCAAATTGGTCTAAATGTTCGAAAAAAAACGTGAAAAAAAATATGTTTTGCACTGAAGCGATGTTACAAACACCAAGCCGCTGTTTGGTATCCCAGCATACATAGGGGCTAGGTCAGGCGTGGGTCGGACAAGCCATGATTATTCAGATTAAATATAAAGTACAACAATAACAGCCACTTGATCCGCTGTATTTATATGCGCAATGTACATTTGTGCATCTGTGCATTATGTTGTAGCCATACTTCGGATTTCATCTGAAAAATCATGGCTTGTCCGACCCACGCCTGGGATATGCTGGGATACCAAACACCCGCTTGGTGTGTGTCACATCGCTTAAGTGCGGAATAGATTGTTTTCACCTTTTTTTTTTTAATTGGGACCGATTTGACCGACCATTCCTTGTGCGCAAGCAAGATGGATGAGGATGTAAATAACCAAGACGGATTTTTTGAGGCAGCAGTTTTTGTGTACACGGTGCATGAAAATTACGTTCTTGCTGTAGTAGCCCCTGGGAAAATTGTGCTACATGTATCTATGGGGCTGCGCTCTAGTAGGAGCCCCATACATGTAGTTCTGGGGGTGCACAGCAATAACGTATAGACGGAAAAATCAATGTGCACCACATCAGGGGCCGAACTAGGAAGTTCTAGCCCCACTAGTGGCTCGGATTTCTAAAATGTACAATGTACATGTACATGTACCAGGTACTACATGTACATGTACATGTACCAGGTACTACATGTACATGTATACTCGTACATGTAACTGGAGTGTACAACACAGGCTTTGTTAATTGTTTGGCCTTAGACCATCAGTATACATGTACGTTGCACTGTTTTACTTTGGTTTCAAATTTTTCCTTTGTTTTTACAGATAATGCATTGGATCAAGAAAGCTTTATGCTTCTTGATGTGAGCTTGGAGTCATTGAAGGAGTTGATTGTTTTAAGCACATTAACTTGTTTCTCAAGTAGGAGAATGTCTTCGGGTCCATCTTTCGTAGTACCTGTGAATTCAGACACCCTCGACCGGTATGCAGCTTTCATGATTTCGTTTTTGTTAAGTGTTCATTTCATATGGCAACTGACTTCTGCTCACAGTACATGTATGCAAGTTGTGTGCATCCAGAGTGTTTTAAGCACATTATACTTTTAGTTAACTGGTGGTTCCAGTATGGGCTCCTTGCTCTAGGGAGACCACTTGAAGTGACATTCGAGTACATTGCCGACAACGCCTTACATTCACGTGTAGATGATATGGCCTAGTGCGCTATCTGTGCGCAAACCAGTACGTGCATGCGATGTGTCCTATATATCAACAGGGCTTTCAAAGGTGGTAAACAAGCACCATGTCATGTTAGCACATGGAGCCATCTGAATAATCAACATCAAGAATTGTCAACCTCAAAAATAGTATCAAATCATTTTTACCATATGGAGACATTAGCTATGATAAACTGCTCTCTAAAACTAGAAATCTCTTGGGAAAAACTTTTTACCCATCTACATGTATACATGTAGTAATCTATATTGGTTGGTATGAGTAGTTGAAGGAAAAAAGTTGGTCAAGTGATATATTGTAGCGTCGACCGTGCGCGGGACTCTCGTACACCCTGAAAGAACACTCCGGCACACTTTGCTCAAGTTCTGAAGGGCTCTAGGCCGTTTATTCGGGTAGCAAAATACACAAGGCCTCACACAAAAATGGTGGAGGATCGCACTATGCTTGTTACTAGGGAAACGGGTCACTGCGCGTGCGCCGCACGCAACGGGCCTCCCCAGCCGACCAGCAGGGGCTCCGTTGCAACAGCTCCGCTGTGGGACCGTGCTGGTGCCCTCTACCGGCCGGTCAGCTGGGGCTCCACCGCAACGGTTCCGCTAGTGGTGCCGTGCTAGCGCCCTCCGCCAAGCGCCGGCACCGGCGCTACATTGCCCCCCGCGAAGACCTTTGTTCGTCCCCGAACAAGACAACCAGCACCGATGACCGGACGCCCAGGAAGGCCCGAGCCGGACGGCGCCCGCAGTGACCACCAAAACACACAAAAAAAAAAAAAAGGGGGGTTACACAAAAGTCCAGGGGGGGAAGGGAAAACAACATCCAGTTCAGCTGGTAGGTGGAGGCTGCCGTTGGACTTTCGTCTGCCGGAACAGTTCCTCCCAGAAGCGACGTGGTACGTTCCGAATGGGGTGGTCGGGAGAAGCGTTCCGAGGGGCCGCGGTCCCCCGACCGGCTGGGAGACCCCGGGACCTGGTGACTCCCTTGCCGAGTGAGGCGTGGCGGTGAGGGCGACCGCCCCGCGCGTGGTGTGGTAGCGTGGGGGGGCTGTTCCGGGTGGTTACGGCCACCCCGGTGGGACGTCGGCGGCGGAGGGGGTGGAGCGGCGTCCATCTCCTCGTCGCTGGCGTGGACGTCGAGTTCGTCGACCTCCGCACCCACCGATCCCACAAAACTCCCCGCACAATAGTGGTGATGTCGCTCCCGGACGTCCCTCCTATAGAAGGTCCTTCCGCACCCCCGGGCACAAGCGTAGGGACATTCGGGGTGGAGTACCCTGCACGCCGTCCGGAGGTGCCTCCGGAGATTATGGCGCTGGTTGAACGTCCTGTCGCAGTGGGGACATCTCACCTGATCCATCCTGCAGGGGGGAAAAGAAGGAAGGTCAGTTAGGTGGAGGCAATATCGACTGGGACAGATAATTCTCCGTCCGGCCCTAGTGACTCTGCCGGTAGCCGGTTCCGATGGCGTAGGAGGTGCCGGCTCGCCTTCCCCCGCCGCCTCGCCGGCCACTTCGCCGGACTCCGGTTCCGTCCCGCTCGGCTCGTCGGGGGTCGTCGCCGTCGTCTCGGCCGGTGGTGGTGTCCCCTCCCCGTAGGGAGTCGGGGCCATCCCGGGGTCTTGACCTTCCCCGCTGTTCGCCTGGTCGTCCGGGGCAGCTTCGTTCGCCGGGTCCGATAATGGGACCCCCGATCGGTCCGGTGTCCCCGGCGGTCCCTCCGTGGTGGTACTGCCTTCTTCCGCCCGAGATCCCCGAGTGGTACGCTCCCACCAGCCCACATCGGCGTCGCCCAGGTATGGTTTCAGCCGGTTGTAATGGATCACCTTGGCTTTAGCCCGAGGGGACTTCTGGACCCGGTAAGTGACGTCGTCCATTCTCTTCGTCACCACGAACGGTCCGTCCCACCAACACTGCAGCTTGGGCGTGCGACCCACTTTCTTGGCGGGGGTGTACAGCCACACCGGTTGGCCTAGCTCATACCCAGCCCCTTCGGCCCGACGGTCGTACTGTCGTTTCTGGTAGGTCTGGCTGCTCTGTAGGTGACGCCGGGCGAACTCGTGGGCACGCTCCATCTTCCTCCTCAGCCCATCCACGTAGTCGGGTACTACCACGCGTGCCGATCGCTCTTCCGGGAGCCCCACCACGAGGTCCAGGGGGAGCCTGACTTCCCGGCCGAGCATGAGCAGGTTCGGCGTGAGTTTGGTGCTGTCGTGTTGAGAGGAACGGTACGCCATCATGACATACGGCAGGTGTTCGTCCCAGTCGTCCTGGTTCTCGTCGACGAACAGGCTCAGCATCGTCTTGACCGTGCGGTTAAACCGCTCCACCATCCCGTCTGACTGGGGGTGGAACGGCGTAGTACGGGTCTTTTGAATGCCGAGCAGCCTACAGACTCCCTGGAACAGTCCGGCTTCGAACTCCCTCCCCTGATCCGTATGGATTTCTAGGGGGGTGCCGAACCGCGTGACAACCTGTTCGACGAGGACCCTGGCGACGGTTTCTGACGTTTTGTCGGGGATGGGAAAGGCCTCCACCCACTTCGTGAAGTAGTCAGCGACCACCATGATGCCCGTGTTCCCGGCCCTCGTCTTCGGAAGTCTGCCCGTCAGGTCAATTGCCAGGCGCTCCATCGGGGCCCCTACTAAGTATTGTTGGAGTGGGGCCTTCCGGGGTCTGGGAGGCGACTTCTTCGAGCCACACTTGTGGCACTTCCGACACCACTCTTCCGCCTGGCGTTGCATCCCTCTCCAGTACACGGAGGCCTGCTTCAGTCGTGCGACCGTCCGGGCGACCCCCAAGTGGCCCGAGGTTCTGTTGTCATGGACCAACCTCATGACGTCCTCCACCTTCCCTTTTGGGACCACGACCTTCCACGTCGGGGGTCCCCCGCCGGGCTGTTCCCATCTTAGCTGTAGGACCCCACGGGCCAGCCGTAGCCTTTGCCACTTGGCCCACCAGAACTTGGTACCCTCGTCCAGCGCCGAGACATCCGTCCAGCCGGGTCGGGGGACCGCCTCCTCCAGCCACTGCATGAGCTTGCCCAGTTCGGGGTCGCTGCGTTGCTCCCGCGCCAGTTCCTCGGGGTCCCATGTCTCCAGGAGTTGTTCTGAGGCAGTGGCCCGTTTCCGTCCGGACTCGCCGACAGCTCCCACCAGTCCGTCCACTTGTGCCTCCCCGGTACTACTCTGGCCCTCCCCGGTGTAGCATTCCTGGCCCTGCTCTCTTGACCGTCCGCACTGGCCACACGGGATCCTGGAGACGGCGTCGGCGTTGATGTGTTTCTTGCCCGCTCGGTGCTCGATGTCAAATTCGTAACACCCCAGCCTTTGGATCCATCTGGCCACCTGTCCTTCGGGTTCGCGGAAGTTGAATAGCCACCGTAAGGAGCCGTGGTCCGTTCTGAGCAGGAAACGCTTGCCCAGGAGGTAATGTTTGAAATAATGGATGAAGTGGACCGCGGCCAGCAACTCTCTCCGTGTGGTGCAGTAGTTGCGCTCGGCCTTGGACAAGGCGCGGCTGCCGTAGGCAATCACCCTTTCCCCATCATCCCCTTCCTGTGACAACACCGCTCCAATGGTGCAGTGGCTGGCGTCCGTGTCCAGGATGTAGCGACGCTCCGTGTTCGGGTACCGTAACACCGGCGTCGTAGCCAGCGCGTCCTTGAGGTGCTCAAAGGCCGACTGACAGGAGCTGGACCAGGCAAAGGTCTTCTGACTCTTGTTGGTAAGGGCGTGGAGGGGACGAGCGATCTCGGCGAAGTCTGCGATGAAACGTCGGTAGTACGACGCGAGGCCCAGGAAGCTCCGGACTTGGGTCAGGTTCGCCGGCTGTGGCCACTTCCTGATGACGGTGACTTTTTCGGGGTCTGTGCTCACCCCTTCGGCTGAAACCTTGTGGCCCAGGAAGGACACTTCCGTCTTGAACAGATCGCATTTTTTTGGTTTCAGCTTCAACCCCGTGGCCCGGAACCGGCCCAACACGGTGGCCAGCCTCTGATAGTGTTCCTCGAAGTCGGACCCCCACACGATCACGTCGTCCAGATAGACCACCGCTATCTGCCACTGAAGTCCCCTCAGCACCCGCTCCATTAGCCGTTCGAATGTCGCTGGAGCGTTGCAGAGCCCGAATGGCATTACTGTAAATTGGTACAAGCCGTTCTGCATGCCGAAGGCCGTCTTCTCTCGGTCCCCCTTGTCCAGGCCGACCTGCCAGTATCCGCTGGCTAGGTCGAGTGTGCTGAACCACTTCGCCCCGTCCAGGGCGTCCAAGTTGTCCTCGATTCGGGGGATGGGGTACGCGTCCTTCAGCGTCACCTCGTTGACCTTGCGATAGTCCACGCAAAATCGAATGGAACCGTCCTTTTTTTTTACAAGGACGACCGGTGACGACCAAGGACTATTGGACGGCTCCACAACACCCTCCTGCAACATCTGTTCAACTTGCTTCTCTGCCTCCCGCCGCTTGTGCATGGGTAGTCTCCTTGGCGGCTGGCGTATGGGGTTGGCTGCTCCGGTGTCGATCGCATGCTGGGCCAGGTTCGTCCGACCGAGCTTGCCGTCCGGGCCCGTGAACGCTTCCGAGAACTCCGTCAGCAATTCTGCCAACCGGGCATGCTCGGCCGGACCGAGGTTCACCGCGCCCCGGTCCAAGAGGTCTCCGAGATGAGCCGGCACTTCCGTTCGGACACTCGCTGGGGGGGAAAAAGAATGCCCGGTAGCCGTTCTCGGCCGTCCGTCGCCAAGTTCCATCACGTCAAAGTCGTCCATTGGCGAAAATAAAGCCAGGCGACTCCCTTTGTAAACGGTGACGGGGTCGGTCGTCGGGTTGAACACTCGGATCGGCACGGTCCCATTCCCAGTATCGACCAGGCCCGTGGCGACCGCAATCTGACAACTGTCCGTGGCCCCCAAGTTCGGGTACACCATCCCGACTCCCATCCGTGGCCCAGCAGCCACTCCGCCCGCGATAATCGCCTCGTGACCTGCCGGTACCACCATATTCTCCATCACCTGTACCCTGGCCACCATCGGCCGCCGTCGGGAACCCTCCAGGGGAACGGCCTCCCCGTCGACCACGACTACGCCATCCCCCCATCGCCATTCGCAACGGTATCTTGACAGGAAGTCGATCCCGAGTATCACGTCTGGCTCTATATCGGCCACCGTACAGGCGTGGTTCAGAAGTTGACCCCCGACCTGCAGTTTGAAGTCGGCCACCCCCCTCGCTGGCATGGAGCTCCCGTCTGCCATTCTCAGGGCCGGCGCGGAACGAAGGAGTCTCGGCCTCTCCGTCTCATCCAAGGTGCCATAGACCCTCTCGGACAACAAGCTTACCGCCGCCCCGGTATCAAGGAGGAGGCGCACGGATATCCCGGCGACCTTGCCCGTGATGTAGTTCGCACTGGTCACTCGGGCTGGAGCCGCCGGCTCTCCGCTTGGGGCCTGGCATCTCGGCGTTGTCCCCGTCGGTCCTCGCTGCCGGTCGGAAGCAGACTTCCGCTTGGGGCAGTACCGTCGTATGTGCCCGAACTCGTGGCATCCGTAGCACTCCACCCGGGGGCGGGCGGCCTGCACATCCCCAGTCCCGGCGGCAGGCCCGGGCTCCTCGGCTGGGGGCTGAGTTACTAGCCGGACGTCCTTGGTCCCTGACCTCCCCTTCTGGCGCGCCTGTGCCTCGAGGAAGGCCTCCATCTCGGCCGCAAGGGCGACTGCCTCGGTCAGAGTTGCCGCCCTCCTAGAGAAGATGTGGCGTTGCAGCTGTTCGTTCCCCAGGGCGTTGCGAAACGCCTCCACCGCCAGATCTTCACGGGCCTGCGTGGGCAGCTTCGGGTAGCTCTTGTAAATTAGTCTTCGAATCGACTGTCCCAAGCTGCCGAGTGACTCGTCGCGGCCTCTCAAGCGCATCGACAACTGCACCCGGTGTAAGGGGATCTGGGCAGCCACCCCGAACCGTTGTTCGAAGGTCTCGAGGATGGAGGCATATTCCGTTCGCCCCTCCGGCGCCATATCCGCAAGTGCCTCTTGGGCCGTGCCCCTCAAATGAGAAGCCAGGAACATCGCCTTCTCGGCCTCGCTCCAATGGTTGACTGCCGCGACGCTCTCGAAGTGGATCAGGTAATCGGACCACGACGAGCCTCCGTCGAACCTGTCGGGAAACATCATTGGCCTCCGACCCCCCGGGTCGGAAGGTCCCGCTGTCCCCCTTCTCATCCCGGGTGGTGGTGTTGGCATGTCCCCCGCTCGTCCGGCGGCACCGCAGGTGCCAGGGGTAGTCTGTGCCCCCTTGGTGGTGGATGGTGCCTCGGTCCCGCATGGGGGCTCCGTGTGGTGCCACCCCGCGATCCCGGGTCCCCCCTCCCGACTGGGCTGTCTCACTCCATTGACTTCCACGCGGAGTGGTTCTCCTCCATAGACTCCCGTGCGGATTGCCTCCGCGCCATTGACTCCCACGCGGAGTGGCTCTCCTCCATAGACTCCCACGCGGAGTGGCTCCGCGCCATTGACTCCCACGCGGAGTGGCTCTCCATTGACTCCCACGCGGAGTGGTTCTGCGCCATTGACTCCCACGCGGAGTGGCTCTCCATTGACTCCCACGCGGAGTGGTTCCCCATTGACTCCCACGCGGAGTGGCTCTCCATTGACTCCCACGCGGAGTGGCTCTCCCCCATAGACTCCCACGCGGAGTGGCTCCACGCCATTGACTCCCACGCGGAGTGGCTCTCCTCCATAGACTCCCACGCGGAGTGGCTCTCCATTGACTCCCACGCGGAGTGGTTCTACGCCATTGACTCCCACGCGGAGTGGCTCTCCTCCATAGACTCCCACGCGGAGTGGCTCTCCCCCATAGACTCCCACGCGGAGTGGCTCTCCATTGACTCCCACGCGGAGTGGCTCTCCATTGACTCCCACGCGGAGTGGTTCTCCATTGACTCCCACGCGGAGTGGCTCTCCCCCATAGACTCCCACGCGGAGTGGCTCTCCATTGACTCCCACGCGGAGTGGCTCTCCTCCATAGACTCCCACGCGGAGTGGCTCTCCATTGACTCCCACGCGGAGTGGCTCTCCCCCATAGACTCCCACGCGGAGTGGCTCCACGCCATTGACTCCCACGCGGAGTGGCTCTCCTCCATA
This sequence comes from Hippasteria phrygiana, assembly GCA_037893225.1. Lineage (NCBI taxonomy): Eukaryota > Metazoa > Echinodermata > Asteroidea > Valvatida > Goniasteridae > Hippasteria > Hippasteria phrygiana. The sequence goes on from JAZGUH010000182.1 coordinate 1,439,978, forward strand.
GACTCCCACGCGGAGTGGCTCTCCATTGACTCCCACGCGGAGTGGCTCTCCATTGACTCCCACGCGGAGTGGCTCTCCATTGACTCCCACGCGGAGTGGCTCTCCATTGACTCCCACGCGGAGTGGTTCTACGCCATTGACTCCCACGCGGAGTGGCTCCACGCCATTGACTCCCACGCGGAGTGGCTCTCCTCCATAGACTCCCACGCGGAGTGGCTCTCCATTGACTCCCACGCGGAGTGGCTCTCCTCCATTGACTCCCACGCGGAGTGGCTCTCCATTGACTCCCACGCGGAGTGGCTCTCCATTGACTCCCACGCGGAGTGACTCTCCATTGACTCCCACGCGGAGTGGCTCTCCATTGACTCCCACGCGGAGTGGCTCTCCATTGACTCCCACGCGGAGTGGCTCTCCATTGACTCCCACGCGGAGTGGTTCTACGCCATTGACTCCCACGCGGAGTGGCTCCACGCCATTGACTCCCACGCGGAGTGGCTCCACGCCATTGACTCCCACGCGGAGTGGCTCTCCTCCATTGACTCCCACGCGGAGTGGCTCTCCATTGACTCCCACGCGGAGTGGCTCTCCATTGACTCCCACGCGGAGTGGCTCTCCATTGACTCCCACGCGGAGTGGCTCTCCATTGACTCCCACGCGGAGTGGCTCTCCATTGACTCCCACGCGGAGTGGCTCTCCATTGACTCCCACGCGGAGTGGCTCTCCATTGACTCCCACGCGGAGTGGCTCTCCATTGACTCCCACGCGGAGTGGTTCTACGCCATTGACTCCCACGCGGAGTGGCTCCACGCCATTGACTCCCACGCGGAGTGGCTGGCCACACCGGCACCGTTGAGGGGGCTCTACTGTTACCGTCATGGGGCGTGTAGGCTGGGGAATCCCCGTTGCGCCAGGGCCTGCCCTGGTGGTCAGTTCCTCGTGGCTCCCGGTGCTCACGCCGGTGTAGAAAATGTGGGGTGTCTCTGGACGACCCCCCGCTGCGTCGGCAGACGCGGCGTGACCGCGCTCCGTGTGGAGCGGCGTATCCGCCCCGCCGCCATACCCAGCACGGCGTGGTCCCTCCCGGTGTCCCCCGCTGGGCGTACTGGTGCAAAACCCAAAGGCCCCCTCCATGCAAGGCTCCGCCCCCGCGAACGCGGCCCGACGGCGTTCCGAGTGGAACGCAGCGTTTGCCTCGCCGCCGTGTACGGCGCAGGGCGGCCCCCCGCGAGGCCCCCCATCGGGCGCACCGGTGTGAAACTCACAGGCCGTCTCCACACGAGGCTCCGCCCCCACTGCCCCAGCGAACGCGGCTCGGCGGCGTTCCGTGTGGAACGCAGCGTCTGCGCCGTCGCCGTGCGCAGCACCGGGCGGCCCCTCGCGGGGTCCGGCGTTCGACACGCCGGAATAAGGGTCATGGGTTGTCCCACAGTGAAGCACCGTCCCCGCCACACCGGCCAGTGCGACTCGGCAACGTTCCGGGTGGAACGGAGCGTCTGTCACCCCGACGCCAGCGGCGTGGGACGGCCCACTGAGGGACTCATAACTAGTCTGGGGGGAATCGATGCAAATGCGACATGGAATGTAACAAATTCGCCCCCCCTGATCTATCATCTCAGGCTTCATTTTCTCCCCGTCCTCCCACATGAGAGATTCCGATCCCGATGACCCCCCAGTCTCCCTCTTATCCCGAGGAAGACTCCCTTGATTATCCCTCAAAAAGGATTCTAATTCGCTCAAGGTAACGAACGGTCCGCCATTCCTATCTCCCGATTGGCCTGCGTCGTGTGGAGCTATATCCCCGTCTGTGTCCGCGCCGTGTGGCGAGTCGGACACCAGACTGTCCCTACCCGGTGGATTCATGCCGCAAGAACTTGAGGTTTTACCTGATTTGCTCTTTCCTGGTATCCCACCGCTGCCACCAATGTAGCGTCGACCGTGCGCGGGACTCTCGTACACCCTGAAAGAACACTCCGGCACACTTTGCTCAAGTTCTGAAGGGCTCTAGGCCGTTTATTCGGGTAGCAAAATGCACAAGGCCTCACACAAAAATGGTGGAGGATCGCACTATGCTTGTTACTAGGGAAACGGGTCACTGCGCGTGCGCCGCACGCAACGGGCCTCCCCAGCCGACCAGCAGGGGCTCCGTTGCAACAGCTCCGCTGTGGGACCGTGCTGGTGCCCTCTACCGGCCGGTCAGCTGGGGCTCCACCGCAACGGTTCCGCTAGTGGTGCCGTGCTAGCGCCCTCCGCCAAGCGCCGGCACCGGCGCTACAATATACACCATGTTTCTATGAAAGTATCAAATGAATTAACCAGAGGGAACTTTCTTTTCAGATCAAAAAAAGGAACCTGGCCCTGACGTGTGAAGGGGAAAAAGACTGTAGCTGTGCAAGTGTGGATGAGGCCATCGGGTCCTTCATTGATGTTCATCCGGTAAGAATGCAATTGATTTAACCCTAACCCTCCAAGGCATTTTAGCTAGAACCCTGCCAGATACATCAGATTGTATAGTTTTGCAAATTGACTTTTGTGCAGAGTGCAGCAAAGTGGAGCTGTCGGCACAGATGCACTGTGCTGTCCCTGGCAGGGTTAAGCCCGGTTCATACTTCATGCAAATGCGTATGCGAAGCGAATTCGTTAAGGTAACGGGATACATCACAATGAAACTTAAATTGTTGACGTCATGAAATTCGCTTCGCATTCACATTCGCATGAAGTATGAACCGGGCTTTAGGGTTAAGAAGTGCGTTGGGGGTTATGTTATGCTGATTTTAAACTTGAAAAGCAATCTAATGAAATGCTTGGTTGGTATGTTGCCTGTCAGCAATCAACATTCAGGTGACTGATGGGCATGACGTCACTAGACAGACACATCATCTATAGCCACATGTGTGCAGATTTCCGTCTTTCTCTTTTAAGAAAATATGTGGGTAGTCAAGTTAGCTGGTCTGTCAATGTTTACTGAAGTTTTATATCAAGTCGAGACTAATTTTTGTGGTAAACAGCCAAGTTGTCCAATGTCCATCTGTTCTTAACAGTTTGCGTCGGATGACCAGTTAACACGCAAAAGTTTTGCGGTACTCAAAACGGATGACTGTTAACACGCACTCGATCGAGGCCGGGAATATTTGTCAGCAACCCACTTGCCCCGAGCAAGGCTGGAAACATCAGGGTGTGCTACCTGCAGATGATGGCCTGAACATGTTTGGCACCCAGGCCCGTGAAAAATAATCCCGCGGCTGGGTCCGGCAATGTCAAAATAAACCCAGTCTGAACTGGTTAACAATGATAGAAAACAAGCAATGCTGGTCAGTATGTTGTTTACATGAATCGTTTTCTTTGTTTTCCCTCCTAATGTAGATTGGATCAAGCCATCCCTACCTATCTGGAGAAGGTTAAACAGTGAACCTTTCCTTCTGGCACTCGGCGAGGCTTTGGATCCTGAGCAAGTGTTTGTGGTCGTACAAAGCAGAGCCATACAGGCAAGCTCGCTACTCAAGGGAGTAGACATCTGCTTCAAACTTTACTACATTCTGGACATATGCTTCCCATGGCAGTCTGCAACTACTTGGGAATTTATCCAAAAGGTGCTATATCAAATGGGGAGGGTCAAAGATATACCTCAGGATATATAACATCCTTTAGAGCTTACCTCAAATGTAAGCAGTCTGGCCCAAAGAGGAACACGTTTAAATAGTGTAAATCACTGTAATTGGCACATTTTCATCAAAAATCAAATTTAAATATGTTTTAAAAATCACATCTTTCAGTCAATTCACCTTTGCATTTCACACCTTTCTAAATTCAATTCTGGGATTTCATTGAAAGTTCCAAGCTCACATCCTTTATTAACAGCTGGCCAAAATCCATGTGAATTTGGTGAAAATTGAGATGTAAATTTGGCCAAGAAGCTAGACACTGCATGGATGTTATTTGGCAAAGAGTGAAAACAAGATGAGAGTTCAAGTAAATCTTACAAATACATACACATAAGTTCCAATTTAAATCTTGAAAACTCGCGTCCATTTTGAATGTAAATTCACATCTTTCCCATTTAAAAGAATGAAAACAAAAATAATTTATATGAATTTCCTTAACAGTGATATGAATTTTCCAGAGCAATAAAATACATGCTTCCATGTAATTGTATGCATACTGAAGAATGTTTCCTGTTTTTCTTTCAGGTAGTTCTATGCATGTAAAATTCCCAACCCAAGGTAAGCATGTGTTCTTGGCTCATCAAAACTTAATTCCTCATAGAATTCATGAAAAGCGTTTTTGACTTTCGTGTGTAATTTAGCTTGTTGTACAGGCCAATTTTGCAGCCAATGCCCATTGAACACATGCTTATTTCATGGCCCAGTGAACATTTGATTGTGTCATGTATTGTATTACTGTCAAAAAGGCTAGTTGAAATGGATCAGTGCATGTGACCCCACTAGAAACACTATATATGACCCAGAAATAGGTCAGTTCTTATGACCCTTTTCCGGGTCAACAGGTCATTTTGACCCGGAAAGGGTTGTACCAAATTAAACCCGGATTCCGGGTCAGATATGACCCGGAACCACCAGTTTTGACCCGGAAATGGGTCAGCACCTGTGACCCGGGTTACGGGTCAATATGGCTCGACCCAACTTTCCGGGTCATTTTGACCCGGAAAGGGTAGTACCAAATAGAACCCGGATTCCGGGTCAGATATGACCCATTCCGGGTCAAATCTGACCCGGGTGTTTTTAGAGTGCAGTCCCACGTATCAGCCACTCGTATCCAGTTCTCGTCAGTCATGGTGCAATGACCCGCGTATGTAATCATGTGGCGCGCATTTACTGCCTTTGTACAAAATGTCTCAAAGTGCTTCAAATTACCTCTGGCCATCAAGTCACGAGATCAGTCTTCGCGCAGCAGTTCTTTATGCAATCTGTTCGTAACTCTCACAGGTATACTCGTACTCGACTCCTGGTAGAGGAAATTATGATAAAGCCTCTTGCTCATGAACACAGGCACCATGATGCAATTGGAGGGTTCGAACCCACGTAGGCCTATCACTGAAACAACACTCCAGAAAACAATCATCTGCCTACAAGCTAAAACACTGTCAGGTTTGATGTACATGCAAGAGGTCACTGAAAGATGATAGTTAAAGTTAGTACATGTATACAACATTTGCAAACATAAACAAATACTGAATTACAAAATACCATACCAGACTGTCAGTATAGCAGTCTCAAGCATCCTGTGAAATCATGGCACCTGGTGTGCTGTCGTTTTCAAGAAAAGTGGAAATTTATATCGTTTTCCAACGATTGTCGACCGACAATCGTTGGAAATAGTCTAGTTTCCCGACCAGATAATTCCCTGACTACAAATTGCTCCGATTTTTGATAAAGTAGGGTCAGGGAATCAGACTACTAAAACAGAATTTGTTTCTCTCTTTTTTCCCCCAGCATCTACAGTGCCAGCTATAGGGGCCACATCACAAGAAAAAAAAAACTATATAATTGTGATGCTTTTGGTCTTTGCCAATGGGCGGTGTGGGGGGGGGGGGGGGGGGACCTGGCCCCTCCATTCCCCGTTACCGACGGACCTGCATATGTATCCCTTTGATGTATTTTTTTCTTGTCTTTTATAGCCCACACCTTGAGTGGTCTTTTGGCCTTGTTTTGGACTATACCCATAACAAATCTAATTATGGAAGATACATCTTGTCAATAATAAGTATAGGTTTTCCAGCACATTTAAGAACTTTTTTCATTGAAGTTCATAAACGGTCAACTTCAATTTCGTCTCGAAGATTCATGACCTTGCATATTCCATGTTCAATTTCGTCTTTGGTTGCTCATGTTCGCACTTTGTCCAAATAATTTCATATATTTGCCATACTTTTTGGTGAAAGACAATTCAAATTCGTCGTCCGCAGTTGCCTAACGTACGATAGATGAAGCAATTTCGTTATTTTGCAATCAATGTCATATAAATTGCATTTAAATTCGCCACATGATGTTATTCTATCTTAGGTATTTTTACATTTTCATACTTTAATTTCTTCTTAAACATGTTTACTTAATTTTTGGTGTGTCTGACTAGTATTTTTCTTGTATAGCGTAGGTCTATAACCTTAAATGAGCATTTATCATGTCTATTAATGTGCATAATTTTATGCGTCAACAACTGGAAGAAATAAGGTCTCTACACATGCAAATAAAAATGCTTACTCTCGATTTCATGCAAGAAATAGGTAGGCTTATACTTATGAAAAGAAAATGTATTCATATTTTCACATCTTTCAGAAACAGTCAATTTAGTTCTTCTTCTTGTCCTTTGGATTGGTTGTTCAACCTTCAATTTCTTGTCTTGCAATACCCCGTGCCAAATACGTCTGTGCATGGTTGTAACCAGCGTGCGCATTTGTCTGGAGTGATGACATCTATGTTATCTTCAACTACTTCTTGCAGATGTCTTGCTTGCCAAGCTTGAAGATTCACACCAGCTTCTCTGGCAGCAGCAACGTCACCAACTCTAGCTTGTTCACAAAGCTATTTACAACCAGACTATCCGATGAATTTGAGCGAACAATTCTTAAAATCCATTGTCAGAAAAGACAGGAACCGACATGGTGGTGGGGTTGCCATGTACATCCGAAACAATTTAACTTTCACTCGTCGTGAGGATCTTGAAACAGATGATGTCGAGTGCATATGGGTTGAAATTAAGTGTAAACAAAGACAGCCTGTGCTTATTAGTTCTATTTATAGGCCACCTTCAAGCTCTGTTGAATTCATTGATAAACTAAGTGATATTATTAATAAGGCCTCCTGTGAATGTAAAGAAATTATTGCAACTGGGGACTTTAATTATGATGTTTCAGTTGACGATGATAGTATGAACTCAAACTCAATTATTTCTTGTTTTGGTTTATTCCAATTGGCGCAACTCATACATGACTCAACACGGGTCACTGAGTCCACTCAAACAATAATCGATCTCATTTTCAGCTCCCATCCAGAGCTAATAAAGGAATGTGGTGTATTACCAGTCCTAATCAGTGACCATTATCTTGTTTATGGTCAACATAGTTGGAAAACACCAAAAATTAAAGGTCGCTCAATAAATTTTCGATGTCTTACAAATATAGACAATGATGCATTTCAAGACGACCTCCTTAATGCACCATGGCAAGATGTACTAGACTTTTATGATGTTGATGAAGCGTGGTGCAAATGGCACTCCATATTTATGAGTATTATTAACTTTCATGCACCAATCAAAACTAAACGTATTCGGGGTGCCTCTTTACCTTGGCTCGATTGCGAAATTCTTAAACTTATGAGACAGCGGGATCGTGCACACAAAATCGCAAAACGCTCAGGCTCACAGATCGATTGGGACTCTTACAAAAAGCTGCGGAACAATGTAACTAATAAAATCCGCACTAAGAAGAGTGAATACTATACATCAGCCATAGAAGAAAATAAAAGCAATTCATCTATGCTATGGAAAAAGCTAAAGGAGGTACTTCCTAAGAAACAGAAAATTGCTCCAAATTCTATCACTTCCCCAAATGGAGAAAATATTGACGATCCCACTGACATTGCTGATACATTAAATGAACACTTTTCTACAATAGGAAAACGTACAGCTAGAAATTGCCCATCGGGCGAACTTGAAAACAATGATACCTACGCCTCTATCGTTGATTCTCTGGATGAACTTGAAGAATGCACTGTACCTAATATTACGGAAGAGTTCGTTCAAAAGCAAATATCATCCATGTCGGTTGGGAAAGCAACAGGTCCGGATGGCATCAGTGTTAAAATGATTAAAATTGCTTCCCCTTATATTACTAAATCTTTAACTTATATTTTTAACCTCTCCATAAGATGCGAGCAATACCCTAAAGATTGGAAACACGCCTTGGTAACACCAATTCACAAGGGAGGAGATAAATGTAGTACAAGTAATTATCGGCCTATTTCTATACTGCCAATTATCTCAAAGATTCTAGAAAGATGGGTGCACTCGGCAGTATATAACTACCTCGATGATAACAATTTGTTACCTAGTTGCCAATCGGGATTTAGACCCTTACACTCAACTGAAAGCACTCTACACGATTTAACAAACAAGCGTTTTGAGGCTATGGAGCAAGGTAAAGTTACAGGTAGCGTGTTCATAGATCTCAGTAAAGCTTTTGATTGTGTGGATCATGTAATCCTACTAGGCAAATTGAAGAAGCTGAATTTGTCATCTTCTGTAATTAATTGGTTTAAGTCGTACCTATAGGCGGTCGTAGTCAGTCTGTAAATATTAAGGGCACAATATCGAAGGTCTTGCCCATAGACATAGGCGTTCCACAAGGGTTGATCTTAGGGCCACTTTTATTCATTGTTTATAGTAGTGATTTTCCATCTTGTATACCCCAAAATTGCAATTTATTTATGTATGCAGATGACTCTACGTTAACGTGTAGCTCCTCTAGTATTAACGAAATAGAAAGGAACTTAAATGTAGCTCTTGCTAGCAGTGTTGTAGTCAAGGCCACAACCTCCGAGGCCGAGGCCAAGACCGAGGCCACAACCTCCGAGGCCGAGACCGAGGCCGAGGCCACAACGTCCGAGGCCAAGGCCGAGGCCGAGGCCACAACGTCCGAGGCCAAGGCCGAGGCCGAGGCCGGCTACTAAACACGTAATAAACTAATAATCCACTCAATCAAGGTTAAAGGCAGTGTGCATGATTGGTCATTGTTGCAATTTTCAGAAATGGGCGGATTTGGAGGTTAGTATTTTATAGGAAATATCGTTCCACTGACCTGTTCATAAGTTTTGCGTTGTTGGATGGCGAGAAAAACGAGAGAAAAACGGTGCTCGTTTTCAACCGTCGGGCGGATGATAGCCTTTAGTCAAGACGCGCGTGGCTACCTGGACACGTGACGCGCCCCGAATGCCAGCATGTCCGGGGCGCGCCACTCGTCCGGGTAGCCACGCGCGCCTTGACTAAAGGCTACAGGGCAGTTTTCCAACGATTGAAAACAATATAAATTTCCACTTTTCTTGACAACGACAGCACACCTGGTGCTATCATTTTACACGATGATTGAGACTACTATTAACTTACAGGCTAGTAAGGTATTTCGTAATAATTCAGTAAAAACAAATTAGAGGATTACCAATCGTGTACACTACCTTCATTGTTGGGTTTTTTATTTTATTTTCAAGTCAATGGCAGGTTCCTCAAAGGATATGTTCATTGCATTTCAAGAACATAAGGGTCTCCAGCATCTGTTGGGATATATTTGCACGGTGGGGCCTCATAATAATCCCTCCTCTGCTAAAAATGCACTCCACTGGAGCACTGCTGGCTGGAACATAGTCTTGGGCCCAAGACCCTTGTGTTGTTATTTCGGAGGCGCCCGCGCGCCAGATTCACTAACGTTGTGTCCTCGAAATCCCGGCTTCGTACGTGCGTTCCGGCCTCACGCATGCGTAGTTTACAAAATGCAGCCGAATCCGCAGCCGGTGTTTGTCAAACGTGCACGATTTTGGATCGCCACAAGGGTCTTGGATAAGTTGGCAGGCAATTCTTAACTTTTTCTTTACTTTTCGACGATTCTCCCTCGCTTTTCCGAGGGATCCAATCAGTGACCGAGTTTGAGCCTTATCATAAATTATTCATTACACGCAAATACATAGGACATGACGAGGCATCATGACCATTGATCTGCAGCCGCGCGCGTCACATGCGCGTGCACGCATGTCGGACATAAACCACGAATGTGATTGGTCAGAACACCATCGGGCGACGCTCACTGGATCGGTCTATTGCATAACCGTCCATCATTATCACAGTCCACAGTCTGGTCGCGCCCCCGAAATGCCAATTTATCAAAGACTTTATCAAAAATCTTATCGCGCTGTCGGCCTATTGCAACTACACAGTACCTGATCGCGCTGCCTGTGCATTGCAACTGCGAAAGTACAAAAGTACAATAGTAACGTCTTGGAACAAGACTAGCTGGAACAGAGAGGACAGTCTTTGCAAGGGCATGCAGTTATGGGTACATAGACTAGTAGACATGTGACAGGCTTCGCGTTGCGCGAGCACGCGTGAATAACAGGTTGGTTCCCTCAACTTCACTGCCGGCCATTATGATTATCGCTTTAACGTTCACTCGTTCAGGGCCGAGTGGTGGACCAGGAACCAGTCTATAGCGGGAGTAGACTGATTATGTAACCAAAAAAAAGATTAGATGCTACCCGAGTACGTGTAACACAATAGTGGCAGTTCATGGGGCGAGTGAAGTGCTGGACCAGGAACTACATGTAGTCTATAACCAGGAGTAGACTGGTTCTACAAGAAGATGATACATATACATGTACGTACGTGAGTACGTGCAATCGGGGAGCTATCTATAGCTCAATGGTGCAATAATGCAAATACCAGTTAATTAATTCGTGCGTATCTGCTTGAAACTTTATTTCGTTTCACGGAACTCACTGTGGCAGCTTCTCGAAGGTTTGATGAGGTAAACAATTTAAATTAATTGAAACAGAAAACACATCTGAATTGGTGGGAAAATTGGTCAAAGTGGGCGGCCTCGAGCCGGCCTCGACCAGATCTTCGAGTCCGGAAGGCTCCGAGGCCGAGGCCGAGGCCTTGCACTCCGAGGCCAAGGCCGAGGCCGAGGCCATAAAAATCGGCCTCGAGGCCGGCCTCGAGGCCGAGGCCGGTCTCGAGACCTCCAACACTGCTTGCTAGTATTAACAACTGGTGCCTAAGAAACAAACTAGCATTAAATGCCAACAAAACTAAATGTATGCTTATTGGTTCAAGGCAGAAAATATCCAACGTCGACCTGAACGTGTGCATTGCTGATAAGGTTATCGAAAAAGTGAAATATTGTAAATGCTTGGGTGTAGTTGTTGATGAAACATTAAGTTGGGGTACACATGTTGAATACGTAAGGAAGACTGTTTCGTCTAAATTGGGTGTGTTAAACAGAATTCGTGATTACGTTCCCCAAAGCAGCCTGCACACACTCTTTGTAAGTTTAGTTATGCCATCTTTAGAGTATTGTTGTACGGTGTGGGGAGGAAGGTACATATCTCACGACAATACCCTCAACAAATGTCTAAAAAGAGCCGCACGGATAATCCTTAAATGTACCTCCCTCACCCCCTCAGCTGATATGTTTGCCAGACTAAATTGGATTCCTTTTAAAGAAAGAGTTCAGTCCAAAAAGGCTATCTTTGTTTTCAAAAGCCTTAACAAAATGACTCCTTTGTACATGACAAATCTGTTCACACCACTTACAGTGATCCGTGAAACACGACAATCGACCCAAATGGCACTGAAAGTTCCTTTCGTCAAAAAGGAATGCTACGTGACAAGTTTCGCTGTGAGTGGTGCCAGTATATGGAATAATCTGCCTGAACAAATGAGAACCATAAACTCCTTAAGTACATTTAAATCGGAGCTACGTAAAGCCATCTATCAGTGATATTTCTGTCATTTACGCTGATCTGCGGAGTTATAAACTTGGTTGCCAAAATACTTTGGAGCCGGATGGGAATTTCCCCTTGTTTTTCACCCTTGAAGGTTTTTTCGCGGGTTTTTCGCCCATCCCGTATATCAGGAATAGGCTTCTGGAGAGTTGAAAAGTTAACAGAAAATAGATTTATTTGTGTAAACATTATTGTATTTGTTTAAATATTTTGTATGAATGTGTAAATATTCAGTTTTAACTAATAATATGCAGGGCCCCAATGGAAACCAGTTTTAAACTGTTTGGGCATACCCTGGGTAAAGAAATGTAATAAATAAATAAAAATCGCTTGAACAAAGACGAATTCAATCATTACATTATGTAGATGATCATCAGGTGAGACGAATTCCATTGAAATCTGACGACATTGAATGGACAAATTTTGAAATTGATTGACCATTGATCACTTGGAATAAACAATGACTAAATTCATTGTAGCATTTGCGTGTTCCAGTCTTCTTGGGACGAAATTGAAGTTTATGAACATTATTGCAAAAAGTTTAGAAGGGCAAGTAAAACGGCAAATAAAATGTGAACTTTTCTGATAGTTTAAATACCCTTTTAATTGATGGAGATTAGTTTGCAGACGAGAGGGATTCTTTTATTAGAGAAAAGGGTTGTTATTCTGAACCATTTATCATGTTATGTTTGTAAATGTTGTACGTGACCCCGTGACGTACACGTGTAGAGTCGGTTGATACTAGCCAAACACTATATCGCGTATATCTGTATATATGCACATGCACGTACGTACGTTGAGTTGATGCTGCGGGAAAACCTATATTACCTGCCACTGAAAAAATGGGTACTATTTTTCATTTTATGCTTTTTTTTGGCGAGAACAAAATGGACCGACGTAAATGTAATGATTTTTTGTTGTATTTTGTCCCACCCAAAAAAACTACCTTTTTGATTTGTGTTGAACCTTGCCATTTTGAAAACGTATTTTTCCACTGTGCATGCACCGGGGCCTTTTCATCCAAAGTTCAACGGAGGAAAACTTTAACCGAAAAACGGTCAGAAAATACCATGTTGTTGTACACATGTGGGTACACACAGCGCGAGATGTGTTGACAAGGGAACAAGGTCAACGGACGCATCCATTACTTTAGAGAGATTATAACTAATCGTGGCGCAAACAGCTTTCCTGTGTTATGTTACAAAATGGGCAATTTTATGACTGTATCTTGACACTGACTACTTTCTACACTGTAAAAAATGTTGGGAATTTTTTCACCAACTTCTTGCCCTAAATTGGTGCAAATATCAACTTCCCAACTTCTGGTCACAATATGTCCAACTGCAATTGGCAGATCATTTTGACCAGAAAACAAAATTACCAGTTGTTGGTCCGACAGTTTTTCTCAATATTTTGGTCATTTCATTTTTTTTATTTTATTGGTCAAATTATCTTACACAATAGATGGTAGGTTGGCTTTGACCAATACATGGAACATCTACTTAATTAATTTTTGGTCAACTATATTTAAACAACATTGGTGTCTCATATGTTTACAATAATTGGTCACTGGCTTTTCACCAATGTTTATAACGTCTGTTAACTCATTTATTGGTCAACTATGATTTCAATAAAAATGGTCTAGCTTGTTTTCACATTATTAGTCAAAGATTTTCACCAATATTTGGAACGTCATTTCCCTATTATTTGGTCAATTATGGTTTCAATAATATTGGTCACTTATTTTAGTATTAATTGGTCAACAAAGATTACGAATATCAGCAAATTTTTCACAACTCCAATATGATACAACCATCCATGATACAACCATTGTATCATGTTGGAAACGTTTGATGAGATTCGTAATCTTTGTCCCTAGTAAAAGGGATATAAACAAAGGAACTACGATCAATGCAACAAACGGGTACAGTGTAAAATATAAACGGGTACTGGATAATAATAAAGTTTCAATACAGATACTTCTGCATCCTGCAAAATGCTTGCTCTTGGCTTTTATTTCAAGATGAACAACATATCACTTTGTTTACAATCAGATGGACGAAATCAGAACAGGGTTAATTTAAACAGGAAAAAAATCTGTTAAAGAACTTCAACAATTTCTATTTTAAAAAAGGTGATTGGTTGATGTGTTATCTCTGAGTCCAATTTTATATTTAAAACTAAATTTAAAGGAAACTTATTTTCTATTGCATTTTGATAAACCTTCAAAAGTTTGTGGCTTAACATTTTGTTTGCTCACTCGATTTTTTCTTTCTCAAACCTTATAAGTTTACGATAACTATTCAGCTTTCAAATGAAATTCAAAATAAATTTTAAATCAATTTCAGATAATGGTATTAATAAACAACAGTTTCTGCCTTAACATTCTTCCATTTTCCCTGGATTGTTTTTTTACTTCTCCATCCTGAGTTGACAACCTGTTTTTACTGTTTATGCAATATTGCAAAAAAGTCTTTGATCACTCAGTGTTAACTTTAAAAGCAAAAAAGAACCTTTTAGCATTGAAAAATCTTCAAAGAATCTTGTCATTCTCCTGCCAGAGGTACATGTATGTAACAACATTTATCAATTATACTATCATACTTTTTAAAGCAAACCTTAGAGTTTGATTTTGACTTAATCCACTGGAATTTGTTCAGCCTATGCTCAAACGAAAATCTCAAACATGTTGCAAACAGGATATTTAATATAACTCCAAACATCCACAAGAATCTGATTTTACATTCTTCGACTGATGGATTTCAACCAGCAACATGGTCAGATGATTTTTGCGGATGGTGAGGATGATATCTCAGAGTATGCAATTTTTCCCACTTCTTTGATGGTGCTGTGATTGATTTGCTTGTAACTGAAACGAACAGGTATGCCGCAACTACTATTGCTAGTAAAGGTGGCGTGGGCAGCCTGAGAAGATACTCAAGACTTCGTAAATGGAGAGATGTTGATGCTGGAGAAATGAAGAAATTTCTCGCTATTCTGCTTCTCATGGGCATGGACAGACGACCAAATTACGATACATATTGGACAACAGAATGGACTATCCAGGCCCCAGGTATCCGTGCCATTCTGTCTCGTGATCGGTTCTACTTGATTCTACAAGTTTTCCATACTACGGACAATGCCCTACTGAAGGGCCTGTCACACCTAGCCGATTTGGCTCGCCGGAGCTATACCGGAGCAAATATTTTGCGATTTTCGGGGTTCGGTACTAGTACGGCAGCGCAACGGTATCACATCGCTAAGAACGGTAGTACACCGTCAGGACATCGTCAAAACATCGGCGAAATATTTTGAACATGCTCAAAAATGTCTAACGTTGCGCTGCCGGTGCGAGCAACGGGACTACAACGGCAGTACAACGGCAGTACTCCGGTATGGCCTCGTTAATGTCAGTAGAGCACCGCTAGCGGCCCGTAATGGATCGGCGGCTCTCCGGTGGCCTCAATGTGTACCGTACTGGTACCGATGTGATACCGTAGTACTACCGAATACCACCGAAGTAGTACCGATGCGCCGCCGATGTGATACCGGAGCTCCACCGTCACACCGTTGTCCTGCCGATGTACTGGCGCTGTACTAACGATGTACTAACGTTCTTAGCGATGTGATACCGTACTACTACTGTACTACTACCGTAGTACTACCGTACTGCTACCGTTGTGCATTTTGCATATAAACAGGGGCACAGACTACCAGCCCGTCATTCCTTAATTTGTCACCGAGGATGGCGGACCTGTGGCTACAGGATTATCAAATAGCCGTCCTCCAACACCAGAACCATGTGACCCAGTTGGCACTTCACCAGATCCAGGCCAGAAGGAGGAGAAGAAGAAGAAGAAGAAGACCTCAAGTACCTCGAGCAATGTGGGTGAGACCATGGATCAGCAGGCGTCGTCAGTTTGGCATGTATGACCAGCTGCTGGTGGAGCTCCGCAATGAGGACCAGAGGGCCTTCAAGAACTTCCTCCGAATGCACCCAGAGATGTACGATGAGCTAGTACAGCGAGTTGGTCCCAGGATCCCCAAACAAAGAACCTGGTACAGGGAGCCCCTGAATCCTGGCCTTAAGATTGCCATCACTCTGCGCCACCTCGCCTCTGGGACCAAGTACACGTCCATGAAGTTTGGTTGGAGGGTACCCCACAACACCCAGTCACTGGCCGTGAGAGAAGTCTGCCAAGCCATCATTGACGAGTACCTGGACGAGGCGATGACCTGCCCCACTCAGACCAGTTCATGGAGAAGTGGAACTTCCCACATACCTGTGGTGCCCTTGATGGCAAGCACGTTGCCTGCAAGGCTCCTCCAAAGAGTGGTTCTGTGTACTACAATTACAAGGGGTTCTACTCCATCGTGCTCATGGCACTGGTAGATGCGGACTACAAGTTCCTCTGGGCAGATGTGGGTAGTCCCGGAGCCTCGTCTGACGCCCAGATCTACAACGAGTCTGAACTCACAGAAATGGCTGAAGATGGAACCATTGGCTTCCTTGCTCCAGATCCTCTTCCTAATGACTACAAGGATGTGCCATACTTCTTCGTCGGTGATAACGCGTTTGGCCTACGGAAGCACATGATGAAGCCATACACCCTGCGTGGTCTTACAGATGAAGAGATGATCTTCAATTACAGACTGTCCCGAGCCAGGAGGGTTGTTGAAAATGCCTTTGGCATTCTGGCAAACCGCTTCAAGGTTTTGTTGACCACAATGCAGCACCACCCATCCACCGTAAAGATCATCGTGAAGGTGTGCATTGTTCTCCACAACTTGATGAGGATGAGGTATCCAACACTGCAGAACCAGCAGCTAGACCGTGTGGAGAATGCCAACAGAGACTTCATCCCAGGAGCGTGGAGGCAGGGCAGAAACCTACAGGACACCCGTGTCGTGGCCGGCTCCAACACCTCCAGGAAAGAAAGGAAGAAGCAGCGGAACCTGATCAAACATTGGACCAACTCCAAAGCTGGTTCAGTGCCATGGCAAGACAGGATGTTATAATAAACTATTGTCATAATAAAAGATGTCTATGTAATTTGTATGTAAAAACGAAGTGTTGTTTAGTATAACGATAACATGAAAAACGGCAAAACACTTACATATAATAGCAATACATTATTTGTCTTTATTAAAAGTGTAGGGTAGTGTAGTGCACAACATGATATAACACCAGATTTAAGTTGACAAAAGTTATAAAACTTGTATTAAAATACAACACATGCAAAGATGATGATATATACAGTACCGTACAGTATATACAGTAAAGACACATGGCACAACACACAGTCACTATCTGTACTATCCAGTCTGGCACACACAGTCACTATCCATTCTACTGGTCTTGTGGTGGTGGTGGTGATGGAGTGTTCATTGGCCCTTCAGCATCCTTCGGGAGGCTGGTGTCCAACACTGCCAAGTTCATGCTACCATCCAAGAAGGGGAGGGGCGAGTGCAGTGTCGCTGCAGCTGTACTGAAAATAGAGGACACGGAGGAGGAAGAGGAGCGAGGTGGCTGCTCCTCCTGCTGCTGCAAATCGGACACGGTGTAGGAGGGCTGCTGTGGACGCTGCCGCGGCTGCATGATAGTGTGGGTTGGAGGAGGCAGCATCTGGTACTGCTGGGGCTGCTGGTGCAGGGTGGGCTGCTGGAAGTACCTCTCCATGTACTCCGGAGTCTGGGAGTTCTACACTGAAGAAGGTGGTGGCTTGTGTTTCCACGTGACAGGCATTGGCTGGTACTGCTCAGACGGGGATGGGGATGAGGCGGCGCCAAACGCAGGTGCTGAACATGGCCGCACTGGCTGAGGGATGTTGGGGGTTGCCAGGGTGGGCCTCATGGGCGGTATCTCCATGTCCTCCTCGTCACTGTCCACCAGCATGAGGTCAGACAGCACCTTGTTGATGTCCCTCCTTGCCGTCTTGTACTTCCTCTTAGACATGCTGAGAAGACTGTCCTTGACGTAGTTGGCGAAGGCGCTGCGAGCAGTGGGCTTGACGGGGTGGCGCTGTGCTGCGAGGTCCTTCAGGAGCTCCCCTGACTGCTGGACGCTCTCCTGTAGGGTGGAGAGGAGGGGGAGCTCCTGATCTTCCTGGGGACGCCGCTGCTTGCGTGAAGAGGTAGAGGTAGGGGTAGGGGTGTTCAGCTCCACGGCGGCAGCTCCAGCCTCAGCAAAAGGCAGCTTCAGCAGCTTCGAGGTCACCAGCATGAGCCTCAATGGTAGCCTTCAACTGCAAAGACAAATGTAGAAAATCATAAGTGAAATGAAGGCAAAGATTAATGCAATCATGCACATTTGATTGTCATAAATTGTTGAAAATCAGAAGTAAAATGAATGCACAAATTATTTCATTGTCATGAAATTGAACTAGAATTGTAGTATACTTACACTTTTCATGGGCGCAGCCTTGGTGCGCTGGACCACTTTCCGGAACTGGAACCGCTCCAGTCAAGCGTTGCGCACCAGAGCCACTCTTGGTCTTGAGGAGCTGGGTGTGCGTGTCACGGGCAGATGTGTACCAGGTGAAAATGGTCTGGTACGACTTTCCCACGAGGGCAGCCTGGTCCTCCCACAGCTTCTTCTTCTTGTCCCGGCACTTGTAGTCCATCATGAGTGTGTTCCACAGGATGGGGTTGTCCTCCAGCCAGTCCACCATCTGGTTCTCCTCCGGGAGTGTCAGGCTGCTAGTGTTCTTTTTAGTTACTGCCTTCCCCTTGGCCTTGGAGGAGACGGAAGCAACTGTAGAGGTGGAGGCGGCGGTGGAGGTAACTGAGGCGGCGTTTGAGGCCACTGTTGCGTTGGAGCCCGCTGAAGATTGGGATTCCACTGAGGAGGACCGGGACTCAGGAGAAGGTTCACGGGAGGATTCATGAGGAGGAGTAGGCGATCTTGGAGCAGGTTCATCAGCAGCAGCGTCAGCCAGGGGAGCAGGGGCTTGGGGTGTTGGTGAAGTCTTCTTGCCACGACCTCGTGCCTTGCGAGACTTGGGAGCCGGCTTCGCCTTCTTCTTAGGAGGTTCCTTAATAGCAGGTCTCTTCTTCTTGGATGGCATGGCCTGAAAGAAGAAGAAGAAGAAGAAGAAGAAGAAGAAGACTTTTTGACTTTTTAAATGAAAACTTTATTTCACTTGACTAGAAGACAATAAATAATAACAACAAATATGTGTGTATATATAGGCTACAAAGAATAAATCATATACAAATAAAAGACTTGTAAAGTGATTTAACAGAGAATCGGTAATAAACGAAATCAGTTTGAACAGAGAGAGATTCAAAGTAGGCACATAAATACACAAATGTAAGATTAGTCGATAAAATGCAACGTCACCGCGGCACGCCTATTGGCTTTGTACTACTGCCAAACTAGCTTACCGCGGTGACGAAGCAACAAAAATTAGGCTTACTAAATAATAAACGATAATAATTTTTTTATTAAACAACAAATAAGACTTATAAAGTCATTAAGTAGTTGAAGGAAGGGAGGCAGGGGAAGGTTCCAAGGAGCCACCGGCGTTTCTGGATGTGGGCGCACTAGCACCCACTGCCGGCGGCTTCCGTGGGGAAAGGTGGGAAGGGGCGGGGGAGGATGGCAAATATGAACAGGATAGTACTTATCGTAGTAATAATTATAATAATCATAATAATAATAATAATAATAAATCACTGAATTAATATAATACAAAAAACAGTAGAATAAGGAGTAGAAAACGAAGAGGGAGACGGGGGGGGGGGGGGGGGGGGGTTTGAGGCCCGGGCCAGGGGGACAGAGCCGAAGCACGTCTCGCCCAAGGCGAACAGCTGTCCCGGACTCGGGCCAGCGACCCCAAGGAAAAAAGTAGATCGAACAGAAGTGAGAACAGAGGGGTAAGTCAGATCAGCCATGTCATCTTATAATTTGAAATAGTGAATAGGGAGTTGTTAATGGACCATCTATTTAAAAAATCTTGCGGTTTGCCTATGAGATAAAAATAATTTTGATCAATAACGATTTTAGTTTCTAAGCGATAAGTCCAGATAAGTAGTGGGTCAGAGAAATGTGTGGTACGGTAGGACCAGTAAATTATGTTTTTGAGGCTGACGATAAGAACATTTCCGAGATCAACCGCCTCCTTGTGGCATCTCTTGGCTTGAGGGATGAGCGTCCAATAAATGCTGAAGTCGAGTTTCAGTTCGGGGAGAAGTCTGTTCAGAAGTGTGTGAAGTAGATTGAGAGCCGGTTGGATTGCTGTGCAAAGAATGAAAAGATGATGAATGGTACCTCTTTCTCCGCACCACCCACATTCTGAAGGAATGTCTGGATTCAGGTGATGAAGAACCATGAGGGAAGGAAGAACATTGTGGAGAAGTTTAAATTGAACATCTCCTTCTTTCTTTGAAGTAGGCAGTCTGTAAATGAGCTTCCACTGAACGGAGTGAGATTTTTCGAAGAATCCAACACGGTGCCAGTGGGTGATCATAGCAGGTGGAAGGGAGTTAACGTGCTGGTTTAGAATTCCATACACGTGCTTCGATGGAAGAGACAGTCCATTCAGGTCAGGAAAAATGTAGCAGTCGAAATCAAGTTCTTCAAGTGGAGGAGTAGTGCAGAGAAGATCAGGAGAAGCGAAGCTGCCTTGTTGGTTGAAAATAGTGGGAAAGTTGGAGATGACCGAGCGACGGAAGCGAAGCAAATCCATTTGGATGATACGGAGAGATGGTGGACGAAATTGAAGAGGGTTTGTTGCTAGCTCTTCAGCATCCAGCCAACGACCACTATGGAGGTCGACGAGTTGTTTGACGGTTCTGATCCCCCGTGCTAAGAGACGTGACGGAGGGGCGTTCTCGTCAGCCGGATGAGAAAGGAGAGAACAGTCAAGGGGAAGGTTGATAACATGACTGATAGAGTCAGGTGGTATGACTAGTCGAGCTCCGGAGGCCGTCCAAGCACGCATAAGCTCGCTATAAAAGCAAGTAAGACTCGTTTGGAATTTAGGATCAATGTCAAGGAGGAAAAGGCCAAAGCCCAAATTAAGTTTCTTATACTGTCGGAAAAAAATGATCTACCATGATGCAGGCGGATGGCAACAGTGACTAAGGTAACGTTGAATAACGGAGAAGCGAAATGTGAGTATGCTTGGTTGGAGGCAGGTAAGACCAAGTCCCCCTTTGTCGGGTTTCTGAAAAAGACTTTGTTTAGAAAGAAGGTGTCTTTTATGTCTTGGAGTTCCTTTAAAACTGTGTCTGGCGGGGAAAGAACGGCAAGGCAATGAAACATTCTGGAGGCCGCAAGTTGGTTGGCAATGAGAATTTTGCCTTTTAGGGAAATGGAGAAACAGAGAGATTGCCAACGGGATAATGTTTGATTGAGTTCTTCCTTGCAGTTAGTCCAGTTAGGTTGGTTGTACTTATTGCTGTTGCCAAGATGAACTCCAAGAAATGCCAGTCCTTCGTTATTCCAGCATAAACCGAGGGGTCAGTCATTTCGCCTGGTCCAAGATCCGACCCACAATCCCTGGGATTTATCATTGTTCAGTCTAGCAGCAGAGGCTTGACTAAACAGGTTATACACTTCGTTGATAATTTTGAAACCCGAGTCGGCAGTGATGAAAATAGAGATATCGTCTGCGTATGCCGAAACCGAGCAATATTTGTTGGAGCCGGGAAGCTGAAAACTATTTGGACTGAGGTTATTTCTATGGCTATAGAGTATAACAGTCCCGAGAGAGGACAGCCTTGACGGATGCCTTTTTCAAACGGGAAAGGGGTAGTTAGAGAACCACACACTTTTATTTGACTCTGGGCGCCACTATACAGAAGATTGATAAAGGACAGAAAACGGTCCCCAAAACCCATGGCTCTCATTGTATGATATAAGTAGTCGTGGTCAACATTGTCAAAAGCTTTCTTTTGATCAAGGTTGACCACGGCTAAAGGAAGGTCATTAAAATTGGAGTAATCGATAACATCTCTGATCAAATTTATATTATCGTACACAGTGCGACCAGGTACACAGTAAGTTTGATCTTGATCTACAATGGTACCTACATGTTGTTTTAATCTGTTTGCAAGCAACTTGGCAATGACTTTATAATCAGTATTAAGAAGAGAAACGGGACGCCAATTGGCTATTATTAGATAGGTCCCCTTTCTTAGGGAGTAATGTGATTACAGTTTTATGAAATGAGTTAGGAAGCGAACCGTTGTCAATGGCAACATTGAGAACAGAAAGAAAATCATCTCTCAGGATAGGCCAGAAGGATTGATATAATTCTGAAGTAAGACCATCCAATCCGGGAGTTTTGTCTTTGCCAAGTTGCTTGACGGCAGAATCTAGCTCTTCCTGACTCAAAGGAGCGTCAAGGTCTTCAGTGTCAATAGGATCGAGTTTGTGTAAATTGGACAGAAGAGGCTCGAAAGCGCTCTCGTCGATCTGCGCACGTCTATAAAGAGTTTCATAGAATTGGTAAATGTGAGCTTTGATCTCGGCAGAGTCTTCAGTAATGATACCGGAGTCCAGGCGAATATTAGAAATAGTTTTAGATTGAGACCTACTTTTTTCCAGATTAAGAAAATAAGAGGAGCTGGAGTCTGTTTCGTTGACGTGTTTGAAACGAGATCTGACGAGAGCACCTCGAGCCTTATTTTTAAGAATATTATTTGATTCGTTTCTTTGCTCTTTGAGAGCTTGCCGAATTACGGCTGTGAAGTCTGGCGCAGACCACAGACTATCGATCCTTTGGTTGATTGTTAACAAAGAATCACGTTTGTTTTGGGCTATTCGGGCGGCATACATTTAAGTAATTGATTTAATCTGAACTTTTCCAAAGTCCCACCAGATAGAGATATTGGAAAAATCTGACTTTTTTTGTTTCCAGTCAGTCCAAAATAGGTGGATAATTTCTCTGTAGTTCTGGTCCTCAAGGAGGGAGTTATTGAAATGCCAATATACGCTCCCTCGATTTTTGGGGTTGGGTAATTTACTAGTAAGTGAAACGGTAGAATGATCTGAGAGGAAGCAAGGTTTTATTTTGCAGGAACGAGTAGACGAAAGGAGACTGACGGGAATATAAAAGCCATCTATAGTCTGGCTTTAGACACCTTTCTGCTGCTGGAGGGATTATCCCTGAGCCATGGGTATTTTTTGTCCGCTAAGTTTTGTCTGCGCCAGACATCACACAAAGAGACGCTATTAACAGCTTCTTTGAGAGCCATGGCTATTTTTGGGCGATGCTCGGTCGGCATACCCAGGCGGTCTAACAAAGGATTGAGTGTACAATCAAAATCACCACCGACAACAATGGCACCGTCACTGATCCGCTCAACATGCCGGTTAAAGCCTCGAATGGCTCTGAGAGCACCAGTATCATTATGCGGAATGAGGAAATTGTACAGATTATAGATAGAGTTATTAAAATTGATTTTGACAAAAAGGTCCTTCAAGAATAATGCAAGAATCAATAACATCGAGACATTTTTTGGTAAGAATAGCAACTCCAGAGCCACGTGAAGGACTAGAGCTGCAAAAGGGGGTATAGTTAGACCAAATGTTCCAGTGGGGACAATTGGAAGTAAGGGTATAAGTTTCTTGAAGAAAAATAATATCAGCGACAATGCCATTAGAAAGGCAAAACAAGTGTATACCCTCAGAACCATAACGGAGAAAAATTAAGCATCCAGTTTTTTAATTAGTTTTTGTATTCTCTGCTGCAGACCTTTTTGAAGTAGGGGGCTGTTACGAAGAGGTTTAAGTTGTTTAACAAGCCCCGGGATGTTTGAGGTGAATTTATTTGCCACAAACATCGGTTTTTTGCTGGACTTGACAGTCGATAGGAATTTGAGTAAATCCCCAGAGGTTAAGGGGCCGCTCGACGTGGGAAGGCCGGCAGCAGAGACGAGGATGTTGTCCCCGCCCTGCGTGTCCTCCCACGATATTGACTCCGTATCGGTGCCCAGTTCAGAGGCAGGAGTGGAGATAGTAGGAGTAGTGGCATCCAAGGCCTGTGAAATGGTTGGGGTATCGGGAACGGAGCTAGTTTGGGTGTCAACTGACATTGGGGATTCAACTTTCTTCGCCATTTTTCTCATGGGTGATGGGGACAATAACGGAACAAAGCGGGAGCGTTCGCTGCTCGGCTCTGGGCTAGATTGTTTCCGTTTCGTAACAGCCTCAGAGAACAAACGTGTGGGGCAGGGGGTGTGCCCCATACGTAGGCAGTAGGTTTCTTGGAGGGGGATTTAGGGGCAGAGGATTTGGTGGCAGAGGATTTTGTAGTGGGCATGGTCGAGGAAGCGCTTCCCGACGGATGGGATATGACGGATGCAGCCATTGTACTTTTGTACGAAACGCTGGCTTTGGTGTTCGAGCGAGTTGGCTTTTGGAGGGGTGTGCGTATTGCCTGCGTGCTAGCAGTTGCATTGGAGGGGGCTGGATCAGAGACCGACAAAGTGGTCGGATCTCGGGAACTAGCTGAGCTACCCGCACCGGAGGGCGCGGGGCGAGAAGTCGAGGGACATGTACTTGTCGAAGGAGCAGGGGTGTCTGAAAGAGCGTTGCGGGTGGGCTGTTTGGCATGATTTGGGGGGACGGATTTGGTTTTGTGAACAAAGATGGGAGGTGGGTTCAAAGGATTTTGAACTTCGTTATCTGGTAAGTTTTGCCCTTTTCAGTGTTTTTTTACAGGATCGGCTTATGTGCCCAAATTCTCCACAATTAAAACACCGGACGGATTCCGTAGAGAGAAAAACCCGATAGTTCACTCCGGCATGGGTGAAAGTAATGTGGTCGGGGTGTGTAATATTGGGTTGGAGCAAAACCTGAACATGTCTCCTAAAAGACATAATATGAGACAGTTTCTTGTCTTTGAATCCCAAGGGTATGGGTCGGATCTGTGAGACTACATTACAAAAACTAGACAAATTCTTCGTGAGCACGGCATTCGGGATTTCTGGATATACGTTTGATAGAGTCAAGCGGTAGTCGGTTTAATGAGTGGAGATAACTCTATATAAGAGTCTTTGTAATGGAGACCATAATCGACAGCGTCAATGACAGATTCTCTGGTTTTGAAGTAAATTGCAATGCGGCCATTAGAGATACGAGAGGCGGAAACAACGTCTACAGCTGGAATGTGCGTGACAAAGGCGTCTATGTAAGATTGAATGGATACGTTGTCCACGGCACTGAAAAAACACCATTGTTCCTGGTGACATGCCTGAACGGCTCGGCAACACCAGGAACAGTATTCGGTATGGTGGAGGGGCCCGGCGCCGTGCTCACGGTTGATTGCTCGTTAAGAGGCGGTTCCGCCCGGCTGGTCATAACGGCCAGTCCCGTAATAAAAATATACAGAACAATGGTAGGAAATACACGGAAATACAAGGAAAAAAGGAAACCCGACAAAGCGACAGTGATCTAGTAGGTTCTATAAAGTAAAACCAACAACCTAGTAAGAAAATCTAGGACCATACGCGGTCAGAAAGCGAAGAAAATCTTACTTTTTCCGGAGCTTGAAGTAAACACGTCTTACCACCAGAAGACTTTTGACTTTTCAAAAGAAAACTTTATTTCAATTGAAACAAGTACAGTTATTAAGCGAAATATATACAATGTAAATATTATACAAATAAAAGGATGATTAACGGAAAGTCGTACAAATGTTGTATGGTTAACTAAGGAAAAACAATATTTCACAAGGAAAAAATCATTACGTGACAAACTTTACTTAAATTAATTTATAAATAATACAAAAAGTTAACCAATATACCACCAAATTTTACTTTAAATACAATAAAGTAATTCACAAAAGTAAACTATAAATCTGAATACTTTCAAAATAAAATATTAGAAACAAAAATATATTTATTTATGCAAGGAAGCAAGGGAAAGGAGAAAAAGGGGTATCCTGTACGGCCGGGGAAACAGCACGATTTTGGCTGACCCCGTCGAGGATCCCCGGGAGGGGGGAGCCACCAGATAACTGGGTGTGGGCCATATGGCCCACTCCGGCGGCTCCCAAAGGGATAGGCGAAAGAAAAAGAAGGGAGAGAAAGGGGTAGGGTCCTGGATGGACCCTGGGAGGGGGAGGGTGGACCGAGAGGGGTCAGAGAGTTGAGGAGGAAGGGAGGGGGGAACAACCATGTCACAATTATAAAAAATTGGGGCCATAATTGTTGATGGTAGAGGGGGAACCAAAAGGGGAGAGGGGGCTAGGGCCAGCCCGAGTCCCAGTGGCAGAGCCGTAACACGTCACACCTAAGCTAAGGCGAACAGCTATCCAGGACTCGGGCTAGTGACCCCACCCCCTCAAATGGTAGATCAAACCAATCTAATTAGAAAAGCCAAGTTACGATATTATTAGTACATGTGAGCAGAGCATTATTAATAGACCATTTATTACAGAAAGTATTGATATTGTCAGACATTTTATAAAAGGTGAATTCAATGAAAATCTTATTTTTCAAGCGTTGCTGCCAAATGAGCAGGGGTTCAACAAACCGGGAGGTACGATATAAGTAGTATATAACATTTGTGCAGCTGATGATGAGGAAGTTGGCTAAACGAACAGCCTCCTTTGTGCGTCCTTTAGCGTGCGGAATCAGTGCCCAGTAGATATCAAAGGTGAGTTGTAGAGAGGGCAGAAGACGGTGGAGTAGCGATTAAAGCAGACAGAGAGCTGGTTGTATAGCGGGACAGGTGATGAAAAGATGATGGATCGAGCCCTTCTCTCCGCACCATCCGCAAGTAGAGGAGATGTCCGGATTGAGGTGATGAAGAACGGAGAGCGAGGGCAGAAAGTTGTGAAGAAGCTTATACTGGAGGTCGCCCTCTTTCTTTGAAGTCGGTGACTGGTAAATGTTCCTCCATTGAATTTTAGTTGAAGAATCGAGGAATCCAGGTTGATGCCAGTAGGAGGAGGAGAGAGAAGATAGGTGATTTATCTCCTCATTGAAGATGGCGTACAACATTTTGGATGGTGCGGAGAGTCCATTGTCGTAGGAGGGTAGTTTGAAGAGAACTGGACAGTCAGGAAGAGCAGAGATTTGTTGAAGGTCAGAGGCTGGTAGAGTGCATCCTTTCTCAGAGAACAGATTTGGAAAATGAAGGATGAGCGTGTAGCGGAGATGTTTAATGTCCAGTTCTAGAAGACGTAGAGAGGGAGGTCTGAGTCCTCGGAATGAAGTGATGAAGGTAAGGGCTTCGATCCATCGGCCGGTGGTGGGCTCCAGGAGATGGCGAACGAGTTTGACTCCACACGCCGCGAGACGCACGGGAAGGGGTCCCCCACCATCAGCTGTAATGCTCAAAATAGGGCAGTTTAAGGGCAAATTGTAGACATGGTTGATAGAATCAGGCTGTGTTTCGATTCGAGCTCCGGACGCCGTCCAAGCACGCAGAAGTTCACTGTGAAAAACGGGGAGACTAGTATAGAATTTTGGGTCAGTGTTCAGATGAAAGAGATTAAAATCAAAACCAAGTTTTTGATATTGTTTGAAAAAGTGGCCGATCAGAAAGTAGGCGGGATGGGAGTGAATACCAAGGAATCGTTGGACTGTGGTAAGTCTAAAAGTGAACATGCGTGCTTGGAGGCATACGAGACCTAATCCTCCCTTGTCGGGATGTTTATAAAGGGTCTCTTTTGTAAGGTAGTGTCTCTTGTTGGACCAGACGAAGTCAACAAGGGAATTATGGAGTTCACTTAGGACATTGGCGGGAGGGGAGAGAGCGGCCAGAGAATGAAACGTTTTAGAAGCGGCGAGTTGGTTGGCAATAATGATTTTGCCCTTGAAGGAAAGCGCGTAAAAAAGGCGCGAACAAGAAGATAAGGTTATATTCAGTTTATTTTTGCATTTTTCCCAATTTTGTTGGACGTATTTATTGGACTTTCCTAAGTGAACTCCAAGGAAGGGGAGACCTTCACTATTCCATGAAAAGTTTAAGGGTTTGTCGCTTCGTCCTGTCCAAGAACCGGCCCAGAGACCCTGGGACTTTTGAGTGTTTAAACATGCAGCAGAGGATTTCGACTGCTACAAAGCCCGGATCGGAGGTGACAAAGACCGTTATGTCATCTGCGTACGCCGACACAGCGCAGGAGAAATCAGTATTAGGGATGCAAAAGGCCTGATTGGCTAATTTCTTTTGAAGATTGATTAAGAGGGGTTCTATAGCTAAAGAATATAGCAGCCCCGAGAGCGGGCATCCCTGACGTATCCCCTTCTCAGACGAGAAGGGGGCCGTCAGGGAGCCACACGCTTTAACAAGGCTCTCGGCGCCGCCATACAATATTTGAATATAGGAAATGAAGTTTTTCCCAAAGCCCATGGCTCTCATGGTGTCGAAAAGATAGCCGTGATCAACATTGTCAAAGGCCTTTTTTTGGTCCAAGTTGATCACGGCTAGGGGGGTGACATTAAAATTCGAGAAAGAAATGACGTCACGTATTAGGTTAATGTTGTCATAGATGGCGCGACCGGGGACAATGGGCTTAGTAGGCCCAGCCGAGGGCACGCTCGGGCTAGCCGAGGGCACGCCTGGCTGAGCCCTTACAGGTGGTTTCGCTTGACTGGTCATGGAGACCAGCCACAGCTAGAAAACCAACGAAATAAAATGCAAAATGAACGTAAAATTACTCTAAAATGATAACACCCGACAAAAGGAGGAGGGTCTAGTAGGACCTATAAGCAAAACCAAATACAACAGTATAACAACTAGGACCATACGCGGTCTAAAACGCTAGATATTCTTACTTTTTCCGGAGCTCGATCGAAACACGTCCGAACACGAAGAAGAAGAAGAAGAAGAAAAAGAAGAAGAAGTGACCCCTCTTATACTTTCTTTTAAGCAATTTTAAATGACAGAAGTGCGAAATTAACCGGGAAAACCTATAGGTAAAACATTGTTGTACTTTCGTCGTATGCGTACGTACGTATATCATGTATACATCGCAGTGACAAGCAGCTTCTTCCACCATCCATGTCTTTTTCGCTGAATTGCAGACCAAGCCATTCGTAACAAGTCAAGAACAAGATAAGAATATTATATCAACAGGATCACATTGAACGCTTGAAATGTTGTATTGTTATGAACATGGGGAATTTTGAGGAGTAATTTTTGGGTTTTTATCGATGGTCGAACCAGTGTAGGCCTACGTTATCACGGATACATGATAATGTCATGGATGTAGGCCCTACATACATGTACAGTGTGCTGTATACTCAGAGTCCTAGCCATTTTGTGTGTCGCATCGCTATCGGTGTTTTTAAACGGTATGGTTGCACTTTATTCCACATGCCATGGGCCTAACTTCATTTTTACACTACAATACTGACTGTAGGGACTGAGTAGGTAACTGGTAAGCATGGTAAGTCTTAGCCCTAACCATGCAAACTCGCCCCTGACCAACATGCCCCTTTACGATGACAGACTCGCCCCTGACAAACTCGTCCCCAGCTAACTCGACTCCAGAGTGACTAGCCCCTCGGGCTGTTGTTCAACAAATGACATATTTTCATGTCCACGTTCATGGGGAATAATATGCAACCATGACATTTGAAAACTCCTACGTAGCGTCACGACACGCAAAATGCAATTTGGTGGTAACTGGTTAAGACTTGTTCCCTAGCAAACTCACCCTTTACAAACTTGCCCCATACAAACTCGCCCCCTGACTGACTCGCCCCAGCGATGACAAACCTGCCGCTGACAAACTCACCCCTTACAAACTCGCCCCTGGTTAACTCGCCTTGTTACCAACTTGCCGATACTGCCGTAGGGTAGTCCGAGTAACTTTAAATCAAAAATTGGCACGAGGCAGTAGGCCTCTATATAGTCCAAGCAAATACTGTACACAAATTGTCTGTTAATGACTTAAACAAATTTCTTGCCCCAAATATCCAAGAAACTGACCAGTTACAAAACCGAAACTGGTCCCTATGGATCATAGATTAGAAGATAATGATAGTATCCAGATGTTCTTACGTAATTGCAAAAAGCGAAAAAAAGGGCCAAAAACGTGCAGAAATGACACACATTGATGATGCTATTTCTCCATCATTGCTGTGTCATTTTGGCCTAGTTTGTAAGAACACAAGGATAGTATTTATACCTTCTATGATCCTTACTTGCTACCAGGAACCAGTTTCAGTGTCGCAACTGGTCATTTTCTGGGACTTTTTGGGCGAGACATTTCCGATGTAATTAATAGACACGTTTTGTACAGTATTTGCTTGGCTCATGCCAGTTTTTGAGTCCCAGTCACTCGGACTACCCCCCCCCCCCCCCCCCAATATAATTTGAGTGCAAAAGACATACCCTTAACTATTTCTTTCATCATGTATCAGTTAATTTGGTTGGTATTGGTGAAGTGTATAGGTTTTTGTGTCCTGCAGATAGGCAGAGACTTTGATAGTAAAGGTATCTCCTTCTTTAGAAATACATATTGCAGTTAAAAAATGGACACGAGTGCACAACATTTAGTCTGTTGGTTTGTATTTCTCGTTGGCTCTAAGGATTTTTGTTTTACCTGAGCATGGACTATTGTCTCGAATGCCATGACATGATTCAAAATCATTCCCCCCCCCCAAAAAAAATAATAAAACAAATAATAATAATAATATAGGTTTTCCCGGCCAATTGTATCACAAATTAATTCAATTTCATTATTCACGCATTCAAATTCACGCATTTTCCCTAATTCAATCAAACCAGGGTTTCGTTTTAGCTACGATTGCATTCAATTTCGTGTTTGTGCACACATGATTTCGTTCTTTTTATTCAGGTTCGTTTTAGTCATTCTATTTCGTTTATAGGCATTCCATTCAAGACTACATTTTCACCAATCTTCAGTTGAATTTCTACTACCTATCTATAATTCATGAAATCAAATTTATACTCATCGAAGCGCACATGAATTTGGTGCTAGTTTTTGTATTCTTTTTCGTTGATGGGCAATGAATTTCAAAATCTGTGCGTTCAAATTAAACATGAGTTATGGCTTGTTTATTCGAGGAAGCTGGCAATAGCTCTGTTACTGGTACTTGAGTTTTTCTTTGTTAGATGCGTTTCCGTGTTGTTTGCATTTAATTTACGTCATATGTTTTGTCTTCAAATTTGGTGCTTTTATCACAAAATGCACAATAGGTTTGCTATGCCGTCCCACCAAAAAGCACTGAGCAAACAATGCTTATCACAATATATGTCGGTGAAGGGCAAAACCCTATATTAAAACTTGTGATTGACTTGTGATGAACTTGTGAGGACTTGTGATGAACTTGAGGTGGTTTGTACTGTTAACCTTGACAAAAGCTTCGAATTAAGGTGGTTTTAATTGTTATTCTTCATCTTTTTTAAATTCTCGAAAATATGACCTTATCAACTAATGGTGGTTTGTATTAACCTTTTACAGTGGAAATTGGCAATAGTAGATAACTGAATTAGTTCTTGTTAGCCTTGAGCAGTGCACATTTTTAATTGTCAATCTTAAACTGCCAAAAAGTTCTCAAAAAACGTTATTGTTCACGGCTTACATAATGCACATTGACAAAAGCATGAAATTCAAGTGGTTTTATTTTTTTCTGGAGCTGTATAAATTTGAAAAAAACAAAACAATTGAGGTGGTTCTTATTGCTCAGCTTCAACAGTATTAATTGACAAAATGCACAGAATTGTGGTGGTTCATATTCTTAACCTTGAACAGTGCAAACTAACCAAACATGATTGAGGTGGTTCTTAGTGCAGATTGACTAGTATGGAATTTAGGTGGTTTTAATTGTTCCTGAAATATGCAAATTTGAAAAAACGGATTGAAATGGTTCGTATTGTTAACATTGACCAGTCTAGATTAAGAAAAGCATGGAATTTAGTTGGTTTTGTTATTCTTGAAATCTGCAAATTTGAAAAACAAAACAAAACAAATGACTGGATTAAGATGGTTCGTATTTTAAACGTTGAACATTGCAGATTGAACAAAAGTAGAATTTGATTGCTTTTTATTGTTTTTAAAGCAGGCAAATTTGAAAAAATGCAAATTCCTGATTCTAGATGGTTGGTATTGTTTACATTGTACAGTGCATATTGAAAAAATGTAGAATGAAATTTGGGTGGTTTTAATTGTTTTTAAAATCATATGTTAAAATTTGAAAAAGAATACTGAATTTAGATGTTTCATATTGTCAGCATTGAACAGTACAGATTAAAAAAAACGTAGAATTTAGGTGGTTTTCTATTTATTCATGAAAGGTGAAAATTTTGTGGAAATGACTGAACTGGAGTGGTTCAAATTGTTAACATTGAACAGTGGAGACTGAACAAAATAGAGAATTGAAATTGTTCTTATAGCTAACCTTGAACTGTGAATTTGACAAAAGAAGAGGATTCAGGTTGTTCTTATTAGCCTTAAACTGTGCAAATAAAAAAAGAAATACAGCACCAGGTTGTTCGAATTGTTTGCAGGTTGAAAAACACAATTACAAATATCGAACAATTTTGATTTTGTGTTAATCTTGAGCTGTGCAAACTTACATTGCAACAGTATTTTTGTTCACATTGAACAGTCAAGAACATATTTACAGAAACAAAGTAATTTACATTGTTTTATAGCTAAGGTTGCTTAAGCTGAATGGATACAAACTATCAAAACTTGGTCATTTAATTTAAAGTAATCTATGTGGTGAATATGCGCAATGACATGGTGTAGCTGGAGCGTGCGATAGTAATAATAGAAAATAAACAGGCTTCAAATTTGGTTTTGTGAATTGTATTGGCAGCTTATAATTTGTTTAACCTTACATCAACCTGAAAAGTTGTTACCGTTTGTAATTTCAAACTTTGGTAAATTTTAAATTCACAATAAAACACCATCCTCCCAACTATAATTTTACCATGTCTGTGCAGGCAGTTAATGGATGATTTGTTGTATACATTGGTACTGGGTAACACATTCACATGGTAACCAAAGTGTGGTTGTCAAAAGGGTAACTTACTAGTTGTTTCAACATTTTCAAAGGGTTGACTCCCAGCATTTTCGAATAACTAAAGGATAATTGACGGGTTGTTTTACCATTTTCAAAGGGTTATATCCCACCACTTTCCCAACACTATCCAACTGCTAAAAGGGTGATCAAATGGTTGTTCCAACATTTTCAAAGTGTTCGATCCAAACACTTTTTCAACACTTTTTAAAGAGTTACAAAAGGGCTCGACATTATTGTAACTCTTTCAAAGTGTTAGAATTCGTTATACTTTGGAAAGTGTTGAATCAACAAGTAAAGCGTGGCCACTGACCGAACTCATAGCAAGTGTTAAGTGTAACATTTATCAAGTGGGAATTAACACTTTAGTTTTTAGAGTGTACATGATCATTCAATTTCAATCTAAATTGAATGAGCCAGGCGTTGAAATGAACGAAAACGTTGTGAAATTGGCCAGGAAAACCTACAATAAAAAAAAATTACCTGAACCTCTGATCGTTCTAATATTCACATCGCTACAGGGGAAACACTGTGTATATCTAATTTTTGCACGTAGTTGAGAAAATAGTGAGTAGAGATGTCCTCTCTCCTAACTCATGTAAATTAGAAGAGATTTTTCCCCTTCACGATGCGGTGTTAACACGCGCCCAGTCCTTTCCGAGAGCCCGTGGGAAAAATAATCATAGATTTACTCGGGCAAGACTCAAACCAACGAGTTTCTTCTTACTAAGCAGGGGGTCGTGGGTTCGCTCCAGCTTCACGACCTCCTGGTCTAGGTCGTGGGTTCGATTGCCTCCCACGTAACCCGTGATTTTCCAAAAGAGGTTCTCGGAAAAGCACTGAGCATACAGTACGTAACACCACGCCATGAAGGGCAAACAAATCCCTTCTAATTTACATCATCCCAAACGCAAATTCTATCTTCCCAACTCTAGAGAAGTTTATACTTAAAGTCCGTGATTCGTCTGACACTTTGATGTGTCTCGACAGATTGTTGAAAGTTACAGAGCAACTCCAACGATTCCCAACCTTTTTAGGTTTCGATTTAATTTAGAAGAGCTATGTCAAATAAAACAGATACTTTTCAAGACGCCCATCTTTGACGCCGGTTTTTATGTAAAAAAATGCATCTTTCCGCGAGTCTATCCCAGTTTCGTGAAAACGAGCGTGACGTCAAAGCTCATTTACATCTAGGCTAATCGTGTTTACCTGACGGGATGGGGAACTGGTGAGTTTCGAGAGCAGGATATTCGGAGGATTGAATGAGATTGAAAAGTCGTGTTGCAATACTAACAATACTACAATCAGCAGCGTAGCCAGAGCTGTCTCCATAGGGGGGGGGGGGGGGGGGGCGAGTGGGGGGCTGGTTGTTATAGTGGGGGGGGGGGGGGGGCGCCCAGTGTTTTTTCTTTATAATACTATTATTTTCTGCGTTTGCGAAATTTTTAGTAATTGACCCGCCTATTAAGAAATATGTAATGAGGGCTTAGACCTGCGTATGATTGCCGATCCTGCCGCTACAGAAAACAACCGTAAACATGAGTCAAGTTTGAGAGGTTGTGTAGTTTTTGCCACATTTATTACCACATTTACGTTAACCACATTTACGTATAACTGACTATATATAAAGAGGCTAAGATTTGTAGCTTGTACGTGAATTGTACGTGTATGCATCCTCTCGGTACACGTATGAGACAAAAATGAGACTGTGAACATATACGTAAAGTTAACATGTTTAAAGTTAAACATGTTACATTACATCTAAAACAGCATCTGCTGCATGTTTTGCCCAAAAATGCGTACATGGCAGTGCCCCCAATTCCCAAACCCTTCCAACAAAGCAGAATCCCCACACAAATACAAAAAATAGCGAAGAACTCGTGGTTTTATACGGGTACGTGTATATTGTTTACTTGAACATTACGTGTACATGACGTCATCAATTTATGGACGGTCCTGTAATTAAAAACTGAAGCGAACGTGTAAAACCGATTTTACAGATTGCTAAACGGGTAGACATTGAATGAGTAATTATCTCTAATAAGGCACAAACTATTTCATTGGCGTTAAAAAAGGTTCGATTTTGTATATCAAACAAGTGAAGACTTTCTACGGTTGAGTATCGAAAGCTAGGGTAAAATAATCCGACGCGATTTGTTACTCAAACATGCAAAGCGATGGCCAGCTTGAATATATACGCTCACAATCACTCGCTTCGCTGCTCACGGTGGGCATACTGGATTATCCCAAATACGAGTTTTGAACTGTTAATGCGAATGCGTGTCTAACATGTAGTCTGAAAAGATTTTAATGAATACATATATTTAAACAATGGACGTTTCTTTATCCCTGTAAAACCTGTTTTCAAGACGGACGGTTGCATGAATTGGTTATCAGAAACATGAAACCAATGTACTGCCGTTGTCATGTGAAAATCAGACTCCTGTAAAAATCGGACTCTTTTTCACTATTATTGGTTAAACTCTCTCACGTGAGCGGCCACTCTCCTTATTATCTTCACTTGAGGCCGGATCATACTTCACGCGAATACGAAAGCGAAGCGAATTTGTGTGACGTAAAATTGTTTTTATAATGACATTCGCCGATTAATAGCCGGACGAATTCGCTTCGTATTCCATAGTCTGAAATTCACACCACACCGTAACTTGCATTTTTTCAGACACCGTTTGTAGGCTACGTGTTTGCTGCAGCAATGCGATGTGAGAGTCACTGTAATTACGTATGCGTTAAGCCGTGTGCCCCAGATTACCTACGTCGTTCGCAACAAATCGTGTTCATGTACACGTACAAGTTACAAAATCTCAACCTCTCCATTTACAAACAATCAAAGACATTTTAAAATAGTTCTCTTCTAATTTGTCTTAAGGTTTAAATATTGAAAGTTTGTTCGTTTCAGTACTTGAAAAAACAGGGATTCTTTTATTCCCTTCAAACATGATTTTGGAAACTTATCTCAATGGAAACTAAACTTGGACAAGGAATTCGACGATGTATCTCAACTATCGATGGTAGCAATATTTGTTCGATTGCTAGTGTCACGTTGAGCATGCGCACGGTGCTTATGAAGCCACGCATAGTGTAGCTTTTATCAATGCTGTCAAGCTTGTTCTCTATTTACGAGCAAGCGCCCAGCGCTGGCCTGGCCTACACGTACATGCACCAATACGTACTCCCCCACACACATCTGTAAACAGTACGAATAATACAGTACGTGTACGTGCCCAGTCTCCATACGTACACGCACAGTCGAGGCGAAAGACAGCCTTGACCCAACCGTGGCGGGTTTCTTATGTATTTCTTTACATTTTCGGCCGAAACTGGCCGCGCCAATCAAACCTTGTAAACTTTGACTCGAATATGCATATTCATGTCAGCTGCAATGCACGATACACGTACACAGTCCAAAGTATTGTAGCGCCGGTGCCGGTCGGTTGGCGGAGGGCGCTAGCACGGCACCACTAGCGGAACCGTTGCGGTGGAGCCCCAGCTGACCGGCCGGTAGAGGGCACCAGCACGGTCCCACAGCGGAGCTGTTGCAACGGAGCCCCTGCTGGTCGGCTGGGGAGGCCCGTTGCGTGCGGCGCACGCGCAGTGACCCGTTTCCCTAGTAACAAGCAGTGTGCGATCCTCCACCATTTTGTGTGAGGCC
The DNA here is from genome assembly GCA_037893225.1 of Hippasteria phrygiana. NCBI lineage: Eukaryota > Metazoa > Echinodermata > Asteroidea > Valvatida > Goniasteridae > Hippasteria > Hippasteria phrygiana. Next base: position 1,476,107 of record JAZGUH010000182.1, read on the forward strand.
TTGTGTATTTTGCTACCCGAATAAACGGCCTAGAGCCCTTCAGAACTTGAGCAAAGTGTGCCGGAGTGTTCTTTCAGGGTGTACGAGAGTCCCGCGCACGGTCGACGCTACATTGGAGGCAGCGGTGACATACCAGGAAAGAGCAAATCAGGTAAAACCTCAAGTTCTTGCGGCATGAATCCACCGGGTAGGGACAGTCTGGTGTCCGACTCGCCACACGGCGCGGACACAGACGGGGATATAGCTCCACACGACGCAGGCCAATCGGGAGATAGGAATGGCGGACCGTTCGTTACCTTGAGCGAATTAGAATCCTTTTTGAGGGATAATCAAGGGAGTCTTCCTCGGGATAAGAGGGAGACTGGGGGGTCATCGGGATCGGAATCTCTCATGTGGGAGGACGGGGAGAAAATGAAGCCTGAGATGATAGATCAGGGGGGGCGAATTTGTTACATTCCATGTCGCATTTGCATCGATTCCCCCCAGACTAGTTATGAGTCCCTCAGTGGGCCGTCCCACGCCGCTGGCGTCGGGGTGACAGACGCTCCGTTCCACCCGGAACGTTGCCGAGTCGCACTGGCCGGTGTGGCGGGGACGGTGCTTCACTGTGGGACAACCCATGACCCTTATTCCGGCGTGTCGAACGCCGGACCCCGCGAGGGGCCGCCCGGTGCTGCGCACGGCGACGGCGCAGACGCTGCGTTCCACACGGAACGCCGCCGAGCCGCGTTCGCTGGGGCAGCGGGGGCGGAGCCTCGTGTGGAGACGGCCTGTGAGTTTCACGCCGGTGCGCCCGGCGGGGGGTCTCGCGGGGGGCCGCCCTGCGCTGTGCACGGCGGCGGGGCAAACGCCGCGTTCCACACGGAACGCCGCCGAGCCGCGTTCGCCGGGGCGGCGGGGGCGGAGCCTCGTTTGGGAACGGCCTGTGAGTTTCACACCGGTGCGCCCGATGGGGGGCCTCGCGGGGGGCCGCCCTGCGCCGTACACGGCGGCGAGGCAAACGCTGCGTTCCACTCGGAACGCCGTCGGGCTGCGTTCGCGGGGGCGGAGCCTTGCATGGAGGGGGCCTTTGGGTTTTGCACCAGTACGCCCAGCGGGGGACACCGGGAGGGACCACGCCGTGCTGGGTATGGCGGCGGGGCGGATACGCCGCTCCACACGGAGCGCGGTAACGCCGCGTCTGCCGACGCAGCGGGGGGTCGTCCAGAGACACCCCACATTTTCTACACCGGCGTGAGCACCGGGAGCCACGAGGAACTGACCACCAGGGCAGGCCCTGGCACAACGGGGATTCCCCAGCCTACACGCCCCATGACGGTAACAGTAGAGCCCCCTCAACGGTGCCGGTGTGGCCAGCCACTCCGCGTGGGAGTCAATGGAGAGCCACTCCGCGTGGGAGTCAATGGAGAGCCACTCCGCGTGGGAGTCAATGGAGAACCACTCCGCGTGGGAGTCAATGGAGAGCCACTCCGCGTGGGAGTCAATGGAGAGCCACTCCGCGTGGGAGTCTATGGGGGAGAGCCACTCCGCGTGGGAGTCTATGGAGGAGAGCCACTCCGCGTGGGAGTCAATGGCGTAGAACCACTCCGCGTGGGAGTCAATGGAGAGCCACTCCGCGTGGGAGTCAATGGAGAGCCACTCCGCGTGGGAGTCAATGGAGAGCCACTCCGCGTGGGAGTCAATGGAGAGCCACTCCGCGTGGGAGTCAATGGAGAGCCACTCCGCGTGGGAGTCAATGGAGAGCCACTCCGCGTGGGAGTCAATGGAGAGCCACTCCGCGTGGGAGTCTATGGGGGAGAGCCACTCCGCGTGGGAGTCTATGGAGGAGAGCCACTCCGCGTGGGAGTCAATGGCATAGAACCACTCCGCGTGGGAGTCAATGGAGAGCCACTCCGCGTGGGAGTCAATGGAGAACCACTCCGCGTGGGAGTCAATGGAGAGCCACTCCGCGTGGGAGTCAATGGAGAGCCACTCCGCGTGGGAGTCTATGGGGGAGAGCCACTCCGCGTGGGAGTCTATGGAGGAGAGCCACTCCGCGTGGGAGTCAATGGCGTAGAACCACTCCGCGTGGGAGTCAATGGAGAGCCACTCCGCGTGGGAGTCAATGGAGAGCCACTCCGCATGGGAGTCAATGGAGAGCCACTCCGCGTGGGAGTCTATGGGGGAGAGCCACTCCGCGTGGGAGTCTATGGAGGAGAGCCACTCCGCGTGGGAGTCAATGGCGTAGAACCACTCCGCGTGGGAGTCAATGGAGAGCCACTCCGCGTGGGAGTCAATGGAGAGCCACTCCGCGTGGGAGTCAATGGAGAGCCACTCCGCGTGGGAGTCTATGGGGGAGAGCCACTCCGCGTGGGAGTCTATGGAGGAGAGCCACTCCGCGTGGGAGTCAATGGCGTAGAACCACTCCGCGTGGGAGTCAATGGAGAGCCACTCCGCGTGGGAGTCAATGGAGAGCCACTCCGCGTGGGAGTCAATGGAGAACCACTCCGCGTGGGAGTCAATGGAGAGCCACTCCGCGTGGGAGTCAATGGCGTGGAGCCACTCCGCGTGGGAGTCTATGGGGGAGAGCCACTCCGCGTGGGAGTCAATGGAGAGCCACTCCGCGTGGGAGTCAATGGAGAGCCACTCCGCGTGGGAGTCAATGGAGAGCCACTCCGCGTGGGAGTCTATGGAGAGCCACTCCGCGTGGGAGTCTATGGGGGAGAGCCACTCCGCGTGGGAGTCAATGGAGAACCACTCCGCGTGGGAGTCAATGGAGAGCCACTCCGCGTGGGAGTCAATGGAGAGCCACTCCGCGTGGGAGTCAATGGAGAGCCACTCCGCGTGGGAGTCAATGGAGAGCCACTCCGCGTGGGAGTCTATGGAGGAGAGCCACTCCGCGTGGGAGTCAATGGCGTGGAGCCACTCCGCGTGGGAGTCTATGGGGGAGAGCCACTCCGCGTGGGAGTCAATGGAGAGCCACTCCGCGTGGGAGTCTATGGGGGAGAGCCACTCCGCGTGGGAGTCAATGGAGAACCACTCCGCGTGGGAGTCAATGGAGAGCCACTCCGCGTGGGAGTCAATGGAGAGCCACTCCGCGTGGGAGTCTATGGGGGAGAGCCACTCCGCGTGGGAGTGAGTGGTGCGTCGCCAATTCGCACGGGAGTCCACGGAGTGAGACAGGCCAATCGGGAGGGGGGACCCGGGATCGCGGGGTGGCACCACACGGAGCCCCCATGCGGGACCGAGGCACCCTCCACCACAAAGGGGGTGCAGACTACCCCTGGTACCCACGGTGCCGCCGGGCGATCGGGAGACATACCAACACCACCACCCGGGATGAGCAAGGAGACAGCGGGACCGGGACATCCCGACCCAGGAAGTCAGAGGCCAGTGATGCTTCCCGACAGGTTCGACGGGGGTTCGTCGTGGTCCGACTACTTGATCCATTTCGAGAGTGTTGCGGCGGTCAACCATTGGAGCGAGGCCGAGAAAGCAATGTTCCTGGCTTCCCATTTGAGGGGCACGGCCCGGGAGGTACTTGCGGATATGGAGCCGGAGGCGCGAGAGGAATATTCCTCCCTCCTCGAGAATTTCGAACGACGGTTCGGGGTGGCCGCCCAGATCCCATTGCACCGGGCGCAGTTGTCTACGCGCGTGAGAGGCCGCGGTGAGTCACTTGGTAGCTTGGGACAATCAATTCGGCGGTTAGTCAACCAGAGCTACCCGAAGCTACCCACACAGGCCCGTGAAGATCTGGCGGTGGAGGCCTTTCGCAACGCACTAGGGAATGAGCAGTTGCAATTCCACATCTTCTCCAGAAAAGCGGCGACATTGACCGAGGCAGTCACCCTTGCGGCCGAGATGGAGGCCTTTCTCGAGTCACAGGCGCACAGGAAAGGGAGGCCAGGGACCAAAGACGTTCGGCTGGTAGTCCAACCTCCAACCGAGGAACACAAACCGGCTGCCGGGATCGGGTACGTGCAGACCGCCCGCCCCCCAGTGGCGTGCTACCGGTGTCACGAATTCGGCCACATCTGGCGGTACTGCCCTAGGCGGAGGTCGGCTCCCGACCGGCAACAGGGAATGACGGGAGCAATGCCGAGACGCCAGGACCCAAGCAGAGAGCAGGCTGCTCAGGCCAGACCGATGGTCGCAGGGGTGCAGGTGATTAAGAGGACGGATCCGACGAAGTGCCCCCACTGCGAGAGGGCGTTCAACCATAACCATAACCTCCGGAGGCACCTTCGGACGGCGTGCAGGGTACTCCACCCGGAATGTCCCTACGCCTGCGCCCGGGGGTGCGGGAGAACCTTCTACAGGAAGGACGTCCGAGAACGACACTACCCCTACTGTGCTGGGGTCTTCGTGGGATCGGTGAGTGCGGAGGTCGATGAGCTTGACGTCCACGCCAGCGACGGAGAGATGGACGCCGCTCCATCCCCTCCGCCTCCGACGTCCCACCGGGAGGGCCGCGACCACCCGGAACAGCCCCCCACTCAGCCGCTCCGAGCGCAGGGCAGTCGCCCTCGCCGCCGCACCTTACTCGTCAGAGGAGTCACCAAGCCCCCGAGTCTCCCAGCAGGTCGGGGGACCGTGTCCACCCGGAACGCCCCCCAAGACCGTCCCACTCGGAACGTCCCTCGGAGGGGCGACCATCTAGGCCGGGGAGCTGCGTCCGCCCGGAACGCTCCCCGGCGCCCCCCTCACGACACCATTGGAACCGGCGCCAGGGCTGGAGAGGCCGACCGACCCAGACGGAGGGAGAGGTGCGAACGAGATCCTCTACGCCACCTGGAGCGCCGCCACCCCCGCGCTACCCCAACAACGTACCACGTCGCTTCTGGGAGGAACTGTTCCGGCAGACGGAAGTCCAACGGCAGCCTCCACCTACCAGCTGAACTGGATGTTGTTTTCCCTTCCCCCCCTGGACTTTTGTGTAACCCCCCTTTTTTTTTGTGTGTGTGTGTTTTGGTGGTCACTGCGGGCGCCGTCCGGCTCGGGCCTTCCTGGGCGTCCGGTCATCGGTGCTGGTTGTCTTGTTCGGGGACGAACAAAGGTCTTCGCGGGGGGCAATGTAGCGCCGGTGCCGGTCGGTTGGCGGAGGGCGCTAGCACGGCACCACTAGCGGAACCGTTGCGGTGGAGCCCCAGCTGACCGGCCGGTAGAGGGCACCAGCACGGTCCCACAGCGGAGCTGTTGCAACGGAGCCCCTGCTGGTCGGCTGGGGAGGCCCGTTGCGTGCGGCGCACGCGCAGTGACCCGTTTCCCTAGTAACAAGCAGTGTGCGATCCTCCACCATTTTGTGTGAGGCCTTGTGTATTTTGCTACCCGAATAAACGGCCTAGAGCCCTTCAGAACTTGAGCAAAGTGTGCCGGAGTGTTCTTTCAGGGTGTACGAGAGTCCCGCGCACGGTCGACGCTACAGTATATACACGCGCTTCAAATGTAAACACGCATATGATGAGAGAAGATTGTTTACCTTAGCGCGTACTCATTATCATAGTGAGCAAACACCGTTGGGTCAAGGCTGTCTTTCGCCTCGACTATGCGTGTACGTATGGTGGTGACTGGGCACCAGGACTGAGCACGTACGTACTGGGTTGTGTTGGCTGTCAGTGCTGGGCGCTCGCTCAGCTCGTTAATAGGGAACAAAGCTTGACAGCCTTGATCAAGGCTACGCATAGTGACAATGAGTGGTCAGGCTGCTGCTGACTTATACAAATTTCCACTTTTACCTAAATATGCAGATAACTGGTGTTACTAGATAAACATCTCATTTAATAACTTTTCGTACACTACTTACTAACTTCCGTCTCAGTTACATACAGCAGAGAACACAACATACATTTTATTATCAATACCATGGTGGTACGAAATGCCCCCCCCCCCTCCCCACAGTCGTGTGGAAGGGGTATACTAGCGAATACTTACCCGTAGAGCCACTACAAATGCATATTTCTCTAGAGGGCGCAACACATCCGCTAAGAGTTCACACAATAGCCTACCCACCGTGCCATGTGGCTTACCCGCCATCTTAGCTTCCTCTTTTCTCGAGCGCCATAGCAGGTGAAGTCTGCATCGAGTCCATCAGTGGGGAGGAGGGAGGAATGCTCTACGGGTAAGTATTCGCTAGTGGACCCCTCCCACACGAATGTGGGGGAGGGGGGGGGGGGGGTCTACTGCGCTCATCTTACCCGTAGAGCCACTACTAATGCAGATTAGCACCGATACTAGGAGGTAGGTTGCGAGATGCTACCGTGTGACAGAACAGTAAGTCCCGTCTACTGCAGCTGCTGAAGGGTGGCCTGTGATGCTCGTGGAACATGGTCTCTCGTCGTCAGCAGCGCTGACCTTCCTGCGCGTCCCTCAGACTGGAGAACGTCCCTGATGTAGCAGGATAAGAACGTGTTAGGCGTCTTCCAACACGCTGCCTGAATAATGTCACTTTGTGGTACTCCTCTGAAGTAGGCCCACGAAGTCGCAACTGCTCTGTGTGCTCTGACTCTGGAGTCCACCTCTGATGCAGTTGGCCAGTTCTGTTCCGCTGACTGGAGGGCTGTGACGATCCAGCGTGCAATAGTATCTCGTGAGGCTGCACGATGTGGGGGAATAGATGTGATGAAGAGACTTGATACCTTCCCCCGTATCAGTTCAGTTTTGTTGAGATACCATTTCAGGGCTCGAACTGGGCACCATTCCCTGTCTTCGGACATGGAAGAGTAAGACTGAATGTCCGGTATGAAGACGTCAGGAGGAACAAATGATTCTAACTGATTCTTAGTGAAAAACCATGTATGTGGGACTAGCCGGACTCTATTTGGTTCCCAACGAATATGGCCAGGGTCAATAGATAAAGCCTGAAGTTCGCTCCGGATGCCTGTGCCTGCCCCATGGGTTCATAAGGAGATCGTGAAAACGTGTTCAGTACTTGAGAGAGATTCCACGAGGGGAGGAGGTCTCTTATTAAACATACCACGGAGGATGTGGCCTAAGGTATGATTGGTGGAGATCGATGAGCCGTCAGGGAAGCCTCCATGAATGGCCGCTATTGTCGATCGGAAATTTGTGATGGTGGCTACCGTAATGCCAGTGTTGAACAGATAGACAGGAAAATCGAAGACCAGAGTAGCGTCGACCGGATCAACAGCGTTTCGTCTGCACCAATGTCGAAGTCGGCTGTTGTAGATTTTCCGAGTGGATGGTCTGCGGCTGCGTGCTGCAAACGTGGCAGCATCCGCCGAAAAGCCCGCTGATCGGAACGATACTCGACAATACCCAGCATATGGGGTGAAGATTCTCGGGAGCTGGGTGAGTGATGTTTGAGGCTGGTAAAGAATGTCCGGACGACGTGGGAGGACAAGTGGTTCGTGGACTAGCAGATCGATCAGTCTCGGGAACCATGGCTGTCGAGGCCAGAACGGGGCGATGAGGAGTATTCTGCAATGTTCCCGTTCTATCTTCGTGAGAACCCGTGTAATCCGGGATATTGTGGGGGGGGGGGAGGCATATGCGAGCATTCCCTTCCATGGAATCGACAGAGCGTCGGTGTGCCATGCCCGTGGATCGGGTGGTCTGGAGCAGAACACCGGAAGTTGGTTGTTGGTTCTTGACGCGAACAGATCTATGTGGGGGGGGGGGGGGGGGGGGGGGGGGTCGATCATCAAGAAGATTTGTTCGACAACACTGGGCTGTAAGGTCTATTCCGTTGGCCGAGTCCTTCCCCTGGAGAGGGCATCGGCCACAACGTTGTCCTTGCCTGGGACATGCGTGGCTGACAGCGTTATGCCGGAATCTATGCACCAGTAAAGCATGTCCCAAACGAGGAGGCAGAGCTGGGCTGATCGTGTGCTTCCCCCGCGGTTGATATATGCCACTACTGTGGTGTTGTCGCATTTGATGAGGACAGGCTGGTTCTGGATGAGCCTGTGGAAATGTCGGAGAGCATTGGACACCGCGTGCATCTCGAAGACATTGATATGTAGATCCCTCTGGCCCGGATTCCACTTCCCTGCAGTCTGTCGCGGGTGAAGTGTGGCCCCCCAGCCAAGGTGTGATGCATCCGTTGAAATAACTTTCGTTGGTTAAGGTTTCGGAAATACCAGTCCTCCCGACACGTGGAGCGGATTCGCCCACCACTGGAGGTGTGGTCGGAGAAAGGGAGCAACTGGGGCCATGCGATAAGTGGAATGAAGCTTCGGGCGGAAGTGTGCTAAGAGGTGGAGCTGGAGTGGGCGCATATGAAGTCGGCAATTTGCTACAAGGTCCACCATGCTTGCCATGAGCCCAGCAGTTTCAGCCACGCTGCTGCTGGGGCCGCAGATTCCTTGAGGAATAGTTGGACGCACTGTAAGAGGTTTTGAACACGTGTGTCCGTAGGGAAGCTTTGCCGTGCTTGTTCTGAGGTTTAGAACGGCACCCAGGAACGTTGGTGTTTGAGTAGGAATTGGGTGTGATTTCTTTTCGTTGATAACGAACCCAAGTCCTGTGGTCAAAGTTAGAGTTTCGCGGAGGGCTCGGCTGGCTTCGAGCTCCGAGCGGCCGACAATGAGCCAATCGTCCAGGTACATGAAAACCCTGATGTTGTTCCTCCGGAGAGCTGCCCCACGGATTTCGCAATCCGGGTTCGGATGAAGGTGGGGCTGCGGGGACTCCAGAACATTGAAAGAATTCCGAGGCTGAAGACAGGCTTGCCTGGGGGACCGGAATGGTCGACTCCACAGAACGCTGAAGATCCCCCACCGACAGGCCAGGCACTGGCGGGCCGGTGGGTGTAAGGTCAGACTGGAGTGTGGGGTAACGGTTAGCCTGATGGTCTTGACCCGTTGGGGGCCCAAAGGCTAACGCCGGAGGCCCGGTCATGCTGGGTGTGCCGGGGGCCTTGGACACAGAACTCGGAACCGGAGCTTGTGCCGAGGCATCATAAAGCAAGCGGTCGGGGGGGGGGGGGGGTTGCCCCGCTTGCCCTTGAAACTTACTGCCGTGGCTCGATGCTGGCGGCTCTTACCGGCAGGCTTCTTGATCTGCTGTTTGTCCCTGTGACTAGCGGCCGGCGGGGTTGGCTGGCAATAGCGCACCTCCCGCCATATAGGGGCACCGCCACCCGGTCCCGAGTGGCGGACTGAAATCTGCTTACGGGGGGGGGGGGGGGGGGGGGGGTGCCCCCGGCAGATTCCCGGTCGAGGGAGGGTCCGCGGGAGGGTAATGCCTCCAGAGACTCGCCCCCTGAAGGAACCGGCGGTCCCGTGGAACCTCCGTCTACGGGGCCGGCCGTGCCCCTAGCCGATCTACGCTTCACACTCTTATCCATCTATCACACGTGAAGCCAAAATAGTACAGAAATAAACGTACTTACGGGGACAAACCCAAGACGAAATGAGGACACAAGAGAAGAACACTACTTTATTTTCGGTGAAGAAAAACTCAAAGCGGACTAAGGATGGTGAAGAAAATTCCTGGATTGTATTGCAGGAAAAAAAAACACGTCTATCACCGTCCGTCGCCAAGATAAAAGTGGAAGCTAAGATGGCGGTTGAGTCGCAGGGCACGATGGGTAGGCTATTGTGTGAACTCTTACCGGATTTATTGCGCCCTCTTGGGAAATATGCATAAGTAGTGGCTCTACAGGTAAGATGAGCGCAGTAGACCGTTTAAAATCGATACCTGAAAGGTAGTTGAAAAAATAGCAAGATAAATTTTTGTTCCATATTTCCACTGACTAATATCGTGAACACCTTTTTTCTGTGTTATAGTATGATCCCTTAGTATTATTCAAGCGCAATGTGAACAGATAACTTACAGTTCAAAGGGTAGCACAGTAGCTGGTGGCCCAACAAAAGTTTGAGCTGAGACTGATTTTCAGTTATGACTTTTCATTGTTTCACAGTGTTTTCCCTTATTCATGCTATTTGCATTTGCCTTCACATTGAATAGCTTCGCGTATTTTGTTGGGCTCGATAACAAATTAATCGACAAAAATATGCTAATGCATATAGGACACTAATGCATAGGCACCTATTGAAACTGCAGGCATCTACTTGTTGGTAAATATTATCAGTATTGTATTTCTATATACATTAGAATCCATTTCTTTATAAACAACTTAACTTGATCAACTCCATTCGGTTTCTATTTTTAAAATCCTATACAAACACTTTACCTTTCAAACAATATTAATCATACAAATACTCTACCATCTATGTCAGTTTAATTCAAGAAAGACGTTGGCAGTAATAATGACACGTTCATTTTAACTGTCGATTTTCATTTTGACCTTTTTAACGATTTAAGGACACAATGTAGCTAAATTTCACAAAAAACATACATTTTGAGTGAAAACATGCAAACTAGCGTTAAATTTGGCTCTAAACGACACGAATGCCAAACCAGGAGAGACTTTCCAATACCAAATGACTGATGAAAAACGACAACTGAAATTAACGTGTTACATTATAACTTATTAGCAAACACCAGGATAAAATTAACCACATTATACAATAGTTAAGTATTTACAACAGTGAACATTGCCTTTTTCATATTTTTAAACTAGTAGGATAATACACGTTTATTAAACTTGTCAAAAGTAAATATTTATATCTCGAGATTGCCAATATCAAACGCCGGCCCTCTTTTAATACACATACTTTTAAAATGGAATTATTTTTTTACTTTTTACTTCTTAAGTTAATACAATATTAACACTAACACGAAATATTTTGTGCAAATTTGTGCTGCAAAATTGCTTATTCTAAAACAGTAACGCTCCTATGGTTTTCACAAAGCCTAAAACAGAAGTAGCAGTTATTACACGGGTTCATAATAAGAAAAAAGAACCGTCACAAGAAGAACATTGAAACATTTTGATTAAACATTTCACAAATACATTTTTAAACATTAATATTCTAATTTTCCATTAAATTATGTCACTTTAAATACTGCTTAAAAGGGCGTCCCTTTTTAATTCTAGGTTCTCATTTTGTTGGCCTTGGTGGAGGGTCTGTCGGTCGAAAAAAGAATCATGAAAACAAATGTGACCCGCTCTGGAAAAAGGTATATTATGTCGCAAAATATGAAAAATGAGTTTGATGTATGTTTGGAAAGCCCGCAATGTAAGCTTTCATTTAATTACATGGGCTAAATGTAATTATGAAAAACAAGTTTTGCGTCCTTTTGCTGGAACACACTTCCTTTTACTTAAAATAGAAAATAAATAAAATAAATAAATAAATAAGAAACCCATCTCTGCCAGCAGTTGGCATGAGTAAAATGAAATAAAACAATTATAAATAACATTCTGTTTTGCTATAAATGCGCCTTTTCCATACTCAGCCCGGAGCACACGTTTTGTACAATATTTTTTAATGATGAAATATATTAAGCAATCTCTGGCAACTGTTGGGACAAACTGTTTCTTTCGACACATCTTGGATCCACGTTGGTTGAATGATAGTTTTACGAGGGGACTTACGGTAATCTGCACCATGCAGCTTATGTTGCGTTCGGTTAGCTTACACTTAAAACACGCAGTTACACCGTGGGGAAACCACGAAATGAAGCTAATCGAATGCTGCGGTGTATTCGCTTACGTATTCTTGGAAAATTAAGGTCAAAGGTTGTTTGGGACGGGAACTTGAAAAAGTGTAAAATGTTAACACAGGCTCACTGTCGTCTGCTCTGCCGACACAATCGTGACCATCATGGCCGACATAATTATAGAAATTCACAATTTGCACAGTCTAGTCGCCAACTGTTGTCATTGTCAGGAAAATACACTAAAAGGACTACCACATTTCAAGTTAGTCAAGCTACAAAAGAACGATATGCCAAACCGGAATTACAAATACGACTGAACAGCGCATGTGCAGCAAGCCGATCGGTGGTTACTTTCACAGAAGTATACACGGAGCCAGAAGTGTGATCTCATGAAAAACGACGGTTTCCTCAGAGTTCTCTTTAAACATGACAAACGTTTGATTATCCATTTTATTATTTTTTGCACAGGCGCACTGTAATTCCCTTTTGGTTAAATGTGTATAGCCTTGCCTTCGGATGCAATCTAAAAAGTAAGCAAATTTGTGAATCCTAATTATACCATACAAATAATTTCATTTTAGAATATTTCACTTGGTTTTGATTTCTGTTATTTTATTCCGTAACGAACTAGTGTGACTTCCACAGATGATTCAAGCCTTTTACACCATTTACATGTTTCAGCTGGTCAAATCCAGTCATTTCTATAGTTACTATTAGTTATTAAAATGCATTAATAAATAATTAATTGAGATCCAAGTAATTCAAAGCGCAGACAAGCATAGCCAAGCCATTCTACAGGTAGAATGGCGATTCCTGTCGCATTGATACTCTTCGGGAAAAGTTGAATGACGGGAGTTGCACTGTCCTCAATGTTACCTTTGAATACCTGGAATTTGACATAAACTTTTGTTAAATTCCAACTAAATGATTAATACACGAGGAAGATCGTTTACTATAATAGATGCGTATCCCCATCTGGTTTGGTTTACCTTAATATCATAGATCGTAAAGACAAAACAGAGAAGTCAAAACACTGTTGCTCTGGGTATAAGGCGTCTTACCACAAGATAAGTTTTTTACTGCATCTGGTCCCTTGACAGTTAATTCATTTTTATAACATCACATGATTACAAAATCGCCAACCCCCTTCAAAAAACAAATGTTACTAAACAAATGCCAACGATTCCTTGGCTTAAATAGATATACAAAAAGGTAATTCGTGGGATTTAATCAACTAGTTTGCTATATAAGATTGGAACTATGCGAAAGTAAATAACCTCCCAAAAAATCAGCCTTGGGCCTATACAGATTAGGAAAATGGAATAATTTTATGATTCAGTTGATTACTTGGCAACTGCAGTTTGGAAGTATACAAATGTTATTTCAGCGATGGGGAAGAGCGCTGTCAGAGCTGCTGCCCGAGCTGAAATTCGGCTCCGGAAATCACGTTAAATTGCGGATTTTTGGGTGGTGACAAGATACCGTGTAGAGTATTGCCGTCTAGACACACTTTCTTACCGTTATTGGCGCCATTTAACCTCTTTGTTTTGTTCTCACCCATAGGCAAAATAAGACCTGTAGGGTTTTCTGCTTTTCTGGTTTGCAACTTTAGGCGTAGGCCCTGCCCCTACAAGCAAAAATTGGCAACGAGCGGGGGAGGAGGGGGGGGTGGGGGGGGGGGGGGAGGGTTCGACCACCAACCCCCCCCCGGATCTGCGCCTGTGAGTCTCTTTCTTCCCTATTATCAACGCAGTATGGAAATGTTTCTCTTCACCGTCTGCTGGCTGAGCTTCGCCTTGTGTGAATTGTGTGAGTTCCCTCCAAATTCTAACATTATGTACATGTAGATGCTGATGCATCGAACTCTCTTGTGGGAGAAAATATGAATCACAGTTGTAAGTGGGGAAGGCATTTATAATGAATCTCCTTTGAATGCGAAACCATGCGGACTCGGTCGACAACTAATACGAGCTGGACGACGAGCTGGGCGCCGTACCCGATGCCTTATCACTACCATTATTGGACATCGACCCGCTGCAATCCAACCTCAAGGCACTGCCCCAAAAACTTTCTTAGGATCCCAGTCACTAAACAAGCTGTGAGTTTACCTTCATTCCTACTGTGTAATGCTAGATCTTTGAACACCAAATTTGATGAATTTGAAATGATTGTAATGGAGGAAAACTATGATACTGTGGCAGTAACTAAAACATGGCACATAGCGTTATTTCTAGACCACGAATGCATCGCATTGGAGGTGGTGTGGCCATATATGCAAAGTATTGCATGCATGACCACTTTATCTAAAGCACAAATTCCTGAGAATCTTGAAATCATGTGGGTTAAGTCGAGACCCACTCGCCTGCCCCGTGTAATCTCCATGGTTTTTGCAGCAGTTGTCTACTACCCGCAACCTATGGTGTACTAAAAGGGCCACCGCTCAGACGAGATTAAAAGGGTATAATTTACGTAGTAAGACAAATGAAATGTCGCGGTAAGACACGTCATTGACGTGGTAAGAGTGTTGATTGACGCGGTAAGAATGTTGATTGACGCGGTAAAAGAGACTTTAGTGGCGTAGTAATCGTGTTGGACTGACGCGGTAAGAGACGTACTTGACGTGGCGACAAAGTGGGACTGACGTACTTTCGGCCAATGGTGTCAACATGGGCGTGGCGGGGGGGGGGGGGGGAGCAAGGGTGCCCTTGTCCGCCCTGAAAAAAAGGGGGGGGGGGTATTTAAAGACAATTAAAAAGAAGACGAAGTCAATGTCGTACTCAATTAAATGTATATTGAACACTCGAAACCTGCCGAAATGGGCCTAAAATTTGGCTACAACAGACCTAGGTATCGCAGTATTAAACAAAGCGTCGAGAGGGAAGAGAGGCTTCAGTAACGGGGTAAGGGTGTAGTCGGACTGTCGCGGTATAAGAGTTTGCCACTACGGTGGGCGATAGACAACGTAATTTTAAAAGTGTACATGTAAATCTTCAAAATCGGTCGTGTATTTTTTTTAATAGCACACTGACAAAATATATTTAAAGAAAATTAAGAAGAAGACGAAGTCAATGTCGTACTCAATTGAATGTATATTGGACACTCGAAACCTGCCGAAAGGGACCTAAAATTCGGCTACAATAGACCTAGGTATCTCGGTATTAAACAAAGCGTCGAGTGATGTCCAGCACCCCCCCCCCCCCCCCATTTTTCCACGGCCAGTGATTTCTCCCTTTGCTGCTTTCTGGTGAGTGCTTTTCCCCCTCTAGAAAAAGTCCTGGCGACGCCCATGGGTGTCAAATTCATATTTTAGAAAAGCAACACATCTATTATAAAACAAAATAGTCGAGTATAAAAAGAAATGGCTCACGCACCCGTTTCTGCAAATTAATTGGCGAATTTTGCTATATCAATTGTGAGAAGTTGAATCACTGAATTTTGCTACATGTGTACAATTTTGCAGTTTGAGTCATTGAAATAAGTTGTACTTGTGATGTGAATCACGGAAGGTACTTAATTGCTGTATTTAAATTGAGCATCAAAATTACCATCGTGACTTAAGTTTTGTCTGTGGAATTGGGGGAGCTTAGTCTATGACTTTGATTAATTAGATCATTGGCGTAGATTATTGGAATAAACAAGTTAGAATTTGACCCAGAAAAACGTATAGTCAAATTGATATTTTGATGTTTTAAGGAGTTGCTTGGAGATATTGAGGACATCTAAACTTTGAAATGAGTGTATTTGTAAGACTTATTGGGCCCTCCTAGCTCATGCTGTAACAATGCGAAATATATATTTGTAACATACTTTTGGAGAGGAAATCAAGTTTTGCATCAACTTATTGGTCTTGTTGGGTGGTTTACTGTGACAATTCTGGTGGAAGATCCGGGTATATAGCAATAATAGTATAAACTCAAAATCTGTGCTAAAGTTGAAACAGTCTACACTCGATATTTTGTGTAGTTCACTTTAAAAGAACTGATTAAACTTGCCATTTGTACTTTTGGTACTAAACAAATTTTTGATGCATTTACTTGTGGTTGTCTTGAGCCTTTTTAGTTAAAATTTATGTTTAAATTTGTTGCTTGCCTGTGCCGCACCCACCAAGTGAAGAACGCGCACCTACAGCCGCTCGCTTCCTGTTATGCATGATGGGATGGCGGTGGAACGACTGACAACACTAGGCAAGAAGGAGTTTGGTTTGTGCGGGGATGATTTGTTGGAGTTTGTTCGAGAAGAGCAGGTGATGATTAAGGGAGAGAGAAAAGAGACGGAGATTGCAGATAGGGATGCACGTGCAGAGAAATTAGAGCTAATGCGTCAGCAGAATAAGGATTTAAGTTTACAAATTCAGTTTATAGACGATGAAAAACGCCAGAACTGGTACAACAGATATTCAACCAACTACCAAAGGTTTTACTCCTAAACTCCCTCACTTTGATGAAGAAAAGGATGAATTGGATGCATATCTTCAAAGGTTTGAGCTCTATGCGGTTATGCAACAATGGCCTGAATCTAAATTGGCGTTAAATTTGAGTGCCTTGCTGCGATGCAAAGTACCAGAAGTCTACTCTAGATTATCAGTCTCCGAATCAGATTACAAATGTTTAAAGGAACCATGCTTCTCAAATTGACCGGATCACATCCTATTTCATAAATAAATTCATTTATATGTATTAAGTGTGAATTAAAAGCCAAACTGGTTCAAGCGAAGTTTTAGTGTGATTATTTGCCGCTCAAAAATTGACCCCCCCTTTTTGAAATTTGTTGAGACTCAAATTGAGGGCGCTGTTCGTGACGTAGACCGAGGCACTGAAATTCATGGATCGACTCGATAGTCTGGACCCGGCCCGTATATACACACACTAGGTCTACACGTGCAATTTCGTAAGTTGCAACAACAACTAACATCGAACTTACCCTGATTTTCTCCCTTTTAGCGAAGGCTCCTCGGGGAATGGGCCGTTAACTGCTTTCGCCTTTATCTTACTCACATCTGGGAACTTTGTTGGGATGGCAGTGGACTTGAGCATATTTTTAATGGTCATCCCAAAGGATTTGAAAATACCAGTATCGAAACACGACGGCTCAAAGTGGTCGCTACATAACGCTGAAAAGCTGCTGGGGCCGGACCCCTTTGCTCTTGTCACCTTCACTTTCGCCGTCCAAATTATCCGATATTTCGCTTCAGTTGGAAATAAATGAAGGCTTACTCCACCCGTCGTTGTTTTGTTGCACCCAGCAGCCACACACCTTGTCGGCATGGCAGAAAAGCACTATATTTTGCTTAGATTTTGGACGAAGAATTTTCGCCGTACAATGTACACACAATGCATACCCGTGATGAAAGGGTAATGTGCCTCGATCTACGTCACACACTTATGTTAATGAGGGTCCCACTCAGGGGGCGGAGTAGCTTGGACAAACATTTTCAAAAATTGTTTTCTCATATTTAATCTGGGAAATAATTGTCTCTGGACACAAAATATCATTGTCAAGATAATACTTTATTGTTTTAAGCAGGAATAATGCAATATAAATCCTAAATCCTTTAAAGGATATACTGCTGAAGAGGTTCAACATTACCGAGGATGGGTTTCGGAAGAAATTCCGAACTGCTCGACCGGAGAAGTTTGAGAACCCCAAACAATTCATTGTTAGATTGGATAATTATTTGTGTAGGTGGACGGAGTTGGCTAATATGGATCCTACCTTTGACGGGTTTGAAAGATCTGCTGTTACGTGAACAATTTATTAACGGTTGTAGTCTTGATTTATCCCTATTCCTGAAAGAAAGGCAACCAAAGAGTGTCAACGCCATGGCCGATCTTGCTGACCAGTACGTAGAGGCAAGGGGTGGAGTATTTGACTAGATAAACCTGGTAATTTGTTCCCCTCAAGATTTAACAGGCCTCGAGAACAACACGCTCAGGGTCAGAGAGGTGGCAACCCCAACAGACCTGTGAATAAAGATAGGACAGGAAATATAGGAGGCTCAACCCCACAAATTAGTAAATTAAATGTGTCACATGTGACTAACCAAAAGGAGGCTAGAACTTGTTTTCTTTGTCATAAAACAGGTCACATTGTAAGGAATTGTTGGCAGAATCCATAGCGTACCTCCAGAGTTGCAGGCACGATAGCATACGAGGACCAGAACCTACATCAGGTGTCGGCAAACGCTGACCCTCAGCCTCACCAGCAGGACCATGATCTTATAACTTCAAGCCCACACTTCCCACTAGCAGTTGAGAAGGTGGCGTGTGTATGTTTGTGGTCGATAGGAAAAATATGGAGAAATGTTGTTCGCAGGATGGCACAGTGACCCTGCAGTGTGGTCATCACTTGCCCCCAATGAGTGCAGCTTGTAGAGTTCAAGATGATGCCCGTTACTCGAGAAAGACTTGGCCACAATGTAGTATCAGTACTTAGGGACACGGGTTGTTCAGGGATAGTTGTCCGCCAAAGTCTAGTGTCAGATGATCAACTTACCGGTGCATGTAAATATTGTGTTCTTGTTGACGGCACTGTCCAACGATTGCCATTTGCTAACATCGATATTGACTCACCTTTTTTCGTAGGTTCCATCGAAGCATGTCTAACCCCATCTATGACTTAATAATCGGAAACGTTGCAGATGTTCCTGTTCGTGGTGAACCTGACCGTGACTAGAAGGGCAAGATGGAGAATGTCGTCCAAGGACAGAGTGAAGGCAAGCAAAACTACACAAAGGTCCAAGCGGTACAAACTAGGTCTCAGAAAATTGCGGCGGTGAAGCCACTATCTGCGCTCAAGGTGCCCAGTGCGCTAAAAACAGAAGTCACTGCAGATGAGTTGCGTCAGGCACAACAAAACGATGGCACTTTACAGAGGGTAAGATAATTAATAGCGACGGGTGAACCATGTCCAAAGGGATGATTCACCGCCAGTTTTCAAATCCCCACATAGAAGAGGGAGATGTAATCACTCAGTTAGTACTTCCACAGTCTCACCGTCAATCAGTTTTAATATTAGCCCACACTCTAAAAACAGATTGGTTATAAATAACCATTTCATTGGTAGATGTGTCCAACCAATGATATTGGTCAATTGTAACAAAAATATTGATTAAAATAACCAATATCATTGGGTGCTTTTTACCAATATTTTGTAAAAATTTACTAATATATTGGTTGGACAAATATCTACCAATCAAATGGTTATTTTCAATCAATCTGTTTTATAGAGTGCATGAATCACTTTTGGGTGGCCACTTTAGCACTAGGAAAACGGAGGAAAAAGTTCTGTCTAATTTCTTTTGTCCCGGTGTGCAGGCGGACATCCGCCGGTATTGCCAATCTTGTGATATCTGTCAACGCACCACCCCCAAGGGCAAAACGACCAGAGTTCTTTCAGGTCTAATGCCCTTGATTGATGAGCCATTTCGACGCACGGCAGTTGATATAGTTGGCCCCATCTCACCAGTAACTGATAGAGGTATCCGGTACATTTTCACGACAGTTAATTACGCTACCAGGTAGTCAGGGAGCTTATGTCATGAAATAAAGTCCCGTGGGCACCGAATGATTAGAACATGCCACCTAGCTAGATACCTTAATTAGACCCTAAGGAACAAGAAAAACAATGTTGGCAAAATCTAAAGTGCTGCAGATGGCGGCCATCTTGGATTTCAAAATGGCCGCCATTTGGAAACCCTTTTTGACTATCACTCAACTTGTGAATGTCATATTAAATCAATTTTGGTGGCTTTATACCCCAAATTGTTTATGTCAAAGGTTGAAAATTGATGCTTTCAGTTTCAGTGGTAAGCTAATGAATGGCAGCCATGTTGTTTTTGTGTTTATTGGGAGGGGGCGTAATCATACATGCAGACTATGTGTTACGATTTTGAGTCAATGTGATGGAACTTTTTGTTTCAGGGCCTTGGTTAACCGATTGTTCATTTTGGTTGAACTCCTTGTTCTTTACACGATGAAGTGCTTTTTAAATTTTGAAAATAGCAAGAAAGAAAGAACCGGTGTGTGCAGGCAAAATTCAAGGAATGATCAGTTTATCTTATTTGTTTGATCATCTCAGGAAATAGCCGCAGTGGGTCAAAGTTCGTTTAGGGGGTTAGGGAGGGTGGGGGTTGTTAAAGGCATCAACAAAATCTCTCTTTCCATTCTTTTTCTATTTCTGGGAAAGGTTGCAGGAAGAAAGATTCTGTTGAGCAAGGTCTCATTATCGGTTTTTACGTAAGTGACTGGGTCTTGCAGAAATTGTTTTTGTATATATTTACGAATAGGTTGGTGGGTATGCCAGCCGTGTGGGTGTGTGACTGACCCACCCAAAGCGTAATTTCTTTCTTATATTAAAGTGGAATACGCTTCGAGGGAGTCAGTTTTAGCCACTATTTCTGCAAGATGACAGTCCTGGTATGTGCTGGCTACGTTAGAAGAATAATCAGTGGATTCTTTGATGGATCATTCCAAGAAGTAGCCGCAGCGAGTCCGAACTTATCTGGGGGAGGAGGGGGGGGGGGGGGGGGGGGGGGAGAGATTTGTAAAGGCATCAACAAAATCTCTCTTTCCATTCCTTTTTTATTTGTGGGAAAGGTTGGATGAAGAAAGATTCCGTTGAGCAAGGTCTCATTATCGGTTTTTACGTAAGTGACTGGTCTTGCAGAAATTGTTTTTGTATATTTACGAATAGGTTGGTGGGTATGCCAGCTGTGTGGATGTGTGACTGACCCACCCAAAGCGTAATTTCTTTCATTTTGTAAAATGGAATACGCTTCGAGGGAGTCAGTCTTAGCCACTATTTCTGCAAGATGAGTAAAAATAAGTCATTGAGTAAATTAAAACAAGAAGTCACATGTTGTTACGCACAAACATGTCCTAGCGTGGCCAAGACCAGAGACGAGTTTTTGAAACTCCCGCTCTCTGGGAAAGACATAAATAATTGGCCCCCGGACGTTTGTTGTATTGACAGTGCCACAAAACTAACCCGCTGACTGACACTCTGCAGAAACAGTGGCCATAAACCGACTCCCAAGAAGCGTGCTCCACAGATAAGAAATGATTAATAACCACGCTCTGGGTGAGTCGATTGTACAGCCACACGGCTGGCATACCAACCAGCGGAATTACATAGATACACAAAAACAGTTTCTGCAGACCAGTCACCAATATAAAATTATTAAATAGGAGAGCACCACCAACAGAGTCGTTCATCCTCCAACTTCACCAATGTTTTATAGTGGTTGTTTTAGAAAAAACAAGGAAGAATGAGGATCGGCTTTGTTGATGATGACCGTACAAACCTTTCCCTCCCCCCCCCCTCCCCCAGATAAGTTCGGACTCGCTGCGGCTACTTCTTAGAATGATCCATCAAAGAATCAACTTATTGTTCTTCTAACGTAGCCAGCACATACCGGGACTGTCATCTTGCAGAAATAGTGGCTAAAACTGACTCCCTCGAAGCGTATTCCATTTTTAAAAAGAAAAGAAAAGAAATTACGCTTTGGGTGGGTCAGTCACACATCCACACGGCTGGCATACCCACCAACCTATTTGTTAATATACAAAAACAATTTCTGCAAGACCAGTCACTTACGTAAAAACCGATAATAAGACCTTGCTCAACAGAATCTTTCTTCATCCAACCTTTCCCACAAATAAAAAAAGAATGGAAAGAGAGATTTTGTTGATGCCTTTACAAATCTCCCCCGGCCCCCTCCCCCAGATAAGTTCGGACTCGCTGCGGCTACTTCTTGGAATGATCCATCAAAGAATCCACTGATTATTCTTCTAACGTAGCCAGCACATACCAGGACTGTCATCTTGCAAAAATAGTGGCTAAAACTGACTCCCTCGAAGCGTATTCCACTTTAATATAAGAAAGAAATTACGCTTTGGGTGGGTCAGTCACACACCCACACGGCTGGCATACCCACCAACCTATTCGTATAAATATATACAAAAACAATTTCTGCAAGACCCAGTCACTTACGTAAAAACCGATAATGAGACCTTGCTCAACAGAATCTTTCTTCCTGCAACCTTTCCCACAAATAGAAAAAGAATGGAAAGAGAGATTTTGTTGATGCCTTTAACAACCCCCACCCTCCCTAACCCCTAAACGAACTTTGACTCACTGCGGCTATTCCCTGAGATGATAACACAAATAAGATAAACTGATCACTCTTTGAATTTTGCCTGCACACACCGGTTCTTTCTTTCTTGCTATTCTCAAAATTTAAAAAGCACTTCATCTTGTAAAGAGCAAAAAGTTCAACCAAAATGAACAATCGGTTAACCAAGGCCCTGAAACAAAAGTTCTATCACGTTGACTCAAAATCGTAACACATAGTCTGCATGTATGATTACGCCCCCTCCCAATAAACACAAACCAAACATAAAATGCTCTGATCATCTCAGATCTATGTTTTACTGCTTCCTTGTCATGGGAAATGTAGGTTTTGCCAACAAAATCAGCTTTGTACGATATTTCGAGCCAGAGTTATTGAGTTATTAAGCTTGAAATGGCGGCCATTTTGAAATCCAAGATGGCCGCCCTCTGCAACACTTTCGAAATTGCCAACATGATTTTGTGTGTTCTCTAGTACCTAAAGAACATGACTAGATAGATAGGATCTTCTAATCATTCAGTGCCCACGGGACGACATAAGCCCCCTGACTAAGGTACCTGGAGGCCATTTCTCTGAAGAGTATAGAGACCCATAGAGTTGCGGAAGCTGATATATATTTTAACTAAAGTAGGTTTTCCACGAGAAATACTCACAGATCAGGGCACCCAATTTGCATCTGGGGTAATGAAATAGATAAGTTGACTCCTTTCCATCAGATAGCTTGTGACAACGCCTTACCATCCATCCTGTAATGGATTGGTAGAGAGGTTTAGCGGGAGTTTAAAACAAATGCTGAAACGACTCTGTGCTGAAAAGCCCAAAGATTGGGATAGGTATGTGGGACCACTTCTTTTTGCCTATAGAGATACACCACAGTCTAGTCTGGGGTTTGCTCCTTTTGAGTTGTATGGAAGAACGGTCAGAGGTCCCATGACAATTCTTAGAGAACTTTAGTCAGGAGAGGTTATTAATCCAGAGGTCAAAATAGCATACGAGAATGTGGTTGATTTTTGATCCCGCATAGAAGAAACGTGCCAACTTGCAAGTGAAGAACTCAAGAAATCTTCCCAGAGATACAAAAGATACTACGACAGGAAATCCAAAAGCGTCACTTCAACGTAGGGGATAAGGTCTTGTTGCTCCCCACTGACCACAACAAGCTTGTAATGCATTGGAAAGGTCCCTTTGAGGTTTTGAAACGGGTTGGCATTTTCGACTACAAGATCGATTTGAATGGCCTAACCAAAACCTTTATCAACCTTCTTAAAAAGTACATCGAACGACAACCTCCTAGCGCTGTGCAATCTTGTTTCCTTAATTAGTCTGGCAGACTGCATCTTTGATCTTGCGGCTTTAGCAGTCATCGAACCTATAAACGAGGATGCTGCTGACTTTCCATGGCCTCCCGCAGATGATCCCTTACAGTTACCGAACCTTACAGCTAGAGAGTCAGTCGACGGTGTCAAGATTAATCAAGGTTTGTCTAAAGATCAGATTCACCAGGTGAGACAATTGCTGAAGAAGTATGAAAGGGTATTGACTGATGTGCCAGGTCAATGTAATGTTGCTCAGCATAGTATCAGGCTCACCTCTTTCGAGCCGGTGCGTTCCAAGCCATATCCGATACCACACGCTCTTGGGGATGTTGTCCGGAAAGAAATAAAAGGCATGCTTGACATGGGTGTAATTGAAAGGTCTAATAAACGCCCCAGCCACATTTAGTCATATGATAAGGCTTCTCCTTCAAGACATGGCTCATGTCACCAATTTCATTGATGACATCCTCGTGCACACCACAACTTGGGATGAGCACCTTGGGGTACTAGAGGAGCTACTTGATAGGCTAAAAGAAGCCAAACTTTCAGCCAAACCAACCAAATGTGTTGTTGGGTACCAGAAACCAGAATACCTAGGCTATAGTTGGACAAGGGTTACTTGCACCAGTCGCAGACAAGATCACAAAAATCCAGGATGCGCCAAGACCCAAAACAAAAAGACAGTTCAGATCTTTTCTTGGTCCAACAGGTTACCGTATTACAGGGGCTTAAGTCCCAACTGCGCGGCTATGGCCGCTGAAAAGTTCGCTTTTCAAACTCTCAAATCCCGACTCACAACACCACCAGTCATTCACTTACCTGACGTCAAAAAGCCATTTATTCTCCAAACAGATGCTTCAAGTATTGGTCTTGGGGCAGTGTTGTTACAAGTTCATGGTGATGAGAAGTTTCCAGTTTGCTTATGCGTCCCGAAAACTTCTTAAACGGGAGCAAGCATACTCCACTATTTAAAGAGAATGTCTGGCAATTATCTGGTCTGTACATTATCTGGTCTGTACAAACGTTTCAAACTACCTTTGTGAAAAAGAATTTGTCCTTCAAACAGATCACCAGCCACTCACTTACCTTAATCAAGCCAAAACTGTCAATGCTCGAATCATGCGATGGGCATTACAGCTGCAGCCATACCGGTTCAGACCTCAGTCCATCAAAGGCACAGAAAATGTCGGTGCTGATTATCTCAGCCGTAATATTGAGTGAGCCTAGCATTGCTTAGTCGTGATCTTATAGGCATTACGGTTTATCAAATATTACTGAGATTTTTGTTTTACAGAAGACGGCCTAGAGTGTTTTGACCTGTTCAAGTACTAACGGTTTAATTTTTTGGTTTGGACAGGACGATGAAGTTTGCCCCATAATTATTTGGATGTTGTGTGAATATAAACTTGGATTTTTTTCCAGAGCAAGACTATGACCGGAATCTTTTCCAGGATATTTGTCAATTGTGAATAACTATTGCATATAATGTTGCTCTCATTCGATTAATTTTTAAAAATAGGGGGGAGAGAAATAACCTAAAGAATTGGAGGCCTATTAGCCTTCTGAATGTTGATTACAAAATTATTTCCAAAGTAATAACAAATAGATTAAAGAAAATCATGCCCGATATTATTGGTGATGACCAATCCTGTGGAGTCGCGGGAAGAAATATACAGGATAATTTAATGACCATTAGGGATAGTATTTATTATATTAACAATGAAGATGAACAAGGGGCCCTATTAAGTATAGACCAAGAAAAAGCTTTTGATAGGATAGAGTGGGATTATATGTTTGGTATTATGAAAAAGATGGGAATTCCTGAAAGTATTATTAAGTGGGTTCAAATTTTATATAGTAATCCGTGTAGTAGCATTATAGTCAATAATTTTATTACGGAACCCTTCAGAGTGACTAGGGGAATCAGGCAGGGATGTCCCTTATCCCCTCTCCTATATACCATATGTGCTGAAGGTTTAGCCTGTCTCATTAGAAGAAGTAGCAATCTTAAAGGTATAATTCTTCCTAATAGTGATCAGACTCTGAAATTAATTCAACATGCTGATGACACAACCATTTTTTTGACTGAGGATAGCGATTTTGATGTGTTAGACAATATTTTTACCGTTTACAGTGGGGGGTCTGGGTCTAAAATTAATGTAGGGAAGTCACAGGGGCTTTGGTTGGGCAAATGGAGGGATAGAAAAGATAAACCGGGGGGGTTTTCGTGGGTAAGTGATCACCTTAAAATACTCGGAATTTATTTTGGAAATGACGACAATTCGGATATAAATTGGAAACCTAGAATTAGTAAAATGGAGAGTATTTTGAAGAGATGGAAAATGAGAAACCTTACCTTAAAAGGGAAATCTATAGTCATCAATAGTTTTATCGGATCCGGGCTCTCCTACTTCGGCCCAGTCCTTCATTGTCCAGAAGAATATATTTCGAAAATGGAAAGATTTAAATGGTCCTTCTATTGGAACGGGAAACCGGATAAAATCAAAAGAAATACTATATGTGGGCCGCTTGATAATGGAGGTACTGGAGTTGTCGACATTAAATGTAAATTGCAGGCTTTAAAAATTAATGTTTTGCGTAAGTATCGTGAAAGTTCCGGTAAATGGAAATATTTCTTTGATTATTGTATAACCCAAGCCAGTGGGAGTAGTAAACTAGACTGGTACGTTCTTAATTGTCCCAAAGCTATTGTCCCCACGGCCCAACCTTATTATAAAGAATTAATTGTTAATTTCAACAAATCCGGTGCCAATATTAATAACGTGTTTTCGTGTATAAATGAAACAGGTAACTTACCTCTGTGGAATAACACAATTATTACTGGTAATCAAGGAAAAGTTTTAGATTCAAGAATTTTAAAACCTCAGGGAATTGTTTATTTAAAAGATATTGTTCAAGAAGGCCAGCTGTTTTCCTTTAAGAAGGTTGCCGATTTATGTAATATTTTGCCTGTAACTGCGGGCCGGATCATGGCGGGTTTAAACAGAAATGTCAAAATAGATTACATAGAAGAATCCAGAGAAGGTCCCCCGAACCATCCATTGAATAATGTTACCATTAATGATAAAGATACTATAGAATTAATTAATGCAAATGTTAAGATTATTTATAATTTTTTAATTAGTAGAAATTTAATTGCTCCCAGTGCCGTTAACAAATGGAATCTTTTCTTTAATGTAAATCATCTCGATTGGAAAAAAATTTGGCTCAAAAATTGTTCTAACCTTCTTGACGTTCATGATAAGGATATTTGGTTCCAATTGAAGCACAGGATTCTTCCTGCTAAAGACAAACTTAAACGATGGGGAATAACCGATAACGATCTCTGCCCTCTATGTAAAACTAATGTCGAAACGATCGAACATCTTTTTATCAATTGTAGTAAACATGTCCATGCTTGGTTTTTTGTTGAAAATCTTATAAAGAAATATAAAAAAGATGCTACTTTCTGTTTGTCGGATCTTTCTAGAACTCTGGGAGTAGGTCTTGATGACGATTTATATTTCATGCTCATTGGTAAATTACATGGAATAATCTGGAAAACGAGATGTATGTATACTGACCGGAGTGATGATTGTAATTTGAATATTCTAAATGTGTACAAAAGTAAGTTACGTAAATTTATTTATTTCGAAAAACGGAGATTACCCGTTAATGTTTTTTGTTTCATTTATACCAGAAATTCTGTTCTGTGTTATTTGGAGGAAGGTAATTTAAAATTTTGTTTCTGATTATTTGATTTCTTGATTTCCTGTTTTTGTTCAAGATTATTTGACATTTATTTTGCATGACTAAATATTTGATTTATTGTTTATAATTTACCGTTTTGTCCTTTGCATGATTTAGTATTTTGTTTATAAATATTTGATTTATTGTTTTGTACACGATTATGTGTCATTTCATTTTTTGTCTTTTTCATGACTTCAGAATTTATTTCTAAATATTGGATTGTTTATTCAATAATGTTTGTCGTATATTTTGCATGATCTGTGATTTGGTTTCGAAATCTTTGATTTATTGTTTATACATTGTTTTGTCATTTATTTATTTTGTTTACTTGAGATTTCGTATTTAACTATTTGATTTATTGTTTGTACATAATTATTTGACATGTATTGAATTTGCATGACTTGTGATTTGGTTTCTAAATCTTGGATTGTTTTTTTTTTTTTTTCCCATTGTTGTTTATTGACCCTTTTTTTGGACTAGTGATTTTGTATGTAATCATTTGAGTTATTGTTTATACTTTATTGCTTGTCATTTATTTTGCTATGATTTTCCATGACTTAAGACTCTTTCTATATATTTGAGTTGTTTATGTTATTGTTTATGTTATTTACTTTGCACGATTTATGATTTGGTTTCGAATTTTGTGACACTATCACTGTTTATACTTTGTGTTTACTTTGTATATATTTTTATTTTTGTACATATGTATATACATATATAATTTACTAATGTGTTGTAATATTGTATTTGTGTTGAGTATATAGAATAAATGGAGTTGTATAACTCCACTTTTCACGAAAAAAAAAAAAAAAAGTGCAACACTCATCATGGCATGTTCAACTCACAAGGCCTGTCCTCCACTGTGGCACCTATTTTTTTATTATTATTATTATTGTTATTATTATTATTATTATTATTATTATTATTTTTATTTTATTTACAGAGACAATTTCTTCTCTGTCTGTATGTTCAACTCACAAGGCCTGTCCTCTACCATGGTACACAAATGTTTCATTTACAGAGGCAATTTCTCCTCTGTCTGCATGTTCAATTCAAAAGGCCTGTACTCCACCATGGTACCCATATATTTCATTTATAGAGGCAATTTCCCCTCCGTCTGTATGTTCAACTCAAAAGCCTGTACTCCACCATGGTACACATATATTTCATTTACAGAGGTCATTTCTTCTCTGTCTGTATGTTCAACTCAAGGCCCGTACTCCACCATGGTACACATATATTTCATTTACAAAGGCAATTTCTTTGTATGTTCAAATGACGAGGCCTGTCCTCCACCATGGTACACAAATGTTTTATTTACAGATGGCAACTTCTTCTCTGCATAAACTCATAATGGTATGCTCAACTCACGAGGCCTGTCCTCCGCCATGGTACACCAATGTTTCATTCATAGAGGCCAATTCTTCCCGTATCATCCTGTTGTTTTTTGTCTCAAAGAATCAACATCGCAAGATTGTACCCAACCAAGGTACAGTAAAGTATGATTTTCAGAGGGTTTTTCTCTGTCCCAAATATCACACTCAGAATGTCGTGTCCGAATATGGAGGTGTTTGACTGTACAGTCCTCCAGCAAGGTACATACAAATGTCATTTCCAGAGGACTTTTGTCTGCTTCTAATATCACACTCGGAATGGTGTGTTGGAATACAGATGCATTTGACTACACCGTCCTCCAGCAAGGTACATACAAATGTCATTTTCAGGGGGTTTTCTCCGTCTCAAATATTACACTCAGAATGGTGTGCTAGGTATTCGACTTTACCGTCCTCCAACAAGGTACATACAAATGTCACTTTCAGCGGGTTTTTCTCCGCCTCAAATATCATACTTAGAATGGTGTGTTGGAATATAAAGGTGTCTGACTTTACCATCCTCCAACAAGGTACATAACAAAATGTCATTTTCAGCGGGTTTTTCTCTGCCTCAAATATCACACTCAGAATGGTGTGTTGGAATATAAAGGTGTCTGATTTTACCGTCCTCCAACAAGGTACATACAAATGTCATTTCCAGCCGGTTTTTCTCTGCCTCAAATATCACACTCAGAATGGTGTGTTGTAATATAAAGGTGTCTGACTTTACCATCCTCCAACAAGGTACATAAAAATGTCATTTTCAGAGGGTTTGTCTCTGCCTCTAATATCACACTCAGAATGGTGTGTTGGAATATATAGGTGTCTGACTTTACCATCCTCCAACAAGGTACATAAAAATGTCATTTTCAGAGGGTTTTTCTCTGCCTCTAATATCACACTCAGAATGGTGTGTTGGAATATAGAGGCGTTTGACTTTTACTATCCTCCAGTAAGGTACATCAAAATGTCATTTTCAGAGGGTTTTTCTCTGTCTCTAATATCACACTCGGAATTGTGTGTTGGAATATGGAGGTGTTTGACTTTACAGCCCTCCGGCGAGGTACATAAAAATGTCATTTTGAGAGGGCTTTTCTCTGTCTCAAGATATCACACTCAGAATGGTGTGTTCGAATTGAGAGTCCTGTCCTCCACCATGGTAGATACAATTTTTTTTTATTTCCAGAGGGCTTTACTTTGTCCTAAAGTATCACGCTTACAAAATAGTTTTCAAATTTGGAGGCCCTTCCTCCACCAAGGCACATTTTCAGTAGGCATTTTTTTTCTTTCGCTTATTTATTTATGTATTATTATTATTATATTTTTGTTTTGCTCATGGTCTTGGGCCGTAATAGCTACTTTGAAAGGGCAAGGCTCCAGCATTTAGAATCTGTAAAAATATTTAAAATAGCCAAAGGGGTTCTCGAGATACATCAAATCTAATGACGGAGAACTTGTTTCATTCTATTTTTTACTTAGAGGTCAAATGCCATTTTATGTATTTCCTTATAGCGGCCACGGCTCCAAGAAAATCACATAATCACAAGATATTTTCTCCCCGTCTCCATAATGGTTTATTTGCTTTCATCTATTTTTGGCAGGCATGTTATGTATGCATTCTTCCAATAACATCTATAATTTCAGATGTTCATATTTATTTTCAATGTCAATTTACATAATTAACCCTAAAGGGCGCAAAAAAAATCAGCTTTGAAGGGATCTGATTATCTTTCTTTGAAACATTGACCCACTGGCATCATAGAATCGGCAGATGACATTGTAGGCGGTTTTTGAAAATAACTCTTTAAGATTTACATAAAAAAATTGCATAATTAATTAGGTTTTGCATAATTAATTATTAACATTTCGAAATAACTTCCGTTTTACCGCAGATACTGCGTAGAAGACATTAATTCAGGGGAAAGTACGTTTTTGCAAAACCCATTTTCAACACCTACGTAAAACCTATCAGTAATTGTTTGGTCAATGCTTTGAAAATTATTAAAATTAAATATATATACTATATTAAAAAATGCACATAGCATCCGCTGCGGGCGCGAACCCCATTTCGAGAACAAACGTCATCTGTATTAAAAAACGGCTAGGCCTAATCCTTCAGAAGATCCATTTTGCGAGGGGAGATAAGTTTATATTTCAAAAAACAAAACATTACCATGTAGGTTTAAGTCTACTCAAAATTTTGGGCCATAATTCTTGTATTGATTGAAACGTTGTTCTATTATAAATATCCTCCTAACGCGCCATGTTATGCCCACCAAGAACGCATGAAAATGTATGAGTGCAATTTTAATAAAAATAGATTTATAGCAATTAGCAAATGACTCTACGTTGTCATTTTCAGAGGTAAACCCTCAACTTTCTATAAACTGTAAATAATTCATGACATCTTTAAGCCATGACGATCAGCCATGAAAGGCAATTCTGAATTTATGATTATGATGTATGCGGCAGTATTGCGTATATAAAAAGTAAAGCAGGTTCCAGTTTGTGTGAGAATATGGGTATTAGTCTGGTACCCAAGCGCGCCCAACAGTACATGCGCGTAGCAAGTTACACAGCACCTGTCTGAACCGTGCATTCTATCAGATTATCGGCCAAAAAGCTGCCTAACAAAAGTATATTTCCTGAAGCCACTTCATAACCAATATCATTCGAATTTAGCTATTTACGATAACAATATTTATATATATTTTATATATTTATTTACTACTTACCAAGATGGATCTCAAACGATACCCATTTTCAAAGTAAAATTTGAGCGCGAAATTTTCTTTTGGAGAGTCACTTCTTTAAACCGCTCTGCCGATTTTGAGCAGGACGCATCAGACAAAGAATGAATCTGGGTCATCCGGGAAAAAATCCGAACAGGGGCCGATATGTTATTCAACAGCGCCAGGAATGGACACGAAAAAACCGAAGCGCCTTCCGACTGTTGCCGAGGAAAGTGCAACAAAGGGCGTCCACGGCCGATCGGGCAGATTTTGCCTACACAGTACGGCGACGGAAGAACTCAAAACTAATCATCTGTTTGGATGCATTTTTCGTTGATAATGACGTGAGAAATTCATCAGATCTGTCGAGAGATTTCAGTTTTATATTAGCAAGGATGCGTTTAACTTGGGACCGTCCTCCAGCAAGGTACATCAATACATTTGTATTTCATTTGCAAGGGTCTTTTCCTGTCCAAAAGTGTCATACCAACAATAGCACGTTCAACTCATGGGGATTAACCTCCACCATGGAGCGCAAAGTAATGTTTCATTTCCAGAGGCCATTCCTCTGTCTAAAAATACCGCACGCAGAATTATGTCAACTTGTGACTCGTAATTGTCGGTTATGCAAATGCATGTTACGCCTATGCAACTCCAACTATTTCCAACTTTTCTTAGGGTACATTTAAATGAGAAGAGCCATGTCAAATAAAACAGATACTGTCAAGATCGCTATCTTTGACACCGGTAACGATCTTACGCATAACAAAAGCCACATTTTCCGCAAAAAACTTTCGATAAAGGAAAGCCGGACTACATTCCATCGTCATGCATCGGCGAGGGAAACCATTCAATCTCAGGCAATGTGAATAAACTCCATAATATCAATGAATGCATGTGCAAATTGCTCCGTAAATTTCTCCACAGCATCTCCGTCTTACGTGAAACCCTCACAAACAGCTCGGGAACAAAACTGTTTTTTTCCTACCTCATTTCTCCATGGGAATGAAAAGGGGGCAAACGTCAAAACCGACTGCGTGTCAATAACACCACCGTGGCTGATGTCAATCAAAGATTGAGCCTCTCCAAAATGCAATTCTTGAATCCTGGAACGGCACCTCGGCTTTCCTAACGGGCCGTGGCGTAGGATACGGCCCAACAAACATACCAGCGCAGAGCGAAATCAAACACGTGTGAACTGGATGACGACCAGACTGAACTGTGATAGTGTCTCTTCTGCCCTCTACGTCGCGGCAGTGCAAATAGTACTACTAGCGCTGCATGCGGCGGGGCACTTCTAACATTGTCTTATGGTACACAATTTGAGGGAATGGAATTCTGCCTTTTTATGCCAGATTTTTATTTTGTTACCCGAAAATCCGTCTTAAATTTGAGCTGGGCTGACTGTTTCTGCACCGTTGTATTCGGGGCACCAGTTAGGTTGAAGGTTGAAGGTTGATCTTTGAATTTGTTTAATAAACAAATAATTGTTAGGATATTTAGAATGGTACAAAATCGTCGTAGCATTCCGGCCGCCACTCTAAGACCGATGTTAAGTTTTTGGTTTTAGCTATTTTTAAAAGAAGGCGAAAATCCGTCTTTAATTTGACTTAGGCTACCGTACTGTTTCTGCACCGTTTTATTCGGGCCGTCTTTAGGTTTGAGGTCAGGGGTCGTTCTTTCAATTGAATTCAGACAAATATTAACTTTCTGGCTTTTTTTGGACTGATTTAAGCTTTTTAACCGAAAATCCTTCTTTAATTTGAATGAGTTAAGCCACTGGTTCTGCACTGTTTTATTCGGAGCGCATTTAGGCTGGAGGTCCAGGTTTAATCATTTCCATTTGTTTAATAAATTGACTTTCCCGGACATTTAGAACCGGTACAAAATCGTTGGAAAACGGTATCCGGCACTCTTAGACTGATTTTCAACTTTTTTGTTTCAGAATCGGAATTTTTAGTCGGACTAATTAGGTTGGCTGTGTTTTTACACCGGTTCAGTAGAGCCGCGTTTGGGTTTGAGGTCAAGGTTTTTTTTCATACTGTAGGGGATGATATTTTTTATTCTAAAACATTTACAAAAAGTACAACATCGCTGGGAAAAGTTATTCGTCCATTGCAAGTAGTCGTGCAACGTATGGTATTCTGGTCATTAGGCAAAAAAGAAATTGTTGTGTCGCCCTCAAACCGACCGACCATAAAAATCGACAGATTCAGGGTCGGCGTTTTTTTTTTAACATATCAATAAAAACATAACCCAGCCTTTATGTCTCAAAAAGTGTTAAACCAGGGGGGTTCGTTTAATGTGTGGGCCTAAACATGCCCGGGTTAGCGTGAATACGAAAAAAAATATTCCCGACGGACTGACCCTCCAATTTTTCGGCCGAGGGAAACAACAATTTTTGTTGGCCTATTTTTTTTGCTTTTCTAACAAAAATAATTGGAAACCATCGGCAGAAAGTACCAGCATTTCGCCAGTAAGCTATTTGAAAGAGAGAGAGACGACCGATTTTGAAGATTTACATTGATATTTTCTAATTACGTTGTTTATCGGCCACCGTATTGGCAATAAAGGCGAAAGCGTCTTGCCGTGAAAACAGCCAGGCATGGAAATTCGGCAAGCCCAAATGTGATCCCGATAATGCTACGGCCATTCCGCAGGCGCCAGTTCCGGGCATCGTGACTGTAACCGGTACCCCGTTTCGAGCAAACCCGCAGTCGGCAAGTGGGAAATCATATCGCGGCACCACCGAGGATTCAGCGGGTCTGGCCGACCAACGGGGAGGCTCGTTGGAAACGGCCAATCGGACACGCGCCGGAAGGCGGCAGTTCGGGAGGTTTCTCGCATCACGGACCAATCGGGAGGTCTGTTGGAAACAGCCAATCAGATATTATCGCAGCACGGCCGTTCGGGAGACATCATCACGTGATCCAGCATCCGGGAAGTACTCTGGTACCGACACCACGCCGAGTCACCCAACCAAACGTAACGCACTTTTCCAAGATGGCGCGGTTCTAATTCCAAGATTCCAAGATGGCGCAGGTTAGGGTCTTTATAGTATAGATATTGATTAGCTTGATTGTAAAATCGTGCAAAAAGGCCGCAAACTACGTGCAGTTCATGGGTTCTCAGAATGGTTGACATGGTTGAGTATCAACGAATCGTCATTTATCTCAAAATAAAAAGAACAAAAACAAATTTACATACCCTTGTGATACCAGTTTTCCTTGTGGTGTTCCCGTACGTGGCTCACACTCGAGACAAATTAGGCTTCGGACTTAGTTTTAGTTTTGATAAACCTAAGAACAGGCTTTCGGGCTAGCAACAGGCCTCGGACTGCGGCATGATTGCGTGCGGCGTTGCTGTTGGTATTGACAGGACCAAAAACCCGCCGTTTCGCAGCTGGAGCACTCTCACCAGGAGATCTTAGGAATTATTTGCTACAACCACTGCTGCTACATGCACGCCAATTTAGCGATGTTGACCCGTGCATCCTCAACCGTTTTATGGACCTTCGTTCCGCAACTTCGGCATATTGTGTCACTCAGTGTGAAAGCCATGGTGAAAGCAATTTTTTTTTCACTGACTCTCCAGATGTGCTGCGTCCCACGATTGTCGCTTTTGGAACACAAGATGCAAGTATCAGATTTGACGGGTGTATTTTTTGAGAGGCTGGGCGTCGCCATTGCAGAAATTTCAGGACGAACGCTTTCTGTAGCCCAATCGGGCGCCTCCAATGAAATATTTCCCTCTTAATCAGCAGGTTGTATGTCGCAACCAAATTAACTCTTTTAACAGTTTAAAGCTATACAACCCATGCTTCTTTCGAGTTTTACCCCTACAAAATGATTTGTTGATTTAAAATTGCTGTTTTTCAAGCAATACAAAATTCTTCACTTTTGAATGAGACATCGAACGAAAACCCCACCCACGTTTACTTATCGAATAATTATTTACTAGTGGAATTATTTGCCGCCCAACAATAATTCGGACGTATCTGTGTGTGCATTAGAATAAAATTAGAATAAAATCCTTTTCTTCGGAGGGTTACACCATAGTTAAACACTTCGAAAAAGGTGGTTTTCCGTTAAACATACAATAATTATGCATAAGACAAAAAAAACATTTCTTAAAAAGCACAGACAGTTTTTCTTTAAGATAAAAGGGAATCATAATGGATATAATACTGAGCCTTTCTGCAAATAACATGTACAATAAGAGGGCAGTATTTTGTTGTTTAGGTACCTTTGTATTTGCCAATTGACACTCCTGTGTTTATCCAACCCGACAATTTATAATATAAAAACAGCTAATAGACTTCGCAAAACGTTGTGCTGCTGCCGTTCCGAACTCAGCTGAATTGGACGCGGCAATAGCACGGTAATGGGAGACTTTTGAGACGCTTGTGGCACATACATACTGGTCCTTTTGTATTACCCTCACTAGTCGTACGCATGCTCAGAAATACACGCGCCTGCTAACAACTGCACTCGCATGCTCAGAACTAGCAAACAAGACCAGTATATATGTTGCCACCAGCGTCTCAAGAATCTTCCATTGGGCTAAACACCTAACTTCATTGCATCTACAAGTCGATCTTTGAACAGAGTAAATGGTTTTTATGGATAAAGAATTCAGAAATCATCAAACATAATATATCATTTGCTAGCAATATAACCGTTATTCTTGCTAGACTGGTTTCACGTCCCTCCATTGTCGTTCGGCCTTGGATAATGGGTGGGAGAGTCCTTACTGATCTGATGTTAAGTTTATTATATTTGATTTTGGAGTTTATTTGTTGAGTTTATTGCGCGAAAAAATATAACAGCCCAATTTGCTAATACTAGATTTCCATTGCCTTGTGCACAACATCAAACCGTGCTTATTAAAAAAATAGCAAGTGGATTCATACTGCTTGTGCGCTTCACATTCGTAATCTTCAAAAACGAGTCTGATTTGGCTGATGATCTCTTGACTGTGAGGATCAGTTCGTTCGTTTGTTCCTGTCGAGTCAAGTCAGAGTGGCAGATCAGCAGGGCTTAGCCAAGTGATGGTGTCATCATCCAATTCAACAAGGCCAGAGGTTCCACTAGGAGATTTGAAAACTGCACAGTCATTGATGAGGCAACAGATAGTTTGTGGCTCGCTGCATACACAGGATGGTGACGCTTCAGACCCAGTCTTGTGTAGAAAATGTTTTGTGCGGCCGACGCCGAATCTAAGTCTTGTGAGGTTGACCCAGACTTTTCTTCGGAGGCTGCTACATCCGACAGGCTTACTTGAAAAGGTTTCAACCAATTGCTTCAGGTTGGTCGTTGAGGAGGACCACCGCTTAGACCATCTATCATCAATCCATGAGGGTTGAGAAGGGTGCAAGGGCGGATCCAGAACAATTTTATTTTTAGAGGGGGGGGGGGGGGGGGAGTCCCCAAAACGGGGTCCAAAAAACGTGCACAAATCACAGATAAAACTGAAGGTTTTTGCTTCCCTTTCTTTTACTTTGTTTTATTGTGTTCTTTTCTGTTTTACTATTTTCTCATCATTCGGGTTACGGGTCTAGCTCAAACTTTCACACTTTCACTTTTTTCGTGTCAATGTCCATTCGTGGAAATCCATTTTGCGAACACTACTCAATGACAATTCTGCACTCAATCCAATTCTGACCCTTATTTAATATGCAAAAGAAATCTGGTAAGTATTTTACTCAATTCAAGTTGAGAAGGTATTACAATTAGCCTGAGGGACAGGCATCTGTTGTGGGATGGACGGACAAACGACCATTCTTAAAAATTGAAGGTCGTTGTAATCTTTCCCTGTAAATGCAATGACTGACTCCTACTTATTACAAATACAAGGACTGCATTTGTTTTATGTAATTACTGATCGTCCTCATCAAAGACGAATGCTGACATTTTTAAGGGGAAATTTCTCTCATGCACGCTTGACTTAACTTGGTCCCCTTTTCCTCATTTTGGTGGCCCAATTTGCATTAGTGATTACTCAATCATAATTTGTTCGTGACTGATCATTACTTGCTCCTAAAGCTTTGTCCAGACTGTAGAACAAAAGTAAGAGGTTCGGTGTGGTCTTCCTGTAGCCAAAGAACTAGATGACGCTGAAGTCCTAGTCACTGTCGCACGATGCAACACTTGCTCAGACTGAAGTGGGACAAACGCATACGAACTTGACGAACAGATAAATCGCGCTCTTCCACAGATACAGATTGCGTGATTATAAAAGCGCCAGAAATGTAAGCGCGCGTATAACGGTTGGCTTGCTGGGTCATTCGGGAACAAAGAAGCCTGGCTGATTGTGGTTGCCGAATCATGCTGCGTTCCAATCAACTTGTGAACTTGTAAAATAAAGATGAGGCAGTGGCGGCAGGTCATGGAAAATATTCTTGAATCATATCAAGTATTGTTTTCAACAACATTAAATGTATTGCTTTTGTTGAGTTTTGTGGGTGGGTGTACGCAGTGGCTGCCTTTTTGCGACGTCAGTTAATTGTTTATATATATATTTTTTTTTGGGGGGGGGGGGGGCATGGCCCCCGGATCCGCCGTTGTAAGTGTGTTACAACTGTAATTCTGATGTCTGGGTAGTGAGGATCCAATTAATGTGGGAATAAAACTTTCAGGGAATTTACTACTATCTCAGTGCTAATGGCAACTGTCTGACGACTCATGCGTTGAAACCTGAAGGTTTTTTTAGTAGAATGGTTTTGAGAGCATGTTTTGAACATTGGGGCGTCTTTTGTAAAATACGCAAAACTTAGTTATGCCAAAGACAAGTTGGCCTATCTGTAGTGAATAATGTTTTGGGGAGCGAATGGTACTATAGTTGGTGCAGGGGCGCTGATAATGTTCATGTAATACTGCCGTCATTAAAGAAGTATTGTCAGTGCTTAAAAAAACCTGGTTTTTCTACTAATACATTTTTTAATTTCAATCTTTGTAACATTTTAACGAGCATTTTTTGTTTCTATTTTGGGCATCTGCAACCCTACGGAAAACGCGTTTAATTATGCCTGTAGGCCTATTTACGCCTCTAACACACACAAATAATCAGCAAATAATTTGAAATTTGTAAAAAGTAATTATTTGGTAACTAAAACAAAAATGTCGTGCATTTTTTCGTTCATTGTCTCCTTCAAAGGTGAATAACTTTGCTAGAAAAAAATACCTGAGAACCCCGAAATTATCCTCGCAGTTCCAAACTCACTGAGAGCATGGACAATTTTATATTTGATACATATGATGCCGGAAATGTGTGTGATTCGTGCGTACCCCATCCACTCCATCGTCTAAATTCTCGTCAGTATTAAGAAATCACTAGAATATGTGACCTGTCAGCATAAAATGAGCGGAAAATCGCACTTTGGTTTTCTGAGTAAAAAAAATATAATAATAACAAATCACTGAAAAGTCAATTTGGGGATTTTAACAACTGCATAGTTGAAAAACCTTATCCTATCATTATCTCGAAGTTTTTAACTGAATTATTCTCGAGATGTTTTTAGGGACGATTCATTTTTTGAACTCGGGTTCAATTGTGCACAGATCACAAACTTTGAGCTTCATTTTCTCAAAACAGGGGGCCAAACTTGAAGACTCTGGCAACTCCAAAAGGTTGGACACGGCATTTACACAGGTCACGAAGGTCACTCCAGAGTCAGTTATCTGTGAATACTGGCGGGCGCTGTGTGCCAATGCAGCGTGTACATGCTGTGTGGAGTCAATATATCAAATTAAAGCTTT
Organism: Hippasteria phrygiana; assembly: GCA_037893225.1. Classification (NCBI taxonomy): domain Eukaryota; kingdom Metazoa; phylum Echinodermata; class Asteroidea; order Valvatida; family Goniasteridae; genus Hippasteria; species Hippasteria phrygiana. Next base: position 1,514,675 of record JAZGUH010000182.1, read on the forward strand.
TACTTTAAGGAAATACCGTGATCTTGATTTTGAAATGCTGCCACTTTCCACGCATTTTGTGGAAACAGGTCACATGAACGTTCCCTCGCGATACAGAAACAGGTGAAAAATAATGTTGATACTGACACGATAATATTTGTTGTGTAATTTCGGGAAAAAATATTACGTTTGATGATTTCTGAAGTATGAATCCATCAATCAATGTCCTCTGTATAAGGTTCGACTGGTAAGCCTAGATGTAATTGAGTCCGACGTTAAGCCCGACTGCCGTGCTATTGCCGTGTTACTGTCGCGCTCATTTAACTGAGTTCGGCACGGCAGGAACATGAACGTTTAGCTCAGGCCTAACAGGCTCTACTCGATTTATCCCGGCAATACAAATATGGGGGTTTAAAAGTCAGTCTTGTAAAGGCCTAGGGGCCGATATTTCATGTCTGCCCTCTCGCCAAAGTTTAGTAACGGATTCGTATCACTGTTGTTTCATTAGTGTGATTTCCATTAGAAAATTTTCAACATGGGTTTTAATGTTTGATCAATAAACATGTGCTATACTGGAATCGATGATTGGGATGCATTTGCGAAATTCTCGGGGGTTTAAGTTACGGATATCATCTTTTATCTTCTTTTTCTATTAATACTCACTCCGTGTTTGGACACCAGCTGCTTGGGTTGTTCAGTCTTCCTTTTGTGGCATTGTAAACAAGATAATGACTTGACGCGTAGAAACGACTGTCGGGAATGATGCTGGAATATTGCAGGCCGATGTGTTTATAGATCAACCACTCAGCTGTTCACAAAACAATTAAAACGCGTTCAGAACTATTTCCCTAGTTTCATATTTGGTCATAAAGGCATTTTTCAACTGAAAATATCAACTTTTTTCTGTTTCGTCAAAATATGATAAAAACAGAAATATTTGTTTAAGAAAATACTTCTCACTGTGTTTTAAAAAAATATCATCGTTGTTCTATTTTTGTTCGTGCAGTAGACTAGCCGACTTAGAAACAGAACAATAGACGAATTTTACGATAGCTGGTCTGCATACTTCCGGGTTTGAAAGGGAGGCTCTCAGTGCTAAACATTCTGCGCGATGTTCGCAACAAAACAAAATTGCACGCCTGAAATGCAGGCTGGGTTCTTGACTTCGGGCTTTGATTCTACGCGTAATCGTCAGACACTGGGAGGACGCTAAAATCCTTCGCTGGAGAAGTGGCAGGAAGTTAATGCATTTTACAAGAAAATTTAACTGGCTATGAAACGCTTATGAACGTATTCTACATGAAATTATTCGGTGCACAATCTGCCAAAAGTAGTTTGATAGGACCTCTCAGAAGAAATCGCAGATTAGGCCTATGTCATGTTATTAATGTAAACATCGGTTTAGCAGGATCAAATTAATTTCTTTGAATAGATTTCTGAGTAAATTGGTATGCATATAAAATTGAAGTTACATTAAAAGTAAAATCAGTGTTGACATTTTGAAAATCGCTTCTTGGAATCTCGAATTATGAGGCCAACAACACATCAATATCACCTACGTCAGACCCAGCAAAGCAATGCCGGAGCATGCCCACAGGAACTCTTCTTCGTTTCGGTCTAATGAATCCATTGTAGTCTCTCACAACAATGGTATTCCACCCACCTATGCCGAAATAACCGCTGAAAATAGAGACACAATACGTAACTAGGACTCTATGTCTCTTCGCTGAACAGAACATAGGGCTTTTCCGCATTATTTTTTTATGATGTCACTGCGATTTTTGCTTGCTTATGACAAGTCTGCCTACCCACCAGGCTTCATGACAATTGGACCTACCAATTTACATATCTTACGAGAAATTATGCCTTGATGACGTCATTATAATGGTGCACATATTTTGGATTTCTTTTTACATATGTAGGACCTAACAAACCTATTACAAAAATAATTTTGATATTAGCATGTTCTGTTGATGAGATATGGCTTAAAGAAAATTTTAAGGTTCAAAAACTTTAAAATTACTATAATTTCGTATGATGATGTCATCGTGACGTCACCTCAATGTTCATCAACAAAAAATGCTACGTACTACGTTTCAGCGTAATCGGACCTACGGTTCTCTAGATACGGGCCATTGAAAAATGCACATTTAAGATTGTCACTCTTCGGCATACAATTTCAGCTTAGGGTCTATGTTTGTGTTAAGTCTGATTAAGATCTGAGGTTGTTTAGTGACCAAAGTGCCACTTACAAAATTCGAGTACAAAGTCTATGGGATTTGGGATAGAACTAAAAATTCATAGAAAATCAGCCGATGACGTCATTATGACGTCACTTCGGATTTTACATGCTAGTGGCACTATCTACCTACCTACCTACCAATTTTTATGATGATCGGACCTACCCTTATATGTGTTTCAAAAAAGCATTTTTAATGACGTCATAATGACGTCACACATTTTTCACATTTATGTGAAAGAATATAGAAGCTAACAAAGCTATTACAAAAAGAATTTTGAATTTAGCATGTTCTGTTGATGAGATATGGCTTTAAGAAACTTTGAAGTTCAAAAACTTTAATATTACTGTAAAATCGTATGAAGACGTCATCATGACGTCACCCCAATTTTCATCTATAACACGAGCTAGCCTACCAACATACCAGGTTTAAAGGAAATCAGACCTACCGTTCTCCAGATATGGGCCCTTGAAAAACGCACCTTTAAGATGACGTCACGTGCCACGTGATGACGTCATCATGACGTCACTCTTCGACATACAATTTCAGCTTAGGGTCTATGTTTGAGGTAAGTTTGGTTAAGATCTTAGGTTTTTTAAGACCTAAAGTGCCGAGGACAAAATTCGTGTACAAAGTCTATGGGCTTTTGGTCAGAACTAAAAGAAGAAGAAGAAAAAAAAACTAGACTTCTATGTCTGTTACAAGAACAGAACATAGGGCTTTTCCGTTTTTTAAATTTTTATTCAGCATAAAAGTTGTTAAGGGTCTTGTCTTTGATGAGTTTTCTAAGATCTGAGATTATTTCATGACCCAAATTTCTAACTTCAAACTCGATCTTTAAGTTCATGCTGCGTGATCCATGATGACGTTATAACGCCAGCACTTCTCAAAGCAAATTTGCAACGTGGTCTTGGCCTGTGTCAAGATTGGAGTCAATTTGATCAATGACAATATAGAATTGGAGAGTAGGCCTACAATGAAATGTGAAACATTTAAAGATTCACAAAAAATCAGCCAATGACGTGATCATGACGGCACTTCGAATTTTACATGCTATGACAATACCAACTGGCCCACCAATTTTCATGACGATCGAACCTACCCTTATACGTGCTTTAAAAAAAGCACATTTTTGATGACGTCATCATGACGGCACCCATTTTTCGCATTTATATGTAAGTATCTATGACCTAACGGACCTAATAAAAAGAATTTCGAAATTAGTATGTACCGTTGATGAGATATGACTTTAAAAGGTTCAAAAACTAAAAAAATACTATAAAATCGTATGATGACGTAATCATGACGTCACATCAATTTCCATCTGTAACACATGCTGGCCTATCTAGATACCACGTATCAACTTAATCGGACTTGTACTTCCATAGATATATGGCTTCGAAAAATGCCCCTTTAAGATGACGTCACGTGACATGTGATGACCATCATTAAAAGTCAAGTCAGGGTTCCCACAAAAATCTGAAAACCAAATTCCATGACCTTTCCATGACTTTCCAAGACTAAATTTCCATGACATTTAATATCATTTTGCAGAGAAAAGTTGTTTGGTATTATGGTACTGATAAACCCCTGATATGGGGCTAACCATTTGTTAGCTTTTGAAAATAAGTGTTAATTAATAATGCCCTCCTCCCATTACAGCCATCCGATCCACCCACTTTAATAAAAAAAAAAAAAAGAAGATGAAGACACATGGAGCTAGCACGTTAGTACAGAGATTCACGCGAACCGGCATTGGCGACGCTATTTGCAATGCCCAATTTTCTGTCAGTGCTGCGACTGGCTTTAATTTGTTTTTATTTAGTTTTGATCATTTAATTTTCCATAATAATTGGTGTTTGTTTATTGTTACTATTTTAAATGACTCATAACATTATTTTTATATTTATAACAAATTGATCAGAAATAAATTAGGCTCAAATTTTCAATTATAGAATTAGCAATTTAGCAATAATGGTCACAACTTTTAACTGAAATTGTCCTCCAAAATGACCAAAAAATTAAATCAACAAAAATCCACAATAGGGTTAACCTAACATGACTACTATTGGCCCTCATTCTATTTCTAATTCTATTTACTCTTTTCAGTAATATAATATTCAAAAGAATTGTTTGTCTTAAAATCTCTGTGGTATTATAAGTTACAGCATCATCACCATATTGCACATTTCTCATCCAAGTTGATAACAGGACCCCCCCCCCCCCCCTGCACACAATCATGGTGGAATGAAACTATTTAATGCGGCTACCATTAAATATCAACATGTAGGTATGTACTGTCTGCTTTGTTTTCTTTTAAAATTTATTTTCTTATAGTCTAAACAGATTGCATACAAACCATTACCCTAATAATCTCCTAGGGTGTGTGAAAAATCATCTACTGAGAATTGAGGACTTTTATGGTTAAGACATCATTTACATGATTAGGTTTAATATTCAGCTACCATCTCTAATCTTGTTTTCAATTATATCATGTTTATGTGCCCACATTACATTGAGCTTACGTGTATTGAGTTAAACCTACATGGATGTGGTTCATTCCATGAAGTTGGGTACATAAAGTGTGACATTTTGCCAAAAAGGGCAATGTTTAAACCCTAAAATATATATTTTCTACCTTTATCAGTTTTCCCTGATCTGGATACGTTGTTCATGCACACTTGCAATTAGTAGTTTCACAAGTCCAATAAAGGATTCTTTGGATTGTTTTTTCACACTCGATGAAGATATATTGTCAAAATGTGTGACATTCCTCCAAATTTGGTGTCCTGTTACACGTGAAACCAGTACCTTAAAATGTCATTATATTCTCTCTGCTTTTATTAATTTGTCTAATTGTTACTAATTTTATAAACTTATAAGTAGGTCTTATTAGGGTATGAAACTTGCGACTCTTCTAAGAAATCTGGTAGATATAGGCTTATGGGTCATTCCGTAAATGAAAAATATATGGTGTTCGTGTTACATGTGAAACAAAAACACATTTTCTGACATATTTCCATTGATTCGCCTTGAACATGTCTGCATTTTATGAACTAGTTAAGGATATACATCTCTAATGAAAAGATATGAAAATCAGACCTCTTCAGTAAATATGAGGCATAAAATATGAATTTTTGTGGATTTTACATGTAACATAGACACTGGTGTCAATGTTACATGTGAAACCCATCGCTTATTTGTACCATATCACTGTAAATTTCAATTGCAAAAGTCTGACTTCCATTTGTTCAATATTGCTGTCTGTAAGTACACAAAGGTGGTTTATTAAAGAAAGTGTTGAATAAAGTTCTTAAGATATGGCAAAAGTTAGGTACTGCAGCTCAATTCTGTTTGATCCACTGCCATCTTCACTGACAAATGTACATGCTGTCATCAAATCTGAAATAAGGAACAATAAAAATTGTCCCCTGTGTATTTCTATATTTTATTCATGTGTTGTGTTTTGGGTTTTTTATCTGGGGTTCAGGGTGAGCTGGTTGGGTTTATAATTTGTACAGATACATGCATGCCCCCAGGCCCAACTTCCAGACTAGGCTGTGTATAATAATAATAATAATTATCTTCTCTGAGACAAGTAGGGGCATATCTCACTCCCCGAAAACAACTTTTTAAAGTTGCGTTGAAAATGCATATGCAACATGGCAAAGCATTGCCAAAATATTGCAGTATTATACGTGACAATGTTTGTATTTTAGACATCAAACTCTTCAGTTTATTCAGTTGGTGGGGGTTTGAAAGTAAAATCTCTCTTCATAATCGTGTCATCATATGGCACAACCTTTAGTTGGAGGCTTTTGTTGGGGAATTTTCACTGCTAAATAGAGGAAAACAGTTTGTGTTCACTATACATAGCCTAATTATTCTTGGCAGTGTCTGGTCAGAAATTAATGTACATGTATACAGTGTTTACATACATGTACATGTACATATGTAAATTTCTGTCTCATTTTCCACAAATCTTTAGGAAATAAATCTTGAAATAAGTTGTGCCACATACTTAGACAAACAGGGTTGGTTATTTCCCAAGATTTCTGTGTTTCTGACCCATGCTGGTAGGGGTATTAAAGTAAAATCTCTCCTCAGAATTTTGTAATTTTGTTGGGGAATTTTCACTACAGTGTTCACATACATGTACAGTAAATTTGTGTCTTATTTTCCACAAATATTTAGGAGATAAATCTTGAAGTAACAGGTTGTGGCACATATTTAGACAAGCAGGGTTGGTTAATTTCCAAGATTTCGCTGTTTCTGACTAGCTCGTTGGGTTTATATTTTGTACAGATGTACTACATGTAGGCCCTATACTTGCAGACTGGGTTGTAACTTTTCTGAGACAAGACTAGTATAGGGGCATAACTCACTCCCCAACAACAACTTTTTCAAGTTGTGTTGAAAATGTCTGTCCAACATGTCAAAGCATTTATCTGCAATCATTCATGTTCAGAATTGTGTAATCACATAAATTTGAGGCTTTTGTTGGAGAATTTGCACTGCTAAATAGAGGAAAAACATGTTAATTTGTTTTGACTTTAGGCCTACATGTATTATTGGCAGTGTATGGTCACAAATTTCTTTTAGTAATGTACATGTAGAGTGTTCATATATATATTTTGTACTATGTAAATTTCTATCTCATATTCCACAAATATTTAGGAGATAAATCTTTAAAAATAACACGTAGTGCCACATATTTAGACAAGCAGGGTTGGTTATTTTCCAAGATTTCGCTGCTTCTGAACCATGCTGGTGCGGAATATTAAAGTAAAATCTCACAATTTTCGACATGCTTACCTGAATATCTGGACCACCAAATTGAAACATGTTGCTGTCCTACTGAACTTTCTCCATGATTGGACCCTCTATCGCCTTTTTAAACGTTTGGACATGATCTGCCGATAGTATAGCGTCTAAGGTCGTCTGCAGTGATCGTGTGGTTTTTCTGAAAATGTATCTGAAGTTTCATCAAAAGCATCCGGTTTCACCCTTACAACGGCCTCAAAAATGATAGATACGTCACTTGAGATACAAGTAGAGTTCGAGGATTAAGGTGCAGACACTAAGGTTCAAATACGAGCCGGACGAAAAGTCGAATTTCACGTCCAACTCCAAGAGGCACCCGTTGAGCCCCGAGGCGCGCGCAGTGCCGCTGGCCGATATATGCAAACATGTATCCATGTCATGTTTAAGAATCCACTACTATAATATATGCACAGCTCGTTTGTGCATGCTCCGGGTTGCACGAAAAATGTTTTTTCGGGTTTAACTTGATCGTATTCTCATTTTGAGGGGATCAGTCGCTGCATGAATGACTACTCTGCATTTCGGGTGAGTGTTTGGTTGATATATTCAGGGAAACGGAAGATATCGGCGCTCCAAACAAAAATCGCTGTGAACCCAATGTAAGTCCTTCCAGCTCTAAACGGCGAATCTCGCATGTACGGATAGATTTTGTTGTAGACTATATGTGTGTGGAAATTTGGCATCTGCAACGTATGTACGTACTTTGTTAGGCTTGATTCTGCATGATTAGTAAGTTAGCGAAACGTTACGCACGGTTTCGGATACCTATTTCCACAGCTACCTGTGATTAGCGACTTGAAAAAGACTATAAATCAACCCTTTTTATAAACAGCATGTACATTTAATCCATGGTTTTCTGCCCTTCCCAGAATTCCTTTGTGTTATATTGAATTTGGTCTAAATATTCAAATGGCTGTTATTTCTTACTTGAGTGAGCCACGATCATGAAATTTTGGAATTAGGGAGAGAAAAATTCAATGTATACATTTTAATAATCGGACCGACCCTGGCATGCGTTAAAAAAAAAACAAATTTTTGATAACGTCATCATGACGTCACACAATTTTTCCCTTTTAAGACATATCTTTGAGACATACCAAAGCTATAACAAAAAGAATTTTGAAAATATCTTGTTTTGTTCGCTAGATATATTGAAAAGAATGTTACGATTTTTAAAATTCAAAAATTCATAAAAAATCACTTGATGACGTCATCATGACGTCACTCTTCGACATACAATTTCAGCCTAGGGTCTATGTTTGAGGTAAGTTTGGTTAAGATCTGAGGTTTTTTAAGACCTAAAGTGCCGCGGACAAAATTCGTGTACAAAGTCTATGGGCTTTTGGTCAGAACTAAAAGAAGAAGAAGGAAGAAAAAAAAAAATCAGAACAAAAACTAGACATCTTGCGTCTCTTGCCAACAGACGCAGGGCTTTTCCGTTTTCTGTTATATTAAGCACAAAACTCCATCGCTTCTATGTCTTTTGCTACTCGAAACTTGACCTTTAAGCGTTATGCCATCATGACTTATTTCTTGGTCATGTAATTTCCATTATAGGATATATATGACAAGTTTAAGACCTTAGGTTGTTAAATGACGCAAGTCCCGGTTACAAATTGCATTAAAAACTCAAAAATCAAATTAAAGATTACTATAAAATCGTATGATGACGTCATCATGACGTCACCTCGATTTTCATTTTTAACACGTACTTGTCTACAACCATAGCAGGTTTGAATGCAATCGGACGTACCGTTCTCTAGATATGGGCCCTTGAAAAATGCACCTTTAAGATTACGTCACATGACACGTGGTGACGTCATGATGACGTCACGTTTCGGCATATATTTTCAGCTTAGGGTCTCTGTTTGTGTTAAGCCTGATTAAGATCTGATGTTGTTTAATGACCAAAGTGTCTTAAAAAATTCATGTAAAAAAAGTCTATGGGATTTGGGATAGAATTAAAACATTCATAGAAAATCAGCCGATGACGTCACCATGACGTCACCTCGGACTTTACATGCTAGTAGCACTATGTACCTATCGACCAATTTTTAATATGATCAGATTCGCATTATATGTGTTTCAAAAAAGCACATTTTTCATGACGTCGTGATGACGTCACACATTTGTCACAGTGACATGAAAAAATATAGGAGCTAACAAAGCTACATGTATTACAAAAAAAAATTTGAATTTAGCATGTTCTGTTGGTGAGATATGGCTTTAAGAAACTTTGAAGTTCAAAACTTTAATATTACTGTAAAATCGTATGATGACGTCATCATGACGTCACCTTAATTTTCATCTATAACACGAGCTACCATACCAACATACCAGGTTTGAAGGCAATCGGACCTACCGTTCTCTAGATATGGGCCCTTGAAAAATGCACATTTAAGATGACGTCACATGACACGTGATGACGTCATCATGACGTCACGTTTCGGCTTACATTTTCAGCTTAGGGTCTATGTTTGTGTTAAGTCTGATTAAGATCCGAGGTTGTTTAGTGACCAAAGTACCGCATACAAAATTCGTGTACAAAGTCTATGGGATTTGGGATAGAACTAAAATAATCATAGAAAATCAGCCGATGGCGTCATCATGACGTCACCTCGGATTTAACATGCTAGTAGCACTATCTACCTACACACTAATTTTTATGACAATCGTCCCTACCCTTATATGTGTTTCAAAAAAGCATATTTTTGATGACGTCATGATGACGTCACACATTTTTCACATTTATGTGAAAGAATATAGGAGCTAACAAATCTATTACAAAAAGAATTTTGAATTTAGCATGTTCTGTTGATGAGATATGGTTTTAAGAAACTTTAGTGTTCAAAAACTTTAAAATAGAAAAAAAAATGTATGATGACGTCATCATGACGTCACCTCAATTTTCATCTATAACACGATCTACCATACCAACATACCTGGTTTGAAGGCAATCGGACCTACCGTTCTCTAGATATGGGCCCTTCCAAAATGCACCTTTAAGATGACGTCACATGACAAGTGATGACGTCATCATGACGTCACTCTTCGGCAAACATTTTCAGCTTAGGGTCTCTGTTTGTGTTAAACCTAATTAAGATCTGAGGTTGTTTAGTGACCAAAGTGGCTCTTACAAAATTCGTGTACAAAGTCTATAGGATTTGGGATAGAACAACAAAAATCATAGAAAATCAGCCGATGACGTCATCATGACGTCACCTCGGATTTTACATGCTAATAGCACTATCTACCTGCCCACTAATTTTTATGACGATCGGACATACCCTTATATGTGTTTCAAAAAAGCACATTTTTGATGACGTCATGATGACGTCACATATTTTCCCATTGATGTAAAAGAATATAGGAGCTAACAAAGCTGTTACAAAAAGAATTTTGAATTTAGCATGTTCTGTTTATGAGATATGGCTTTAAGAAACTTTAAGTTTCAAAAACTTTAAAATTACTAGAAAATCGTATGATGACGTCATCATGACGTCACCTCAGTTTTCATCTATAACACGCACTTGTCTACCACCATACCAGGTTTAAATGCAATCGGACCTATGGTTCTCTAGATATGTGCCTTTAAAAAATGCACCTTTAAGATGACGTCACATGACAAGTGATGACGTCATCATGACATCACTCTTCGGCAAACATTTTCAGCTTAGGGTCTCTGTTTGTGTTAAACCTAATTAAGATCTGAGGTTGTTTAGTGACCAAAGTGGCTCTTACAAAATTCGTGTACAAAGTCTATGGGATTTGGGATAGAACAACAAAAATCATAGAAAATCAGCCGATGACGTCATCATGACGTCACCTCGGATTTTACATGCTAATATCACTGTCTACCTGCTCACTAATTTTTATGACGATCGGACCTACCCTTATATGTGTTTCAAAAAAGCACATTTTTGATGACGTCATGATGACGTCACACATTTTCCCATTTATGCGAAAGAATATAGGAGCTAACAAAGCTATTACAAAAAGAATTTTGAATTTAGCATGTTCTGTTGGTGAGATATGGCTTTAAGAAACTTTGAAGTTCAAAAACTTAAAAATTACTATAAAATCGTATGATGACGTCATCATGACGTCACGTCAATTTTCATCTATAACACGAGCTAGCCAACCAACATACCAGGTTTGAAGGAAATCGGACGTACCGTTCTCTAGATATGGGCCCTTGAAAAATGCATCTTTAAGATGACGTCACAAGACACGTGATGACGTCATCATGACATCACGTTTCGGCATACATTTTCAGCTTAGGGTCTCTGTTTGTGTTAAGCCTGATTAAGATCTGATGTTGTTTAGTGACCAAAGTGTCCCGTACAAAATTCGTGTACCAAGTCTATGGGATTTGGGATAGAACTAAAATAATCATAGAAAATCAGCCGATGACGTCATCATGACGTCACCTCGGATTTAACATGCTAGTATCACTATCTACCTGCACACTAATTTTTATGACGATCGTCCCTACCCTTATATGTGTTTCAAAAAAGCATATTTTTGATGACGTCATGATGACGTCACACATTTTTCACATTTATGTGAAAGAATATAGGAGCTAACAAAGCTATTACAAAAAGAATTTTGAATTTAGCGTGTTCTGTTGATGAGATATGGCTTTAGGAAACTTTGAAGTTCAAAAACTTTAATATTACTGTAAAACTGTATGATGACGTCATCATGACGTCACCTCAATTTTTATCTATAACACGAGCTACCATACCAACATACCTGGTTTGAAGGCAATCAGACCTACCGTTCTCTAGATATGGGCCCTTGAAAAATGCACCTTTAAGATGACGTCACGTGACACGTGATGACGTCATCATGACGTCACGTTTCGGCATACATTTTCAGCTTAGGGTCTCTGTTTGTGTTAAGCCTGATTAAGATCTGATGTTGCTTAGTGACCAAAGTGTCCCGTACAAAATTCGTGTACAAAGTCTATGGGATTTGGGATAGAACTAAAATAATCATAGAAAATCAGCCGATGACGTCATCATGACGTCACCTCGGATTTAACATACTAGTAGCACTATCTACCTGCACACTAATTTTTATAACGATCGTCCCTACCCTTATATGTGTTTCAAAAAAGCATATTTTTGATGACGTCATGATGACGTCACACATTTTTCACATTTATGTGAAAGAATATAGGAGCTAACAAAGCTATTACAAAAAGAATTTTGAATTTAGCGTGTTCTGTTGATGAGATATGGCTTTAGGAAACTTTGAAGTTCAAAAACTTTAATATTACTGTAAAACTGTATGATGACGTCATCATGACGTCACCTCAATTTTTATCTATAACACGAGCTACCATACCAACATACCTGGTTTGAAGGCAATCAGACCTACCGTTCTCTAGATATGGGCCCTTGAAAAATGCACCTTTAAGATGACGTCACGTGACACGTGATGACGTCATCATGACGTCACGTTTCGGCATACATTTTCAGCTTAGGGTCTCTGTTTGTGTTAAGCCTGATTAAGATCTGATGTTGCTTAGTGACCAAAGTGTCCCGTACAAAATTCGTGTACAAAGTCTATGGGATTTGGGATAGAACTAAAATAATCATAGAAAATCAGCCGATGACGTCATCATGACGTCACCTCGGATTTAACATGCTAGTAGCACTATCTACCTGCACACTAATTTTTATAACGATCGTCCCTACCCTTATATGTGTTTCAAAAAAGCATATTTTTGATGACGTCATGATGACGTCACACATTTTTCACATTTATGTGAAAGAATATAGGAGCTAACAAAGCTATTACAAAAAGAATTTTGAATTTAGCATGTTCTGTTGATGAGATATGGCTTTAAGAAACTTTGAAGTTCAAAAACTTTAATATTACTGTAAAATCGTATGATGACGTCATCATGACGTCACCTCAATTTTCATCTATAACACGATCTACCATACCAACATACCTGGTTTGAAGGCAATCGGACCTACCGTTCTCTAGATATGGGCCCTTCCAAAATGCACCTTTAAGATGACGTCATCATGACGTCACGTTTTGGCATACATTTTCAGCTTAGGGTCCCTGTTTGTGTTAAGTTTGATTAAGATCTGATGTTGTTTAGTGACCAAAGTGTCCCGTACAAAATTCGTGTACAAAGTCTATGGGATTTGGGATAGAACTAAAAATTCATAGAAAATCAGCCGATGACGTCATCATGACGTCACCTCGGATTTAACATCCTAGTAGCATTATCTACCTGCACACTAATTTTTATAACGATCGTCCCTACCCTTATATGTGTTTCAAAAAAGCATATTTTTGATGACGTCATGATGACGTCACACATTTTTCACATTTATGTGAAAGAATATAGGAGCTAACAAAGCTATTACAAAAAGAATTTTGAATTTAGCATGTTCTGTTGATGAGATATGGCTTTAAGAAACTTTGAAGTTCAAAAACTTTAATATTACTGTAAAATCGTATGATGACGTCATCATGACGTCACCTCAATTTTCATCTATAACACGATCTACCATACCAACATACCTGGTTTGAAGGCAATCGGACCTACCGTTCTCTAGATATGGGCCCTTCCAAAATGCACCTTTAAGATGACGTCACATGACACGTGATGACGTCATCATGACGTCACGTTTTGGCATACATTTTCAGCTTAGGGTCCCTGTTTGTGTTAAGTTTGATTAAGATCTGATGTTGTTTAGTGACCAAAGTGTCCCGTACAAAATTCGTGTACAAAGTCTATGGGATTTGGGATAGAACTAAAAATTCATAGAAAATCAGCCGATGACGTCATCATGACGTCACCTCGGATTTAACATCCTAGTAGCATTATCTACCTGCACACTAATTTTTATGACGATCGTCCCTACCCTTATATGTGTTTCAAAAAAGCATATTTTTGATGACGTCATGATGACGTCACACATTTTTCACATTTATGTGAAAGAATATAGGAGCTAACAGAGCTATTACAAAAAGAATTTTGAATTTAGCATGTTCTGTTGGTGAGATATGGCTTTAAGAAACTTTAAAGTTCAAAAACTTAAAAATTACTATAAAATCGCATGATGACGTCATCATGACGTCACGTCAATTTTCATCTATAACACGAGCTAGCCTACCAACATACCAGGTTTGAAGGAAATTGGATTTACCGTTCTCTAGATATGGGCCCTTGAAAAACGCACATTTAGGATGACGTCACGTGACACGTGATGACGTCATCATGACGTCACTCTACGACATACAATTTCAGCTTAGGGTCTATGTTTGATGTAAGTTTGGTTAGGTTCTGAGGTTTTTTAAGACCTAAAGTGCCGCCGACAAAATTCGTGTACAAAGTCTATGGGCTTTTGGTCAGAACTAAAAGAAGAAGAAGAAGAAGAAGAAGGAAGAAGAAAAAAAAAATCAGAACAAAAACAAGGCCTTTTCCGACTGGCAGTGTCGGAAAAGCCAAAACAAAAATCAGAACAAAAACAAGGCCTTTTCCGACTAGAAGTGTCGGAAAAGCCAAAAAAAAATCAGAACAAAAACAAGGCCTTTTCCGACTGGCAGTGTCGGAAAAGCCAATAACAATACAACTGTTGTAACTACACGCCAGCAGGATTTCCGTCAGCGGGATTGGAAAAGTCGGAAGAGAAACACGGGCCAAGCTCCAGCACGTTTTCGAGCCTCTTTATCCAACAGTTCATCGTGTCCCCTTGTCGTCTCAAGAGGAAGAATGACACAGGTATCAGGGGGCCATGAGACAGAGCAACCGCCAACGGTGAACCGTCAAAAACACCGGGCAGTCATGCCCCACAAGCACTGAAACTGTAAATAGAAGTGGCTGTGCTAATCATTGTGCACAAGAACAGAAAACAAACTACTTGTATACTGATATAGGCTAAACAAACTTGATAAGTTACATAATTTGAGGGGATTAAAGATATCACTAAATATACAAAGTCTTCAGCCTAAGAGATTCGTATTCTTTTGGCCGAACAGGAAATCCATCTACTTGCCCTGAGCAAAACCTGGCTACATGGCGGTATCAATGATGCTGAAATCAGTATTGCAAATTGCACATTGATACGTAGCGACCGAAAGGGTGATGATAATCATGGCGGGGTTGCTTGTTATGTTTCAAATGATATTACCCACTGTGTTTGCGACTCTGAGTCCTGCTGGGTTGAAATAAACTTGAAACAGAGTCGACCAATTGTAGTCGTTGTTTCGTACTTACCAAACAAAAAGACTGAGTATCTTTTGAAAGTAAAAAATAAAGTTGGTCACTTTGATTGTGATAACCGTTAGTTAATCGTCGTTGGTGACTTTAACTTGAATGTATTCGATAATATGGCCCGTGCCAAAATAGATGACATTTGCTGCGAATTACAGCTGACCCAACTAGTTGATAGTCCGACTAGAATCACACCTACGTCCAGTACATGGCATCCCATCCTGAAACGATCAATATTACTGATGTTGTATTAGCGATCATTCCCTGGTTAGGTTCTTTGTAACAGGAAATCTAATTCCTCTTTTCAAGTTCCCCCCAGGGTCTCCAATGTTTTAATGAAAATCAGTTGTTGAATGACATGTTGCAGGTGCCTTGGCAGCTGATTGAAAATGAACCAAACATTGATGATGCTTGGGACACATGGGAACAAATGTTTAATGACGTTTGTAATAATCATGCTCCCTACAGGAAAATGCGACAGAAAAGGAATAACATGGCTCCATGGATTACCATACACATGTTGGAACTACGACGAAAGCGTGACTCCATGAGAGGTTCAAAAGACAAATAATCTTATGCTAAGCAGGTACGAAAATATGGCTAAATACCTTAAAAAGAGATACTATGAAAATGCCACCTCTAATAACAAGAGTAATACAAGAGAGATGTCAATAGCTAAATCTTGCCAGCCCGTGCAAATTATAGTCAAACAGAAATTGGCTGATGACTTTAATAAGTTCTTTGTTAATATTGGTGCCCATCTGGCTGGAACTTTCGAGCATTGCACCGCATTTTAATCAGGAGAACCAATGTTTTAACCAGCATAACATCACTTCAAGTTTTCTCCGGTTACAGCTAATAGATCCCTTAGTGGCAACAGGTATATCTAGTAAATATCAACGGGATATCTAGTAAACTTATTAATATAGCATGTCCCGCTATTTGTACCTCTTTGATGTACCTGATAAATAAATCTGTCTTTACGGCCTATTGTGCCAGAGGGCTGCAAGATGGCTAATGTGAACTTCCAATATACTAATTATAGACCTATCTCAGTTCTTCCCCTGGTCTCAAAACTTCTCGAAAGAGCTGTTAATGATAAACTATTTACATTTCTTAACATAAATAATTTTCTCGCTACAGAACAGTCAGGTTTTAGATCGCAACATTCCACCGAAACTGCAGTCTTAGATGTCACTGACCACATTCTCAACAACATGGACGGTGGTAAGGTAACGGGCGCCAATTTGTAGATCTTAAGAAAGCGTTCGATACTGTTGATCATACCATTATATTTTCCAAACTCTACAATAGTGAAGTCAAAGATCTGGAATTGAAATGGTCCAATCATACCTATCAGGTAGGAAACAGGCCACAAAAGTTGATGGTATAACCTCTCACTTTTTAAATCTGAGAGTAGAGGTTCCACAAGGGTCAATTTATTGGCCCGCTTCTTTTTATCATTTTTATTAATGATTAAAATTGCTTCCCCTTATGTTACTAAATCTTTAACTTATATTTTTAACCTCTCCATAAGATGCGAGCAATACCCTAAAGATTGGAAACACGCCTTGGTAACACCAATTCACAAGGGAGGAGATAAATGTAGTACAAGTAATTATCGGCCTATTTCTATACTGCCAATTATCTCTAAGATTCTAGAAAGATGGGTGCACTCGGCAGTATATAACTACCTCGATGATAACAATTTGATACCTAGTTGCCAATCGGGATTTAGACCCTTGCACTCAACTGAAAGCACTCTACACGATTTAACAAACAAGTGTTTTGAGGCTATGGAGCAAGGTAAAGTTACAGGTAGCGTGTTCATAGATCTCAGTAAAGCTTTTGATTGTGTGGATCATGTAATCCTACTAGGCAAATTGAAGAAGCTGAAATTGTCATCTTCTGTAATTAATTGGTTTAAGTCGTACCTAGGCGGTCGTAGTCAGTCTGTAAATATTAAGGGCACAATATCGAAGGTCTTGCCCATAGACATAGGCGTTCCACAAGGGTCGATCTTAGGGCCACTTTTATTCATTGTATTATAGTAGTGATTTTCCATCCTGTATACCCCAAAATTGCAACTTATTTATGTATGCAGATGACTCCACGTTAACGTGTAGCTCCTCTGGTATTAACGAAATAGAAAGGAACTTGAATGTAGCTCTTGCTAGTATTCACAATTGGTGCCTAAGAAACAAACTAGCATTAAATGCCAACAAAACCAAATGTATGCTTATTGGTTCAAGGCAGAAAATATCCAACGTCGACCTGAACGTGTGCATTGCTGATAAGGTTATCAAAAAAGTGAAATCTTGTAAATGCTTGGGTGTAGTTGTTGATGAAACATTAAGTTGGGGTACACATGTTGAATACGTAAGGAAGACCGTTTCGTCTAAATTGGGTGTGTTAAACAGAATTCGTGATTACGTTCCCCAAAGCAGCCTGCACACACTCTTTGTAAGTTTAGTTATGCCATCTTTAGAGTATTGCTGTACGGTGTGGAGAGGAAGGTACATATCTCACGACAATACCCTCAACAAATGTCTCAAAAGAGCCGCACGGATAATCCTTAAATGTACCTCCCTCACCCACTCAGCTGATATGTTTGCCAGACTAAATTGGATTCCTTTTAAAGAAAGAGTTCAGTCCAAAAAGGCTATCCTTGTTTTCAAAAGCCTTAACAAAATGACTCCTTTGTACATGACAAATCTGTTCACACCACTTACAGTGATTCGTGAAACACGACAATCGACCCAAATGGCACTGAAAGTTCCTTTCGCCAAAAAGGAATGCTACGTGACAAGTTTCGCTGTGAGTGGTGCCAGTATATGGAATATTCTGCCTGAACAAATGAGAACCATAAACTCCTTAAGTACATTTAAATCGGAGCTACGTAAAGCATCTATCAGTGATATTTCTGTCATTTACGCTGATCTGCGGAGTTATAAACTTGGTTGCCAAAATACTTTGGAGCCGGATGCGAATTTGCCCTTGTTTTTCACCCTAAAAGGTTTTTGTCGCGGGTTTTTCGCCCATCCCGTATATCAGGAATAGGCTTCTGGAGAGTTGAAAAGTTAACCGAAAATTGATTTATTTGTGTAAACATTATTGTATTTGTTTAAATATTTTGTATGAATGTGTAAATATTCAGTTTTAACTAATAATATGCAGGGCCCCAATGGAAACCAGTTTTAAACTGTTTGGGCATACCCTGGGTAAAGAAATGTAATAAATAAATAAATTAAGAGCCTACCTCCGTGTTTAGCATCAATTCCAGGAACGAAAGTGAGCATGTATGCAGATGATACCATGATTATGTTGAAAAGCACAAGCCCTGGTGGCATTGAATCTGATATTGTGAATGGTCTCAGTCAAGTAACACATTGGTTGATGAAAAAGAAACTAACACTTAATGTGAGTAAAACAAAATTCATGATATTTTGTTCTTATCCCAGGTGCAGATCTCATTAAATGATGGCCATCGAACGAGTTCATTTGTATAAGTATCTCGGGGTTATTCTTGATGAGCATATTTTTTGGTCCGATCACATTGATTATATTGCAAAGAAATTTGGTTTCTTAGGCGATCTGCTAAACCTTGCCTTCCCAATTCAACGTTTAAAATGTTAAGCGGTACCATGATCTTGCCCTTGTTTGATTAATGTGATGTTGCCTGGTCAAGTTGTGCACACTAACACTCGACCAAGCTTATTAAATTGTACAGCCGTTTGGCCAGATTAATTCTTAATGTCCACCCAAGAACACACATCACTGAATTACAACGAGCACTTACGTGGTCACCTTTGCCAGCACGTTGGGAAAAGCATTGTCTATGCGAAGTGTATAAGTATATGCATAATCTCAGTCCATCATATCTCAAATCACTCTTTGATAAACCATGCTACTCTGCCAATATTCGTGCCAAGTCAAACGGATCCCTACATCTGTCCTCTGTTCCCACGGCAAATGCAGCCAGGCGCACTTTTCAGTACCTTGGGACCCTGGGATGGAACAGACTTACCACGGCCCAGAGACAAGCAAAGTCACTGCATCAATTTAAGTCCCTTTTGATTGACTAACGCTCACTGTTATGTCCAAAATTAATATCACGTTTGTTTATAAGTTATTTTATTTGAAAAGTATATATTAATTTCTGTTTTAAATGTGTCCTAATTTTCTTGTTATATTTTTGTAATTTTGCGTTTTGCCTATATGTTGTTTATACTTTTGATGCAATTGTACTGGCATTTTATTACCAAAATTGTATTTCTCCTATTTTACTATGCTGTTGTATTTTTTACTTAAATTCATCTTTTCCATTATTTTAAGTTTAATATGCTATTTGCCCTCAATCAAATGATTTGTTTTAATTTGGAGTTTTTGGATTTATATTCTTTTCATGTTTAAATTGATTTTTGTAATGTTATGACATTGATGTTTTTGTTATATTTTCATTTAATATTTTGTATTGTTTTTTTTTAAATAATGTTTACCAGGGCCCTGATGAAAAGCAGTTTTGTAACTGTCTAAATAACACAATCGAATCTCGAATTTTGATAATTTTAGAGATTATATTCTATCAAAAAATAGAAACGTAATGCAATATATTACAGCTATTGAACCAGTTACGGGGGAAAATTGACACATCAATGATGATCTTCCTGGACTTGTTTTTAACACACGAACTGAAGTCAGTAAGGGATATAGAAAACATAAATAGTTATTTGACTGTCGACATTTGGCAAAATTGGTTGGGCTCCTCTGGTTCGTTTATTTTGTAAACAAATACGAAAATATTGGGTTTTCCGGCCAATTGCACCATGTTTTCACGCCTGGCTCATTCAATTTAGATTTAAATTGAATGATCACGCAGATCGTCATTCGACAATCAAAAATAATCATTCAAATTCACTATCCGAGCAATCTATCGTCTTTTAGCTTCACTCGTACATGTAAAAGATGCATTCAAATTAAAAGTATCGTATTGTTCATTCAATTTCGTCTGGACCAGCAGTAAGGGGTTGATCGGGCATTCATTTTCATTAATGGGCAAACATATTTCACCTATTTTCAAGCATCATTTCCTGCATGTCCACATTCCTGCATGTCCGTACTCCTGCATGTCATCGTAAATCATATCTGACGTTTGCAATCCGTAGATGCACACCTCTCTTTCTTAACTACGTCTTCAGACAGATAAGATGGTGAGCATACGGTAGGGGAGGTGTGATCGTCTGATGGAATCGGCCCAAGAAAACAAATTACCCAAGAGAAGTGTTCCCGATGGTACAACCATTGCCGAGCATACATGCCCCGATGTCTTGCACATGAAGAGATCGGTGGGTGAATCAGAACAAAAAAGAACAGTAAACAAAGTTAACAAATTAAAGGATTTGTAAACATGTCAACATACAGATGCCCCCCTTTTTAGGTCAAACTTTAAAACAAGGATAACACTGAAAAAAAGAATTCCTTAGCCCTTTTCATTTCATTAGTTCGTTACATCATACAAATTCGCGTGGTTTTTACACGTCTGTTTGGACATTCAATTTCAATTTTTAAGCACTCAAGATTTTGTTTCTAATGTTCGTTTTTGTTTAAGGGCATTCTATTTCGTTAAATTCGTTTTGGTGCATTTAAGACTTTATTTGTTGCATTTTTACATTAAGTTTTGTGACATCATTTTACGATTGAAGCACACTGTTAAAACGCTGTTTAAAAAGTTGTTTAATCAAGTTAAACAACCCGGGTTGTTTACAAAGTTTTAACAACGTTTAAACAGTGCATTTAAATTAGCGAACGTCGCTGTGCACATGACGTATGACCATAGTTTTCGTTTCTTATTCGTTTATGGGCAATCATTTTCATCAAATGGTCATTCAAATTAGTACGATTTTTTTAATTGATATGTTCTCCTATTGTCTTTTGAGGTTTTTGTAAATAATTATTTGGTAACATTTATAATGTAACATCTAAACCGATATGAGGGATGTTTATTTTAAAGTTTGAAAAAAAAAGGGAGCATCTGTATCTTGATATAACTATGAATTCTTTTTAACTTTGTTTACTGTTCTTTTCGTTCTGATTCACCCATCGATCTCTTCTTGTACAAGACACCGGAA
The DNA here is from genome assembly GCA_037893225.1 of Hippasteria phrygiana. Taxonomy (NCBI): domain Eukaryota; kingdom Metazoa; phylum Echinodermata; class Asteroidea; order Valvatida; family Goniasteridae; genus Hippasteria; species Hippasteria phrygiana. Next base: position 1,536,091 of record JAZGUH010000182.1, read on the forward strand.
CAGTTCTCTTGGGTAAATTTGTTTCCTTGAGCCGATTCCATCAGACGATCACACCTTCCCTCCCGTAGGCTAGACATTTTATCTGTCTGAGGACTTATAGATAGAAAGAGAGGTGTGTATCTGCGGATTAAAGATGTCAGATATGATTTACACTGAGATAACTCAGACTTTCGTAGAAATACGGACATGCATAAATGCAGGAAAAGATGCTTGAAAAAGGGCGAGATATGTTTGCCCATTAATAGAAATTAATTCCCGATCAACCCCTAACTGCTGGTCCAGACGAAATTGAATGAACAATACGATACTTTTAATTTGAATGCATCTTTTACAGGCACGAGTGAAGCTAAAATAATGCTCGGATAGTGAATTTGAATGGTTATTTTTGATTATCGAATGACGATCTGCGTGATCATTCAATATAAATCTAAATTGAATAAGCCAGGCGTTAAAATAAACGAAAATATGGTGAAATTGGCCGGAAAAACCTATATTATAAGATAATGGTTATGCTGGCTTTTTGAAGATTTCGTCAATTTTTTTCATTCCACATATTTCAGGAATGTTGAGCAAGATTGGAATGTCGAGCAAGCAAATGATGACATGAAAATAACTGAATTGGAGCAATTCATCAGCAAACTATCTAAATCTAGATAATGGAGCCATATTAAAAATGCAGAATTTCTTAAATCTGTTAATTGTTCTTGTATCAGCCAAGAATTCCTTTTGTTATTTACACCTGCACATTGCGCGGCCCGTTCAGTGAGGCGTGCCAGTTATGAAAGGACCAGGCGTCCCATTCATCTTTCTCAGTTCTCCGCTAGGTCTGTTCAGTGTACGACCTGTGTCCGGCAGCAACATCACTCTGTCTACTGTTTCTTGTCAACATTATTTGCGTGTTCATTATTATTGTGAGTTATTTCTTTGTCGCCGTGGTGAACCAGGTTTGGCAGTAGTAGTATACAGCTAATAGGTGAGCCACGGCGTCGTTACATTATACTTTATTATAATCAAGGAGGTTTGCCTTAGTTTTCTTGTTTACTTTATTTGTATTTGTTGGCAAAAATTCTGCCCAAAATATCAGTAAGACAAATAATTGAATATTCTTAAATTTTCTGTCATTGGCCAATCTAGCTACCAGAAACCTACACTTAGACTTACTAACTCTCCCATCATGTATTTGTTTCTGCAGTACTCTTCAGCATTTCAATAATTTCAAAGAGCTCTTTTCTACAAACATGTTGTTTTTGAGTTTAAAACCGATTTCCATCACCCAACAAATCCTAGCTGGATGATCCATAGCAGATTTTAAAAAACATAACATTCTTACATTGATGATCATCTGGGTCCAACAGTGACAGTAACAGCTGGGAATGCATACGTTTCGGGGTAGTCATTATTTTGCACAGGATCAGCAAACGTTCTTCACTCGCTTTTTCCAACCAGCAAGTCTATCTCAATCTAACGTTGCAGTTTTTTAACAGATCATTCTACTTTCATTTGGTGACTCTCTGCCATACGTCATTAATAAAAAAATGTTTTTCATCAAGATTGTCCACAACAGTTGGTTCGTCATCAGTCATCCTCGTCTGCACTCGGGCCCTGATGCAGGATTTTCGATGTGGGTGTGTGCGGTTGTTTTTGCATTCAATAGGGGACCTTTAACAATAGAGGACAATAGGGTCCCCGTTTGAAAATCGTGTACAACGCCAATGTAAAAGTTTGAACAACAGGAGGATAATGGGAGGCCCCCGATTGAAGGTTTGTTTTGCCTGGCAAAATATTTTTAAAAGTGCCGGAATTTTGGGGAGAAAGGTGTTTTCAAGTTTCAAAAGCCTTTGCACATACCTCCAAACCGCAGGCAAGCATGTCAACACACACAAACTTCGTCATCATCAACTCTAAAATTTTCTTGATTAATTCTAACAAAAATTCTTCATGCAAATGTGGGTATACAACGTGTGAAAACACCCCCTCTAGGGGCCCCCCTTCCCCCAGAGGACCTGTTACTACATTATACAATTCAGTTCCTCAAAAAAACCTCTGAAGAACTCTGCATTTCCTTTAAGATGTTCTGTCAGGAGGTACACAGTGCAACATAGGCCTTCATATTCCTATAAGAGTTCATTATTTTGATGTCCTCCATTTGAAGTGTTGATTGCAAATGTGTCTAGACTTGTCCGTCTAGACTTGTCCGTGACTCCTAGTTTCACCTCCTGCCTCGAAGTTTGGGATCAGTTGAACCCAAACACAAAATGACATGGAGACCTTCACATGTTTTGTTGACGACACGATCGTCACAACCTGCAGCATACCCAACTCCTTTTGACGTACAAACTGGTGACATGGTGGAATAGTATTCAAGTATCTGAAATTGTAAAAAGTAGGGAAAAATAGCATCGGCTTGATATTACTACATGTAATCGGGTCATACAAATATAAACTACTTGATTGTCCAGACTCTATAGTCATGGATATCCAGCCTTTAGAAACGAAGGTTCAAAAGCCATAAAGGATTTATTCTTTTTGGTGGTCCAGAACATCATAAAGGCCATAATTACCATCGTTAAATTACATTTGAAGCAAAAACTTTGCATTTTAACGAATAATGTAGTATCCTACTGCCACATTTTACCACAACCATTTTACCACAACATCAATCGATGTTGCAATTACACGGACAAACCTGAATTATTTTTAAAAGTTCAAAATTCTGCACAGAATTTGTACACGACTAACACGTGGCGACAGAATACGACATTCTTTCTACTTTTGAAGCAACTGTAGAAAAATTAATGATAACCACGTAAGTCATGCTCGTAGTACACTGTCGTGCTGACCGTGCGCTGCGCTGCCATGTGATTCGTGCATGAATCGCGGCTAAGCTAGCGCAGCGCACGGTCAACACGGTCAAGAGGTACCGGTTCATCACAACAACAAATGTCCAAATTCATTTTGAATCCAGCTTGTTCACAGAATAAACGTCATATTCTCAAAGATTCTCAAATAAACGTACCTGCATGTTGAGAAATGCGGCATCGCGATGAGCGCCACCTTGCGGCGAGATCAAGAGCGTATTTGTCAAGTTAGCTGATGACGCGTCGGCCATCCAAAATTAGAGCTAAAATGTTCGGGCCGGATAAGGATGGTAAGGGTATCCGTTCCCTCTCCGATACATGTCTATTGAAGTTTATAGTATAATGAAGATGATTAGATGGTTGAATATGATAATCAGTGACTATTTAGGTGTTAATATCCGTGGGAATTTCTGAATCTCCGAGTGTCGGAACTACACGCATTTCCCACACATTAGTGCGGGCATAATGTATGTGGGATTTCACATCTAGATTACTGTTTACTGGCTTTTAGTCTCTCTTTATTATCCTTCAGAAGTGGCGTTCCAGCGGCAATCCAACTGGCATTTTAAGAACACTCTAAGGGCATACTAAGGGCATTCCAAGTGCATAGATTTGTACACCCCAGGGCCTAGTTTCCAAGCCTCCAAAGGCTTTTACATGTAATGAGAAAAATAGTGAGAAGCAAGAGACAATCAAAGCACACCATTTTATAATAATAATTCGGGAGGCTAATCATCCTTACTCGCAGCTGTGATGCTGAATTGCGAAGGACGCGGCTTCTGTCACGCTTTGTCTCTCCACCGGCCATTTATTCTCCGTTGCCGTTCCACAACATTTTTGGTGACCCAGACATGATATTCTGAGCATTCACCTAGTGTCGTAACCAGCAGCTTAACGATTACCATGGAAACTGACCCAAATATTACATGCCGAGTTCTGTGATCCCCTGCAGCAGAACCACCAGCACAGTTCCTGCCAGATAAATCAATACCACAGTCAGACGATCAATGCAGTGCCCAAGGATCGTACAAGGGCGGAACCAGCAGCCACTTGTCTTCATCTCAGCGATCACAGAAGAATGTACACCTATGACAACAAGAGCTTCTGCTGAACCAGCTCCGCCTGGAGATCGAGACGAAATCAAGTAGAGAAGAGCAAGACGCCATAGACGAGAGGCTACGTGAGGCTCAACAAGTTCGCATTTCAGCACTGAATGAAGAACATCTTCTCAAGAGAAAGGAGAACCTCTCCACGCAGCTGGAACTTAAACTGCAGCTGAGGAATGCTGAGATTAATATTGAACATGCTAAACTGGAGTCAGAACTTCTTTGCAAAGGCACTTCGGGGGAACCGAATTCCTGTCTGCAAGTTAGTATAAGCGATGTTTTGCGCGAACTGTCGCAATTTCCCACGGATCAGCAAAGCACTGCATTTTCTCCACTGCACAGCATTTCATTGTCTCAGCACAGTGCCGTCGCTCCCGTGCTTAGCACATCCGCAGATAAACCCCATTTTAGTGGAGGTGATCCGTCCGAATTCCGGTGCTTCGAAACCATGATCAACGGCAAAAAGCCCTTGATACATTTTGAGTGACTTTCAAAAATACTGTAATGTGAAGTCAAAAATGCTTAGTGACCAGCCGAAGAAAGATATATTGGGGCTGGAACATGACCAAGCTCACTTCACCAAGACCATGTCGACACTCAAGCGACTCTATGGTGAAATCGGTGTATTCTGGCCAAAATTGATGAGCGTCTCATAAGAAACACTGAAAATCAAGACAAGAAACACCATTTTCTGCCACACCCTGTCTCTCAACCGGCAATTATTATATCCCCTTGCCGTTCCACAACATGTATTTTATTATGTATTTTGGACGACTCGCTTAGCGTTTTTTGCGAAATCAATGGATTTTTGCCTGTGTATATTTGTAGACGAACAAATGCAACTTGAGTTTCTTTAGCACATGGGAGCCTCATTTTCAAACCCGGAAGTGTGCAGATCGGAGTTATTTTCGTCAATGTGTGATTCTTCTATCACTCGGTGAACATTTTACTAACGTATACGCACAATTTCGTCATAGTTTTCACGATTAGACGAATTCTGACCATTTAACCAATTTGAATGAGGTCTTATCCCAGGAATTGCCCATGGACCACAAAGGTTGTGAGAAGTAGCGCTGAGGATTTGTCTTTGGTAGGACACATTTTTGTTCAACGTTGCCCTAAAACAAATCTGGGATTGCCTCTTTTGACGTGGAGGGCGCTTTTTAATTTTTGCTGCTACTGTTCGTTGTGCACACTGCACTCGGGTGTGGTATGTAAGACCTAACTTCCCCCTTTATTTTCCTTCATTGCCAACAGCGACACAATTTTTCCGGTGGCAACAAGATCTGTACCGACAAGGAAGACAAATTGGGAGTGACATACCCACACCGCCGCTAGCGTCGACAGTAACGATAACACACTGAAATTTAGCGTGTATGAAAATGCGCTTCAATTTTGGTTCTATTATCAATCGTCATTCTTACTTTTACATATGGCAATGGCAAAAGTCCGTCGTGTAGCGTTGGTATCCGCGGTGTGACACCACTCTTGGCTGTCTGCAGCTGGTTCGTAGCCATCCATACATACCAGAAAGCACGAAGAGTCATACGGTACCTGAACTGGACAGTCAGGGTGTTTTTCGGAATTGTCAGGAAGCTGCAGATCATCAACGTCGCATGTTATTGCTATGTAAGGGGACGAAAATGAAGACTATAAACAAATGATATTAATAAAATCATAACGCCATTCCTTCATTAATTCGCATAATACGGTAGGTAAGAACCAGGGACCAATTTCATGGCGATGCTAAGCACAATAATTTGCTTAGCATGAAATGTCTTCCTTGGTAAATACAGGATTACCAATCAAATTTTGATGTGAAGTGCAGGTGTCGCTTGTGGCTGGCATTCAGCTGTTGTTTACTTAGCATGACAATCCAATGGCCTATTGGCTTGTAACCTGTTTTAACTAAGCAAGACTTTTTGGTACTAAGCAATTTTCTGTTCTTAGCAGCTCTGTGAAATTGGCCCCAGGTCTTTTATTTAATGCAGAAAATAATTTTGAACAGAGATGGCTACAAGAGCATCTGAAGATGTTGGGTGACCACACGCCATTTTCACCCAGTCACGCTAATACGTTTTCTCCATGGACGCGGTATCAGAGCGAGGGACAATGTGTAACTATGGAGACATTTTACGGATATACCATGTGAAGTAACAAACCCTGTAAAGAGACGTTTAATTCCTAGAAGAAGCAGACTGCACGCAAAGTCGTAAGATGATCACATGCTGTTGCTCTGGCAGGTCCTCTGCACGGCAGCACCTGTGGGCGAGTAACCAGTCTAAAGGCCTTTTTATAGTCGGTCGCGCGATGGTGAATGCCGGGCGGTGATGGTCGCCGGACGGTGAAGCCGTTTGAGGCAGTTTATAGTCGTCGCGCGCATTCGCGATAAAGCGCGCAACATACGCATATTATGCGCACCAAATTCAATAAGCCAGTTCGGTATTTTGACTGCGCATGTGCACAATGACATTTTGTCCGAATGACCCGCGTGATCTAACGCGAGCGGGTGAACTCAAAAAGTGCACAGATATATAATTAAAAAGACTAGATGGGCAGCGCGTTACAGACTCGCATTCTGCAATTGGCAGCGCCAATTTTTCAGCGCGTGGGGCGACGCGCACAAAAACTATCGGCGTGACGATACGTAAACTCAATTCCATTACTCATTTCTATTTAGTGATTCGTTCCATTGATCTGCATTATACGTTTTCACTCGGTGCGCGTCGCCCTACGTACTACAGCGCGTACAGCGTCCATGAGAGAAATTTGCGAACACTCAATGGCGCGTCTGTACGCGCTGCCAATCTAGTATTTTGAATTCTATATCTATGAAAAGGTGGTCGCACAACGCGCACGTGTTAAATTCAATCAGAATGGGCGTTCGCGTAACATGGCGTGACATCACGTCAACAATTTTGTTCTGGGAACCAGACTAGTAAAGCCAGGGATCACGCCCAATTTTGCAATACAAAGTGGGCCGGTCTGCTGAGGGTTTAAATCATGATTTTCATGTAGTGCGATCATATCATATTCATTTGATGACGTGATGCCTTAAATGAAACGTGACCAGATAAGAACCAGATTATTATTACAGGACAACATAGTAAAAAGTCGATTATCTGGTCAGAATGACGAGAGAAAACCTGTGAAAATGGCGGAACAAGAAATTTCTTGTCAACATGACAGAATTACATGGATAAAAGTAGCACAACAATGTTGAACAAAAGTTGATAACTAATAGGACAAAAACCGTTAGAATATGTCCTAGCTCACCATTAACAATATCAGCAGCCCTAATTGATTCTGCGAAGTCATTGCTGAAAGTTAACCTTTTATGTTGCACCTAATTATTATTGTCTAATCGAACACCAATTTATTTTCAACATGTTAAGCATACTAATTTTTACTGTTTTAATCACATGTATTTGTTTATTTTGTGATTCTATTTATTAATGGCAAAATTTAACATATTAATGTGCACTTAGGTCCTTTTACCAGGTTTTGAACACACCCTTACATCACAAGCCTACACTAGGACAATTTTAAAGAGGTTACAAATTGCTGCCGCCTATTATACTAATGGCACCGTGGTCACTGGTTAGACTGCAGAGCTTGGCAACCACAAGGTTGTGAGTTCGGAATCTCAGGCTGACCGCTGATTTCGCAATGCCTATATTAAGTATTGTCGTCTAGTTACTGAATTACAATTAATTGATTTGTGCATTTCGTAATTATAGACGAAACACTAATGTCTGTGTGCGAGTGAGATTGGCTCTTGCCAGCTTGGCGTTTATGCCCCTCCATTGGAGGTTACCGAGTTCCTGAAGGGAAGATTCATTCAATTCATACAATTCATACATGCATACAACGCTAATTTACACACATACATACTAGGACTGATTGATTTGTGAGAGTAATGTTTTCTTTGAGCCCCCCCCCCCCCCCCCCCCCCCCCCCCCCCCCGAGACAAAATCCTGGGTGCGCCGCTGCCACTTTAAGTACATTATTGACTGGTCGGGCATTAGAGTTATATTCGAGATTGCCCACTGAAAAGGCAGATGACTATTCAGAGTTGAAGTTGGCACTCCTCCATAGATAAGATTATACAGAGGAAGGGTTTCGAAAGAAATTTCGAACATCCCAAGTAGATCAGGGAGAGAAGTATAGTCAGTTTGCGCAACGTTAGCTGAGGTTGAGAAAGATGATGATTCATTAATTGATCTCCTCGTTAGGGAACAAATACTCTCATCCTGTCCAAAAAGACTTGGTCGTTTTCTTGAGAGAGAGAAAGCCAAAAAGTGTGAATGAAATGACTACATATGCAGATCAGTTTGGCCTCGCACATGGTATTGGTTTTAACAGAACAGACAAACCGAGGGCTGCATTTAATCGACCGCAAGTACAGGTAGATGCTAAGTCAAGTTCTAACCATAGTAGGCCAATAAATACTTATAGGTCTAATACAGAGCAAGAATGTTTCGTCTGTGGTGGAAAGGGCCATCTTGCACGACATTGTAGATATAGATATAGGTCTCCTGCGGTGCAGAACAAGATACAAGTAGCTGGAGTAGATCTTGTTGAGGAAAAGGCAAACGAAGAAAAAAATAGTTCGAGTCCGCCCTTAGGAGCCTGTATTCAAGTAAACCCTTGCCGCCATGTTACCTTGTCCTCGGGCAAACATGTTAAATTAGCCTGTGGTAGTGAGCTCCCAGTAGTCGGTGCAGCATGCACATTAGGAACTAACATGCCAGTAGTTCAAGGAATGGTAGGAAATCAGATAGTAGATGTACTTAGAGACACCAGTTGTAGTACAGCCGTAGTTAAGCGTAGTCTGATAAAAGACTATCAGCTCTTACCAGAAGAGAAACAGTGCGTTCTGATAGACAAAACTGTTAGAAAGTTTGCGGCTGCTCAAGTAACCATAGATACGCCATACTATCGGGGCACTATTGATGCCCTGTGTATTGACCAATCGTTGTATGGTCTAATATAAGGTAATGTACCAGGTGTCAGAGAGGCTGTAGATCCAGACCCAAATTGGCAGTTTCCAGTAGTAGAACGAAATTAAGGAAAGACACAAAGCACAGATTTAGAAGTTGGGGCTGTGGAAACAAGAAGTCAAAAAGCCAAGAAGGACAAACCGTTTCCGTCACTCAAAGTGCCACTTACTGAGAATATTGCAAGTAGAGATGAGTTTGCAATAGCCCAGAAAAGTGATAGCTCACTTTATAAGTTTAGGAAGTTTGCAAAAGATGGGTCAGTGCGAAAAACGGGTTTTGCCAATGAGGTCAAGTTTGTAATCGACAGTGGTATGCTATTTAGGGAATTTATGTCACCCAAGGTCGAGAAAGGAAGAACTTTCAGACAACTTCTAGTGCCTACCTATATTATAGAGATCAGGTTATGAAAATAGCGCACGATTCCACAATGTCTGGTCACCTAGGTACCTAAGAAAACCAGTGATCGTGTGTTAGCCAACTGTTATTGGCCATGCTTGTTAGATGACATAAAACGGTACTTGTGCATCATGTGACATTTGTCAAAAGACCATCCCAAAAGGAAAAGTAGGTAAATTCCCACTTGATCAAATGCCATTGATAGATACACCTATCGCAGAGTTGCTGTGGATATTGTAGGGCCAATTCATCCAATAACAGACAGAGAAAACCGATATATCTTAACCATTGTAGACTATGCAACACGCTATCCAGAGGCGGTACCTCTCCCAAAGATTTAAACTGAGCGTGTCGCCGAAGCATTACTCAATGTTTTTTCACGAGTTGGTGTACCTCAGGAAATACTGACAGATTTAGGAGCACAGTTTACTTCTGAAGTTATGAAAGAAGTTGGTCGATTAATTTAAGTGAGACAGCCTCACACAACACCATATCATCCTATATGTAATGGCTTATGTGAGAGATTTAATGGTACAATGAAGAAAATGTTACGCCGCATGTGTTCAGAGCGCCCAAAGGACTGGGATCTATCCGCTCTGTTGTTCGTCTACAGAGAAGCGCCGCAAGAAAGTTTAGGGTTTTCCCCTTTTGAACTTCTCTATGGACGTACAGTTAGGGGCCTCTCTCAATACTCAGAGAACTTTGGTCTAAGGAACATAACCAGGAAAAGGTTAAAACCACATACGAGTACGTAGTAGACTTGAGAAATAGGCTAGAGAGAACATGTCAGTTGGCGCAAGACGAACTTGCAAAATCTTCAAAAAAATATAAGAAATACTATGACGTCAGAACTAGAGATAGAAAGTTCAATAAAGGAGACCATGTACTTGTTCTCTTGCCCACCGATAGTAATAAATTACTGGTTCAGTGGCAAGGACCCTTCCAAGTAACCAAGAAGATAGGTAAAAATTATTACATAGTAGACAGAAATGGCAAGGATTAAATGTATCATGCTAATCTCCTAAAGAAGTATGTGATCAGAGAAATCAAAGATGAAATTATTCATGTTAGTGCATATATGGAAGTCGTAAATGCAGGTGAAGTAGATTGTCAAGTTTCAAATGAAGAATTAGAAGAAGTAGAATTTCCACCTGTCGAGCCAAAGGAAAATGTGCACGATGTTCACATCAGTGAAAAGTGTGATAAAATCGAAGTGGGCAAAGCGAAACAACTGTTGGAAGAGTACGCAGATGTATTGACAGACTTACCTGGCAGGACAAGCTTGATAGTATACAAATAATGAATGTTTATGAGTGCGATGGTAAGAATAATTTCATGAGGTGACAGATTTAATGTCCTATTCCACGAGGCGAAGCCGAGTGGAATGGGACATTCCATCTGTCACCAAATGAAATTATTCTTACCATTGCACGAATGTGAAACATTCATTATTTGTTTTATACAACGCCTGAATAAATCCGACACTGCGACAGATTGCATGCATGGATTTCTTGGTGTATTAACGTTACAACGTGCCGTTTACCTTCTCAGTCCCGCATAAAACCGTGACAAAAAGTGGTCCAGTTCCGAATCAGTTAAAGCTTTAATTGTTGTTCCTGCGTGTCTTGCAAATTCCTCTAATCATTTGATTGCATATTTCATTTGTCTCTTTGTGTTAGCAGCGTAAGCATCGCCTACGAGTTCCAATATTTCGTCGTCTGTTATGAGAACAAACCGCGGCAGTTCGAGAAACTCGGCCGCCATGTTGCGTGAATGACAGCGCTGTTGTAGCGCCACCAAGTAACCGTGAAATTAGAAACGTTTTTTGGTTCTATCAATGCGCGCGCACCATGTGATAGACCCATGTGATAGAACGTATTGGGCGGTGCGGGTTCGCGTCGTGTGATGGGTCGAATAATTCAATGCACGTGATCGACTCTCCACCAATCGGATGGCGGGGATTTATTCAGGTGTTGTATAAAGTATGATATGAAACTCACCACCTCAGACCCAATTCAAAGTAAGTCATATGCTGTACCTCATGCAAAACGTGATTTACTTAAGAAAGAGATTGATCAGATGTTGCGCATGGGAGTTATTGAGAAGTCAAGTTCAGCTTATGCATCCCCAACTGTTCTTGTTCCGAAGAGTGACGGGTCATTAAGGTTTTGTATTGATTACATAAAGTTGTATTCAGTCACTATATTTGACCCAGAGCCTATATCGAATGTTGAAGATTTGTTCTCGAAAATATCAAATGGCAAATATTTAACAAAACTTGATCTCGCCAAGGGATATTGGCAAATCCCCGTGAAAGGAAAATGATCGAGATAAGACAACATTTGTGACACCAGGAGGGCTATTTCAATTCACAGTGTTGCCATTTGGCACCGTAAATGCCCCTGCTTGTGTTTACACGAATGATGCGGTTGCTTTTAGAGAGTTGTGAGAATGTGGTAAATGTTATTGATGACTGTCTGATATTTTCAGATACTTTTGAGACCCACCTAAAACATGTCAGGTCTGTTCTAGAACGTTTGAGAGAAGTTGGCTTAACAGCAAGACCCACCAAGTGTTTTGTAGCACAACAATCACTTGAGTTCCTTGGTCACGTGGTAGGAGAGGGAAAGCTAAAACAAGTGCCTGGTAAAGTTGAAGCAATCCTACAAGCTAAAGAGCCACGAACCAAGAAAGAAGTTCGATCATTGTTGGGCTTGGTAGGGTATTATGGCAAGTTCATACCCAACTTCTCTGCCATTGCGGCACCCATTGACGCACCATTGACAGACTTGCTAAAAAAAGGCAAATCCAGACAAGTAGAATGGGGTGATTCGCAAGAATATGCTTTTACGACTCTGAAGGCAAGACTGGCTTCTGCGCCAATTTTGCAATTGCCAAATCCCGAGCTTACGTATATTCTGAGGACGGATGCATCGGATAAAGGCATCTGAGCTGTTTTGATGCAAGAGGTGGAAGGGAAAAACTTCCCGATCTGCTATGCTAGCAAAAAGTTGTTGCCAAGAGAACAAGCATATTCAGTGATCGAACGCGAGTGCCTGGCGTTAGTTTGGGCTGTAAAAAAGTTCTATATGTATCTGTTTGGGAAACAGTTTATCTTAGAAACAGACCACTACCCATTGGCATATATCGCAAAAGCGAAATTGAATAATAATCGAGTAATGAGATGGGCACTTGCTCTGCAACCCTACAGATATGTGGTTAGAAAGGTTCAGAAAATCATGGTGCATATTTTCTGAGCAGATGTCAGGTAGTAGAGTAATCAATATTATTTAATCAGAAAGAGGAATCAAACCAAGACTATTTAGATGGGATACTTGATAAAACTTGAGATTTAAATGTTCGATGACTTGTAGAGACAGATCCATACAAAACAAATGTATCTTCTTAAGATGGGGGATGATTGTCACGAACTAAAAATTCCAGTAAATTAATTGTTGTCACGGACTACAAGTTTTATGAAATGGATGAGCTATAACTAAGAATTTATCTAATAAATTCATCTATGAAAAGTTGTGTGATTAGTTATTTAATATTCCATACGTATATTATTTATTATTTGGAATATGTTACTTCTGGGATATCGTACTTTATAGAGCAGCCAACACCACCTTTGGTCTCATGAACTGGGTTAATACCAAGCCATGGTTGATCGAGTTCTTTTATGTACATGTAGCTGTTGGGTGTGGGTACTCCTTATTTGGTTTAAACATGCACAGGGTGCTACAGTGAGGCAGCAGCCCACAGAGGCATGCTTTGTACCACACTAGTAACTTTAGAAACTATGTAACGTAGTATCTGATAAATATTCATTAGTGGGTTGAAGTATTTGGCACTTAGTGGCATCCACTGGCTCGAGGACGACAGGGCACTGAGGCCCAAGCCTGAGACCCCCGCCTGGGGAACCCCGCGGATCTGAGCTCCGTTTGTCTATCGGTCTGATCACCCGTTATTTTGTGTTTGCCGGCTTTTGCCGATGATTTGTTTTTGGAGGACATCCGTGAAGCAAGATTGCCGAGACCAGGGGATCGCTACTAAGTCACGAAACCAAATACAGCCAGATTTTCTGTAAGTCTACAATTTAATACTTAGCCTAGTATTAAATAAATTCGTATAACGTGATTATGAAGATTTTTGGTAGACAACAAGCAAGATTTGTATTCTATTTGACCGTTTAAATTGAACTCAATGGATGCTACAACAAAAATTGGTGAGAAATTTACTCTGTGAAACTGTAACAAAAATAAGTGTGTGAATTGCCGAAATAATGTATGTGCCTTTGATTGTTTGCTTTAAAGAGGTAATAAATAAGTGCTCGAAATGAAAATTAACGACGGCACAATTGCAACTTAATTTTCAGGGTTGTTTGGTACTAGACTGGGTTGTGGCCAGAAAATATCCAACGTCGACCTGAACGTGTGCATTGCTGATAAGGTTATCAAAAAAGTGAAATCTTGTAAATGCTTGGGTGTAGTTGTTGATGAAACATTAAGTTGGGGTACACATGTTGAATACGTAAGGAAGACTGTTTCGTCTAAATTAGGTGTGTTAAACAGAATTCGTGATTACGTTCCCAGAAGCAGCCTGCACACACTCTTTGTAAGTTTAGTTATGCCATCTTTAGAGTATTGCTGTACGGTGTGGGGAGGAAGGTACATATCTCACGACAATACCCTCAACAAATGTCTAAAAAGAGCCGCACGGATAATCCTTAAATGTACCTCCCTCACCCCCTCAGCTGATATGTTTGCCAGACTTAATTGGATTTCTTTTTAATGAAAGAGTTCAGTCCAAAAAGGCTATCCTTGTTTTCAAAAGCCTTAACAAAATGACTCCTTTGTACATGATAAATCTGTTCACACCACTTACAGTGATTCGTGAAACACGACAATCGACCCAAATGGCACTGAAAGTTCCTTTCGCCAAAAAGGAATGCTACGTGACAAGTTTCGCTGCCTGAACAAATGAGAACCATAAACTCCTTAAGTACATTTAAATCGGAGCTACGTAATGCGGGGATCACACAGTCCCGATTATTGCTCCCGTTGGCGATCACACAGCGCTACGACACGAAAAGTGAAAAAGTCGGATTACAATCCTCAATGATCTGGAATGTCCTATTATTGTCTGAACGCAGTCGTATACGTTCGTAACATAGTCCTAACAGAGTCCAACAGAGTCCTGCGGGTCGGGAAAAGTCATGAGAGGTCGGCCAAGCACTCCCGACAGTTAGGTGCCTCCCGTCGTTGTCGGGAAACTCAGCCGATTTTGTCTAGTCGGATTACAATCGTGACTATTTCGTGACAGATTCTGCTGTATCGGATCAAAATCGTGACAATGTCCTGTGTTGTCTGGACGGTGTCTGGATGGTGTCCTGTGGATTGGGACGCTGTCGTGTTGAACGGGAATGATTTGGAGAAATGTTCATTGCCGTTATTGACGATTGAGTACAGATTGCATCCACGTCACTAACGATTTTCTGTCGGGTCGCTTCCGGTTCAGATTCGTATTGAGAACGGGAGAATCGGGACGAAATCGGCTGGAAACGGCTGAATCGGGACGCTTCCTGAACAATATCTGATTGTTGTCGTGATTAAATAAATGTTTCTCCAAATTTTCGAATTTCCCGCCACGAATCTCACGATCTTGATCAGACTTTTGACAAATTTTAATCGGGAATGGTCCTATCGAGGACGGCAGTACAAATCGGGAATGTGTGACTCCAGCTTAAAGCCATCTATCAGTGATATTTCTGTCATTTACGCTGATCTGCGGAGTTATAAACTTGGTTGCCAAAATACTTTGGAGCCGGATGGGAATTTCCCCTTGTTTTTCACCCTAAAAGGTGTTTTTTTCGCGTGTTTTTCGCCCATCCCGTAAATCAGCAATAGGCTTCTGGAGAGTTGAAAAGTTAACTGAAAATTGATTTATTTGTGTAAACATTATTGTATTTGTTTAAATATTTTGTATGAATGTGTAAATATTCAGTTTTAACTAATAATATGCAGGGCCCCAATGGAAACCAGTCTTAAACTGTTTGGGCATACCCTGGGTAAAGAAATGTAATAAATAAATAAATAATAATATAAACAGTCCTAGAATTCTATGTATCTCTCCCGATTGCCGCCAAACTCATTATAACAACCAAGAACCCTGTATCCCAGTTTAGCTAAACCTAAACCTGTCACACCTAAGTATAAGGTAAATGAATATTAAGATTTAATTAGATTAAATAGCATATAAACTTACCGACTGTGTGGGAACTCTTACATGTAGAACTTTCCAGTAGGTACAGCGCTGTGTCTCAGTTGCTATGTATCAGTTATAGTTTGTAGTTTTAAGAGAGTAGTTAAATCATGCAGTTGGGTTGCAGTAAATATATTTAGCAAAGATCTACATGTAAGAGTTCCCACACAGTCGGTAAGTTTATATGCTATTTAATCTAAATAAATCTTAATATCCATTTATCTTATAATTAGGTGTGACAAGTATAGGTTATTAGTTGAGCAAATGTTGGGATGAATATGCGTCAAGTTTCTGGTATATGCATAGATTGAGGTTTAGCTGAACTGTGATACAGGGTTCTTGGTTGTTATAATGAGTTTGGCGGCAATCGGGAGAGATACATTGAATTCTAGGACTGTTGTCGATTAATTGGTCTCATTAGTTTCTTTGGTTAGTTTAGTTTGTGACTTAAATAGTTACAGAACGGTATACGTCCCTTTATTGTGTGTTACGCATGAAACTTAAAGTATGTCCATGTGTGTTTGATTATAGTGAACCGCTAGACAGCGCTAGACACCATTAGACGTTAGATGCTAGATGCTACATATACACACGTTATATCGAAACACGAGTCTGCTATCAGAAGAAGAGGATAAAGATCAAACGTACAGCGAGTTCACGTTGCGGATTTCTATAATTCTTATGTACAGACGGTACAAACGGGTTTCACCATTTCGACAGTAATCCGCCCGGGCGAAATACTAATCCGCCCGGGCGAAATAGTGAGCGGGAATGTTTTTCTTCGTCATGTCCTAAATACGCTTCCGTACATTCCGCATCCGCATTGCCAGATAAAATATCACGTCATTCTGTGTTTCCATGATACGCAACCAAGGCAATCCGGGTTCCCATGATAACATATCACGGTATTCCACGTTTCCGTGATAACTTATCACGGAACTCCACGTTTCCACGAACAATTATCACGGAATTCCACGATTCCGCGATAAATTATCACGGAATTCCACGTTTCCAAGCTATTTTATCGCAGTAACGCAGTATCGTGGATGGTCATATACGCTTCCGTATATCTAAACTATAAAAAGATAAATATAACATCAGAAGATATGTTTTCCCTTTTCTTACGTAGTGTATTAAGCTCTGTAGGCTCAGTGCCTTTCGAGAGCCTGTGGGGAAAACAATTCAAAGGCTTACTGGGGCGGGAATCGACCAACGACACGACTTGCGTCTTAGTAGTGCAGGAGTTTTATCCTATCGATCAACGAGCTTGGCAGGGTTGGCTGTCCGATTCGAATCCACTGTAGCACCGAGTACCGAACAAATCTCTTCTAATTAACATCATCCCGACGCAAAATTCTATCATCACAAAGATAATAAGGAAACCATTTGGGATAATTTGTTCCCGCATTTCATAAATCAAATGGGTTTTTTTTTCTTTAAAAACTGCAACTGAAAACAAGCCAAGTCTTTTTCTTCCTTTAAGTTTCACTTTCGTCTTTCTAAATTATCTGTAGGGAAGTTCTTAAATTCTTTCCTCTCACTATTCTTGGTTTCCCTTCTTCCTGCTTTACCATTGTTTTTACAGGGAGGTCTGACTGGAAAGATCTAAAGTGAGAGTTTCTTATCAACTGATTCAATAGAAATCTCCTTTTGGTAGCCAACGTCTTGTTTTGGTTTTATTTTTAAGTGGCATGATTTTTCTGCAATCGGCTTAGATTGGCAATCTTATTCACAATAAAGAAAAGAATCACTATAAACAATGAATTTAAAACAAATTGTGGATCACCATTCAATCCAGGACGGATCAAACTTGCACACCTAAAATGTGAAATTTTGCCCATTCTTCTCTAATGAAAATAAACAGGGTCGTGTCGACAGCCACGCAACACAACCTACATTCAAATGACATTCCTTTATTATATAATCGCTCAATTCCTAACACGTGATAACCCCTGCTGTAGCTACGCGCTTGCAGTTGAACAATGTCACTACTGGTGGTACGGGATTTACTGTGCGCATGCATCTCTCGGAAGAGGCTTGTGTATAACATGAATGATGATGAAGTTCAATAAAGACAACGGTAACAATTGGGTGTGAGCTTCTCATTGGGCGATAATGAGGTCCTTACGTCGCTACGGTCCAACGTACGTTCAAAACGAAGGATCACTATTGCGACGTAAAACCAACGTCGCAAAAATGACGTTGAAACAACGTGGTTTTATGGTATTTCGACGTCGTTACGCAATTTAAACCAACATTTAACGTTGAAATAACTTCGTGTGCCCTCTCGAGTCATAACGTAGGTACGCACGAGTGACAATGTTAGATCTCTTTCGTTCGAATCCTTTTCTGGACTGACATGGGTGGATTCAATGCAATCCATGACCATGACGTAGTCTGCTGGAACCGGCGTATGGTTGATGGTGTCTGGTAGTGGCAATCTGCTTAAGGCATCAGCATTGCCATTCAAGTGTCCAGGTTTGTACACCAAGGTAAAGCCATTGGCTGCAAAGGAGAGGGTCCATCCTAGCTTAAATTCTGGAGTATGCCACGGGGGATACTGCTCGCTCCTCACTGAACAGCCCTGGCAGCGGTTTGTGATCGGTACCGGTAGCTATCTCGAAGTGGCGACTGTACACGTACTAGTGACATTTCTTCACACCGAAGAGCACTGCTAGTCCTTTCTTATCCAAATGAGAGAAGTTTCGCTCTGGTAGCGATATAAACTCCTCAAAAAAAGTTCGGAAACTCAAGTTTGACAGACGATTTCTCACTTGTTTCCAACTCCTTTTCCTTGAATTTGGTATCATTGGAAAGCCCTGTTATTCTTCTTTACAATGATGTGTCATTTGTTATGATTAAGCTATTGGGGGATGTGCAGCACAGCTGAATATGGGGGTGGGTGTAAAGTGAAATGTGACAAAATGCAAGCTACTGTTTAGAAGAGGGTTTGGAACTTCTTTTTTGTTAGACTTTTAATGACCAATCTTACACGAATTAACTGGTCTTTGTAGATTTACGGTTTGGAAAGGTCTTTGTCATTGAGGTTGCCACAAATTTAGGCCTCTGAGCGTGAAACTCGGCTTTATACCAATATACTCAAGCTGTACCTAGATTTAGAACAAAGAACTATGCCAATATCTTTTTCGCTCGTTTTTTCTTTTCAATTCAATTCAATTCAATTCAATTCAATTCAAGTAGACATTAATTTCCATACGTTCATACATTGAAATGACAAAGGTATTAAAGTAAATTATGTACAAAATTATGTAATAGGGAAGAAGGACAATTGTACAAAATTTTTACAAAAACCTCAGAAGACAGGAAAATATATCACTTAAAAAATCTTATTAATTTGAATGACCATTTGATGAAAATGATTGCCCATCAACGAATAAGAAAAGAAAAGCATGGTCATACGTCATATGCAAACCGACGTTCGCTAGTTTGAATGCTTCAACCGTCAAAGGATGTCACAAAACTCATGGTAAGAATGCAAAAAATAAAATCTTGAATGCACCAACACGAAATACACTGTACAAAAAAGTTGGGCAAAGTTCACCAATAGAAATGGTCATGCAAATTGTGCAATCTGTTGGTTATTTTATTTTGAACAATAGATGATCACTTGATTTTCCATATTTTATTGTTCAAAGCTTTTGTTCCACAAATGGGGCCCCTTTCATCATTTATTGGTCTTTTTTTTCTTAACAATTTTATGATGTCTCTGTTTCTATATTTATGTTCAATCAACTCAACGGTCTGGAGGACGTTTTCCGATGTCGTGGTGGTTTCTCATGTTGGCTTTTAGCCTAAATATGCCTATCCCGGGTCTGGTTAGCGTTACTTTCAAATTCATTACAGTCATCAACATCACGGTGCACACGTAATAGATGAAATCCTCCATCAATCAGTTATAGACGCCTGTAGAACGACCGCCCAGGCGGCCAGCCGCCTTCCATGGTACTACGAAGTAGTTGGGTGCTTCAAATCTTGGGTGCTTCAAAATTAAAATTTAATGCACAAACAATGAAAAAGAAACCTTAATTTGATCAGGTGTGTAAAAACCACGCGAAGGGTGTGGGTGAAAGTCGGACCCAGTCGGACCATTTAAAATGATTGATTGATTGTAAAAAGGAAATCAATCACAAAAATAACATTAGAATACACGTAAATTGCTTTTAGGTATACAAAAAAACCGAAGGAAAGGTTATATTTAACCAGAAAATTTCAGTTTTCGAAGGCCATAATACCCCGACATGCAACGCTAGCTTGCTGCACAAATACAGCCGTGCAGTATAGAGGGCGCTAATAAAGTCAGTTATCTATTGTTTGCACACCGGTGATCTCCCCGCGCCGAAACAACACCGAGGACGGAACGGTCAGTCTGCGTACGTACATGTACGTGTGTGCTCACTATACGTAATGGACGGCCAAGAACAATTGATTCGACCGTATCTCATTAAAACGGGCATCCGGATCCTGCCTTTAAAATCGTTATCTTTTGTTTTCCTGACTTGTTCTTTTTACAAACGTTATTAAATATATCATACCATACCGTATATTTTAATAATGAAGTTACATATGCCCCCAAACAGTTCTTAAATATAAACTTTGCGTTGGCAATTTCTGCACGCACGTACGTACGTAATACATGGCCACAGGCCACGTACACATTATTTTTCGACCGTATTTTATCAAAGCGGGCAGCCGGATCCTTCTTCTAAAATCGTTATCTGTCATTATTCGGACTTGTTCTTTGGACATAATGTATAAAAGATACCCAACCACACTTTTATATTGTACAAATGAAGAAATATACCTCTGAACAGTTCTTAATTGACAATTTCATGTTGCCATTGTCAAGCGCATGCACGTATTATGCACAGAGACGGACACATTATTTTTTTCGACCGTATCTCATCAAAGCGGGCATCCGGATCCTACCTTTAAAATCGTTATCTGTCTTTTTTATGGATTTTTTCTTTTGGCAGAATTTATTAAATAGATCCTACCATAGCGTTTACTGTAAAAATGAAGTTACATACCCCGGAACAGTTTTTAAATGACAACTTCATTTTGGCCTTTTTAAGCGTACGCAGGCAATGCATGGAACTGGAAACGTTACACAGTTTTTCGACCATATCTCATCAAAGAGGGAAGCCGGATCCTAGCTTTAAAATCGTTATCTGTCATTTTTCGGACTTGTTCTTTGGACATAATGTATAAAAGATACCCAACCACACTTTTATATTGTACAAATGAAGAAATATACCTCTGAACAGTTCTTAATTGACAATTTCATGTTGCCATTGTCAAGCGCATGCACGTATAATGCACAGAGACGGACCTAGTATTTTTTCCACCGTAATCTCATCAAAGCGGGCATCCGGATCCTACCTTTAAAACCGTTATCTGTTATTTTTATGGATTTTTTCTTTTTGCAGAAGTTTTGAAATATATCCTACAGTACATGCTTATTGTCAAAACGAGGTTACATACCCCGAACAGTTCTGGTACAAATCCGTTAAATTTCAGCCCTTGGCTGATGCTAAACTGGCCATGTGCTTCCCTGCTCTTGTTCTCCTTTGAGGCAACCATGAAACTGGTGAAACATTTTGTTAAAGGAAACACTAAACAGATATCCAGTTTTAAATTAACTCTCTGTTAAGCATCAACATGAAAAGATAAATTGTATGTTTTTTTTCCATTGGATGTTAAAACAAGATATACTGGGGCTGGCTACTGAGTCCAATCAAGTCAAACATGTATCCTTATGTTCAAATGATAATTTGGAGACTCTGCTTTCGAGCCTTTTATGACTTTGTGCTTTGTCAAATGGGTCTTTTTTATTAGCATATACATCGAAACGTCGCAATTACTCAAAAAATCGAACAATTCTTTTTCAAAGTTAAACCGCAAAATACCGTTCGCTTTGGTGCCTTGTTGAATGGGCCCATTTGACAAGTGACCAATTTCGGTCCTCCATATGTTTTCTGTGGTAATGTCCTGAGTGGTTTCTACCCCGAAATGTACATGGTGACCCATATCCCTACATAGTGCGAAAATGCAGTTTTTATTGACCGTCATGTTCGCATTAGCAGTAATAATATAATGTTTTAAGAGTTCTATTGTGTTATAATCTTTGTATATATAGAAATGTTTTATTAAAATGCGCGTGTGTTTTAATCGGTTTTCGCAGCTGTTCAGAAAGTCAAAATGCATTAAGGATATTTCAGTATATAAAACACTAATTACCTAGGCCTATACCTGGATTAGTTTTTCAGAAACGATAAATCAGGCACCGGGAACTATACTTTAGGTAAGTTCAAGCATTACGCATTGTAGAGAGTTTTGTACGGGCACATTAAAATGCCTAAATAATGAAAGTTGTTTAAATGCTATTTGTCTATCGAGCAATTCAAAAGTGACTCAATATTAAATTGGACATGAAGCGAAAAAATTACGCCAACGTGTAGTTGTCAAATTATCAATTCACAATTTTTTATTAGTGGCGGATCGTAAGTATTTCAGACAGGTTTATTGAGCACCTAATGTGGGTTCCCCAACGTCTGCATAACGATCGTAAAGTATGCACAAACTAGCTCCGTGGTCTGCGATCGTAGAACAATGACAAGAAAAAAAATTAAAAACTGTGAATCTTCCAACCTATTATATCTGAGAATATCAATGGCAGCAACAAACACGTATTCATCAGGGAAAAATAAATAATATTGGCTTCTCAGAAGATGGAAAAAGACATGAAACTACTGCGATTTTTTCATTGGTTTATAATGACGTACCTTTGCAGACTGGTAACGATTATCATAACTGATAACTGACTGATCTTTTTAAGAGCTGCAGTGCTCACCAAATGCGTACGTTTATTCAGTACCCCTCCCAAATGAAGTTATTATAGAAAGAAACGTTTTTTGTGGAGAACTGAAAATATTCCACATTGAACTTAATTTCATCAAAGAAAAAGTACTTTTCTCAGAAAATTCCTCGAGAGCACGGACACTACATCTTTAATTTTACACGTGATATAATGATGTGAAAATTGTAATGTTAATTGTAGTGTTACGAACCATGGAGGATGGAAGAGGGATAAATTATAGAGCACATTGCTCAAAGGGTGCGAGGACGAACGAGCCCATACAACGAGAACACGATCAGGGCAATTTGAAATAATGAGATCTCAGTGACATTCAGTATCGTTAACTGCATTTCAAAATTATGCAGTCAGTTTCCAATTCTTGTACTTTTTAATATGTATTGCTAGACCATTTTGAATGGGGGTGTCATCCAAGATTTGCCAACAGGTTACGACGGATTAAAAAAATAAATTCAAAAAGAAGTAACCCTGAATCTTTTTCCGACCGGGAAATAATTTGAAAAGCGGGGGGGGGGGGGGGGGGGGGGGGGGGGGGAGGGGGGGGGGGGGGGGGGGGGGGTTGGACGTTGGACGTTGAGGGCGCCATGCAATTGCTATTATGCACGATGTTAATACACTAAACATAACGTGGCCTGTATTTTGGCCGACAGCAACACCCCCTCTAGCGACGCCCGTGCCTGACACCACGAAATGGTTTGAAGTAGAAACCTGAAAAGTGTGGCGATTGTATTTTCATAAATTCTATGAATTTATGTATTGCTTTTTCAACATAGCTCATTCCTATTCCGAGCTTATAACCTTGGGAGTTGTTACAGTCAGGCCCCTTTGTTTTGAGAAAATGAAGCTTTGTTTAGTTTAGAACGTGTGATGTACGCTGTCAGTACCAAAAACATCACCACAAAACAATATTTGAAATTTGAATTGGGCTTTACAATTTTGAGATCTGATACAATAGGTGTGTTCCTTTTCAAAATAAAGAAAGCGCAGTTTACTGCTCGTGGACTGCGCATGCACTTATATAAACACGTCCCTTTTTTTGTTTTGTTTGTTTGTTTGTTTGTTTTTTTGGTGGGGGGGGGGGGGGGGGGGTTGCCCAAGGCAATGTGACATGACAGGACATGTGAAAATTTGCATGTTCTCTGTGTGTTTCCAGGGGTATTGCTAGCAGTGTTTTAAATTCTCAGTGGATTCTGAAACGAATGTTTGCCTGGCGTAATAATTTCAAAAATACAATGGATGATGACAATCGCAACACTTTAAACCACTTCAGTTTCGATGAGGTGCTGTTTTTGTAATCGATATAATGAACAGTGGTATCTTTAGCTTCAAACAAAGATGAAATATTTATTTACATGTATGTATACAATGTCAGTATATGGCAGTCCCTCTAATACTTGACACTTGACACAATTGAATTGGGTCATCTTACTCAATCGATGTGGAAAATACAGGAGTGTATACAGGACATCGGTATTTTTAGAAGGATTATCCGCCCGGACGGATTATTAGATTAAGATTTCGCCCTGGCTGATTCCATTTCGCCCTGTCTGATTACTATTTCGCCCTGTCTGATTACTATTTCGCCCTGTCTGATTACTATTTCGCCCGGTCGGATTACTATTTCGCCCGGTCGGATTACTATTTCGCCCGGTTAGATTACTATTTCGCCCAGTTAGATTACAATTTCTTCCGGGTGGATTAATATTTACCAAGCTCGGAATTGGCCACGATGCATGGCTACAATAAATAACAGTCCGCCCGGCGCGACGATAATCAGAATGGTGTAACAATAATCCGTTCGGGCGATTTAGTAATCTGCAATAGCAATCCGCCCGGGCGGATTATAGCGTGCTTAAGTTTTCATTTTTACCGATGTCCTATATACGCTTCCTTAATCTCGGAAGTCTGTTCACATAACCCACTGCTGGTAGGCACAAAATAATTTCCGTTGTACTTGCCTACGGCGCTATAGCATCTTCTGTGTTACCGGGTGTGTGTGTGGGGGGGGGGGGGGGGGGGGAGGTGACCGCGAAAAGCATTTAGAATCACCTTTTTCAGACATCTGTATATTTTCATTTTTGATCCCTACCTCTATCCAAAACCTGGGTAGGCCTATGCCACTTCCGCAGTGATGTTACTGCACTGCTGTGCCTTTCCACAGAAATGATGTCAGTAATGCATTTATTGAAATATTATACAGTTGACGCGCGGAAATGGGGTCGCATAACGGTTATTACATTTATTATATTGCAAAATAAACATATCCGTCGGGCAAAAAAATCTGAACTGCCTGAAAGTTTTTTTTTGCTAAAATAAATAAATAAACAATTAACACCACACCATGTTAACACGCCAAAATGTATGGTTGTATTTGTATTCACTTCAGCTATAAGTTCACCTAAAATAGATAAAGGTGGTATATCCGTCATTTGGGTGTGTCACCCTGAAAGTAAATGTTCTAAATGAATTGTTATTTTTAACATTTTATAAGTTTGTAAAGGTATAGTACATCATTTCTACAGCCAACAACATATTTGCAGACGGGGTTCATACTTTGTGTGATGCAACATATACATGAAATAATAAAACTGTCAAAGTCATGATAAAATAGCGAAAAAACATTTCTTTTCACAGTGATTTTGCGCACGTTCATGGTGCTTAATTTTGAGTGTGCACAATCTACATAAGCTATGGCGGTTTTTGAGGTCTTTGGATGTTTTTTTCTCGAAGATGACAGCATTTCAGACAAAAATATTTAACTGGTAATTGTTACTGGTATCATCTTCAAATAGCTAGCTATATAATCAGGTTTAAAATATAAACTGACGATTTTAGTTTTTATTGATTTATTTTTTTGTAGGGGGCATTACCAATGATGTATCATATACCTTTAAATGAGACGTTCCGCAAAAAATCGACGATAAGTAACATACGTAAAGACGTATCAAGTTTGGAATCTGGAGCGCTGCGGGAAGCTCAGCATAATTCAAACAGTATTATTGTGTATCAATCTTTGTGCGCTGCGTTTAACAATATATTTCGGGAAGACCAAATAGAATGCACACTGTAGGCGCTGTTTTGGTGCTGAACACAAAATAATTCTGCAGTTGGAGTAAATTCAATGAAATTTGTGTGATAAATGAACTAATAAAGCTAGGAAAGTTTGATCTCAATCTGTCGTCCATAAATTCACGAGAAATATAATGGAAAACCATTTTCGTTTAACATTGATGTTGTTCATGCACGTTCATGGGCGTCGATCGGTGTGGCACATGCCCTCCCTCACCCAATTTTGTAAGGGGGGGGGGGGGGGGGGGGTCGTCATATCATTTGTCCCCTCCCACTCTTTTTCCGTCCCCGAATAATTGATCTTTATAGTGGGAACAAGTGTGATGAATTTCAATAGCGTAAGTCAGGAAGTTAGCAAAAATATTTTTATTGTTTAGCTCGTAAAGAGTATGCTCCACAATGTCGGATTGCTGGTCCTTTCATTAATGGATCGTATCGCTGTCACGGCGTTGATATGTGAAGGAGAGGGGGATATGGCCCTCTACTTTTCTATAAGGTTATCATTATCCCCACCGGGTATCCTAGTTCTTTTTATACCCCCCCCCCCACCCCCCCCCCCCCCCCCCCCCCCCCGAATAATTTTTGTAGGCCTATTAGATGCACGCTGATCTAATTACCGTTACGGTACACTTAACGAAGATACTAATATCCCAAATGGGAAAAGATTGGTAAATTCTGACCCAAACAACTATGCCGATGCAAGACTCACGTGTTTCATATGGTCATGTGTGTCGGCCTAATGACCTAGTTTGATCAATATACCCGCTTGTCGTGCCAGACACGTTCGTAATTATGACGTATTTTACGGACGCAACGCTGCATATATATACATGTATATGTTTAACTCTAATCAAAGACGATTCCGTAGCAATTTCCACTTGTGAAGAGTTCATTCTTTTTTCAGACGAGTTATCAATACAGTTTTTACGCAGCAGCATCTTCAGAGCCAATGACATACGGAGGGAAGTCTAGGACACCCTCCCCCCCCCCGAAAAAAAAAATGGCCCCAAACTTTAAACTTCCCATTGAAGTCATTTTGGTGAATAAAGAATTATTAATGTCTTTGTCAACGTACATCAATCGTGCGGTATGCAGAGCGATACATGACTATGCAGAGCGATACATGATGACGTCCATTATCGCTGTTGCAGAAACGTCTGCAATATCTATTTGTGGATTAACCCCCACCCCCCACCCCCCCCCCCCCCCACATACAAAACCCTTATATGACACCTTGTGTGGTACTTTTTGACTTGAATTAGATTTCCGCGCTGCGCGTTATAATAGATTTATAAGGCGTGCTTAGTACCTTGACATGTTATTTTACTCCTCTTTAAAAGCAGCAAATTAATCCATAACTTTATGTCATTAAAGAGTCCCTTTATGGTGTGCTGGCCTTTGCCCATCCACGTCCCCCGTCAAGTTTTAACTATTAGGGAGTATGTAACTTAATTTGTACAATCCACAGGTATTGGGATATATACTTTAGATGTCATCAAAATTAGAAAAAACAACATTTTAAAGGTACGATCCGACTTCCCCCTTTGATGAAATCAAGTCGAAAAATACCGTGTCAGTGGCGTGCATGCGCTTGAAAATGCCAGCATAAATTTTGAAACCCCAAAATGCAGGGGTACGATTTCGCGTTTACGAGTAAGAACAAAACAAATATGGCGGTGCCACCAACGTCGGCAAAGAGTAACTGATCCCCCCCCCCTCCCCCCCCCCCCCCCCGGAAAATTGTATTCGCAAGCGAAAACATTTGGGGGTCTAAAAAATTCCAACCGCACCCCAACCCCGCAAAAATCATGGATCAGCCCCTGAAGTTGACAATTTGGAACGTTTACAGGGTATGTAACTTCATTGGTACAATATACAGGTTTTGTAGGATGTATTTAATAACTTCTGCAAAAAAGAAAAAGGTCATAAAAATGACCGATAACGATTATTAAAAATGGGATCCGGCTGCCGGTTTGATAAAATATGGTCGAAAAACACTATTTCCGTTCCCACGGTGCATTACGTGCGTATACGCTTGAAAAGGCCAAAAACAATAGTGAAGTTGTCATTTTAAAACTGTTTGGGTTATGTAACTTCATTTGTACAATATACAGGTTGTAGGATATATTTAATAACTTCTCCAAACTAAAGTAGTAAAAATAACTATTTTAAACGTATGATCCGGCTTCCCCCTTTGATGATAATTATATGGTCGAAAAAAACGAGTGTGTAACATTTCCATGCATTACGTGCGTACGCTTAAAAAAGGCCAAAATGAAGTTGTCATTTAAAAACTGTTCGAGGGTATGTAACTTAATTTTTACAAATAACGCTATGATAGGATCTATTTAATAAATTCTGCCAAAAGAAAAAATTCCATAAAAAAAGACAGATAACGATTTTAAAGGTAGGATCCGGATGCCCGCTTTGATGAGATACGGTCGAAAAAAATAATGTGTCCGTCTCTGTGCATAATACGTGCATGCGCTTGACAATGGCAACATGAAATTGTCAATTAAGAACTGTTCAGAGGTATATTTCTTCATTTGTACAATATAAAAGTGTGGTTGGGTATCTTTTATACATTATGTCCAAAGAACAAGTCCGAATAATGACAGATAACGATTTTAGAAGAAGGATCCGGCTGCCCGCTTTGATAAAATACGGTCGAAAAATAATGTGTACGTGGCCTGTGGCCATGTATTACGTACGTGCGTGCAGAAATTGCCAACGCAAAGTGTATATTTTAGAACTATTTGGGGGCATATGTAACTTCATTATTAAAATATACAGTATGGTATGATATATTTAATAACGTTTGTAAAAGGAACAAGTCATGAAAACAAAAGAGAACGATTTTTAAGGTATATAGGATCCGGATGCCCGTTTTAATGAGATACGGTTGAATCAATTGTTCTTGGCCGTCCATTACGTATAGTGAGCACACACGTACATGTACGTAAGCAGACTGACCGTTCCGTCCTCGGTATTGTTTCGGCGCGGGGAGATCACCGGTGTGCAAACAATAGATAACTGACTTTATTAGCGCCCTCTATACTGTACTGCTGTATTTGTGCAGCAAGCTAGCGTTGCGTGTCGGGGTATTACGGCCTTCGAAAACTGAAATTTTCTGATTAAATATAACCTTTTCTTCGGTTTTTTGAATACCTAAAAGCAATTTACGTGTATTCTAATGTTATTTCTGTGATTGATTTCCTTTTTACAATCAATCAATCATTTTAAATGGTGGATCCGACTAGGTCCGACAGGATCCGACTTTTACCAACTTCCCCACGCGAATTTGAATGACCAATAACGAAAATGATCAGAAAGATACGCAAATTGGCCGGGAAACCTATAAATGAAACATAACTTATAGTGGGCTCGAGTAACTTCACCCAAAGCATTCCATAGACGCGGTCCATAATATCGCAAAGTGCAGAGTGAGACGTGCGAGTGTAAGGCAAAAATAGATTGTGTTTGTTACGTGACCTGGTGGATGGAATACCCATGAGTGTCTTGGATTGTAGTAAAGAAGGCTGAGAAGGAACGTGGAAGAAGGTTATTGGTAAACTTGAACATGAATATACCAGTATGAAGTTTATTAATGTCAGTGAGTGTGAGAGTGGACAGATATTCCGTACCCTGTGGAGACATGAACACAATGCGCACAAAGGGACTGAATAGGTCTCCACAGGGCATTTGTATGGGTTAGGATGTCTCCACAAGGAATTTTGTGTACTGAGTCTATGGGGTTTGCTTAACTGCAGGGACAAAGGGGAGAACAATGCCATGTCTCCACAGGGCTGCAAAAAAAGGTATATGTGTACGTGCACTGTATATATCTCCGAGGACAAGAGAAGAAAGGAAACACAAAGAAACCTTTCAGTCCTCGAACGTAGAGTCTTTTGTTGAAATCGGTCCTCGAACGTGAGGATACGTGCTTAGTCTATGCGGGTTGGTTATATTAAAGGAACAATAGGAAACACAAAGCATTGTCCTCGGACGTATTGGGGAAGTACGACTGTGTGTTTAGTTTGTGTGCGGTGTGTGTGAGTTTGTATATGCCGGCAATCGTGGACCTAGGACAAAAGAATTCGAGCGTAGACAAAGGGGTCCACGTTTGACCTAACGTCCACGATTGAAAATCGTGTACAAAACCAATGGGAGGCCTTCCGAAAAAGTTAGAGTATAAACAAAAGAGGAACAATGGGAGGTCCACGATTGCACCCGTTTACATGACTGGGTGCGTGGGTGAGAATTAGTGAAAATTCTGATGGCCTGCTTTTGAATCATAATGAGTGGGTGGTGCATGTGGTTAGTATAGTGGGCCCAGACAATATCAGAATAATTCAGATAAGGAAGAATAAGAGAATTGTAAAGAAGAATCATAGACGCAGGAGGAAGAAAGGGGCGGAGCTTAGCGAGCAGTGATTTTGGTTATAGAAGAGACATGCTCGCTCCAAGAAAGTTTGTCGTCGATAATGATTCCAAGAAATTTAGTGGAAGAAACTGAGACAAAATGACAAAAATATCAATTTGGATAGGATGAGTATCAGAGGCAGAGGAGGAAGTTCTGGAAAAATCATGTATTTTGTTTTATTATATTTCAGAGAAAGTTTGTTTGCTCTAAACCACGAGGAAACCTTTTTAAGTTCATACAAGGAGATTGTAGATTAGATCCAGTGTGCAAGATAGTGGTGTCGTCAGCGAATAAAGTGAAGGAAAAAGAAGGAGAGGAATTATGCAAATCATTAATATAGAGCAAGAAAAGAAGAGGACCAAGTATGGAGCCTTGCGGGACACCATGGAGAATTGTTTGTTTGGAAGAAGGACAGTTATGGGCGGATGTAAACTGAAGTCTATTCGAGAGATAACTCGAGAACCAGTGGAGCGCGATACCCCAGATTCCATTGAACTCGAGCTTAGAGCGAAGAATGGCGTGGTTGATAGTGTCGAAGGCTTTGGAAAGATCAATAAATACTCCCATGGCGCAATCTTATTGGAAAGAGCAGAAGTAAGTTTATCAGTGACATGAGGGCCATGGCTGTAGAGTGGTTACTATGAAAGCCGTATTGATGGTCAGAAAGAAGATGGAAGCGGGAGATGAAGGTAGACAGACGGTTATAGACGAGTCTCTGGAGGATTTTGGAGAAGCAGGGAAGGATATACATAGGTCTGTAGTTGTGAATATTAAGGCGATCGCCTGATTTATAGACAGGAATGACTTTGGCAATCTTTAGATTCTGTATCTTTATGGATTATACGACTGGTGCATGTTTCCCTTATCTCACGATCTTTCCTGCTTCAAGAGGAATCCTAACTATTGCATCGTTGATTCTCTTTTCTCCTTGTAGCTCCACTTCTAGAGTGGCTTTGAGCCTTGTTCGCTGCGAACTTGCATAAATGAAACGTGCTAGTGTTGAGGTGTATTAATGTCTATTTACTTTTTACAGTGTACATTTAAATTCTTTTGAGGAACGGAACAAAACTGAATCCCCACATTTTGATTTGAACTTCTGAAAAATAATTCAAAACACGTGTTTCCATTTTCGTTTTGAATTTGAAGACAAATCCGGGCTTAGAATTGGTTACTCTTTGTATACCGAAAAGCTAGCGTCACACACACGATGTAACGCAGGCATGAGCTGATATGACATACATTAGAAAGTGTTTTGATTAAAGATGCGTGTCCGTACCTTTTGGGCGTGGCACCCCGAAAGATAATGTTTAAATTGAGTTGCCTATTCGTTAGCATGAGATAAGCTATGCGCTTTCCATTACACGCTTTCCATATGCGCTTTTCTAAACAAAAATCGGCCCCTAGTAAGTAACACATGTTTCAGAGTTTAGTTAGTGTTTTGTTTTTCGGTGAAATAGTTTTCTTCCAAAATTCGTCTGTAGGGGATATCCATTGAATTGAAATTTTCAGTCGAAGCACGGACATAGAATCTTTAGAAATTTACTTTCCTTGTTCCTTTAATGCTAGCTATGAATTCCAAACCAAAAACTGTTATCCCACAAAATTAAACAGAGCCAAAAAGCCCGAAAAACGTATTTGCATCGACGGGAGCCATCTTGGATTCCCATGATGCATTGCAGTAAGCCGGTGACGTTGGTTAATATTCACCAGAAGTTAAAATATTGTATTTCCACATGAAGCACACAGCTATCATGCTTATTAATATTATATTAAATCGGTCGCCACAGTAACCACAGATATTTTAGAAATTTGGTTTTGGTATAAAACTGCCCCCCCCCCCTAAAATTAAGTAAAAGTCACCACATTTCACTTCAATCGGCCAAATTGTTCTGGGGAATAATTCGGTGGGTACCGCTAACCCTAATAGGGTTAAACTAGACACCTGAATAGTATCGATAGTCTGCTAACCGATATGTTGGATATTTAACCGACAGCTGAAAAGCCTGTATTTTGAGAAAGTATTTTAGCAAAGGGAGACATAAATATATGGGACTTTTCGACATTTATGCTACTATGAAAATCAACGAATATCTTGTTCGTTGCACTAGAATACTTATACTGCAGTTCATAATATATTTTTATGTTAATGATTCAGTCAGCTCGCTGCGTGCAGAACCATTAACGCTGGCCCGTTGATTACAAGATTAATGCCATTTGGCGGCAGAAAATTTATCAATCAACTCCTATTTTTTTCTACCCCGGCTGGCTGTGCCTGGTACTGGTGATTACCGTTTAATAATTGGTCGGCGTTTATTTATTTATTTATTTATTCATTCAGAAAAGATAACAAATACATGAACTAAGAATAACAGCAAAGTACACAATGGACTTTGTACATTGTTTTTACTTGTTTTACTTGTGACACGTTTGCTTAACCTGATATTAAATGTGCACGTAAATGGTATTTGGGCGTATATCAACAAAGGTGCTGATGATGTAGCACAAAAAGGAGGAAAGAATACAAAATAGTCATACCGTATGGCTTAAGACGTCAACAATCGCATAACTACTTCAGAAACGTGCCCTATTTGACATAAACAATTTAATTGTTAAATAAACAAAATAAGTTTAGCCTAACGTTTTAAACTGAAGCAAGTTCTTTTTTCAAAGACAAATTACTTTTGCTTAAACCAGCTAATTTGGACGATTTGTATATTTCAGGTTAATCCAGTCAGTAAGCAGTTTGCAGCAGTTTAGGCCTAATTCATTTGCAATTGTCATTGTTTATATCACAAACGACACCTTTTTTCGATGGCATTATCATTGTTAAATTTGATGACTTAAAAATCATAAAATTAACAATGATGATGTCATCGAAACATAAGTTAAGTTTAAAGAAACAGCATTGGGCACACTTATTGACTAATACAGGTTTGCGATAATCTGGTTAAAACAAATTAAGAGAATAGTTATCTTTGTTATGCTCTCTTGCAGTGGTTCGGTAACCTAGTCACCATGGAGTGGTGGAATGGCCTGTGGCTTAATAAAGGATTCGCTACCTACATGGAACACATAGGTGTCAACCACGTACACCCTGAATTTCCAAGGTTAGTTTGGCTGCAATGGATATCTGTCGCGTGTTTTGTTTTGTTAATTTATATATATATATTTTTTATATTATGTCATTCTAGACATACCAATTACAATTACAAAATCAAATTAGACTCAACAACAATTAATTCTTAATTTTTAGACTCGACAATATATAAACTATAACTTTATACATGTATATACATAAACAGTTTCAGGAAATATTGTACCAGCTATATTGTGTACAAATTGTACATTGTCATAAACAATTTTTCCAAAAGTAGATTTGTTTTCCTCTAGTTTTGCTCTAAATAATAAGGTGTGCACCAATTATTGCACTGCTTTCTGAAGCCCTTATGCTGTTTATTATACATGTACATGTACATGGGTCATTCCATAATTTGGCGTCCAAAAGTGACATTTCGTGGTGTCCCTGTTACATAGATGATACTTAATGGGAAATTACAAAGGTGAGGTGTAACAGGGACACCACGAA
The DNA here is from genome assembly GCA_037893225.1 of Hippasteria phrygiana. Classification (NCBI taxonomy): domain Eukaryota; kingdom Metazoa; phylum Echinodermata; class Asteroidea; order Valvatida; family Goniasteridae; genus Hippasteria; species Hippasteria phrygiana. Next base: position 1,569,691 of record JAZGUH010000182.1, read on the forward strand.
ATGTCACACTTTTTGGACCCCAAATTTATGGAATGACCCACATACAGAATGTATAAGCACAACAACAAGCGCTTCTAATTCTCACAATCACTATATAGCTACGTAAAATTACCATGGACATAATTTGTTTGCGAAACTTGTCCCCGGAAATTGTTATGATTATCATTTTTTTCTCAAATGTTTTTCTTGGTAGCGAATTCCAGACAGGGTTAGCAGCATAAAATAGGTCGGCCGGAAATGACAAGCATAGAAATAAAAAGGGACGCCCTTATGGTATGCCACTGAAAGTAGTTTAGGTATCTCATGTACTTGATGTGACTCAAGTGTTCATAATTATTTCGTGGACAGTTAAGGTGTTTGAGCGTGGAACTCGGCTTCCCACGAATATACTTTAGCTGTACCTAGATGTAAAACGAATGTAAGACTTATGCTGCTGTTCATATTTTTTTCAATATCATTATAATAAGTCGGCATATGGCAACCGCGTTATTGATGCATCCCGCGGGTTGTTTTAACGACATTTCATGAATGCTTTTTTCTACTGGAGACATCTCTTTTCGTTAATAAACGCAATTCGAAATTAGCCATTTGTATGATTCAATTAAGGATTCAGTCCTCCGTTATATGCCGATTCATTAACGCTGGTCCGTTGATTACGAGGTGTACATTTAAAATGCATTAGGCCGTGAGGAAATTATTCAATCGACTCAAATTTGTGTCCTAGAGAAAGATTACCACTTTTATCGTGCAACCACATTAATACCTATGCTAGTTGCTGTTTAGAAAAGGGTTTTGACTTTTTCTACACTTTTAATGACCCATGTTATACACGAATTACGTTTTTGTAGATTTACCCTTTGGGGAGAGGAATGAGGCAGAAGTCTTTGTCATTGGGGTTGCCATTTAATTTAGGCGATTCTTCTGCCACTATAGGCTACCAGTTTTCCAAATTCAAACTGTTGATATTAAATGTCTATAATAATTATGCTTCACAAAATTAATTGTTTTTTTGAAGGTGTCCCGGTGTAGCGTGAATTTCAAGTACTTATACGTGTTGATTGGTCGTATTGTGCATGCCTACGTGAAGATAATTAGGAGAGTGGCCAGTCACGTGAGAGAATTTAACCAATAATTAGGAAAATTAGTCCGATTTTCATGGGAGTCGAATATTCATATGACACCGGGTTCAGTGGCGTAAATCCGTATAGGCGAGTGGGGGGGATTTTGGGGTGACCAAAATCCCGGCCGACCAAAGAAATTCGAAAATCGGGGAGAGGGGACTAGAGACGATATGGCACTGGGGGCGCTGTTCATAATACAAATGTCTGGTTACCATATGTAAGCTGTGTTCATCTTAATGCAAATATGCACACTTTTGTTGCTATGCCTGACAACACAACGGTAAATTTAAAGTTTGTTTTCCGTTTTGTATACATTTTGACAGTTGGAAAGTTACAAGATAACCTCGAAATCAACTTTTTTTTGTTTCTCACCACACAAATCTGGGGGGTGGTGGGATGATCCAATGGCCCATCCCCCTGGTCAAAAAGTGGGGGTATTATCGTCACCGTTTTCACGAACTGACACTCACGCGCACCTGGGTGTCAGTTCGTGAAACCGCGTACTGGATTTTTGCGATAGGTGGTGGACTTTTGCGATAGGTGGTGGACTTTTGCGATCGGTGATGGACTTGTGCACGTTATCGTTGATGGGGCTTGATCGGTGATGCATATATTCACAATCGGTGATGGACTTTCGCGAGTGGTAATGGACTTTTGCGATCAGTGATGGATTTCGCGAGTGGTGATCAACTGTTCAAAGGGTGATCAATAATCTGGCTATATAATTATTGAAGTATTTCATTTCACTTATCATTCTTGTCATCGACTGACTTGTGAGACATACGCATAGTAGAATCCGCTTTTAAAATAATGCATTTTTTCCCTTTCTTTAGATATAATGATTTCTGAAAAGACATAGGTCTATTATAGACGGGGTGGTATACTAGTATTCTTTTCACATTTCTGTTGAGAGGTTTCCTGGTTATTTGCAAACGGTTCTGTTCAGTTTTGGTTCCATTAGATAACACGCATTTCATCAAGTCCGCACTCGTGATTCGTTTTCAGTAGGCCTACTTATGTATTTAATTTCAATTTCATTTAGTTTCAATTTTCATGTATATAGGGGATCAATCTTTTTTGTAACGACATGTGAAATCAAAATACAATGTGACGACGTTGCTAGGCTATGCATATGATATCTGCATGCTTGTTTTTCTTTCTTCCATTGTCAAAGAATATGCATAATGGTTAATTTTGGTTTGGGTATCAGAGCCCTAGTATAGACTTAAAGTTAGTGTACACGATTGGTAATCCTCCAATATTTTTTATGAATTATTACGAAATACCTTACTAGACTGTAAGTTCATAGTAATCTCAATCATTCTGTGAAATTATGGCACCAGGTGTGCTGTCGTTGTCAAGAAAAGTAGAAATTTATATCGTTTTCCAACGATTTCCAGCTGGAAATCGTTGGGAAAACTGCCTGTTAGCCCTGAGTCAAGGGGCGCGTAGCTACCCGACGAGTGGCGCGCCCCGGACATGCCGGTATTCGGAACGCGTCACGCGTGCAGGTAGCCACGCGCGCCTTGACTGAAAGGCTGTCATCCGCCCGACGGTTGAAAACGAGCGCCGTTTTTCTCTCGTTTTTTTCGCCATCCAACAACGCAAAACTTTGAACAGGTCAGTGGAACGATATTTCCAATAATATACTAAACCCCAAATCCGCCCATTTCTGAAAATTGCAACAATGACCAATCATGTACACTATACGCTTAAGTTCCATTTTAAGGTGTTTTACATATTTCAATAAAGGTTTATAATTTATTTGTGATTCATTCTTTTCGAGAAAACAGCGCATTTATGAGTGGCTTTGTACGTTAATAGTAGAACAGTGATGAATAATATTTTATTCCGATTTACATGCTTTGTTCAAATGCATATATTTAACAAACACATAACAGGCAACATTGTAAAAATCACGATTTTTTTTCTTCAATTTAGCAAATACAAACAGCCCATATTCACGTACGTTTCAGCCGCACTTTCAACTGCGCATATGCGATTCCTTGGGATACCGTTATCAGGGTTGCCGATTTTACACCGATGATGCGACTCGAATCTTTTTTTTTTATTGTTTATAGACCACCTAATTTGGAAGCCGTTGTTATTGTATCACTATCTGGTTCAATCGCTGTAGATTTATCGAAGAAAATATTCAAAAATATTTTCTGAGAAAGTAGAAACAGTGATTTCATTAAACAGCTGTCTAGTTTTCTCCAATGTCGTTTAATTAGTACCATTTTGTTCTTGACAAGAACATAATTTCAAAGGTTTTCCCAGCATTCAAACTTGTAGATAACGATGTGCCATCAAGTCACAAAATTTGTGAACAAATATTTCGCTTGATTTTTTGTATCTCTTCGACCGCGTTTCAATATTGTACCCAAAACCAACATATTTTTGTCGGCATTGATTAAAAGTTTGTGTAAATGTCGACTTAAAAAACTTAAAATTACGCAAAATGTCTGCATTTGTGATCACTGATATTCCAAAATTTGCTTCATTAAATCAAACTCACACCTCAGGTTTTCAGCCTCATTTTGTTGGTCAGAAACTGCTAATATATTGAGTACGTAATTACGATTCCAGTGAATTAGTCGTGTTTGTTGAGGTCTGGTATCCCGTATCGCGAGCAATCCAACAACACTAAAACAATTCTGTTTAGTCGGCCTTTAGAATTGCTCATTTTTATAGAAACAAAAAAGTCTAGCGAAAAGAAACCATTATTTGTAAAAGATCTAGCGAAAAGAAATTGAGTGTTTGTAAAAGATTGCTAAGTGATTTTTGTATGATCAGTATTGCATATTTTCCTATACCTGGGAATCTTTGATTGTCCAGAAATCTTTAACGAAAAAGTGATACATGGACTATCGAAACTTAGAATTTATTGATACCTCAGCAACCACTTTACCTGGGAAAAAATAACAACATAGAATTTTCCCCGACACGAATTTCTGGCCATGTAATTTTTAGGGCTTGCTTAATACAATTTATTGATTTAAATTAAATATTGTTTTTAAATTACGCTCGTAAAAACAGTTTAACTGCACGCGAAAGTCCATCAACGATCGTGAAAGTGCATCACCGATTCGATGATCACATTAAATGCCTCTTTGTTGTTTTATAACATTTACCAGATAGACACATGTACCGATCCGGGGGGGGGGGGGGCACGTCCCCCAAAACATATTTTGGGGAGGGGACGACTATGGCAGTGTCCCCCAATAAATTCACCATTGTCATATACATTTTATGGGTCATTGCCTTTTACATGCAGTGTGCACCAGAATACACAAAGATCAGCACACAATTTGAAAAATTTCCTTTGATGGCCATTGTACTGTGACAACTTGCTTGCGAAAATTAAATGACAGCTTTGACAAAGGAAAAAATAGCTATGTAGATTCCACCTCGATACAAATTCGCCCCACAGTCCCCGAACGTCGAAATTCGTTTGAAAGCTGGGAAATCTTTAACACCCCCCCCCCCCCCCCCCCATGTACAAATTGTGATGATGTCATAAGTGTAGGAGAAAAACACGCATCATCTGTATAAACTGTATGTCTTCGCCAGAGCTGGAAAAAGGCATTAAAATAACGTGTTTTTATGTTGGCGCTATTTGTTTGGTTTCGATGCATATTTCATACATTTTGTAGTCACAACAAAGGCATTCCGGAATTGGCAACAAGGATTCGTCACTTCGTGAAAACCACGTAGATTGGTAAGACGTGGTTAAATGTGTGAAACAAGCTGAAGTAAACAGTGATTGTATTGTTTCTTGAAGGTGAAAACAAATTCTCACACGCGAAATGTAACATTTCATTCATAAATATTTTAAATGTCATCCGTCGGCGATCATTGCACATTACTCTCTTGTGACACGATAACTGTCAAGGCAGGAAATGTTTCCACATTAATAGTTGGTATATAATCCATGTCTAACCCAAATTTCTTCACAACTTTGTTGCAGGGTTTTGACAAGGTGTTCCTTCTGCGACCAATCGAAAATAGCGCTTCTCAAACTGTGCTCACGAGTTATGCTAATGAGGTTAAATGCAGGCTTCTGATTGGCCGAGAGGCCAACATTGATGACGTCATACCGACTAGACGGACCGTATGCACTACTTTATGCACTACATTAAGGGCTTCGCGCCAAGACTCTCGCCGTGTGCGCTTCACATGATTCTTGACTTCAGTAATGTCCCCCCCACATTTGAAATGGGATTGACGCCCCTAAATAGGGCCCTATATGAGATACAACTATGAGTTCAAAAACATGGGGGGGGGGGGACATTATTGTGTCCCCCACCCTTCAAAACTTGGGGGAGGTGTCCCCCCCCCATGATTGACGCCCATGCCGGAGAAGCAGATAAGGCTTTTCAATTCGATTCGAGATTCGATTCGATTCGATTTCGTCACAATTAAAAACTTTAAAAGTGAAATTCATCTTCCTAATGTGCACATAAAAACAATTTACATGTACATAAATTAAGACACATAAAATAGTACATAAACGAAAAAAAAATAGTTAAGAAAAATAGAACTTACGGTGTTAGCTATTAAAAAACTTTTTACAAAGCTTGTTATCATTAAAAACAATATTTATCGCGCAAAGTTGGCATTGTAAAGGTGGATGGCACTAGGTAACGGAACGTAATTTATGTAATAATGGATAGAGAGGATGAGATGGATCCTGGATTATTGAATGCAGCTTAATCAGGTACCTTGTTTCAACAATTTCATTAACCTGTTTTACTTTTACAGTTAAGTTATTGTACCATACAATGCAACTAAACGTTATGATTGACTGAACAACACTCTAATAGAATAAATGCAAAATAGAATCACGGACATTAAAAGACCTTAATTTCCTGAGAAAATATAGCCTCTGGTTGGCCTTGGTACACATTTTTTGAGTATTTATGTTCCAATTTAACCTGTCATCAATCACTGTCCCAAGATACTTGTATACTGAGTGACAATTTGAACTTATTGATTTTTTATACTAACAGTCCCAGCATTGTATTGTTTTTTTCACGAAAGTCAACAATTAGTTCTTTTGTTTTTGCTACTTTTAGCACAAGACAGTTAACATCGCACCAATGAAGAAATTGTTCTATTTCAGTTCTGTAGTCAGTCTCATCGTTATGAAGAATCAGGCCAGTCAATGATGTATCGTCAGCATATTTCACGACGGAACAAGTTCTCATATAGAGTACCGAAGTCTGACGTCAGTTGCCGCGGCAATGGTTCCAAACACATGCAGTTGAGAATGTATTCTGGTTCCAAACATTGCATTGATTGACGTCATCACTTCGGTACTCTATTGCAACGATAATCACGAGTATAGAGTGAGAAAAGAACTGGCGACAGGACACAACCTTGTGGCGCTCCCGTACTAGTGTAGATTACGTCAGAGAGTGAACTGCCTACTCTCACTCTCTGGATTCTGGGTGACAAGAAAATCACTAATCCATAGACACAGAAATGGACAAACATCCATATTCTGTAGCTTTTGTAGAAGAATGTGGGGCTGCATTGAGTTAAACGTCGATGGATAATGTCCTCACATAAGCTCCAGGTTTGTCCAAATGTTCAAAGACCTTATGTAGAAGTGTGGCAACAGTATGCAAATTGACAAGGATCCGCAAATGTCTTGGTCTGTGCCAGAAGTAGGTCTTTGATGATGGCCTCAAAGCACTTCATTACAGCAGCTGTGAGAGCGACTGGACGATAATCGTTTAAAACAGATGGTTTGGCTACTTTGGTTACTGGGACAATGACAGACGATTTCCACAGCTTTATAATCTGATGTGAATCCAGCGACCATTGAAAAAGATCGCGAAACACTGGCTATAGTTCTTTGTGGCAGCTTTTCAAAATGTTCCCAGAGACTCCATCTGGACCCTTGGCTTTATTAGTTTTTGCTTTCTTTAGAGCATTTTCCACTGTAAGCTGATTAAGTTCCAGTATATTGTTGTTGTTTGCCTTTACATCCAATGCTTCGCCAATCTGCTTGTTTACATCACTAAAATCAGCTGCGTCAAAGCGGCTAAAGAAAACGTTTAGTTCATTCACAAATTCGCTGGGGTTACCCGGTGGATCGACGCCTTTCTGTTTTAAACCACATCCAGTGATAATTTTCAGTCCCCGCCATGCACTTGTAGGGTTCTTTGAACTTAAACTATCTTCAATTTGTTTGCCGTTTTGCCTCTTGCCTTTTTTTGGAAATCTCTCTTGCGGAAATCTCTCGTTGAATTTTCCGTTTTTCCTCCAGATCACCATTTCTCACAGCCATGTTTTTCTTTGCTAAAAGGGATCTTATTTTCTTTGATATCCAAGGCTTGTTGTTAGTAAATAATTGTATTTCTCTTTCGGGTACAATCATGTCCTCACAAAATGTGATGTATCCACTAATTATTTCATCTGCTTCGTCAATCGTATTCGAATTCATAAAACACGCCAGTCGGTGCAGTCAAAACAAGTGTTCTCATCTGTCCATTTCTTTACTCTTCTAATGATGTGTTTTTGTTGCTTACGTTTTGGCATATATTGTGGCAATAGATGTACCATATCATGGTCAGAAGCACCCAGGCCTGCTTTCCGGTAGGATGTATCCATCTGCGACATTGCCATAGCATTTTTCCAATGTTTTGCTTCCCCTTGTGGGATAACGGAGGAGTGGAATAGCGGCGAGATGGCAGAAGCAAAAAGTTACATTTTAATGACACTAACGCGAAAACTGCTTCACACACACACACACACACACACACACAGTCATGTAAACGGGTGGACCTCCCATTGTTCCTCTTTTGTTTATACTCTAACTTTTTCGGAAGGCCTCCCATTGGTTTTGTACACGATTTTCAATCGTGGACGTTAGGTCAAACGTGGACCCCTTTGTCTACGCCCGAATTCTTTTGTCCTAGGTCCACGATTGCCGGCATATACAAACTCACAGACCCACACAAACAGTGTGTAAATACCGGCAATCGCGGACTCCCTATTGTCCCTCTTTTGTTTGTATCTCATATGTTTTGTACACGAATATTAATCGTGGACGTTCGGTCAATCGTGGACCCTTTGTCTACGCCCTAACTCTGTTGTCCCTAGTCCACGATTGCCGGTATTTACATACGCAGCTTTACGTTCCATACGTAGTGTGGACTTCCCTTTGTTTTCATGTAGTTAAGAAAAAAAAGGGACAAAAGCTAATTTTACACGCACTGTGAACACTCTTTTACTCCGAAATTTTGATCGTGATCCCCTTAAGTATTCCCCTTCATCTTGCGACAGATGAAACCTAACCCAAAAATGCCTCTAAACCTGTTTTTCAGAGAGGGGAAAACCTGATCTGGACGTGTGCAAGTCTACATAAGGTTTAATCTTTTGCTTCGTGTGGACCTCTTTTGTTCACAGGTCCACATAGAGTATGCAATGTTAGATCACACACCATCACATTATGCACCCACACGGGGTACGGTACTCTATTCTAGACTTTACTTTCCTTCTATTATTCTCCTTTGTCCCTATTAAAATCTCAAACTCCATAGCGTTCACCTCGTGGGGTACCTAGATTTCTAAAGACTTCCTCGTGGGGTACCATTGTCCCTTGTGTTACCCTTTCTTCCCGATACCCTGTAAGGAGACTAATTTAGGAACAGTTCCTCTTTTGTTTATACCCCAACTTTTTCGGAAGGCCTCTCATTGGTTTTGTACACGATTTTCAATCGTGGACGTTAGGTCAAACGTGGACCCCTTTGTCTACGCCCGAATTCTTTTGTCCTAGGTCCACGATTGCCGGCATATACAAACTCACACACCTTCTTAAATCTGAATTCTCCTTTTTGTCTGTATATAAACCTACCCCCATAGACATTTAGTACCTTTTTCCTTGTGGAGACACCCCTTCCATTCGAATTTTCCTGTGGAGACCTTTTCACTCTTTTGTCCTCTATGGTACCCATGTCTCCACAGGGTACCGAAAATAGAAAAGCAATTACACCATTCCGAATTCTGCACGGCAGAAAACGATTCTGCATATACCCTTTATTATTGTATTTTTTAGGTTTGGGTTTTGGATATTATATGGTCCCCGTTGGCCCAACCCGGGATCCCCAGTGGACACACCATTTTTTCTCTTTGCCAACCTGCATTATGCACTCCCGTGTGCCAGTTGCATCACACATAAATGATACCTTAACTCCTATCAAACGTTTGTTTCTTCCCATAATCGTGAAATAGACAAAAATTGTCATCACCGTTTTTACAAAGGCACGGACCCATTTGTTCATATATTGCGTGCTTATTACACAATTTTGCCTTAAAACATTGCACTTAACAATTCTAGCTCCTTGCATAAATAACACTTAATATATTTCTAAATTACATTAAATATGCAAGGAGCCGACATCAATTTGCATCTTTTTGCATCATCTTCTTTCGTCTTATTCCTTGCAGGTTTCTTCAGGCTTTCGAGCTACAGTACTATTATGCACTATTGAGGAATCCTAGTTCTATTACCGTACCACAAAGAATTACAAAATAATTTACAAAGAATTGTAACAGTGGAACAAAAATGTGCATCTCAATTAGTTTGGTTAATTAAACACTGCATTTAGCTTAATCAGGTTTAGGTTAAGAGAAACGTCTCTTGAAACATGTTTTCCTTGTGAATCGATATGCCCGTCCCTTCGTGAAAACGGTTTTCAGCACTTTCACTACTACATTTTACCCCTGTGAATTGCAATATATCTATATGATTTTGCTTTTAATTTAGCTGGAAGAATTAACTGAATGTATTTGGGGATTCGAAAGAGGTGATGAAACATCAATGCAGTAACTGAAACTCTTGATAATATAATTATCGTGTGGGTTTTGCCGACGATGGAGTGGGCATGGTTTGGGATTATACAACATACTAATGAGAATTATTGGTACCTTTGTTGCTAGTCCGTTTCCCAGGACAGCGTTTGCGTATCTCTCGCGCAGCTGTTTTCATCCAGTGCTCACCAGAAACAGGCTCCGGAGGGGGACCGAAGTAACACGTCCTCGCCTCGCTCTCCACACTAACCAGGTTTACTGCAGAAATCCGAGATAAAGATAATTAGACCAGAATTGGCATTTTTATGCAAGTTCACCCAGAACAAGGCTAAAAGTCATTTGAAGTATAAGATCGTACGATGGAGGGAGGCGAAGAATTCCATAGAGATAGAGAACGAGGGAAAAACTATGAGCATCGCTTTTTGTTCTACATCTACAGCTAACAGCATATTAGTGGGAACAAGCGAAAAGATGAGTTTCACGCTCAAACACCCTAACTGGAGAAACCAAGCTGGACAACCAAGTGGAACATTTACCATGAAAATATCGAACAAACTAAGAGTAGGCCGAGCAACAGATCTCTGGTGAAAGACTGATTGAAAGGATGAGCCCAACTCTTCACCAACAAAAATAAATAATGCGTTTCTGTACTCTGATATTTGTTTTTAGTTGCACGAGTCAGCAGTGACATGTATGTGGCATATTTCGAAGTATTATAATACCAACGTCAGAAAAGGCCCACTACCAAACCTCCCCCTCCCCCCACCCCCCCCCCCCCCCCCCCCATCCCGCTTTTTGCAATCAATATCCGGGGCAAACGTTTTCGGGGCAACCAGTTTTAAATTTGTCTCTGAAAACTTTAAAGAAAACCTGGATGCGCCATGATGATGTGCCTCCCCTGGCGGGGGGGGGGGGGGGGGGGGGGGGGGGGGGGGGGGGGGTTACAATTGGACACCAGGTGAAAATGTCATGGCGCTGTTAAGCACACGATTATTTGTTAACGGAGCCTTCGTCCATTTCACGGAGACCGTTAGTAGTAAGCAAAGCAAAACACTTGCTAACTTCAGAAGCACAATTTGCTTAACATCGTGACGCAGCAGTAAAATCTGTCAAACTATTACAGGTTTTCTCGGCCAGTTCAATTCAATTTCAACTTGATAGTTGCCAATTTAAAGCGAATTAGCTTCCTGGTGTCGTTTTCGTGGTTCGTATATCAGCTGTTCAAATGAGTTTTCATATCCCGACATCTTCATGTTTAACACGTTGAGGTTATTTCGTTCGGTTTAAGAGTTCATTCAATTTAACAGTCGGTTTGGTTAAGGATTATTTGCATGAGATTCTTATTTTTGAATTCATTTCCGCACATTCTATATAGCACTTTTTGCATTCAAAATAGAAGAACACGAAAATACGTAACGGGTCTTTTGATTTGTTTCACTATTTCACTGTTTTTTTTCTTTTAGGATATAGTTTATTATTTTTCAAAGTATCTGCTACCTGTCATAAAATGTAAACAAATGATGTGAGCAAATTAAGTATAAAAGTCGACATAACCTAGGCAACAGTAAACTTAGGTGATGTTTTTCCATTTTTGTCGTGTTCATTATGTTCTTAATTCTTTACCTCTGTCTCTTTTATCTTTGATTTTAAATAATTGTGATCTGAGTTTTCTTTGGATTTGTTTTCTAAATTTACTCTTGATCCATACACAAGATTCACTTAGCTGCTGAGGATACTTGCTTCTGTAGGTCTGTCTGCCATATTGATGTTTCTAGTGTTTCAGTCTGCAAAGTCATCAGTGAAGTGGCGGAATATTGTGGGGAACAGTGCTTAAATCAATGTACATGTACTTTGAAATTGGAACAAAGGCACTCTATTTAATTTCATCAAACAATGAATAACAAGGACCTATTTCGATTTCCTTTCCTTACTTTTCAAAAATGTTTGCTTAATTGCGAATTCGAATGACAAAACTAACGCAGCTGGAAACTCGGGCGAAATTGAATGACCCAGTATGCAGTTTCAATTTGATTGCACAATTGTTAAAATTGCATGATTCAAATGTGCAATTGCATGCTTTTACATTTAAATTGAATGATGTTTTTAGTTAACTGAATGTTGATCTCAACGTGCATTCAAATTCGTGTGATTGGTCGTCAATTTGTCCGCCAAATCAGCTAAATTGGCCTGGAAAACCTATCTTACAAGTGTGTAACGTTTGGCCTTTTTACCATTATGTTCACCCATCTAAAATGTTGAGGTTAAGCGGAATGCACCGTCTTTAAATTTATATAAAGTTGCACATTCGAAAACGTGTCGTTTGAATGATAACTTTCCTGATTCGCCTTATTATTTTGTGTGCGACGTATTTACTAAGCGGCGAGACCAAATCTCTACCGTCAATGGACGGTGTGTATTGGGCGGCGGGACTTGGAAGCCTCAGCGTGGGAATTTGCACAATTCTGCAGGGTACGCGCTCCTTAGCCCCACTGGGCCCAGTCCCAAGGCGCTGCTTAACGGTTATCAGAAAATGTGTGCTAACTATAATTTTGGCCTTTAGAAGAATTTCACAATTAATACTTTACGGCCAATTCGTTTAATGTCTGCTCGTACACAAATATTTCTATTGTTGCTTTTAAAGCAAATATTGCTTATGAACTTAGAGAGCTTTTCATGTGCTCATTGCTGACAGCCAGTGTGGGCGCATTCTCTGTAAGTAGAAATCGAGTGCATCAGGGTTAAACAAACACTGACATAAATATTGTTTGGAAAACACCAAAATATACTCGCTTGTTAAAACGGAAGGCAATGGCGTTAATCCGTGCAGAAAAAAGTTGGGTATGGGCAAGATTTGTTTTACGATTTTTTAACTTATAATTCCTCAAACAATCCACAAGGGAAACTGACTAGGTAAATTTGAATACATTTTCATAGTGAGCAATAATACTGACATTTGGGAGCAAGATAGCTCAGTTGGTAGAGCGCAGTATTCCGGAGTTCGCAAGTTTTCTTTGTTCACTTTGAAAATGTTTTTAAAACGTATTTCGAAAAGAAAGGGCGGGGTGGGGCCTATAGGATAGCTATGAACGTGGGTGCTATTAAGAACCTATATACCATATTCCACATGCAGCTATGAACATGTGCGCGAAACTTATTGTAATTTAACATTTTGGCGTTTTTGTTTCGAAATGGGTCTATATTTTCTTACAGTAGTGGAATTTCTCGGGAATGATAACATGGACCACCCGTGCAGTGGCATAGCCAGAGCGGGACAATGGGGTGCGGGGGGGGGGGGGGGGGGCTGCCTCCTGACAGTTTGGACATAGGAGTATGTGTAAAGGTTCTTGAAAGCGCCTCCCAAAAACTGCACCCTATACCCTATCCGCTTTGCAAATTATTTTAGCAAAAATATTTTTGTCCCGAACATCTTTAGAAACCTGAAATGGCTGTGCCCCCTCTTTGCCCCTCCTCTAAACAGAACCTGCATGGCTACGCCTCTCCCCGATCAAAAGGTGGGGGGTAGATGTCCCCATCCGCAAGGGGTTTTATGCTGTTTTCTTCAAAACTAGTTACGCGCCCAAGGGTTTAATAGGGATGCTCACAAATCCCCCAAATAAGCAGGAGAAAAGAAATGAGTGACACCAGATGGTCCTGTCAGTACACATCTTGCCAATTGCTCTTGGATACTTTGCCGGCCGTTGTTTCATCCCTCAAGAAAATAGCAGCGACACACTTCGAAAATTATCGCAATGGTTAAAAAGCCAAACAATGCACGCTGATTCATATAGTTTGACATCCCCTCCTCAGAATTATACGCCTACTATTCCCATCTATTATGGTGTGCACACGATCAAAAGGTGGGGGTAGATGTCCCCATCCGCAAGGGGTTTTATGCTGTTTTCTTCAAAACTAGTTACGCGCCCAGGGGTTTAATAGGGGTGCTCACGAACCCCCCAAAAAAGCAGGAGAAAATAAATGCACGCTGATTCATATAGTTTGACATCCCCTCCTCAGAATTATACGCCCACTATTCCCATCTATTCTGGTGTGCACACGTACCCCCCCCCCCCCCCCCCCCCCCGAGGCGCGTGAATGCAGGGCCAAAAAAACTCACGCTGCATGGATACACATAGCCTACTGCTGACGTTGCGGATCGTCTCGAGAATACGTCTTCGGAAAACTGCCGTAGACAGTTTGGGTGCAATTGCAAAAGCATTTCAGTTTTTAAATTTAAATTTCCAATTCTAATTTTTAAAATTGAAAAGGGAAAATTGAGATGTGATAGTTCAATTTTCAATGTTGAATTACCAATAAGGGTTGGTTTTTTACTTTGACGTTCTTTCTAGTATTGCAAAAGGTTCACTGATTGGCCGCTACATAGGGGAACTTGGGGTAACTGGTCCATATCATGTTGGACCACTTGCCCCATGGGTGTGGTAAGTGGTCCACGCAAATGGACATTTTGTAATTAGTGTTATAATAATTAGATTATTAAAATGGCATTAACCACATAAACACTTGCACATTAAAAGGTGATTGTATGTGCCATCTGACCATAGCAATTGCAAAAACTACAAGTCACACAGCATATTTTTATTCTACAACAAGGCTTCGATGGACTAGTTACCCTAGTTCCCATACACGGACAACAATAATTATAATGGACTCTTTTGCTAAATTGAAAGAGACAACTCTTTCTCTTTTTCTTTTACGCATTAAATAGAGAGATCCCAAAAGGGTTGATTTTTAAAAGGTCCAATGATTGGCCACGACGTACACGTAAAATACACACATTCGAGGTGGTTTCACTCCATTCGTCCAAGGGTATTCCATAATTACAACAAATATTTCCAGGAATGAAATAATTACTTCGAGAGAACAAAACACAAATTTCGACAGAACGAAATCATTATTTCGAGGGAACGTAACGTTTTTTTAAGAAACGAAACATTATTTCTAGGGAACGGAATATATTTCGAGGGAAGAAAACATTATCAGCGACGAGCGAAATATGTTTCCAGTGAATGAAATTTTTTTCAAAAGGAACAAATATTATTTCGAGGGAACACATTTTTTGGATTTTTTTCACCTGCAGCATTTTTTCCACCTGTCAACTTAGTGGCGCCATATAGGACACAACTGAGACTCAGTAGAACGTGTGAATTACAGCAAAAAAATTACTTTCAGGACGACCAATCGGACTTGTCTGCAGGAGCCGACTCGGTAGCTCAGAGAAGTTCAGCATGCTACACATTAGTTTTTTAATCAAACTAACTGACGATAAAGCTGTTTAGGGTTATTGCTTTTAAATTAAAATTTCAAAGTAGTAAATGCGCGAATGGTAACGCGAGGATACGTGTATATATCTTCCTCAGTTCTTCCAGTGCAAGAAAAAAAGTAACGCCGAATTTGTCTGGCAAAATATCAGAAATCGAAATTCTGAAAACACACACAAACAAATAACAAGCTTTGCTCTAACTCTCGCAATATCATCCAGCATTTCTAAAGCTGTCATTTAATTCTCGCAAGCAAGCTGTCACAGTACAATGATCATTAGCGTTAAAAATGCATAACATAGTGTTATCAAGAAAATTCATTGAGCCACTAATGCCTCATTGTTATAATCCATTAAGTCCACGTCTAAATACTCAAATATTGATTATCACGCTTATTGCTATGAGACTGCTCCATCAGAACAAAAAGGCTGCAGAATTAATTTTGAGAACAACGTATTCGAATTATTTCACACCGAGGAGAGTTATTGTGTATTAAATTATAACCTGCAAGTAGGGTGGATGTACTTCAATACTAATATAAAAAAAACCAACATGTTTGTCCAAATTAAGGCTACCCCCTCCTTCGAATTCAATTCCATGAATACTTGTACGTTGGTGTTACTAATTGCAGTAAGTAGCTTTAAATTTAAAGTTTCAAACTTGAACCTTTTTGGTAATATCTGGAGTATATTAGACAGTTTTTAAGGCAGTCTCGGTCTCCACCTGCGCTTCACATAATAAAACGCTAGCGGTGTTTGTCAAATTTAAAGCATAATGCACGGGCATCGGCAGTTGATTTTATACAATAAACAATTTCAAGACTGTGGTGGTTGCTTATAACAAGCTACGTCAGAATAACAGTGGGCATTATCAGAAATGAAAACAAACTTGGAGAAACAAAATTTACGCAGTATACAAATTTATCTTTCTTTAAATCACATTTTTGGCTTTACTTTAACCACAAGGGAAACTGACTAATTTGAATATCGCACCCGTGTTCTACCAACTGAGCTATCTTGCCCAATGTTGGCGGGATTCCAAATTTATTTACTTGGATAAACACAAAATACGCAGTGTGAAACTTTATCTTATTTTTAATATCACAGTCTTGGCTTAACTGGCCTGATGCGTAGCAACAATGGAATTAACAGAATTTACAGGCCAGCGGGGACACTTTTACCTAAGTAATTCTGCACCCGGAACAATTTTGAGGGGGACAGAATTACCGTCCACGCCGGCCCTTCAAGCTGGCTTTCCATAAGTCCGTTTTTAAACCGTTTTGTATTTTGCGAATAGTTTGGACACAAAACGACCTAAAAACGCACTTATAGAAAGCAGGCTTCACACAAGATGAGCAGTCCAGCCGTACACTTGCGGGTACATGTAGTTGGGCCCGGCCCATGGTGTCCGACGTTTTGCTAGGATTACGCGGCGGGTTGACTACATTTGCACTGGGTTGTGCAGTGCAATATTGCTCAGGCAGTATTAATAGCAGTGTGAGGCATGTATTTCTTCAAGAATTTGTGTAAAGCGATATTTGTGTGTGCATTGCTAAAGGAGTTGTGGAAGGCTACATCAGTCTGGATCATAATAGGTAATTTGTCAAGCAATTCATGTACAAAAATACTTTTATGCAAACATTATTAAATAATGTCGTAATTACATCCCTGTTTATGTTAAAACAAAATCGAAACGGTTGATGGGGAACCATGACTTCATAATGGCTCGACCGAATGAAAATATAACCAAAATGCGCTATACTATCACATGATGTAATAGTATGATCTATATGGGCACATGTACACCGTAGTAATGTAGGATTATGTACCGGTAGTGTAGTAGTCTTTGGCTATGATAATCATTCATACTAGACGCATTTTGTAGGCTCTATCAACGTTGTGCTGTCTAACTTTTATTCTTAACCATGTGCCAACTTCTGCCTCTGTTTGAGTGTGTGACCTTTATGTCCTACAGCGTGTGCTAACTTGAGGTCACATACAGAGGGCGCTATTCCATGTGACCATTAACTCTTGTTACATCCCTCTTCCAATAAGAAAACAAATGCTTATCGATTTGTTTGTTCTCAGGTCTCTCATATTGTCCAGCTCAGTTCCATTAAGAGTAGTGTTCTATAAGACAAGAGTTCAAATGAAGTTCAAATGTTTCTCACACTAGAAATTACAGTTCCAAACCGTGATTCCTGGTTTTGATCAATTGCATGTGTTTATTTTTTGTGTTCAATATTAATCCGAATCGCCTTTCTTTTCTTTTCCTTCTTTTTAAACTA
The DNA here is from genome assembly GCA_037893225.1 of Hippasteria phrygiana. NCBI lineage: Eukaryota > Metazoa > Echinodermata > Asteroidea > Valvatida > Goniasteridae > Hippasteria > Hippasteria phrygiana. The sequence continues at coordinate 1,587,198 of JAZGUH010000182.1, forward strand.
AACACTAGATCTACAAGTTACTTTTCTCAACTACTCTGTAACAACTTGCTTTTCTTCTCATGGAATTATTTGTGTGTGACAAAGTCCGCAAAACGGGACGGTTGTTTCACTGTTCGCCCGGATCTGGTTGTTACTGGGTTCTGTGGTTGGACGAGATCTTTGCCTCGAGGAGGTCTATCTATGTCACGCATTGATTCCATGTTGACTTCGGTGACGGGGTTGTTTGGACTGAAGTCCTCTTTGGTTTTCTTGAGGTCTCGTCGATTTCTCCGGTATGTGTGTCCCGTCTGTGTCGTCACGTCATATGATCGAGGATCCGTTGTAGAACCTGTTACTTTGGCCTTTTTCCACTCATTCTTTGCAATTGTCGGCCTAATTCGAACTATATCACCAGCTTGGAGTGGGTATAGGTCTTTGGCCCCTTTGTTGTAGTGATGAGCCTGTTTCTTCTTTGTGTTCGTCAAGCGTTGGGGAATGTTCTCAATGATCTTGGGCTTGAGAAGTCTGTTGGTTGTTGGGAGTCTCGTCTTGGTCCTTCGATTCATTAGTCGTTGAACAGGGCTGCTGGCAAGTCCTTGGGATGGGGTGTTTCGGAAATCCAGTAGCGCTAAGTACGGGTCAGCTCTGGCTTTCTTGGCTTTCTTCAGTAGCGTTTTGGCTGTTTTCACTGCGTTTTCCACTTTTCCGTTGCTCTGAGGGTAGTGTGGGGATGATGTTTTATGTGCAAACTCCCAGCTCTTACTGAAAGTGTTGAACTGTTCAGATGTGAATTGGGGTCCATTGTCGGTGATCAACACCTCTGGTATTCCATGACGAGCAAAGTTTGCCTTCAGCTTTCTGATAACAGTCTTTGATGTGGTGTCATCGAGGTAGTCAATTTCCCAGAAATTGGAGTAGTAGTCAACTGTGATCAGGTAGTTGTTTTCACCTTGGACACACAGGTCTGCTCCGACTCTTTCCCATGGTCGACTGGGAATTTCATGAGGATGAAGAGTCTCCTTCTGTTGTTTGGACTGTAGTGATCTACAAGTGTCACACTTTTGGATGAAATCCTTCACCTCTGCTGTAATGCCCGGCCAGTACAAGCATTCTCTTGCACGACGGAGACATCCTTCAATTCCAAGATGTGATGCGTGTATGCGTTGAAGCATATCACTACGGATGGACTTGGGAACAATGACCCTTTCCCCTTTGAAGATCAGCCCTTCCTGGATGCTCAGCTCATCTCTGATGTCAAAGTATGGAGTCAGTTGTTCTGAAACTGCTGATTTGGTGTCAGGCCATCCGGTCAAAATGGTTTCTTCCAGCAACTTCAGCGTTGAATCATCGGCTGTGCATTGCTGTAATTCGTGCAGTCGTTGTTCTGTGATCGGCAGGTGCTGAACCATGTTTACTGTTTCAAGCTGTTGCTCGAATCGATCTTGTGACTTCTCCGGTAGATATGCTCTGCTTAGTGTATCAGCTAGATACATCTCTTTGCCTTGATGGTATGAGACCGTCACATCATAGGTTTGTAGTCTCATCAGCATCCTCTGCAGGCGTTTTGGTGCAAGATGGAGAGGTTTGAGGACGATCATCTCGAGTGGTTTGTGGTCTGTCTGCACATGTACTCGGCGTCCATATGTATACTGATGGAACCGCTCCAGACCAAAGATTACAGATAGCAGCTCTTTCTCAATTTATGCATATCTGGTTTCTGTATCAGTGAGGGCTCTGCTGGAATAGGTGACAGGTTGACCGTTCTGCATCAATGCTGCCCCTAGTCCAGTCTGTGACGCATCAGACTGCAGAGTGAGCTCTTCTCTTGGATTGTAGTACTTCAGTACTGGTGCTGTGGTTACCATCTTCCTTATGGCACACACAGCCTTGTCGTGGTTCTGTAGCCAAACACCAGTCAGCATCCTTCTGTGTCAACTTTCTCAGTGGCTCACAGGTATCACTCAGCTGAGGAAGAAACTTGCTGAGGTAGTTAACGAAGCCAATAAATCGTTGCAGCTCCGTCTTGTTTGATGGTTTTGGCATCTCCTCTACGGCTCTTAGCTTTGCAGGGTCAGGCCTCAGACCGTCTGCCGTGATGAGGTGGCCCATGAATGGCACCTGCTTCATCTTGAGCTTCAACTTAGTTTTATTCAGCTTTAGGTTTCGCTGACGACATCTTTCTAGAAGTGCTTGTAGCTTGATGTCGTGATCTGCAGTTGCTTCTGCTAGTGTCTCACCCTTCCCGTATACCAGTATGTCATCAGCCATGGTCTGTACTCCTGCAAGACCTTATATAGCCTGGTCCTGACGTCGTTGAAATTCCTCTGGCGCTGTGTTGATTCCGAATGGCATTCTCAACCATCGGTACCTGCCAAATGGTGTGTTGAACGTCGTCAAATACGAGCTTTCTTCATCTAGCTCCACATGCCAAAAGCCATTCTTTGCGTCAAGCACTGTGAACACTTTGGCATTGTTCAAGTCGGGGAGGATGTCTTCAATCGTCTTCATTGGGTAGTGACTTCTTTTCAGCGCTTTGTTGAGGTCTTGAGGGTCGAGGCAAATTCGCAGCTTTTGTGGTTTGTCTACGCAGACAAGACTCGATACCCATGGTGTAGGAGTATCGACTGGCTTGATGACTTTTGCTGTAGTCAACTTCCCCAACTCGCCCTTTAACTTCTGCTTCAAAGCAACTGGTACCCGTCTCGGTGGGTGTACTACCGGTGTGACATTTGTGTCAACATCAAGGTGATATTTGCCCTCTAGGCATCCTGTGCCGTCAAAGACATCCGCAAACTCAGTGATCAGCTGTTCTGCTGACTTCACCATCTGCATCTGTGGATCTGGAGAAATGTATGCAATATTCTCTTGATGAACTTCTATTATGCCCATCTGCTGCGCTGTTCTGCTCCCAAGTATGGGTGTTACGTCTGTATTATCTACAACGACGAATTCAACCTTAAACTTGTTGTGATTCTTGGGGTTAATCATCTTCAATCTGCATCTCCCAAGTGGTTTCAGCGTTGTTTTGTTGTACATGGACAACACTTGGTTAATCTCTGTGAGTTGCACATCACCGATCAGCTGTTTCGGTATCACATTACAAGTCGCTCCTGAGTCTATCTGAAGCATGACTTGTTTTCCTTCTATTATCATTTTGGCATGCACATTCTTCATGTACATGCATGACTTTTCCACTGTGTGGACTGTCTCTGGTACAAGCTTCAAAGTCAGGAGTTCCTCGTAGTATGAATCATCTGAACTGCTATCATCTTGAACTGCATGAACTCGTGAACTCTTTGTGCGGCATTGCTTTGCAAAGTGGTTCATCTTGTGGCACTTTGAGCACTCTTTGCCAAATGCTGGGCATTTCTCTTTCACTAGTTCGTGATGTAGCCCACAAAATTTGCATTTTCTGGCATTTGTTGTCACCGTTTTCTTTCGTGTTGCATCGGTAGCTGATTTTTTGTGCTTCTGTTTGTACACGGCGTGTACTTCCGTAGCTCCAGGCTCCTGCAGGGTTTTTATTCTTTCCTTCGACAACTCGGACGCCCTGCTGATGGTTAAGCATTTCTCAAGGTCAAGGTTACTTTCTCGTAGTAGCCTTTCACGCAGATTGGAATCTTTAATCCCACAGATAATACGGTCTCTCAGCAAGGAATCTCTGAGTGAGCCAAAGTTGCAACTTTCAGCAAGTAGTTTCAGTTCAGTGACGTACTTCTCAATGGATTCTCCACTTTCTTGATTTCGTGTGAAAAATCTGTACCGTTCTACAGTCTCATTTTTCTTCGGATCACAGTGAGCGTTAAACGCCTCTAGTACTTCCGCCATCTTTGATTCATTAGTGAGCCCCAGTGCTTTGTATACTTCTCTGCCCTTTGTACCAACTAGGTACTGGAACATTTTCACTTTCATCGGCTCTTCTTTTTTCGCCATTGCAAGCTCAATGTAGAGTTTGAACTCCTCTTTCCACCTTCTCCACATTCGTGGCAGGTCCCTGACCTCCATGTCGAGGTTGGCTGGTGGCTTTATTCTGTCCATTTTGTTTCTTGCAGATTACACCTATGCTAAGGCCTATAGTAATGTCCCAGGTACTTACTCCCAAAATTATGCCAAATTCAGCAAATCATGAGAGGGGTAATACCCATCCCCCAGGATCAATTACTGGTACCAAAGCACAAATGTATAGTTCTGAAACTTCGTTGAACTTCCGAAATTTTTTCCAACAGTTAGTAGGCCTAGCTTGGATATAACATGTAGCACAATTTCCACAATATCTATCCTCCGTCTTACTTAGCACAATATCTAAAGTAAGTCACTTCAAATCCGGTTAAGATGATCAGATTTATTTCACCTGTTCATGTACATCGATGAACATCACAGTCAGCCTCGGTTTTCTCTTGCCATTTGCCGTCTGTTTCCTTGAAAAAATCTTCTCTATCAGTAGACCATATACACAACAGCCACTTCTGACACCATGTATAGTCTTTGGCTATGATAATCATTCATACTAGACGCATATTTGTAGGCTCTATCAACGTTGTGCTGTCTAACTTTTATTCTTAACCATGTGCCAACTTCTGCCTCTGTTTGAGTGTGTGTGACCTTTATGTCCTACAGTGTGTGCTAACTTGAGGTCACATACAGAGGGCGCTATTCCATGTGACCATTAACTCTTGTTACATGTAGGATTGCACAGTATTTACAATGTACAACATTACTAAAATTAAAAACCGATATGTAGACACGAAGAAAAGTCTACATATAACCTGTGATAGCACATAATATTTTGTTAGTACACGATTTCTGTTGTACAGATCATCTCTGTACATACACACAACAGCCCTTGTAATTGACATAAGATTTTTTGTGAAATAACAGAAATTGTTTTAACAGTGCAGGAGCGCCCTCCTGACACCTCGAAATGTTTAACATTCTGGAGCTTACTGGGGATCCTCCCCCTGGTCCCCGCCAGGGCTTTTCCCCTGGCCCCACCAGGGACCACAAGGTAAGCCCTGTTAAGAGCTTCGCAACAAGACGATCCCCATGTGTGCTTCACTGTTCAAAATAATTCTTGACCTCAGTAATTCCCCATGCCCCCCCCCCCCCCCCCCCCCCACATTTGAAATGGGATTGACGCCCCTGATACCAGGAGTCAACCCCTTACTGCTGGTCCAGACGAAATTGAATGAACAATACGATACTTTGAATTTGAATGCATCTTTTATAGGCACGAGTGAGGCTAAAAGACGACAGAATGCTCGGTTAGTAAAATTTGATGATTATTTTTGATTGTCAAATGACGATCTGCGTGATTCAATTTCAATCTAAATGGAATGAACCGGGCGTTAAAATAAACGAAAACATGGTGAAACTGGCCGGGAAAACCTACCAAATGGAACAGAGGGTTTAAGTCAATGTCGTACTCAATTGAACGTACACTCGAAACCTGCGGAAAGGTGCCTAACATGCGGCTATATACAATAGGCCTATAGGTATCGCGGTCTTGAACAAAGCGTCGAGTGATGTCCAGCACCCCCCTCCCCTTTCGATTTTTTTCACGGCCGGTGATTTCTCCCTTTGCTGCTTTATCGTGAGTGTTTTACCAGCCTCTAGAAACAATCCTGGCGGCGCCCATGCAGATATCCTATAGAACTTGACTTGAGGGTGGTAATTGCTTGCTGAACTTGATCATTAGTGATATCCAGATGAATTTTTGAAAGCTTACGTTTTACAAAAATTGTCTGAAACGATGTCATCTTCGAGAAAATTGTTTCTGAAGATACAAAACACTGTGGCGTATTTCAAATTCAACAATCGATTGAGTTCAAACTTTCAAAGGTTTGCAATTTCATGTGTTGTTAAATAACACAAAGTATGAAAACTGCATGCAACATTACTGTTTTGTCAGTTCTCCCAAAGCTGTGACATGCATGTAACAAGAATTCCCTATGTGCTATGAGTAATGTTCCATGAATGCATTATTACGTACCTACAAGTGTATAGTCTGGTTAAACTAAAGAATCCGGCTATTATATTAAAAACGGTAACTATAGAACGATTTCCTTTGTTTTTATATTGCATATTCGTTGATAACTCATTGGAAACCTAATACATTTTGGTACTGCTGAAAAATTAGCAATCCAATTTTAAAATTTGTATTTCGGGGGCTACGCCAAAGAAGCATGGAAATAACAACTTCAACATTTTTAAGGAGAGGTGGAATCTACACAGCTATTTGCTCCTTTGTCAAAGCTGTCATTTAATTATTGCAAGCAAGCTGTTAAAAATGCATACATTGTGACATCAAGAAAATTCATTAAACCACTTATTCCTCATTATTATAATCCATGAGGTCCACAGCCAAATACTCAAATATTATTTATAACGTTTTCTCGCCACCAATGCATTTGTTGCTATGAGACGGCTCGATCAGAACAAATGGCTGCAGACTTAATTTTTAGAACAATGTATTAAAATTATTTCACGCAAAGAAGAGTTACTGCGTATTAAACTATTCAGAACTGCAAGTACGGTGTATGTATTTAAGTGCTTGTACGTTGCCGTCACTTGTAGTTTATAGTACCTTTAAAGTTTCAAACTGGTCTGGCAAGTTTTCGGTAATACCAGGACTATATTAATGTAGGGACTCATGAATATTTATAAGTTATGCGAGGCTCCGCCTCCTTTCTAGTTCTTTCTTGCTGGCGCGCTCGCCATGAGACGTCGTTTTGGGAGAGTTTTCAGACTTGGACTGGTCAGAAACACCGACCTTTGAGCCATTTCTGATGACGATTGGGCTGACACAACTAAACCAACATCATAATCTGGGATTACTGGGTATGTTACTATTCCATTTTGATCATTTTGATTATTGGGTTTCGAGAAACCTTGTGGTATTTGTATGGATCTGATCACTTAACTTTCTCCGTGTGCTGTGTGTAACACTACGTAAACAATAGGGTATTATGTGCATGAGAACTTGTACATGCATTTTTCATGAATCTTCCATAGCGACCTTTGACCTCAACTGTCTGAGTATACGCACAGTTGTACGCTGTGTAGATGACAATAGAACGAACTCGCACTCAAGAAAATGTAGTTATTGCACCTTTCGGCAATATATTATCATAACAGTATAGTGAATTTTACACAGGGTATTGTGACTATTATTGGGTCATCTCGTAATTATGTTACAGATTGCCACCAGGGTGTCTGAGACTGAATTCAATTTGTTTACGAGGTGCTGGGTAAGTTGCAGTCATCTTTTCGAAATGTAGCTATAGGATTTGAACTTAATTATTGTAATAACTAATATAACGTATTCAGTACAACTGTAAACAATTCTAAATATATCTGCTACTTATTGTATCATTTCAGGATTTTGTCCGGATCATTTTATATGAGGGTATATTTTCCGGATCATCTTGCTCGACGATTATTTTGTTTCTGCTGGGATTTTGCTGTGGCTTTGTCTGTGATTCTAATTAGAAGTACTTCAGAGCAACAACTTCTTTTGTTATCGTCTTCCTTACCCGAGGACTCAGGTCCTCCAACCCCGTGAGCTACCTGCTCCCGGAGAACCCGACCCAACGCCCACATGCGTTGCGTCACTTCAACTTGGCGTCGTAGACAGGATATGAAGACTGATTATAATATTTATTATTCTTAGTAAATTTTGATAGGATAAGCGATTGAATATTTGTTTTTCAATCATTCCTGCAATTAATTTATTCTAGAAATCCCAGCTCCTCGTAGTTTATTTAGGAAAGTTTTTGAATATTTTTGTAAATATTCTAGCTTATAAATCCTAGATGGTATACCGAATATAGATTTTCATGAAAGGTTGGAGTTTCCAAAAAAAGAAACTTGTTTCTCCAATTTTAGATTTCGGTTGAATTTATTGGTCATAGCTTAGTACCTTTTCTTCCTATAGATTTTTCATGTTGGAGAGAGTTGGTGTATTGCATTGCCGTCGTTGTGTTTCTTCTGGCCGTAAGGTGTAGTTGTTTTATTCTTGTGCACAGAATAGGTGCATTCAGATGTAAATTTGCGAAAACTTCACCACTACATTAGACTATTAGACTTTTGGATCATGGCATTGCCAGAGAATGTGGCTGAGGCCATTTTGCAGTCAAACCAGGCCCTTGCTAATACTTTGGCTGGCGCGTTTCAAAACCTAAGGTACCAGAGGGCGTCGACAATTAAATTAACCAAGTTTACGGGTCTACCTAAGAGGTCAGGGGACCAGACCCTGTCTGAATGGCAAAATGACTTTCATACCTATGCTCGACAGCTTGGGCTGTCAGACCAAGATAAACTTAACACAGCTTTCGACTATTTAGGGGGTGTTGCAAAGGAAGAATTGATGTGTAGCCCTCCCCATGAGAGGGATACATTGCCGAAGCTGGAGGCATTGCTTCACCGTAGATTCGGTTCACCAGAAACCGTGCAGTCCTTAACGAGTGCCTTATATGCTCGCAATCAGCTGCCTGGAGAGAGTCTTGCTGATTTCAGTCGTGCCTTAATTAGGTTGCATGATAGGATGGAATCCGCGGCTGGTACTGATCAGAATAGAGATGCTCTTGTTCAGCTGAGGGAGAGTACACTCAAGGAACAATTCATTAGGGGTGTTGGTGACCATTCCTTACGGAGAGAGCTTCGTAAGTTGTCCTTCGATCATGCAGACTTACCTTTCTTTGGTTTCCGTGAGTTGGCTCTTGGGCTTTTCCCAAATGCAGAAGGTACTTACCAGGCGGAGAGTGATGTTGATGTTGTACGATCAATGGACGCTGCCCGCTCAAATAGGCCTTCGACTGCAGCCAGCGATGCTAAGCTGGAAGCACTACTTGAAAGTCAAAAGCAGCTTGTCACATCGGTACAAAAGCTGTTTGATCAACAAACAGACACGAATGCCAAATTGCAGAGCATGTCTGAAAGCCTAGAAAGCCTAGTCACTGAACAGCGTGCATTCAGGGGCCAAAGATATAGAAGTCTTCTGAAGTGTTCTTTCTGCCAGAGAACGGGACACACTGTTGAAAGCTGCTATAAGCGTAAGCGAATTGAAGGTAAAGCACCTGAGGCGGGCACAGCGGACAAACAACCAAGTTTGGGAAACGGGCAGCCTCTGCCACAGAGGGCACTGTGACGGGGGAAGAGAGTTGTGTAATGCCCATGGTTCAGATACCCATTAATGACGGTCAAGTAAATTGTGATGAAGTGGGAGATGGAGTTATAGCTGACGTGCCATTGACAACAGCCGAGGTTCGCCGTAAACATCTTGCTAGATCCCCGACTGCTACCGTTGTCATTAATGGAATTCCTACAAAGTGCTTGCTTGATACAGGCGCTGAAACTTCGTTAATGTCTGCAAAATTCTATAGTGAACATGTTGCAAGCACTCTCGGGAAACTGAAACCAGTGGGTACGCTCATTAAGTTAATGGGTGCGAACGACTTGGAAATTCCTGTCCAGGGCTATCTTGAGACTTCTTTGGAAGTATTTAGTCACAAGTTTAGGGCTAGTTTCTTGGTTTCCAAAGAAACGGCAGCAACAGCTAGTTCCCCTCGCAGAGAGGAGTGTCCTCTCATACTTGGTTGCAATATTTTGCGGCACATAGCGTTGAAATTGAAAAATGTGGGCTCGCTGCAAGTCGACCCAGATTGGGATTTGGCACTTCGCTGGATACCAGCTGCTGTTGCTGCCAGTAATCAGGAATTGGATGACCATGGCGGCCTTGGTGAGCCATTGAGGTTAGATGTGTTTTCAGATGTACGAAGGGTCATTCCTTCAGGGACTGTTAGTCGTATTCGATGTGTCTTAGGCGATAACACTCACAGGGTAGATGACAAAGAGTTCCTTATTCTGTCTGCCCCATTGTCCTTGTCGAAGAATGGAGGCTTAAGGGAAGTCGAGTCATGTAGTGTTTCTGATCCGTCAACATTGTGCCAGGTGCTGGAAGGTATCGGGCAATTTAATGGTGCTTTCGTAGATGTTTTTGTGGATAACGCTGGTGCGGAGCCCTTAGTTATACCACCACTTACAAAGGTGGCCACTGCCGTTGAAGTAGTGCCAGTTGAGCACATTTTTGTTGAGCCAGTGGATTCTGGATTTAACATCTTTATGCACCGTGTTGTTTCTGACGAGACAGATATTTTGGATGTCGAGTCTGACTGTTGTGAGAGTGAGGAGCCTGTATGATGACACACATAAGCCCAAAGAGGGTGAGCCCAAGTCTGATCGTGAGCAGTTTGTATTTCCTGATGGGTCAAAATTTCTATTACCTCCAGGAGTTAGTCTGAGCAACCTTAGTCCCTCAGAGGCTGTGGTCGCAGCCGGGTTGATCAAGAGGCACGAAAAAGCCTTTTCATGTGGACCATTTGATCTTGGGTTTTGCGATTTGATTCCTCATCAGATAAAACTTGATAACAAACCGATCAACTTGCCACATCGAAGGATTGTACCGAGTCTTGTGTCTGAGGTCAAGCAGTTGCTTCAGGATTTACTTGACCGCCAGGTCATTCGAAGATCAACACGCCCGTATGCTAGCCCCATAGTACTCGTCCGGAAGAAAAATGGGCAATTGAGACTCTGCATAGATTATAGGCTTCTAAATGCGAAAACTGTAAGGGATGCATTCCCCTTACCAAGGATTGAGGAGACGCTAGAGTCCCTGGGTGGTGCAAAGCTATTCTCATCACTTGATATGGCCCATGGCTATTTTCAGGTAGCACTGCACAAGGATTCAATCGAAAAGACGGCCTTTAGAGTGCCGTGGGGTCTTTTTGAGTTCTTGTGGATGCCTCAAGGGCTAAGTAATGCCCCTAGCACGTTCCAACGGGTTGTGGAGGTGATATTTGGCGATCTCAACTTATCGGAGCTGGTTATGTACCTGGACGACCTTTTGGTTTTTTTTCACTACATTTGAGGAACACCTAAGTCGTCTTTCCAAAGTCTTTGAACGACTTGAGCGCTATGGTCTGAAGCTAAATTGCAAGAAGTGCCAGCTCTTGCAGGCGTCTGTCCGGCATCTAGGCCATATTGTTAGTAATGAGGGAGTATCTGTGGACCCGGACAAAACTGCGCGCATTAGGGACTGGCCTATCCCAACCAGTGTACAGCAGCTTAGATCGTTTCTCGGTTTGGCTTCATATTATAGGAGGTTTGTACCGGGATTCTCAAAGGTAGCTGAGCCGTTACATGCACTAACACGTAAGGGAGATGAAAAAGCAGGGAACACCCGTCCTGTGTTTTATTGGTCAGAGGAAGCTGACCTGGCCTTCCAGAATTTGAAGCAGGCTTTATGTGAGGCCCCTGTCCTGGGATATCCTGATTTCAACCGTGATTTTGTTCTAGAAGTAGATGCCTCACTAACGGGTTTGGGAGCTTGTTTGTCCCAGGTTGATGAGTCTGGAAGTCTACACCCCGTAGCCTATGCCAGTAGGAGTCTTCGAGGTGCAGAAAGGGGGTATTCAGACCTGTCCAGCTTTAAATTAGAGCTTTTAGCTCTAAAGTGGGCCGTCTCTGAAAAATTCAGAGAATACTTGACTGGACGTCATACAGTTGTATGGACTGATAATAACCCCTTAGCTCACCTTCGTACAGCCAAACTAGGTGCCGTTGAGCAGCGATGGGCTGCTCAACTTGCTCCTTTCGATTTTGAGATCAGGTACAGATCAGGAAAGTCCAATAAATGTGCCGATGCCCTGAGCAGATATCCTGGTAATCAGCGGGAAGCCACAGGCATGGACTTTCCGCACAGCCGGCCAGACGATTCTGATAAAGGTGCCGTAGTGCCTCATGCAGTGCGATCTATCCATTCTGAGGATAATGGTGCAAATGAAGCAGGGAAACTTCCAGCTTCTGCACCTTCAGTCCTACCTTCGTTCTCACATGCTGAACTTGCATCACTGCAGCAAGAGGATGATGACCTTGGGGTAGTGTGGGGGCGCTGGCATAGTCGTTGGAAGCCAGGGCAGTGCCCACCTGCGGGAGAACAGCTCACTACAGAAGCTCGAAGTTGGATCAAAGAGTGGCCACGTATAAGAGAGAGAAACGGTGTCCTATATAGGTGTAACCACCTGGGGGCAATATTTTATTTACTTTAGTACCCCCTAGTCCGAGGGGTTAAACGAACACAAAATCTGGATTCAAAACAGCAATAATACTAGGGTGGAAAGATAGGAAAATTTAATTTCCAAATATCAAGAATTTTATTAATTTATATTTACAATTTCTCCGTGTAGGAGTTATTCAAACTGAAATAAACGACAGTCAAAAAGGAAAGTGGCTGTAGTACTGGACGGATCTGTATAATAAAATTAAAGATCCTGTTATCAGCCATGACATTGTTTTGTAAAAAAAGGCATAAGAATAAAGTAATATTTACACAAACTTGAATATACAACAAAAATGCAATCAATATTTTAATTTGATTTTATAAACATAACCCTGTGTTTTACCAAGTATGAATTATTTTTCCGGAAAAGTTTGGCAACAACCCAAATGTGCAGAATCTATAATTACTTTCAGGAATTGAATCTTAATTATTTTACTATCACACACCAGTAAAAAGGACCTTGACAGTTTACGTTGCAAGATTCACAAGCCGGGCGACTAAGGGCGCCCTTCATCAGTAGGCTAGTGACTTTACAACTTCAATTTGGCATTAATGGCATCTGACAATCATAAAAATTCAGCTTCACACATTCTACTCAGCTCTGAAATACCTTATACTCTCGTAATTGTGTAAATCAAAATCTTACTCAAAGAGAGATAACCGAGTGCAGTCTATATTTATAAAAGTAATGATCTAGAGGTTCAATTACAAATATAATGTGCGATCATCTGGATAACTGCATTTGTCACTCTTAGTCTTATTTCAGATTGATTATTTACCGAAACTATATACCGGCCATCTTAAATTGTATAGTAACTAGCGTTACAGATAGAGTAGATACGATCGGCGATCGCCATCATATTGCACACAATTTATAGACCAATATTAAATGTACTTACCGTCTGGTCTGTACTACGCTCGTGCCATACGACATTTGCTGAATGATGCTTATGATCATATATTGGACAGTCGAGAACAAATGTGACGACAGATCAGCAACTCGGTAAGCAAAGTCAAAATTGATGCGGCAGCTTCGACAGGCGGGAAGCAAGTCAAGCCCGATGGGGTTTTTCGCGCGCCAGCGAGACTAATCAAGCGTGTAAGAATGCAATCGCCACTAAACAATAGAAACCAGACAATTCCCCGGGTATGCAGGGAGCTCGCTCAGCCTAGAACGCACCTAATTGAATTTAGCGCCTATGGCGTGATCGCTGGAAGGCGCAGTCCATAAATGCTACCAAACGCTTGAGGGCGCTGCGGCTATAAATATATTTTATGTTGATCTTGACATGGTACTACTCTAAGGGATTAAGGGACCTGTCGGGTAAGAAACAAGAAGGGCCCGACTGGTCACACTCACCCCCTAGTTTTAAAGTAATTTGTGACAAAGCAGTTAGAGAAGTATTAGAATAGTAATATTGTGGAATACAGTGATATTTCTTGTAGAGACAGCACTATACTGTCTTTCAATCAAATTATGAAATAACAATGATAGGCCCAGGCCTATATTATATGCATCAGTGAAGAGACACCGCTACAAAGGTCTATCCTTAGTCTCTCACTAAGAAAGAGTAAACACCTCCAAGTAGACATGTAGCAACGTAACACGATCTCTCCAATAATGAAAAATCACAAACCTTGCTTGCAGATTTGCAAATATAAATAGAACTAATAAGATAAATTGGATGTACTAATCCAGTCCAGGCTATCCTGAAATGAGTTTATCTCACTGGATTCATCCAAATATAATCTCATCAGATGATGATCGAAACGACAGTGTTGAAAAGCACAAGAATTCGTTTTAAATATTTTTTATTTTTTGGAAGGTGAAATGTTTGTAGAAAGTGGTAACGAAATGGCTCGAAAATGTACGTAAGTATGACAGTATAGCTTACAGCCAGCAAATAACGAGAGATGGTGAATAGGTATGTAACTGAGGTGATAATCAGTACAGGTATCACTCGGAATGGTGGTACAATGGCATAAAAAATTAAAATATGTATGTACAAAAGAACTTACTTAAATTACTATATACAAGGACGTATAGCTATCCATCTATGTAGGTCGGAATCATTTGCAGCAACCAATAGACTTTAGTTCCCAGTAGTACCAGCAGGTGGTAATAAAGGTAGAATAGGGTAGCTATAAAGCCTGACGGAATAATCCAAAGTAGATGAATATGGCCAATCATCTGTCCGATATTCATCGCCAACAATAGGAATATAGCACTTAGTAATAGTAAAACTAGTGGGCTGTCATTCCTAAGAAGGTGTTGCTGGTTCAACACGGAACGAGGCTCTCGGTGAGGATTCCGATGTCTTCCCTTGGTGGCCCGAGTAGAACGCCGCAGAGGTGGTCTTGGTGTTTGCACCTCTAGTTCAGGCGGTGCACCAGCCTCATGATCAGGTAAGAACAGTTCAACGTCAAAATCAGAATCTGAATCAGATTCTGATTTAGAACTAGAATTAGATGGTGTATCATTCACGGTGGGAGGACTAGGGAAAGGTGGATATGTGGGTAGGTTACCAAATGGAGTGGAAACACGCTTCAGTTCCGAGGAATTTACAGTTTTCTCTCCACCGCTGCCGTCCGCTAGCTCAATGGTGTACACAAAAGAATCATCAGAGAGTTGCCTAATAACTCTGTATATATCAGGGAGGTAATGATCTTGAATTTTACTCCTGCCCTTGCTATGTTTTCGGAGGTAGACCAAATCACCTGTCTTGAAAATATTTGGATTTGACCTACGATCAAAGTGTTTCTTGCTTTTCGCCAATTCATGTTGTATTTTTCTTTGCGCAAGGTGGTAAGCTTCTTTTAACCTCGACTGATGTAGAGCAACCCACTCATCGTTGATGACATGCGACAAACCTGCATTCAGGAGTATGTCTACTGGCAACAAGGGGTCACGGCCAAACATGAGATAAAAGGGAGAAAACCCTGTAGAAGAGTGTTCTGTACAATTATAAGCAAACAGAAGTTCTGGTAGGTGTTTAGGCCAAGAGTGTTTTTGTGTATCAGACAGAGTGCGAAGAAGATTGTGCATAGTACGATTAAATCTTTCGCACTGGGCATTACCTTGGGGATGATATGGGGTAGTCCTGGATTTTGTAATATTGTAGAGTTTGCATAGGTTATTAATAAGGTGCCCTTCAAACTGACGTCCTTGGTCAGAATGAATCCTCTGTGGGACTCCGTATTTGAAAAACCATTCCTTTATTAAGGCACTGGCTGCAGTTTTGGCGGTCTGATCTTTGGTCGGAACTGCCACTGTAAATTTACTGAAAACATCAGTTATAACGAGTACATTCTCAGTCCTATCAGATGCTCGCTCCAATACAGTAAAGTCAATGGCTATAGTTTCCAGAGGTTTCGAAGCTATCAAATGGCCAAGAGGGTTTCTAATGGATGGCATAGGTAGTTTAGCCACCGAACACCGCTCACACTGACGAACCCACTTCTTGACATCCCGAAACATGAAAGGCCAGAAACAGCGTCGTCGTACAAGAGACATTGTTCTCTCCTCACCCTGATGTCCAAAGTTGTTGTGGAGACTAGTCAGAATCTTTGATTTCAAGGCAGTAGGGAGAACTACTTGGTGTAGAGCACCAAGTACAGGATCCTGAACTTCCCGGTATAAGACGTCATTTTCTATTTTAAGACGCTTGGATTGATTCAAGAGAACCTTGACTGCCGGTGTCTCATGTTTTCTGGATTGTTTACAGGTACCATCGGAAAAGTGATGCTGTAAATACCGATGTATATCTGGGTCAGCCTGCTGCAATTTGGCTAACTCTGATGTAGACAGAGATGGAAAAGAGGATATAGAAGACTGAAAGTCAGCTTTTATCCGAGCCGGACCAAGTTCCACCGTGTTGTTCAGGATTTTTACCTGCAAGGATGGAGGTAAGGATGTGGCAGAAGTCATATGTTTATTTTCTTCTGCCATGACGTTGGAAATAGTAACCTCATTCTCTGTGTGATGTTGACGAGAAAGTCCATCTGCATTCGAGTTGACACGACCAGGGCGATAAATGATGTTGAAATTATAAGCTGCAAGAGTGGAAACCCATCGCTGCTCAGTTGCACTAAGTTTTGCAGTTTTTAGGTAACTTAGCGGGTTATTGTCTGTTCTAACAGTAAAAACTACACCGTACAGATAGTCTTTAAACTTTTCAGTGATGGCCCATTTTAGTCCGAGTAGTTCTAGTTTACGAGAGCTGTAGTTCTCCATTTTCCTCTCGTTTTCCCGTAGAGATCGACTAGCAAAAGCTATGACCTTCTCCTCACCTCCCTGGATCTGTGACAACACAGCACCTAAGCCGGATAGGCTTGCATCTACATCGAGAATAAAAGGTTGGTCAAAATCAGCGAATGCCAGAATAGGTGGCGACACAAATTTTGATTTAAGTTCCTCAAAGGCAGTCTGGCAAGCCTCGGACCAAAGGTGTCTGAATCTTTTAGGGGAAGAATGTTGACACTCGCCAACCACTGAGTGAAGAGGTTTGGCAATTTTGGCAAATTCCTTGATGTACCGCCGATAATAACTAGCAAAGCCTAAGAACGAGCGTAGCTGCTTTACCGTTCGAGGCACCGGCCAGTCAAGAATTGCCTTAGTCTTCTCTGAATTTGTGGCGATGCCTTCTTCGGACAAAGTATGACCCAAGTAATGAATCTGTTTAGCAAAGAGATGGCATTTGGATGGTTTGAGCTTAAGATTGTGCTCTTCGAGACGACAGAAAATGGTGTCCAGATGCTTTAAGTGGTCATCGAATGTTTTGGAATAGATGCAGATGTCATCTAGATAAACAAAAATCATCTGGTACATCAGATCGCCCATGCATCTCTGCATCAGTCTCTGGAATGTCGCAGGGGCGCCACACAAACCAAATGGCATTCGGGTGTACTCATATAAACCCATGGGAGTAATGAAGGCTGTTTTCTCCCGGTCACATTCCCGAACACGAACCTGGTGATACCCGCTGACCAAGTCTAGCGACGAAAAGAATTTTGCACCAACCGGTGCGTCAAGGAGTTCGTCTATGCGAGGAAGAGGGAAACAGTCTCTTTTAGTAACCGAATTTAATCGCCTGTAATCCACGCACATCCGAAGAGACCCATCCTTCTTCCTTGCTAGCACAATGGGTGATGAGTATGGGCTATGGCTTTCCTGTATTATATTATTGTCAAGTAATTTTTGTATATGTTTCTTAACTTCCTCATACTGGTTGGGAGGAATGCGCCGAAATGTTTGGCTTATGGGTTCAGATTCAGTTGTTTCTATTTTATGCTCCACAGTGTTGGTGTCACCTAGATCAAACTCATCTCTAGCGAATACATCTTGGTGCTTATCTAGTAGTCTTTGTACTTGCAGCAACTGGTTGTCGTCACCTTCAAAACTAGAGAGATCCACTGGAACAGGTAAGCTAGAATTTGATGGAGTCATTTTGGTCACCCTAATCTCATCACATGTCACCTCAAATTTCAACTCACTCGAGTTGTCGACTACTGTCTCGACACCTCGAAGAACACCAATCCTCGTGTTAGGACGTAACATGTAGCCTGTATCGGAAAGGTTATCAATTCTGACGGGAACAGTTTTTCCCACCTGAACTAATGAAGAAGCTACAAGTATTCCAACTGGGAGGTGGTCACTATTCCGCAATGGTTCAACTACTGCTGTTTTATAGGAAACATCTTGTGAAATACAGCCAGTAATAGTCACAGACGTATTACAAGGAATATAGACAGACTGTTTGAAAGATTTCACAATAGCAACTGCCTCGCGCTCTTTGTTCTGAGCTTCAATCTGTAAACTTAAAATAGCTTTCAGAAAGTGCAGAGGAGATAATTCATCTACCGTATTGTCACTCAAAGCATCTACCAACGATGACAAAACATTCATGCCTAGTAGCCCAGGAACTAGTTTCTTCTCATTTGTGTAGTTAGATCCAACCGGATCCCGTACTACAAGGAAACCCATCTGAGGTAGAATAATCCCGTCACAGTCTAGATCTAGTTCCAAGTAGCCTATATAGGGGATTTCTAATCCGTTGGCAGCTATAATGCGCAGACAAGGACCGTTGGATTTAAGTACTGCGCCTGTTGGTTGAAGATACTGATGGAAAAAGGCCTCAGTTATCGTCGATACCATTGACCCTGTATCTATTAGGCATTTTGTGTCTACCTCACTCAACTTCAAGGTAAGTGTTGGGCAGTCACCGACTAGGTTTGACGGACCTAAGTCAACATGGCAAGGACACGAGAAAGGGTCCATTGTTTTCCTCTCTACGAAGGGACCCTCGTCGGAGAGAGGAACTAATTTTCCTGATTTGACCTGTCGCGTGTTTTCACCTGTTTTCTCAACTCTTCTATAGTGTTATTTGCCTCTTGGATTTGTCGCTTGTAACATTTATCAGTCATATGCCCTGCTCTGTTACAGAATGTGCATGTAGTGTTGGGTTGTCTCCTACTCATGGCAGTTTGAGGTTTTGAGAGATCGGTGAGTTTTTCTTGTACAAGTTTTGTCAGATCATCAAGTTGTTTTTGTTGTTTGTCTATCTGTTCCTGTTGTTTGTACATCAGGTCTAGTAATGTGTCTGTACTAGGTTCTGAAGTTGCTGTTTGTTTTCTTACATGACTAGACTTTGCCGGAGAGACATCCTCTTCCTCCGCCCACTCGATAGCCTCAGATCTCAGAGCAAAGAAATCCATCGAAGGAGATTCTCGCAGTTTGCTCTTCAGGTATTTATGAAGGAGAGTGTCACGAACACCTTCTGCAAATTGGTCCTTCAACAGATGGTCACGTTTGTCCATGAGTTGAGGGCATTTTCGTGTGGCTCTAGTAAACAAATCTAGAAGCGAGTGAGAAAAATCTCTCAAACTCTCGCCCGGCATCTGCTTTCTTTCGAAAAAAGAACGCTGAATTTGAACAGAGGATCCCTGATCACCAAAGGTTTCTCTCAAGACCGATATCAGTTCCTGTAAGGTATGTATGTCATGGTATTTCACTTCTTCTCTAGCTGGTCCTGCTAAATATTGTAAGGCAAAATCTATCTCTGCTTGTTTTGACAGAGGCCTAGCCTTTACGGCTGTGTGTATATCATAGATCCAATCCTCTAATTTTACATCTGATTGTGCAGAAAATAACTATCTTCTTTTGGCTTGGAACCAGGAGATATGTTGGACTTCGAGTCTTAGCAAACTCTTGTGTCTGGTGGAATAAGGAGCGCAAGTCTTCAATTTCATCAAGTAAGTGAGAAACAGTAGGGCCCTCAGCCCCTCCAGTTTCTTTAGGCATGATTATCAGAAAACCTATTGGCTATTAAGAAAGAAAAGGTCAGTACATGTTCAAAATGGTTCGATGTACATGGGCATATATATACGCAGGAAGCAAGCTCAATATAACACGCGTGATAGCTTTTAGCAACCGAGTATACCTGAGATCTCTGTCTCACTTGAATATCGAAGCACGGTGGACTCACGTGCAGCTAGATGGAAACTCAGTCACAGGGTGGGGGATGTGGAAATGGCATGAACGTAGTCAACCAGACAGTAGTTGTAAATCTGTATGCATAGAAAACAAGAAAAAGAAAATACTTCCACAAGGGCATTAAACGTTCAAGCCAAAATCTTCTGAATATAATTAAACAATTAAATTAAATCAATCAAATTGTAATGTACTCTCAATCAGTCGAAAACGCTGGAGTATAATAATTATTCCACTGAGAACAAAAATAATCGGCACTATGATGCAATATACTGCAACACCAATTTTCGAAAAGGCTCAGATGGAGAATTTCCAGTCAAGATACGATTTTTGAAAATGTTATGCTGTGCCTCAAAGATTTTGTTTAAGGAACAAGGAATAATTGCCTCTTATTTACTTTCCAGATTGCCAAATGCAAGAGGGCAATAAATACACAGTTACTACTCAAGGTAAATCAGTTATAAAACTAAAACAAGCAGCACAATATGCATGTACTTAAAATGTTACGTCTTACGTCCTCAGCGTAAAAGTTGTACCAGAGATGGACTAACTCAAGTAGCTCTGTGCTGTGGGAACTGGACAGTCACTTTCTGGTGAGTGATGTGAATCGGCTGCGAACGACCTCAAGCAGATCTGTGCTGTGGGGTCTGGACAGCCTGGTGAGCGATGTCAAGCCAGCAAGATGAAAACAGCACTCAGTTCAGTGGTGCCTACCGGCTGTACTTTCCTGGCTGTACAAAAGTTCCTGATGAGGCTACTGCTGTATCACGCAAAGGACACAGAACAGGACAAGCCAAGTATCCGCTTCAGTTGAGATTACCCAGAAGAGTGGCGTCTACCTCGTTCGTCTGGAGATGGAGTCACACACTCCATGTTGGTGGACATTCCCTGATTATTTGACTGTCGTTTTTTTTCACCCAATTAGATTGTGTATTATCTACAATTTGAATTGACTTTGTTTTGATCCTGCCGACTACGCCAAATGTAACCACCTGGGGGCAATATTTTATTTACTTTAGTACCCCCTAGTCCGAGGGGTTAAACGAACACAAAATCTGGATTCAAAACAGCAATAATACTAGGGTGGAAAGATAGGAAAATTTAATTTCCAAATATCAAGAATTTTATTAATTTATATTTACAATTTCTCCGTGTAGGAGTTATTCAAACTGAAATAAACGACAGTCAAAAAGGAAAGTGGCTGTAGTACTGGACGGATCTGTATAATAAAATTAAAGATCCTGTTATCAGCCATGACATTGTTTTGTAAAAAAAGGCATAAGAATAAAGTAATATTTACACAAACTTGAATATACAACAAAAATGCAATCAATATTTTAATTTGATTTTATAAACATAACCCTGTGTTTTACCAAGTATGAATTATTTTTCCGGAAAAGTTTGGCAACAACCCAAATGTGCAGAATCTATAATTACTTTCAGGAATTGAATCTTAATTATTTTACTATCACACACCAGTAAAAAGGACCTTGACAGTTTACGTTGCAAGATTCACAAGCCGGGCGACTAAGGGCGCCCTTCATCAGTAGGCTAGTGACTTTACAACTTCAATTTGGCATTAATGGCATCTGACAATCATAAAAATTCAGCTTCACACATTCTACTCAGCTCTGAAATACCTTATACTCTCGTAATTGTGTAAATCAAAATCTTACTCAAAGAGAGATAACCGAGTGCAGTCTATATTTATAAAAGTAATGATCTAGAGGTTCAATTACAAATATAATGTGCGATCATCTGGATAACTGCATTTGTCACTCTTAGTCTTATTTCAGATTGATTATTTACCGAAACTATATACCGGCCATCTTAAATTGTATAGTAACTAGCGTTACAGATAGAGTAGATACGATCGGCGATCGCCATCATATTGCACACAATTTATAGACCAATATTAAATGTACTTACCGTCTGGTCTGTACTACGCTCGTGCCATACGACATTTGCTGAATGATGCTTATGATCATATATTGGACAGTCGAGAACAAATGTGACGACAGATCAGCAACTCGGTAAGCAAAGTCAAAATTGATGCGGCAGCTTCGACAGGCGGGAAGCAAGTCAAGCCCGATGGGGTTTTTCGCGCGCCAGCGAGACTAATCAAGCGTGTAAGAATGCAATCGCCACTAAACAATAGAAACCAGACAATTCCCCGGGTATGCAGGGAGCTCGCTCAGCCTAGAACGCACCTAATTGAATTTAGCGCCTATGGCGTGATCGCTGGAAGGCGCAGTCCATAAATGCTACCAAACGCTTGAGGGCGCTGCGGCTATAAATATATTTTATGTTGATCTTGACATGGTACTACTCTAAGGGATTAAGGGACCTGTCGGGTAAGAAACAAGAAGGGCCCGACTGGTCACACTCACCCCCTAGTTACTTAATTGTACCGTTACGAATCATCAGTCAAGGCAGATTAAGGTAACCCGTTATATGGGATATGGAGTAAATCCACCTCTATAGCCATTATTTTTGTAATTACTTTTACCAAGAATTTTCAGGAAAAAAAATCCACAAGTTGTTGGATTATAGTTAATGTCCGTCAAATTTATGAGTATTGTGTCTAGTTGCTAGGTAGCACTCTTCAGAGTAATTCACAATCATTGTTGTGTTTGCAGAAACCCGCTGCTTATATTTTCATTGACTTGATTTGCCAAATTTTTATTGGTAATCAATGTTAAAGTGATCAAAACCAGGAGTTAGCCTGTATATCAGGACCCGGTGTGACATCACCTCCATACTCTTTTGATCTGTATGCATTGAGTTGTCCTTAGCCCCAGAGCAGTGGTGTGATACATTTTGACGAGCTTCTTCGTCAGTTCTGGATTTTCTATTTATATTTTCATCTTTGTTTCCAAGATTGTGTCGTCGGGTTGAAAATGGCAGAACGGCCGCTTGTGTTTCTATTTGGCCATTCCTTTCCTGCCAGACTCTTAAGAGAGGCCCGTATAAACCATGAGCTAGTAGTAGATTATGTCGGGCTGACTGGTGAGTTTGATGTATTTGTTGAGGGCCACCCAGGCCTTACCTATGAGAGATTTTTCGCAAACACGGAACATTATTGTCAGAAGATGAAGTCGAAGACCATTGATATTTTGTGTGTGGATATGGGCACGAATGACCTATGTGATGAAGCTATAGCCCCACGGGTTCTTGTCAGTAAAACCGTCCAGTTCCTAGATACACTAGCAATCCACAATATTTCCCCCCGGTGCATTGTGCTATTTTTAATCATACAGAGGTCTAGTATAACCCGCGTTGGTCAAGTAGCAGTCTCCACGTTTAATCATAGAGCAAGACGCTTTAACTCACTCCTTGCTCGGAGGTTGCGCGAATATCCACAAGTCTATCTGTATACACAGAAGCGAATAAATTTTCCTAAGTACCTTGAGGATAGATGCCACCTTACCTCAGATGGCATGCGGAAGTACCGTAAAGAGATCAAAGAAGCAGCTCTTCGCTATCGACAGCGATAAGTAGAATTGATCAAAATACTTTTTTGATATTGTTTTTAGACAAAACAAAATGGTTAAGATGTTCTTTTTGACTAGCTCAGAGACCCAGTGAGTGGAGCATGATTTTATATATCCAAGGTTTGACTGTAAATGCTGCCATATTCGTGTTTGAAGATTCCATCTATATTTGTTTGTGCTTCTTGCATTAAGAAAAAAAGAGGTACTGTACTCTCTATAAAAAAATTTCATACCTAATGTTGTGGTGAAGTTGGGATGGGCCTACTTGAAGATGTCCTTTTAAAGAGTAAAGTTATCTTATGCTGTATAACTTTATATGTTAATCACATATAGTTTTGTTAATCACAGAGCAAAAGCGTTTGGTGGATGGTGACAGCTTCCAAGATTGGGAGACAGGCCTTCACCATATATACATGTAGATAGGTGTTTGAACACTTTGCTAATGACAGTTGCCATTTAAGTAATTATCTTATTGTACCTTGATTATGTAACTTGGAAAGGACCCATTCCCAAGCCTTTGACAAGTTTAATGGTTTAACAATTATCACCCGATTGATTGGACGTGTGGTTCATTTTGTAGTATGCAAAACAAAAATGTTGCTTTGTAGTTATCTGATAATTTGATCTATAATGGTGATCTTTATTTTCAATCCAAGACTTAATTTAATGAAACTCGAACCACTCGAGGGCGAGGGTTCCGAAGCAGGGAACTTGTAGGGACTCATGAATATTTATAAGTTATGCGAGGCTCCGCCTCCTTTCTAGTTCTTTCTTGCTGGCGCGCTCGCCATGAGACGTCGTCTTGAGAGAGTTTTCAGACTTGGACTGGTCAGAAACACGGACCTTTGAGCCATTTCTGATGACGATTGGGCTGACACAACTAAACCAACATCATAATCTGGGATTACTGGGTATGTTACTATTCCATTTTGATTATTGGGTTTCGAGAAACCTTGTGGTATTTGTATGGATCTGATCACTTAACTTTCTCCGTGTGCTGTGTGTAACCTACGTAAACAATAGTACTCTATTTGCACCACCGCTTTGTTCGGGCTCCAGAGTCTGCTAGGTTTAGATATGGGCGAGAGATTAGAGCATAGAAACCGGAGCCCGAACAACAAACCGTTGGGGTGGGTGTGGGTGGGAAAACAAAAACGAAATGGCGACCACCTGAGCTGGTCCGAATCCTCTTTCGCTAGCCTGAACTTGCTTATTTTTCAAGTTAATAGTGTTATTTAAAACCCTCCATATATACAAAGACGATACAGAAGGCACTAAAAATCAAATCAATACATACACACTTATACATGTGCGTTTGTATAGCTATCAAGACCGCGGACCGGAAACAAAGAGGACAAAAGGGTCCGTTATCGTGTCAAGGCCCACTTACGAAGACCGCGCACAAAACCAACGGGAGGCCCCCGAAAAAGCTAGAGCACAAACAAAAGAGGGACAATAGGAGCCCCGCGACCGCCGGCGCCCACACACCTATGTGCGTGTAGGCCTATGTGTGTGCAGGCACGAATTACATAATTACATAATTTACGCTTCTCCCTGCCGCTTATCCTAGCCGCGACCAGACTGAACTGTGATAGTGTCTCTTCTGCCCTCTACGTCGCGTCAGTGCAAATAGTACTCTATTTGCACCACCGCTTTGTTCGGGCTCCAGAGTCTGCTAGGTTTAGATATGGGCGAGAGATTCTTCGCTCCGAACCAAGATAGCGAAGCCACTCCCTTTCCCTGGCTGTTAGACCCCCTAAATACCACCCATACCTCACCCATACCTCACCCTTACCTCATCCGGTAATGCGGGATATTTACTTGAAGCATGCGCAAACAGGGCCATCAGCTCACTGCTAACGCGCCTTGCGAACAAATTGCACCACCTTGTAACCAATATGCACCTGAATCGTGTCAACGCAGCCTGCGAACCACCGTCCAACCACATCAACCACCGTTCCACGTGGAACGCGCAAAATCCGAGACAAACAAACATCACCACACAAACCCCACATGCACCCTGTGGATACATGTACGTCAGCATGATACATGGCTATACAAAATAACGGCTTGGAGCTCCTAAAGGTTGAATAACTTTGAGTTTCTCAGGCTTCTCTTTGATACGGACGCTCCCGACAATGACAACTCACCTGCAGGCGCACCCTTCAATCCAGGATTCCAACCAGCCAATGCGAATGAAATGAATGAATGAACAAAAAATGTCTCAATTTGTCTAAGTACCTTTTCATAAAAGATGAGTTTTTGCCAGTCTTGTTAAATCACCTGTACCCTGCCGGCTTGGTTTTTTTTTTTTTTTTTTTTTTTTTTTTTTTGCAGCCAGTCATGGCCAGGCCCAGTATTGTGAAAATTTCAGACCAGTTCCGTCCACAATAAAGTAGTTGTTGCGGTGTCTTGTCAAATTTTGACTGAAAAACGCTCGTACTTACCTTGCCTGCAAGGCGGAGCTTAAATGCATCATTGTCCTCATCAGTCATATTTTTCCGGAACAAAATGCCTTAACCAAATATATTACATTCCTACATGCGTGGCAATCCGCGCATACTAATATTTGAAAAGGCGAACATGAAGAAGAGAAGTATAGCAAGCCCAGCAAACCACTCAAATGCTGTCAATTTAAAATCAAAGTAGATGGTCCACTTTATTAGCTTCACTCATTTCTTTTAATTCTTGAGATAATTGTTTATTCGCTGAATACGATTGATGTCTGTCAAGATAGCAAATCATTATTGCAAAATTGCATTTACGTTAAAGGTTAGAACTGCCACCGAGTTCAGTGTGTGGTTATCAGAAATATGAAATACCATGTGTTTCATGTATTTCAATTTTCATCCAATTAAATTAGCAGATGTACACTAAGTCTTATTTAAATCATTTACAAAGAAACTGACAGGAGCGGGATTCGAACCTGCGACCTCCAAGCTACCGTACAGGCCGCTCTACCAACTGAGCCATCCCGCCCCATGCCAGCGGTCTCCCAAATTGTCAGCATCGTTGCTCGGGCGAGCGCTAGCCAGAAGTCAAAAACCCAGAATGCCGTATGGCCAGGGGCCACACCCATTTTTACGATACAACATAGGAAGCGACATTGTGAGGATCACTCAATGAGTGATACGACTTCTGAACTTAAAATTCGTCAAACAATCCACAATGAAAACTGACCACAGGCAAACCCGGACACATTTTCAAAGTGAACAAAGAAACTGGAAACAGTATAGGCCTACTCTATTACATGTGGCATTGAAGAAAACCAAAATGTATAATACTTTTACTTAGGCCTATATACAAACTGGCTGATCTCCAGAAATTTACACTCTGGCGGTTTTATTTTAATTGAACACCTCAGTTCTTTACACACCAGTGTCCTAACTCATGCAGTGTACAATCATGCATGTACATATCGTCGGGTAATCTCATGGCTGCCTTCACTCAAGCGCGCGGATTTGTAATTTCCACCTGAAACATAATACTCCATATTAATTGCCTTCTGGCCTATCTTCATTTTCTCTTTTATCTGGAGTTATTGTCTATCTGTGGGTGATCTTGCTAGAAAGTGTGTGTAAGTGGAGATATATTCTGCATCCCCACAAACCCGAAATGATGTGGCTGCTGTCACTAATCAATACTTCTTCATGTCGACAATGTTTCATTGGATTATACTGAACCATAAAAAGTTGGGATGTCACGAATACGCGTACACCATTTGCGAAACTCTTCTGATGTTTTCCTGTGCGCGAATATTATTGCTTTGAAAACATAAATTGAATATAAAATCAATTATGATGCGGAAAGTTGTAAAGGCGGAATAGTAAGTACGTAAAGACACTAGCTGTCAACCAAGGTTATACCTTTCAATTTACATTCGGAAGAATAGAAATATCTCACATGCTCACTCATCATCCTTCTCGTTATTATTATTATTATTATTATTATTGGCCGTTTCTGAAACTTTTTTTTTTTTTTTCTTCAGCCAAATAGCACACGTTTTCTTTCGTACCGGCACTTTGGCTACTTGTATGCTGCCGATTGGCTTTAAATGTTGCAGACACTTAGACTAACTGCTCAGAATGTATGCCGAACATGTACGTCATGATAAACGTCATCACGTGATTTTTATGAATTTTGAAATCTGAAAATCGTAACATCCTTTTCAATATATCTAGCGAACAAAACGAGATATTTTGAAAATTCTTTGTGTTATAGCTTTGGTATGTCTCAAAGATATGCCCTAAAAGGGAGAAAATGTGTGACGTCATGACGACATCACCAACAATGTTTTTTTGTTTTGTTTTTTTAACACATATGAGGATAGGTCCGATCGTCATGAAAATTGGTGGGTAGGTAGATACTGCCACCAGCATGCAGAAGCCGAAGTGACGTCATGATGACTTCATCGGCTAATTTTCTATATTTTTCTTTATTTTTGAAATTTCATTTCAATCACCAAACTTTACACAAAACGAAACAGCCCTGTGTTTGTCCACAAACACTGTACCGTTCGTCGAGTTATTTGTCGTTATTCTTTGCCATGCTGAATGGAGTCTTTAAAATACTTACCCTACTGGTCTCTGGAAAGCGCCACCCAAATATTTCGTATACACTTATTTGATGTCTAAATAAGCTTCAGCTGCGAAACGGAAACCAGCTGCACTACAGGAGTTTCTCCGCGGATTTTAACGACACGTCTGCCTGCACGCAAACCCGAAAAATATTTCCCCCAGGCATGACAAACTGGATCACGCGGATCGCGCAATCCTTCAACGGGCAAAGCGGCGCGATGAACTTTAAAAATCCGGAAACACGACCTCAAAAACCGCACCCAGGGTGACCGCGGGCTAGCCAAATTATGAATAATCCATTCATCAAGGTCAAACTCAATCATTGATGGTCTCCCCCGGAAAGTCGGGGGAAAATGATCGAAAAAGTCAAGAAAAAGCCAAGACCCGCTTGGAGGAATATCCGAGACCTTCGTGGAAGTAAAGAACCGAGCAAAGAACGGTAGAATCGATTCTTTCAGAGCGTGTTATACAAAAGATTTTAGAATCGAATACATTGTCGAGCCGATCCGCTGAGAAACAGCGACTTCGTTTTAGCGGAAGCAAACAAAAATGGGGACAAAAGGGTCTCGGAACCAAGACTATACAAAACGCGGCAATAAAACCGACGAATGCTAACAATGGACGTTTCCCGGCCGGTCGGTTCCAACTGGTGCGGAGCGCTGTCTTAAACGGAATTGCAGTTTGATCGAGAGAGGATGTTTTGCAAACAAGCTAAAGGGAAAACACGAGGCGTCTGGAAACTCCTGCGGCATCACGAGAAAGAAAACACTTCTGAGTACACACGATGGCACACATTTCTATAAGCAGAATACGGGCGGCGAGAGGAAAGGAACTCGGGATTTAGCTGGGAACAAAGAATATACAACCATACGGTTCGCCAAGCGAATGATACAAAATATTGGGGATGATCTGACCAAATCCTGCAACATCAACCGATTTTCCCCCTTTTATGAACGAGTAAATTTACGGTATATAAAGGTGTAGTCTCCTCGAAGACCGTGACCCAAATGTCCATGGAATTTAGGCAGGCTGCTTGAGACAGCACGAACCATTGGGTGGCCCGCCATCCATCATAAAATACCATTTTCATAGGGCTTTTCTCTGTCTCCAAGTCTCAAAATCACAATGACGTGTTCGAACTGGAGGCCCGTTCTCCACTATAGTATTCTCACACGTATTTTTTATTTTTTTATTTTTTTTTTTTTCGGTATTATTATTATTTTTTATTTTTTTTTACCAGAAGGCTTTACTCTGCTTCTAAATATCACAATCAGAAAGGTGCGCTTAAATATGAAAGCAGGTCACACAGAAAGTAACATAAAAATTTCATTTCAGAGGGTCTTTCTCTGTCTGAAAATATCAAAATCACGATAGCGTGTCCAAATTGGATGGCCCAGGCCGCCCTCCACCATGGCGCATAAAAACTTAATTTTCAGAGGGCCATGCTCTCTCTGAAAATACCACACTCACAGTAGTGCGGTCCAAATTGGGTGGTCCATCCTCCACCAAGGTACACAAAATGTCGTTTTCAGAAGATTCTTTCTCTGTCTGAAAGTATCGAAATCACAATGGTGTGTGCAAAATAATGGAGAGGCAAATTCCTCCATCATGGCAAATAAATGAGTCATATGCAGAGGTCTTTCTGTCCAAAAGTATCACCCCCGCAATGGTATGCTCGATTTGGGAGGCTCGTCCTCCCCATGTACACAACGCTCCATTTTTTAATTTTATGTATTTACAGAGTCCATTTTCTCTCTGTCGAAAGGCGCCGCATTCATAATCGCATGTTCAAACCACGAGGCCTGTCCTCCACTATGGTACACAATTAATGTTGTATTTACAGAGACAATTCCTTCTCTGTCCAAAAGTGCCACACCCATAATGGCATGTTTAACTCACAAGGCCTGTCCTCCACTATGGCACCCATTTGTTATTTTAATTGTTGTAATGTTCTATTTACAGAGACAATTTCTTCTCTGTCTGTATGTTTAACTCAAAAGGCCTGTACCCCACCGTGGTGCACATATATTTCAGTTACCGAGGCAATTTCTCCTCTGTATGTTCAACTCAAAAGGCGTGTACTCCACCATGGTACACATATATTTCATTTACAGAGACAATTTCTTCTCTGTCTGTATGTTCAAACTTACAAGGCCTGTACTCCACCATGGTACACATATTTCATTTACAGAGGCAATTTCTCCTCTGTATGTTCAACTCAAAAGGCCTGTACTCCACCGTGGCACATATATTTCATTTACAGAGGCAATTTCTTCTCTGTCTGTATGTTCAAACTCACAAGGCCCGTACTCCACCACGGTACACATATATTCCATTTACAGAGGCAATTGCACCTCTGTCTGTCTGTTCAACTCAAAAGGCCTGTACTCCACCATGGTACACATATATTTCATTTACAGAGGCAATTTCTCCTCTGTATGTTCAACTCAAAAGGCGTGTACTCCACCATGGTACACATATATTTCATTTACAGAGACAATTTCTTCTCTGTCTGTATGTTCAAACTTACAAGGCCTGTACTCCACCATGGTACACATATTTCATTTACAGAGGCAATTTCTCCTCTGTATGTTCAACTCAAAAGGCCTGTACTCCACCGTGGCACATATATTTCATTTACAGAGGCAATTTCTTCTCTGTCTGTATGTTCAAACTTACAAGGCCTGTACTCCACCGTGGTACATATATTTCATTTACAGAGGCAATTTCTTCTCTGTCTGTATGTTCAAACTTACAAGGCCTGTACTCCACCGTGGTACACATATTTCATTTACAGAGGCCATTTCTCATCCGTCTGTATGTTCAACTCAGAAGGCCTGCACTCCACCATGGTATACACATATATTTCATTTACAGAGACAATTTCTTCTCTGTCTGTATGTTCAACTCCCAAGGCCTGTACTCCATCATGGTACACACATATTTCATTTACAGAGGCCATTTCTTCTCTGTCCGTATGCTCAACTCAAGGCCCGTACTCCACCATGGTACACATATTTCATTTACAGAGGCAATTTTACTTCTGTCTGTATGTTCAATTCACAAGGCCTGTACTCCACCATGGTACACATATATGTCATGTACAGAGGCCATTTCTTCTCTGTCTGTATGTTCAAATCACAAGGCCTGTACTCCACCATGGTACACATATATTTCATTTACAAAGGCAATTTTACTTCTGTCTGTATGTTCAATTCACAAGGCCTGTACTCCACCATGGTACACATATATTTCATGCACAGAGGCCATTTCCTCTCTGTCTGTATGTTCAAATCACAAGGCCTGACTCCACACATATATTTCATTTACAGAGGCAATTTTACTTCTGTCTGTATGTTCAATTCACAAGGCCTGTACTCCACCATGGTACACATATATTTCATATACAGAGGTCATTTCTTCTCTGTCTGTATGTTCAACTAACAAGGCCTACCATCCGCCATGGTACGCATATATTCTATTTACAAATGCAATTGCTTTGTATGTTCAAATGACGAGGCCTGTCCTCCCCATGGTACACAAATGTTTCATTTACAGGTGGCAACTTCCTCTCTGTCTAAAAGTACCACACTCATGAGAGTATGCCCAATCCACGAGGCCTGTCCTCCACCATGGTACACATATATTTCATTTACAAAGGAAATTCCTTTGTATGTTCAAATGACGAGGCCTGCCCTCCACCATGGTACACAAATGTCTCATTCACAGATGGCAACCATGCACTTCTCTGCATAAAAGTACCAAACTCATAATGGTATGCCCAACTGGCGAGGCCTGTCCTCCGCCATGGCACACCAATGTTTCATTCATAAAGGCCAATTCTTCCCGTATCATCCTTTTGTTTTTTGTCTCAAAGAATCAACATCGCAAGATTGTACCCAACCAAGGTACAGTAAAGTATGATTTTCAGAGGGTTTTTCTCTGTCCCAAATATCACACTCAGAATGTGGTGTTTGACTTTACAGTCCTCCAGCCAGGTACATAAAAATGTCATTTCCAGAGGATTGGTGTCTGCTGCTAATATCACACTCAGAATGGTGTGTTGGAATACAGAGGCATTTGACTGTACCGTCCTCCAGCCAGGTACATAAAAATGTCATTTTCAGCGGGTTTTTCTCCGCCTCAAATATCACACTCAGAATGGCGTGTTGGAATATAAAGGTGTCTGACTTTACCATCCTCCAACAAGGTACATAAAATTGTCATTTTCAGCGGGTTTTTCTCCGCCTCAAATATCACACTCAGAATGGTGTGTTGGAATATAACTCCAACAGTCCTAAATCCTCCGTTTTTAATATGATTTTCCACACACCCTAGGGAGTTAGGGTTAAAGGTGTCTGACTTTACCATCCTCCAACAAGGTACATCAAAATGTCATTTTCAGAGGGTTTTTCTCTGCCTCTAACATTACACTCAGAATGGTGTGCTGGAATATAAAGGTATCTGACTTTACCACCCTCCAACAAGGCACATCAAAATGTCATTTTCAGAGGGTTTCCCTCTGCCTCTAATATCACACTCAGATTGGTGTGTTGGAATATAGAGGCGCTTGACTTCTACCATCTTCCAGCAAGGCACATCAAAATGTCATTTTCAGAGGGTTTTTCTCTGTCTCTAATATCACACTCAGAATTGTGTGTTGGAATATGGAGGGGTTTGACTTTACAGCCCTCCGGCGAGGCACATAAAATTGTCATTTTGAGAGGGTCTCAAGATATCACACTCAGAATGGTGCGTTCGAATTGAGAGACCCGTCCCACGGTAGATACAATTGTTTTATTTTCAGAGGGCTTTACTTGTCCTAAAGCATCACGCCTACAAAAGGAAGGGTGTTCAAATTTTGAGGCCCTTCCTCCACCCAGGCACATTTGCAGTAGGAATTTTCTTTTGTTTGCCTTTTTTTTTTTTTTTTTTTTTTTTTTTTTTTTTTTCCATATTATTATTATTGTTTTTTTCTTTTTGCTCATAGTTCTGGGCCGTGAATTATAGCTACTTTGAAAGAGCAGGGCTCCAGAATCTAGAATCTGCAAAAATATTTAAAATAGCCCAAGGGGTTCTCGAAATACATCAAATCTAAGGACGGACAACTTGTGTCATTTTTTCTTTTACTTTAGAGGACAAATGCCATTTTATGTATTTCCTTATAGCGGCCACGGCTCCAAGAAAATCACATAATCACAAGACATTTTCTCCCAGTCTCCATAATGGTTTATTTGCTTTCATCCCTTTTTGGCAGGCATGTTATGTATGCATTCTTCCAATAACATATATGACTTCAGATGTTCATAAATAATTTCAATGTCAATTTACATAATTAACCCCAAAGGGCGCAAAAAGTCAGCTTTGAAGGGATGTGAATATCTTTCTTTGACACATAGACTCACTGGCATCATAGAATCGGCAGATGACATTTTAGGCGGTCTCTGAAAATAACTCTTTAAGATCTACGTACAAAATTTGCATAATTCATTAGGTTTGGAATAATCAATTATTACCATTTCGAAATAACTGCAGTTTCACCGGAGATACTGTGTAGAAGACATTCATTCAGGGTAAAGTACGTTTGTGCAAAACCCATTTTCAACACCTACGTGAAACCTATCAGTAATTGTGTGGTCAATGCTCAGAAAATTATTAAAATGAAATATATATATATATATAATATATTACAAAATGCACATAGCTTCCGCTGCGGGCGCGAACCCCATTTCGGGAACAAAAGTCATCTGTATTAAACAACGGCTAGGCCTAATCCTTCAGAAGAACCATCTTGCGAGGGGCATGTAGATTTAAGTCTACTCCAGATTTTGGGCCATAATCCCTGTAATGATTGAAACGTTCTATTATAAATATCCTCGTTATGCCCACCAAGAGCGCATGAAAATTTATGAGTGCCATTTTAATAAAAATAGAATCACAGCAATTAGCAGATGACTCTACGTTGTCATAGTCAGAGGTAAACCCTCAACTTTTTATGAACTGTAAATAATTCATGACATCTTTAAGCCATGACGATCAGCCGTGACGATCAGCCGTGAAAGGCAATTCTGAATTTATTATTATGATGTATGCGGCAGTATTGCGTATATGAAAAATACAGCAGGTTCCAGTTCGTGTGAGAAAATGGATATTAGACTGGTACCCAAGCGCACCCAACAGTACCAGCGCGCAGCAAGTTACACAGCACCTGTCTGAACCATGCATTCTATCAGATTATCGGCTAAAAAGCTGCCTAACAAAAGTATATTTCCTGAAGCCACTTCATAACCAATATCATCCGAATTTAGCTATTTGCGATATCTATCTGCTGCTTATCAAGATGGATCTCAAACGATACCCATTTTCAAAGTGAAAGTTGAGCGCGAAATTTCTTTTGGAGCGTCACTTCTTTAAACCGCTCGGCCGATTTTGAGCAGGACGCATCAGACAAAGAATGAATTTGGGCCATCCGGGAAAAAACCCGAACAGGGGCCGATATACTATTCCACAGCGCCAGGAGTGGACACGAAAAACCGAAGCGCCTTCCGACTGTTACCAAGGGAAGTGCGACAAAGGGCGTCCACGGCCGATCGCAACTCAAAACTAATCATCTGTTTGGATGCATTTTCTGTTGATAATGACATGAGAAATTCATCAGATCTGTCGAGAGATTTCAGTTTTTATTAGCCTATTTTGGGGAAATTTTGCCCACACAGTACGGCGACGGGAGAACATTTTAAGTCGCAACTCAAAACTAATCATCTGTTTGGATGCATTTTCTGTTGATAATGACATGAGAAATTCATCAGATCTGTCGAGAGATTTAAGTTTTTATTAGCCTATTTTGTCTCAGAGTGAAGATATAGTAACATTCCTCACTACATGCGAGTGTGCGGGGCCGTTGGACGATGTTCATGACGGCATTGTTTAAATATTTATTTATATCGAACTCGCAAGGATGCGTAGTACTTGGGACCGTCCTCCAGCAAGGTACATAAATACATTCGTATTTCATTTGCAAGGGTCTTTTCCTGTCCAAAAGTGTAATACCCACAATAGCACGTTCAACTCATGGGGATTAACCTCCACCATGGAGCGCAAAGTAATGTTTCGTTTCCAGAGGCCATTCCTCTGTCTAAAAATACCACACTCAGAATAATGTCAACTTGGGAGGCCTGGTCTGCGACCCGTAATTGTCAGTTATGCAAATGCATGTTACGCCGATGCAACTCCAACTATTCCCAACTTTTCTTAGGGTTACATTTAAATGAGAAGAGCCATGTCAAATAAAACAGATACTGTCAAGATTCCATCTTTGACACCGGTAACGATCTTACGCATAACAAAAGCCAAATGTTTTGCAAATAACTTCCGATAAAGGAAAGCAAGACTATACATTCCATCGTCATGCATCGGCGAGGGACGCCGATGCGCCTATTGTATTCAACACAATAGCATGAGGCGCGGCACTTAATACGAAACCCCCGCAACGACACGGGACCGAAATGGACGAAGTGACCCGAAAAGGATTTCCCAAATTGTCGGAAAACCATTCAATCTTAGGCAATGGGAATAAACTCCATAATATCAATGAATGCGGGTGCAAATTGCTTCATAAATTTCTCCACGGCATCTCCGTCTTACGTGAAACCCTCACAAACAGCTCGGGAACAAAACTGGTTTTTTTTTTTCCTACCTCATTTCTCCATGGGAATGAAAAGGGGGGCAAACGTCAAAACCGACTGCATGTCAATAACACCACCGTGGTTGATACCAATCAAAGACTGAGCCTCCCCAAAATACAATTGTTGAATCCTGGAACGGCCCTCGGCTTTCCTAACGGGCCGTGGCGTAGGATACAGCCCAACAAACCAGTGCCAGCGCAGAGCGAAATCAAACACGTGTAAACTAGATGACGACCAGACTGAACTGTGATAGTGTCTCTTCTGCCCTCTACGTCGCGTCAGTGCAAATAGGGTCTTATGTGCATGAGAACTTGTACATGCATTTTCCATGAATCTTCCATAGCGACCTTTGACCTGAACTGTCTGAGTATACGCACAGTTGTACGCTGTGTAGATGACAATAGAACGAACTCACACTCAAGAAAATGTAGTTATTGCACCTTTCGGCAATATATTATCATAACAGTATAGCGAATTTTACACAGGGTATTGTGACTATTATTGGGTCATCTCGTAACTATGTTACAGATTGCCACCAGGGTGTCTGAGACTGAATTCAATTTGTTTACGAGGTGCTGGGTAAGTTGCAGTCATCTTTTCGAAATGTAGCTATAGGATTTGAACTTAATTATTGTAATAACTAATATAACGTATTCAGTACAACTGTAAACAATTCTAAATATATCTGCTACTTATTGTATCATTTCAGGATTTTGTCCGGATCATTTTATATAAGGGTATATTTTCCGGATCATCTTGCTCGACGATTATTGTGTATCGGCTGGGATTTTGCTGTGGCTTTGTCTGTGATTCTAATTAAAAGTACTTCAGAGCAACAACTTCTTTTGTTATCGTCTTCCTTACCCGAGGACTCAGGTCCTCCAACCCCGTGAGCTACCTGCTCCCGGAGAACCCGACCAAGCGCCCACATGCGTTGCGTCACTTCATTAATATTATACAGTATACAAAGGAGTCTCAGTCTACACCTGCGCTTTAAATCATAAGGCACGTGCCTCGACAGTTGATTTTTGACACAAACGAGCAATTTGATGGCTACGTTGGAGTCACTGCGCACGATCAGAAATGAAAACCAGTGGCGTAAATCCGTGTCGGCGAGTTGGGGGGGGGGGGGGGGGGGGGTGCGTGTGAGGGAGAATAGGGGGACCAAAATCACGGCCGACCAAAGAAATTCGAAAAGCGGGGGGGGGGGGGGGGGGGGGGGGGGGGGAGACAATATGACACTAGGGGGCGCTGTTCACAATACAAATGTCTGGTTACCCTATGTAGGCTGTGTTCATCTTAATGCCATATGCACACTTATGTTCCTATACCTGACAACACAACGGTACATTTAAAGTTTGTTGTACTGTTTTCCATTTTGTTATACATTTTGACTGTTGAAAAGTTACAACATAACCTCGAAATCAGCACTTGTTTCCCACCACTAATCAGGGGAGGGGGGGGGGGGGGGGGGTTGAGGTGGGATGATCCAATGACCCATCCCCCCTGGTCATATATATATCCCCAATCACCCCGTGATTTACGCCTATGATGAAAACAAACTTGGATACATATAATTTACGCAGTATAAACATTTATATTCTTTTTTTAACATGGTCACAATTTTGGCTTTACTTTAACTGATCTGTATTGTTTTTGTTAGGTTACTAGTAAAATTTCTGTCCGCGTTAGGGAGGTGGGAAACTCTGGGAAAATCACCTTATTTTGAACAGATCGCACAGTTTGGGTATGTTTTAAATGATTTGTTTTATTTCTGTTTTTTTTTCTGTTTTTTTTTGGGGGGGGGGGAGGATTCCGCGTTGCATTGGTGATACTGATACGACTACTTTCGTAGTCAATATTTTGCTATTTAAATTGATCGTTTCGTTCAATTTCGTCGAAGCCACTTGCCGGAGGTTGCTCGGAAATTCAATTTCATCAACACTTGTGACATGTTGGCATTAAAATTCGTTTCTGTGAAGTACATTCTGATTTGTATTTGCTCATATTAATGGTGATATTTCGAGGATACTTAATTTATAAATACACCTCTCTTGGTACATATACATCTCTCTGTCAAGCCGATTTTGATAAAAAGATTGCGTTCCGTAGTCAATAGAGAAGATTAATCAGTGTAGATTGAGAGAGGCGATGTGCCTACATGGCGAAACTTCAGGGTACATAGAGGAGAACAACTCTGGAAAATGCAACAGGATACAGAACAATATTTCTTTTCATGCTACAAGGATCACTCCTTAAACAGGCCTTTGTTTCCACAGACCTTTGTTACCTTCAATGTGACAACATAAGGATGATAGGTTTTCCCTGCCAGTTTCGCCAAATTAACATTTATAGTGGCCAATTTAAAGCGATTGACTCTCCGATGTCATTCCCTTGGTTCGTATTAGATTGCAGTCGTTCAAAAAGTTGAAGTCAGGGCTCTCGGTTTCAGTGTGTGTTCAATTACGCAGCCGGTTTGATTAAGAATCAGGGGCGGATCCAGGATTGTTTGCGGGGGGTGTGGAATTGTTTTCCGTACATTTTGGCAAAAAGCTTCTCAACGTTGGTGGCGCCATTTAACCTCTTTGTTTTGTTAAATACCCGTACACGCAAAATATGACCTTTACGGGGTTTTGCTTTTCTTTTCTTGTTTGCTACGGTACCTAGGCGTAGGCCCTTACAGGCAAAAAATAGTAATAATAATTGGCAAAGAGCGGGAGGGGGGGGGGGGGGGTTCGACCCCCCCCCCCTCGGATCCGCGCCTGAGAATTATTTCCATGAGATTCTTATTTTTGTTTTCGTTTCCGCGCATTCTATTTAGCACTTTTTGCATTGAAAATAGAGGAAAAGGAAAGTACGTTGCAAGTCTTTTGATCGGTTTCACCTTTTCACCGTTTCCTTTTTATTCCTTTTATTCTTCATCGTTTTTAATTGTCTGCCATCTGTCTTTTCAATCTAAAGAAATACAAATGTAAACGAATTTCCACGGTCGGGTATCGTGGGGCGAGTTTGTATCATTCGCTTTTTTCACACTGAATTGTTTTATTGCAGATTACCGTTGGACAGATATTTTCGTCGATAACTCATTGGAAACCTAATAGTTTTGGTACTGCTGCAAAAATTAGCAATCCAATTTTAAAAGTTGCATTTCGCGGGCTACGGCAAAGAAGCATGGAAATAACTTGTTTTCGGAGGTTGTTTTTAAGGAGAGGTTTTTGCTCCTTCGTCAAAGCTGTCATGTAATTCCAGCAAAGCAATCTGTCACAGGACAATGATCATTTACGTTTAAAATGCATCAATGGTGATATCAAGAACATTTATTAAGCCTTTATAGCCTCATTGATATAATTCATTGGGTCCACGGCAAAATACTCAAATAGTGATTATAACGTTTATTGCTATGAAACGGCTCCATCACAACAAAAATAGGCTGCAGGCTTAATCTTGAGAATTTATTTAAATTCTTTCACGTTACAGAGAGTTAATGTGTATTAAATTATGCATAACTACAATATACGGTGGACGTGTGTAAATGCTAATATCAATAACGCTAACTTAATTGTCCAAATCAAGCCTCTGCTCCCCCTCCCCTTTCAGCTATGGTAAATTCCATGAATGATTGTACGTTGCTGTCACTGATTGCAGTAAGTAGCTTTAAAGTTTCAAACTTTTCTGGAAAGTTTTTGGCAATACCAGAAATATATGTTTATATACAAAGAAGTCTCGGTCTACACCTGCGCTTCAAATAATAAACGCGAGCGGCATATTTTGTCAAATCTAAAGCATAATGCACGGGTATCGGCAGTTGATTTTGTATATACAAATGAGCAATGTCCTTACTATGGTGGCTACGTCGGAATAACAGTGGGCATGATCAGAAATGAAAACAAACTTGGATAAACAAAATTTACGCAGTATAAAAATTGATCTTTTTTTAAATCACATTTTTGGCTTTACTTTAACCACAAGGGAAACTGACCAATTTGAATGAATGTTCAAAGTGAACAAAGGAAACTAGCAAAAGTGGGATTTGAATCTGCGACTTCAGGAATATCGCACCCGTGTTCTACCAACTGAGTTATCTTGCACAATGTTGGCGGGATTCCAAATTGTCAGTGTCTCTGTTCAGGGGAGTTAGTTTTTCCAGGCCCGAATTTATTTGTCTGGCAAAACATCAGAAATCGAGATTCTGAAAACACACACAAACAAATAGAAGCTTTGCTCCAAATCTCGCAATATCATTCAGGAATTCATAGAAGAATTTACTGACATTTATTCGTCTAACACAAATCAATCATATTTACCTGCTCCTTCGCCACCACCTGTAATATACCGTTATCACTTTTATAAACGACTGCGTCAACTCAATTCATCCAAAGCTACCAACCCTAATGATTTTCCAGTTAAACTACTGAAAGAATTTGCTTACGAAATATCGGAACCGATAACTTACATATTTAATGTTTGTCTTGAAGCATGTTGTTTTCTTACTATTTGGAAAAATGCATCTATTTGCCCTGTGCCGAAGACCACTGACGTTAACAGTTTTGATCAATTGCGCTTTTTGTTAGCTGATTGGGTGATGAAA
This sequence comes from Hippasteria phrygiana, assembly GCA_037893225.1. NCBI lineage: Eukaryota > Metazoa > Echinodermata > Asteroidea > Valvatida > Goniasteridae > Hippasteria > Hippasteria phrygiana. The sequence goes on from JAZGUH010000182.1 coordinate 1,627,125, forward strand.
GACATTAGACATGTTATTGATCCCCAGTAGTTTGGTAACATGCAATGTAGTTTGATTCCTCATTATCTCATTGATATAATGGGTACAATACATAGGAATATTGATAAGGGTGGGGAATTTTGCTAACTTGTGCGTAATTGATTTTAGTAAAGCATTCGATCACATTAACCATACAACTGTTGTTGAAAAACTTATTCAGTTGGGGGTGAACCCAGCCATTCTCCCCACCATTTGTAGTTTTCTTTCAAACCGATCTCAGACTGTTCGTTATCGGGGAGTCATCTCAACCCTCTTGGGGTCACCTGTGGTGTCCCACAGGGTACGAAACTGGGGCCAATCCTTTTTTTTAGCTATGTCAATGACGCTGCTATTAAAACCCCAAATCGTTGGAAATACGTCGACGACCTCAGTCTTGTTGAGATCATTCTCAGAGATGAACAGTCAAAGTTACAGACACATATTAATTTACTTATGACTTGGTGTAATGTCAATGATATGAAATTGAATCCATTGAAATGCAAGGCTCAACAAATATCTTTTTACGTAATCAAATTCCTGATGTGCAGTTAGAAGTTAATGATTTACAACTTGAAGTAGTTTCATCAATCAAACTTCTTGGTATAGGTTTTTCCGGCCAATTTCCTAAAATGTTCATTCACTTCTGAAAATCGGTCATTCATTTTCGTCGGAATTTGAGAATCGCTCTGAACACGCGTTTCATTTTCGCTACCAGAGCATTCGATTCCATTTCCGTTCAATCAATTCAGTGATTGTTCAGAACCTTTCGTTTATGTCCATTCAGATTCGTTTACAATACTTCCTTTTCGCTTTTAGAGGGCAATTTCAAATATTGAACATTCTATTTCACTTTTAGTTTGATGCCATCGGCACCAGATACAATGAGGGGTTTCTTTTTCATGAACTGTCAATCAAATTAGCTTTACCTGAAATCAATTTAGAATGAAATTATAAGTTGCATCATGCATTATTGGTTGTAAACATAAATCTCTGCAGTTAATTGAGTAACATTAAATAACAGATCAACATATTCAAGTCTTTTTTTTGTTCTTTTCGATTTTGCTTAATTTTCATTTCCAATATTTACCTATATACATAGTATCTGACATAAAGAACATACTTATTTTTACGACTCTGCATTACGTTCGGTCAACCACCCCTTCCCCTCAAAGCCACTACTGACTACATCTGAGATCAAGTTCATTTTGTGACAGTTAGAATTTAGCCCTAAATTGGTTCTCCGGCCAGGTATAGAGGGAGATCATTAGTTTGTGCATGAGCGTACCACATTGTGCATTTTTCGTGGGTTATTTCTCCTATGATGTTGTTACGGGCTATTTCCTGTAAACAAGTAGATCTGCAGAGTATCTGCAGTCTGCAGATAGTCTGCAACACTCTCAAAACGACTAAAAAAATGCATAAGATGCAGGGTTGTTTGATTTAAATCACTGTGGAAAAATAAAAATCACTAATAAAAATCAGGTTTGTTAAATTTTCTATTTCTGTTATTTTTTTTATGTAAAACCAAACAATTTCTGTTATTCAAACCTGACCCTCATTAACTTTAAATCACTTATACTCACTTTTAAAGGGATGTATAAGGCCAGTTTCCTGAAACAATGTACTACATTGATCTTGTGTACAATGCATATGATTCTGAAGTACATTGTGTGTGTAATGTACTACCTGCATGTATGATACAGTATTCCTCTCTTACATAAACATATGTTTAAATAACTCATGCATGTAATGCGCCTATCAATTCATACCCCCGACCCCCCCCCCCCCCCCTCCCCCCCGACCCCCGTGCTGCCATCACGTACAGGTTGATTTAAATCGAATATCGAATGAAGAGTAATATCTCATTTCAATTTCTGCTTGAATTTATAAGATTCTGTATCAGGTTTAGAAATCTGAGATGTAATCTGCTATTTTGAATGAAATAAACTTACTTTTGTTTGCACGTTCACGAAAATGTATTCCCGAACTCGGCTGGAAATTGAATGCTTGCGTAAATGAATGCACAGGTATTGTAAATGGCCGCCGTGTATCAAAACCGAATGCACGGACCATGAAAACGATTGAACTTTTGTTGACTTGAAACGGGAGTAAAGACGCGCATTCAAATTCAGACGAAAATGAATGACCCATTTTCAGAAGTGAATGAACACTTTACGAAATTGGCCGGGAAAACCTATATTATCGTCGACTTTATGTCCTCAGTAAACTTTTAAAAAAATCAAGTTGGGGCTGCAAATCTTATTGCAATTTACAAGTTGTATATACGTCCATTACTGGAATCTAGGGTGGTTATGTGGTCATCTGGAGTTACAGAAGCCCAATCCCAAAGCATTGAACGTGTTCAAAAAGGGCTCTGCGTTAATTTCTTACCCGAATATTTTACTGTATCAGGATCTTTTAAGTCACCATAATATTGAGTCATTAAAATACAGGCGTGAGCATTTGGTTTTTAAATTTGCAAATACCCTCCTTAAATCCGATAGGCATCGCCATTTATTACCAAACGAGCGAAAACCACAGTACTTTTTACACCATACTCTGCGACAAACCCAACCATTTCTTAATCCTAGGATAAAAACTAACAGATATAAACAATTTCCAGTCCCCTTAATGATTCATATACTTAAGACCCAATCCTCATAGCTAAACTAATGTACCCACTTCCATTCATTTATGTAGGTGTGTTTTTTAATTAACTGTCTTTCGGTGTGTCTATTTTTAGTTTTTTCTTATCCAAGCATCTTTTTAGTAATGAAATTTAAATGTTGTAAATATTTATTTTGTATATTCTACCTTTGTAAGCCAAGTTGTGCAAGTCCCTGACTTTCTATTTGGTGTTTTTATCTGAATAAACCCCGAATAAACCCCATAATTGAATTGGCCAATCGCAACTGCAGCCAGCTGCATATTGCATACATCGCTAACTTTGATTGGTCAGCGTTCGCCGTATACGCTAACGAATTTCCCAATTGGACGCGCGATTTCACGTGGATTTGGCAAAGCGACTTTAATGGCGCTGCTGCTCAATGTTTATTTATTTATTTATTACATTTCTTTACCCAGGGTGTGCCCAAACAGTTTAAAACTGGTTTCCATTGGGGCCCTGCATATTATTAGTTAAAACTGAATATTTACACATTCATACAAAATATTTAAACAAATACATTGTTTACACAAATAAATATATTTTCGGTTAACTTTTCAACTCTCCAGAAGCCTATTGCTGATTTACGGGATGGGCGAAAAACCCGTGAAAAAAAAAAACTTTTAGGGTGAAAAACAAGGGGAAATTCCCATCCGGCTCCAAAGTATTTTGGCAACCAAGTTTATAACTCCGCAGATCAGCGTAAATGACAGAAATATCACTGATAGATGGCTTTACGTAGCTCCGATTTAAATGTACTTAAGGAGTTTATGGTTCTCATTTGTTCAGGCAGATTATTCCATATACTGGCACCACTCACAGCGAAACTTGTCACGTAGCATTCCTTTTTGGCGAAAGGAACTTTCAGTGCCATTTGGGTCGATTGTCGTGTTTCACGAATCACTGTAAGTGGTGTGAACAGATTTGTCATGTACAAAGGAGTCATTTTGTTAAGGCTTTTGAAAACAAAGATAGCCTTTTTTGACTGAACTCTTTCTTTAAAAGGAATCCAATTTAGTCTGGCAAACATATCAGCTGAGGGGGTGAGGGAGGTACAATTAAGGATTATCCGTGCGGCTCTTTTGAGACATTTGTTGAGGGTATTGTCGTGAGATATGTACCTTCCTCCCCACACCGTACAGCAATACTCTAAAGATGGCATAACTAAACTTACAAAGAGTTTGTGCAGGCTGTTTTGGGGAACGTAATCACGAATTCTGTTTAACACACCCAATTTAGACGAAACAGTCTTCCTTACGTATTCAACATGTGTACCCCAACTTAATGTTTCATCAACAACTACACCCAAGCATTTACAAGATTTCACTTTTTCGATAACCTTATCAGCAATGCACACGTTCAGGTCGACGTTGGATATTTTCTGCCTTGAACCAATAAGCATACATTTGGTTTTGTTGGCATTTAATGCTAGTTTGTGTCTTAGGCAGCAATTGTGAATACTAGCAAGAGCTACATTCAAGTTCCTTTCTATTTCGTTAATACTAGAGGAGCTACAAGTTAACGTGGAGTCATCTGCATACATAAATAAGTTGCAATTTTGGGGTATACAGGATGAAAAATCACTACTATAAACAATGAATAAAAGTGGCCCTAAGATCGACCCTTGTGGAACGCCTATGTCTATGGGCAAGACCTTCGATATTGTACCCTTAATATTTACAGACTGACTACGACCGCCTAGGTACGACTTAAACCAATTAATTCCAGAAGATGACAAATTCAGCTTCTTCAATTTGCCTAGTAGGATTACATGATCCACACAATCAAAAGCTTTACTGAGATCTATGAACACGCTACCTGTAACTTCACCTTGCTCCATAGCCTCAAAACACTTGTTTGTTAAATCGTGTAGAGTGCTTTCAGTCGAGTGCAAGGGTCTAAATCCCGATTGGCAACTAGGTATCAAATTGTTATCATCGAGGTAGCTATATACTGCCGAGTGCACCCATCTTTCTAGAATCTTAGAGATAATAGGCAGTATAGAAATAGGCCGATAATTACCTGTACTACATTTATCTCCTCCCTTGTGAATTGGTGTTACCAAGGCGTGTTTCCAATCTTTAGGGTATTGCTCGCATGTTATGGAGAGGTTAAAAATATAAGTTAAAGATTTAGTAATATAAGGGGAAGCAATTTTAATCATTTTAACACTGATGCCATCCGGACCTGTTGCTTTCCCAACCGACATGGATGATATTTGCTTTTGAACGAACTCTTCTGTAATATTAGGTACAGTGCATTCTTCAAGTTCATCCAGAGAATCAACAATAGAGGCGTAGGTATCATTGTTTTCAAGTTCGCCCGATGGGCAATTTCTAGCTGTACGTTTTCCTATTGTAGAAAAGTGTTCATTTAATGTATCAGCAATGTCAGTGGGATCGTCAATATTTTCTCCATTTGGAGAAGTGATAGAATTTGGAGCAATTTTCTGTTTTTTAGGAAGTACCTCCTTTAGTTTTTTCCATAGCATAGATGAATTGCTTTTATTTTCTTCTATGGCTGATGTATAGTATTCGCTCTTCTTAGTGCGGATTTTATTAGTTACATTATTCCGCAGCTTTTTGTAAGAGTCCCAATCGATATGTGAGCCTGAGCGTTTTGCGATTTTGTGTGCACGATCCCGCTGTCTCATAAGTTTAAGAATTTCGCAATCGAGCCAAGGTAAAGAGGCACCCCGAATACGTTTAGTTTTGATTGGCGCATGAAAGTTAATAATACTCATAAATATGGAGTGCCATTTGCACCACGCTTCATCAACATCATAAGAGTCCAGTACATCTTGCCATGGTGCATTAAGGAGGTCGTCTTTAAATGCATCATTGTCTATATTTGTAAGACATCGAAAATTTATTGAGCGACCTGTAATTTTTGGTGTTTTCCAACTATGTTGACCATAAACAAGATAATGGTCACTGATTAGGACTGGTAATACACCACATTCCTTTATTAGCTCTGGATGGGAGCTGAAAATGAGATCGATTACTGTTTGAGTGGACTCAGTGACACGTGTTGAGTCATGTATGAGTTGCGCCAATTGGAATAAACCAAAACAAGAAATAATTGGGTTTGAGTTCATACTATCATCGTCAACTGAAATATCATAATTAAAGTCCCCAGTTGCAATAATTTCTTTACATTCACAGGAGGCCTTATTAATAATATCACTTAGTTTATCAATGAATTCAACAGAGCTTGAAGGTGGCCTATAAATAGAACTAATAAGCACAAGCTGTCTTTGTTTACACTTAATTTCAACCCATATGCACTCGACATCATCTGTTTCAAGATCCTCACGACGAGTGAAAGTTAAATTGTTTCGGATGTACATGGCAACCCCACCACCATGCCGGTTCCTGTCTTTTCTGACAATGGAAAAATTTGGTAATGTGATTTCATCGTCGGAGATTGAGGCATTGCAGAAAGTTTCATTTAGACAGATGATATCGAATGGATTTGTAGACATTAAAATTTTAAATTGGTCAAATTTGTTTATTAAACTTCTCACATTAAGATGGGCGAATGAGAATCCCCCGGAGCTTCGGTTGTAGATAACGCCATCTGTTAAGTCTATCGTAGATTTTTGCCTTGTGGATTGAGCAGCTCTCTGACCGTTTTTAGGTATTGGTTCCATTCCTCGCCTCGATAGTGTGTCTGGGTTAGTGGCTGACGGAGATGGGTTGGATGCCGTTTTTGACACGGGTGTGGGTAGTACTGATTTGCCATTTGAAAATCCGTCGGGACATCACGATTCGCTGTAGTCCGCTCCTTCACGACATCAGAGTACAAGGTCTTGCCGAACGGGGTCCTCTGGTGTGTGATGCGGCTAGCAGTGGTCTTATGTGGTCCTGCGACGTGTTGGATAATGTTCACGGCAAGTAGACGCACTCCTGTTGAGTTGAGGTGCACGCCATCCGATACAAGGTGATTTGCGTTTATGTTTCCATTGTCAATGAAGCCCCAGTTATTTTGTCTTGCTATTGACTTAAGCAGATTATTAGAGTCATCTACCTTCTTGCGTTTTGGCACTGTTTGGTTTTTGCGATGTATAATCGACGAGATTGTTACTGATCTTGGTTGTAGTGATTCACCAAGAGAAGTGATCTTTGCAGCAATAGTCTCTGGGTTGTCAGAAGTATTATTGGTCCCAACATGAAGGATTACTCCAGAGACGTCGTGTTTGGCCGACAGCTGGATGGCGTTAGGAGCAAGATCTTCGATTTTTGCTCCACGCATGGTATGGCACATCACTTTCTTTTGTCTGCTCAATCTCCTGGGTTGTAGCCGTTTGATCATTGAGTCACCGATTATTAGGATATCTGCATGGTTGTGTTCGCTAGGTGTGGGTGGCCGTTTTTTCATGGTAGGTGTCGGTTTCTGCTTTGTAGTGGTCAGTTTCTTGTGCTTTTCCCGGTATTGGTCGAGCTGCTCTTGAAAAGAGACCTTGTTTTTGGAGGGACAGGGCTTGTTCGGGGGAGTACAAGACTCCTGTTGCATGCCAGGCTGGACTTTTGGCTGCATAGCTTCGTAGTAGGAGTCGATCAGGAACTCGGCTTCGGTCCGGGAATCATCAAAGCTGTTTTCGATGTTGACCGGATCGACATCCTCCGTCGCCAATGCAGCAAAGCGGTTGCTTGTTGATACCGCTGGACTGGCTGAACCCATGGTGGTACTCGGGTTGTTCCGGCTCAGGGCACAGGGCTGGCGTTTCGAATGGGCATCGGCTTCACGAGAAGAAGGGCTCATCAGCATATCAATGGTAGAATGGAGAGCATCACATTCCTTCTTCAAGTGGTCAATTGTTTCCCTTTGGGAAGAAGAAGATAAAGAAATCTGGCCAGAAATTGTTGCAATTTGGTCTGAGAATTTCTGATCAAGTAAATTTATGTCGTTCTGAACCTGTAGGATGGCTTTATAAATAACCTGTAGGGTGGGTTCAGATACTGGATCGAGGGCTATAGCACATGTTAAATCTCGATCCGCAGTGCGCTTTGTTGGCTTCGGTTTAACCTGATTAGCTGAACTTAAACAAGACCTAGGAAAATTGTTCCGATGACCAAAAATGTACAGACATAGTTCCTTGATGTCATCGGCCGCTGTTTGTGTGGACCTACGGGATTTTAATGAGAAATTACAAGAAAATTTGGTACTTAGCTTTGTTGAAGAGTCGTTTGTCTCGTCGCCATCTTGGAAATCGTCACGGTACTTCTCCTTTGCAGACTCGAAGATCAGATTCCTTGCCGGTAGAAGCTCATCAATGGTACAGTTACTTCTCAACAGTGACTCTATGGGCACAGACGGTGTACTCTGTAGTTTTGAGACTATCTGCTCTATCTTAGAGTCAAGTTTTGATAGAAAACTCGGAGAGCCGATGTGACACACGTCTTGTCCGTTCGCAGCCATGATTATATTGTTAGGTGCGATCACCAGCGACCACCAGCGTGTGGCCGGCCATGGTGGGTACCGTGGGTGAATATACCATACCGTGCCGTCGCGATATTCCGTCAGTTGCAAAAACTACCAGACATTGATTGGCAGGGTCATATCATGCTAGTTCAAATATCCTTTAGAACTTGACTTGAGGGTGGTATAGTTGCTTGTTGAACTCCATAATTATAGTGGTATCCAGATAAATTTCTGAAAGCTTACTTTTTACAAAAATGACACCACTGCTGAAATATTTGTCTGAAATAAGTCATCTTCAAAACCTAAAACACAGTGGCTTATTTCAAATTCAACAATCGAAATAAGCATACAAACAGCGTGCACAGTTAAAACAGAATTCTTTTTTTACACTTTTTCTCGGGATTCGGATGACGGATTGAGCTCAAACTTTCCAAGTTTTGCTATATGTTGAATCACACAACGGATGAAAACTGCCTGCAACATGACTGTCGGCTCTCCCAAAGCTATGATATACATTTAACAAAAATTCACTATGTGACATGGGTAATGTTGCATGAATGCATTATTACGTACTTACAATGTCATATGAAGCACGATATGGGGGAAAAGGGAACCCCACACCTCTCTTATGTTAGTCATTGTGTTCCTGGAATCTCAGGAGTTGTTTTCAGAAATCTAGGGGTATGCGTTAGGTAACAATAGTCTGGAGTGTGTATTGGGTATAGGGACAAAAGGGGGTACCCCTATGCCCCATATCGTGCTGGGTATCAGTCTGGTTAAACTAAAGAATCCGGCTATTATGTTAAAAACGGTAACTATAGGACGATTTCCTTTGTTGTTATATTGCATATTCGTTGATAATTAATTGGAAACCTAATAGTTTTGGTACTGCTGGAAAATTAGCAGTTCAATTTTAAAATGTATATTTCGGGGTCTACACCAAAGAAGCATGGAAATAACTTCATTTTTTTTACAGAGAGGAGAATCAACACAGGTATTTGGTCATCAAAGCCGTCTTTCAATTCTTGCAAGCAAGCTGTCACCGTACAATGATCATTTACGTTAAAAATGCATCAATGGTGATTTCGTTTATGCTAGATCGCCCCAAACAAGGCTAAAAGCCACTCAAGGTATGGAGCTACAAGAAAAAGGAAATGGAAGAGAGAGAGGGGAATTAACATTCCTCTTGCAACAAGAGAGATCATAAGATGAAGGGAAACATGCACCAGACAAAGAGTTCCACAGAGATACAGAACGAGGGAAAAAGCTATTGGCATATTATAGCTTTTCGTTCTACATCTAGGTACAGTCAGATGTTATTGGTGGGAACAGGCGGAGAGCCGAGTTTCACGCTCAAATACCCTAACTGGAGGAACCAAGCTGGCCAAGTCAGTGAAGCATTTACCATGATATCAAGAAAATTCATTAACCCACTAATGCCTCATTATTATAATCCATGAGGTCCACGGCCAAATACTCAAATATTAATTATAACGTTTTCTCGCCACCAATACATTTGTTGCTATGAGACGGCTCCATAAGAACAAAATAGCTGCGTACTTAATTTTGAGAACGATTTATTAAAATTATTTCATGCGCAGGATAGTTACTGTGTATTATTCAGAACTGCAAGTTCCGTGAATGCATTTCAATACTATAATAGGTTTTCCTGGCCGAATTCGTCAAAACGGCAGTCAAATTCATTAACGTGCATTCGTGTCCGAGCGATTTGTTCTCAGCTCGTTGCTCCCATGCTTCATTTTCAAACTTTGAGCCTTCAATTTCGTTTGCAGACATTAAATTGTGTACTTTCACGCATTCAATTTAGAAATAGCTTCATTCAATAAGGCTATGCATACCCGTCATTTAATTTCGCGCCGGGTGACTGGAAGAAGAATTCCCTACCAAATGTTATTTTCGTTTTCTTCTATGGGCAATCATTTTCGCACTTCGAGCCTTCAAATTGGAGAAGGAAAGTACAATTGTTTATGAGAAAAACTTTGAGATAAAAGGAATGCACGAAAAATTAAGGTGCGTATAGAACAGAAAAGGAGAATACACACACACATAATTATATATATATTGTTTATATCACTAACGACAAATTACAGATCAGAAATGCATTTTTATTAAATTGAAATGCAGTTTACTGATTTGTAATTTGTACAACAAACACACACACGCACCCAGTCATGTGTGCACGGATATTATGATTAAATGTTTGTGCCAATTAAGATTATTCTGATTTTTTTTCGCAATGGTTTATTTTCTTTATTTATCATATTTTGAAAGTCTCTCCATTTTTCATTTGTTTTTTTCATCCTTTTTTATGCATTCCCCTCCAAAAAAGAAATTCTCCAAAACCACTGAAATCAAAGGGAAGACAATTAAATCTACTTAAATAAAAATAACCATTTGATTTATAGGCCTAAAACCTAAAACTTAAGAAATCTTTTCGAAAACAAAAATGGACCAGCACGGCAGGAATTTGGATCAGGGACTCCAGCCATCAAAATCAGACGCATTACCAATTACGCTACCGAAGCGTTCTGCAGGACGGGCAGTTTTAAATCGGATATCATGTTCGCATTGTATGCCGTAACAATATCATTTGAAAGTCGCGTTACGGCTGCCGTAAAAATAGCCACTGCGTATAACAAAATTTACAATACACGAAGGAAGTCCAGTATTTTAGCCACATTTATATGGACTACGAATCCGTTTTTGACAGTCCGCGCCACTAATGTATAAACCGTGTATGCTATTTATGTACCATAACCATCGCAGCCTACAGTGTGTGGCAGGCCTGCGTGTAAATGTATAGGCATATACATCGTAGCCTACAATTGACTTTCTCAAACACTTTCACCAGCGTCCCTGCACTGCCGATGTTTTACAAAATCAGTAGCTCTATACTGAAAAATTACTGTACCAAATTGTGACATGTTGGCCTACGTATTTGTTTACCTTCGAATGTCCGTATCAGATAGATGATCAAAACCACACTCGGACAGGCTTTTCTTCATGTTTTCCGTCGAAGCTCGTTGTGGACGACACGTCCGTTATGAATCGATGCGAAGCACATGGTGTCGAATACCCCTTAACTGAGTAATATTTACACAACGCGTGACATATTTCACATTGAATTGTGTAAAACTTACATGGTCGCTCTGAAAACTTGACCAAGATTACATAACTTGTGTAAACAAACCTAGAATTACATTTAAAACAAGACAGTTTAAACTTACAGAATAGTTGCGTATTATATTTTGGTCATAATTTACTTAACTTGTGTAATATTTTACCAAACTGTTTTTACCGAAATTGTTTTTTTACCATTTATTGTGTGTGTGTATTGGAGAGTACACAAAGCAGTCTTGGTCTGCATCTAAATAAGCGCTAAGTGTCATTTTTTTATACAAATGAAAAATTGTATTACTGTGGTGGTTGCTTATAACAGTACGCATGGTCAGAAATGAAAAAACAACTTCGATTTAATAAAATGTACGCAACATAAACATTTATCTTATTTGTTAACATCCTAATTTTGGCTTTACTTTAACTGATCTGTATTTTTGTTGTTAGATTACTAGTAACATTTGTATAAATCTGCCGTCTCGAGAACGGTTGGGGGAACTCTGGAGAAAATCGCCTTATTTTTAACAGATCACAGTTTTGGGTTTGTATTAAATGACTTGTTTGTGTGGGGGGTGGGGGATTCAGTGTAGCTTTGGTGATACTGATACCCCTTCTTTCCATAGTCGATATTTTTTCCCGCGATATCGATGATATGGCGATACAATCGTCTACAAATTACGGCATGATAAAATTTTGCGAAAGGTTAGCCATCTTAAAATTATCGTAATGTGTAAACGCACAAACAACTTTCAAAAACTTCACACCGCCAAAAGCTCTCTGTCACAATTTCGCCACTCAGGTAGTCTACCATACGCACGTGGCGGTCAATGTAGTAACCAACTTTTTTACCTAGTCATTTTTTTTCTTCAAGTTACAAGTCAAAATGTTCACCAGTGAAGTCAATCTCAAATCAATTTTCTAAACAAAGTTTCGAAATTCTTGAAGCCACACTACCACTTTCGGAGTAGACAAAATGCCACAATTCGAGTACAAATCATGTAGGCCTACACCGTTTTCTCAGAGCCTCGCAGCGCGCAAGCAACGTTTAACGCCCAGTCCATAACGTGCTACTGAAAATAATACAGTTTCAAAGTGAACAAAGAAACTGGCAGGAGCGAAATTTGAACCTGCTACCTCCAGGTTACCGTACCGGCGCTCTACCAACTGAGCTATCTTGCCCTATGTTTGCGGTCTCCCAAATTGTCAGTATATTTGTTCGATTGGGCGCTAGTCAGAAGTCATAAACCCAGAATGCCGTATAGCCAGGGATCACACCCAATTTTACGATACAACATGAGAAGCGACATTGTGGGGATCACTCAATGAGGATACGACTTAACTTTTGAACGAAAATAAAACAGGTAAGAAAAATAATTTGGGCACGAAAGGGTTAAAATGTTAGCTGGCTGGCTCACGTATGTTGACGTGTATTGCGGGTGCATCAGTTTAGTTTATTCACAAGCTGGTATCCTGCAGTCGCACCGTATAAGCCGTTGTCTGGATCGGATCTGTCAAACGCTATGACAATACGAACCATTCAAATGATCTCTTCCGGGGTTTTCTGTCAGATGTACCCCAGAAATATAATGTGCACAAGAAGTTTCCCAAGACACACATCATAAAATCAAGCGTGCAATTTTCTTTTTTTAAGTAACATTAATTGATTTCTTTGTAACATTGTCAGGTAAAGTCGGAAGTATAGAGTATCGATTATTGGCATATTTCTATAGTGATTGTTATCGATATGATTAAAAGCTATTGAATTATGCACTATTCGAAAATCACCGGGATCGCTGGTTCAGTTAATCAATTGCTGCTACAGAATCGAAGCACAACCTACACCGGGTTTGAACTCGTGAATCTGACCAAAAAATAATATTGCACACTAACAATCACCAGGAAGGTTTCAAGTTGGTCGTTCACTTCCATGGGATTCGCATTCTTGCAAAAACACCGCTTCCAAAGAATCTTATGAAAAGTATGACAGCAACAGAGGAAATCAACGAATATCACTGCTTGTAAAAGGCTATGCAATTTAATTACGCAACACCATTATGCCTATTCAAACGCAAATAAGCACCTCATTGCTTAAAGAGGAAAGAAAACCAAGTTGCATTTTTCCGCTTTATTGGCTTTTCTGATAGCTTGTATATTCTTCTGACCGAATACAAATTGGTAAAGAACGATTAAAATTTATTTCATTGAAAAAAAAGAGACTAAAATTGCCCCTTGGAGTGAGCGTTTGGTCTCAATTCCTGCAAAGGTCATTAAGGATGCAAATGTATGCATAATGACCTTATGACGCGTGTGCGCTTACTTGGCCTCAGTAGACCAGCAGCGCGGCCACCACGTCTGCAGCGTGTTGGCACTATATCATCCACGTGTGTGTTATGACATTTTCGTCGTCAGCTGGTCGTCCTTTCTTGGCAATTTTTGCCGAATTCACGGCCTTCCTAGCTTACTTTTGGAGTTATTCAGAGCTCGAATGTATTACAGTTGATAAGTGTTATGCAGCTGAAAATCTTCAGAATCTACGCTATACTCCTCCCACTATATCATCAGATTCTGCCATTAGTACAGAGCGAAAATGTTGTCCACGGCGACCCGGTGTCATAAAAGTACGTGTACGTCTGTACGTATCGCGACGTCACTGTGATGTTTTCATTTCATTTAAAATGAATTAAACTGTTGCAAACTGCTGACTGACTGAATGGACCTGAAATATACGAATCAAAAAATTAGCTGGCCTGACGTTTCAAACTTAAGCAAGTTCTTTCTCAAAGGCAAATGCCTTTGAGAAAGAACTTGCTTAAGTTGGAAACGTCAGGCCAGCTAATTTTTGTATTCATTTCATTGAGACAGATACAATGCAGTTACCAGACCTATGTTCGCGGCGCACACACAAATCCATCCACATTTCCGCGTTTTTGCATCCCTGGGAGACATGGCATTGTTCTCCCCTCTACTATTCACTGGTAAACGTATCTTTACCTCGAATAGCACATAATAGTCAGTTACCAGTTGTGTAGGATTGAGCAGCGCTACTCAAATCAAAGGCGAAGTGAATTCCCCCCATATCCGGCACCATTTGTCCACAGGGTACGGTATATCTCTCCATCCACACAAATTCCAAACCCAAATTTCAGTGTCAAAATATGGATGAATAAGACACGAGTAAGCTTCATGCTCCACAAAGACCCCATTAAAAAATAATGAAAAACTCATCAGTGCAACGTTCATGCAATAATGCACCGCCAGGAACATTAAAAATAGGACAAAACCAACAAATAGTAGACACACACATGCACGCATAGAAACACAATGGGCACTCGCATAGTGACGTCATCTATCTCTACGCAGCTACGTCACACGATTGGATTGTGAACATGCGATTGACCCTGAGCTTTTCTGATTCTGAGCGAAAGAGACTCCAAACTAAAACTTCTCTAAAATTGCCAAATCCATGCATAAACTCTTCAAACCTACTTTGTTAGGTTTGGGGAGGCATAAGCTCTCAGAACAGCCACTAAAGTGAAAAGCAAATTGGTTTTCTTTCCTCTTTAAAAAAGAAACTGATCCGACGTCACTTGTACAGCACAAAGTGTAAACTGTAGATCTGCACAATGAGCAAAACTAAGTTGGCGGAGGAAACATACATGGACTGATTGGACAGTTTACTCGGGTGTATATGTTTCCATGCCACGCGTGTATCACGGTGGCTAATGATTCACTGATGCGCATGCGTCTAATCTGAATATTGCAAAATTCGCGGTTGTGCGGTTCGTGGACCGAGTGAAGTTTTAACGTGTATTTTTTTGTTTAATACCCGTCGTGGGCTGTACCACTTGGTACTTGTTTGTCTTCCTTTCTGATATGTTCCCTGCATTCTCCTTCTTTACATCAGTATAGAGCACCGAAGTGATGGCGTCAATGCAATGTTTGGAACATAATACTTTTGTTATGTGTTTGCATGACTGGCTAACAAAGGAACAGTCGAAATTTACATTTGTTTGGAACCAGTTGTCATACCAACTGACGTCAAATTTCGGTGCTCTAGACATGCACGTACGCTTAGATTTGTGTGCGTGTTTGTGTGGGCTTTCGCACGTAGAAAACAATGTGCACATACAACCGGTGTCCATAGCTGGTGCCCGAGTATATACATATTTATGAGCTTATTTGAATAAAGTCGTGAAAACTTGTGTTATCTTATTTCCGTCTCTGTGTCTAGTTGTATTATTTATTTAATCCTGTAGTCATGTGATCGAAAAACGGAGATCCCAGCGAAACAAATATTCAGAAATCGTCGATCGCAATTTGCGTTGATTTTTAGCAGCGTTTTTGCAGATTTGATGTATGTACGTCCGAGGACAAGGAAGAAAGAAAATACAAAGGAACCTTTCAGTCCTCGAAAGTCAGTCTTTTGTTGAAATCGGTCCACGGAAGTAAAAATACGTGCTTAATCTATTAAAGGAACAATATGAAACATAAAACATTGTCCTCGGAAGTATTGGGAAAGTACGAGTGTGTGTGCGAGTTGTTTTTGCATTCAATAGGGGGGCCTTTAACAAAAGAGGACAATAGGGTCGCCGTTTGAAAATCGTGTACAAAACCAATGGAAGGCCTTCCGAAAAAGTTAAAGTACAAACAAAAGAGGGACAATAGCAGGTCCTCGATTGCACCCGTTTACATACTTGGGTGTGTGTTTGTTGTACAAAGTACAAATCAATAAACTACATTTCAGGGATTTTTGTATGATGAAGGTCCAGGGCGAGTATCGCCTCCAATCATTATTGGACTAAATGCATTTCTGATCTGTAATTTGTCGTTTGTGATATAAAAAAATATACAAGCCAATACGTGGAACATACCTCTATCATATATACATGTATATTCTCCTTTTCTGTTCTATACGCACTTTAATTTGTCGTGCATTCCTTTTATCTTAAAGTTTCCCTCATTAGGGCCTATATTGTACTTCTCCAATTTGAAAGCTCGAAGTGCGAAAATGGTTGCCCACAGACGAAAACGAAAGTAAAATTCGGTAGGGAATTCTCCTTCCAGTCACCCGGCGCGAAATTAAATGACGGGTACCTATGCATCGTCTAATTTAATGAAGCTATTTCTAAACTGAATGAGTGAAAGTACACAATTCAATGTCTGCAAACGAAATTGAAGGCTCAAAGTTTGAAAATGAAGCATGGGAGCAACGAGCCGAGACAAAATCGCTCGGACACGAATGCACGTTAATGAATTTGACTGCTGTTTTGACGAATTCGGCAGGGAAAACCTACATTATATAGGAAATATCGTTCCACTGACCAGTTCAAAGTTTTGCGTTGTTGGATGGCGAAAAAAACGGCGGGCGGATGATAGCATTTAGTCAAGGCGCGCGTGGCTTCCTGGACGCGTGGCGCGCCCCGAATACCAGCATGTCCGCGGCGCGCCACTCGTCCGGGTAGCCACGCGCGCCTTGACTAAAGGCTACAGGGCAGTTTTCCCCAAAGATTTTCAGCTGGAAATCGTTGGAAAACGATATAAATTTTGACAACGACAGCACACCTGGTGCCATCATTTTACAGGATGATTGAGACTACTATTAACTTACAGTCTAGTAAGGTATTTCGTAATAGTGGGTATCGACCTTCTTTTTTTGTAATTTTTTTTTTGGGGGGGGGGGGGGGGGGGGCTTGTAACGCAAAACGCCATGGAGTGACTTTCCGCTCATTCCAATCTGTCATCCAACATTATATAAACGCCAAAACCATTTGAAGAGAATGCAATTATAAAAAAAATCATAAAGCTGGCTTTTCATAAGTGCGATTTAAGGTCCGTTTTGTGTCCATTACATTTCGGGCCCATGTATATCATAAAATAATAGACCCAAAACGCAACGGACACAAAACGGACCAAAACGAAGCAACCTAATTGTGGACTTACCGTAGGTAACGGCCAGAAGAGTCGCCAAGGCCAAATACGGAGACATCTTGATGCCTGTCTGTTGTTTGTGTTGCCTTAGGTTTGCTCAGGACACGAATCGAATCGAATTGACGACTGACAGCACACAAACCCTGTTACGACACGTTCAGTGATCTGTGCGCTGCGCACTGGCCGCGATCCATTGAATGTGATACACATCCTCAGTTCATGCATTTTTATACGTGCCATTCAAACGTCAGCATACCGTTTTTCCTTTCCATCGTTACATTGAAAAACACCGATTATGGGGCCCATGCACGTCTAGGTTGAAAGAGAGGTTTTACAGGCAAGCGGCTACTTTAAAGGGTGGCTGCAATGCAATTTGTATTGTGTATATCGATGAAATAAAGTTTTTAAAACACAACTGTGTGTTGTTAGTTTTTTTTGTTTTTTCGCGTAAGCATTTGAATGTTTTTTTTAATGCGGGAGGGGGTCAGCCCTGCCCATCAAGTGGTAACGCTGATGTGACGTCATCCCGGGAACCGAGCATGCGTTGCATTGACATGCACGTGTGTTTTCGCTGTCGCGGAAAGCTTTCAGTGTTTTGCGAATGTTTTTCGTCGATAATACCGTGTCGTTGTGTAGCTGCTGGATTCAGCAACACCACTAAGTATGGTGTCAGTCTTCACCTCTTTCCAGTAGAACTGAAATACCGTCGTATTTGGACTCGGAGAGTGTTATTTAGCCTAGCAATCGTTGTTTTCAAGTCTTTCACGCGTTCCGCATCGGGAGTCCGATTCAGAGTCTTTAGTAGTTTCGCTGTTACTCTCACCATCTGGCTCATACATGTACGGAAGAGCTCCAAGATCCTCCTCTTCCTCGCCCCAATAATATTCCGAAGAAGTGTCTGAATCAACAAGTCTAAAATCGACACTTGATTGTCAGAGTCAGATCCAAAAGATTCTGTTTGAAGATTTTAACGCGACGAGAAATGTTTCCCTGGTCCCTTCATCCAAAGCTATTTAATCGCGCGTGGCTGGTTCCCTCAACAACGGCATACATCCACACGTACACAAACGTACACTGATCAAACTGCTCTTGCTGAGTTTCTGTGTTCTCGAGATGACGGACGTCACGCATTTAGGGGCGCGGAAACAATAGAGAAAGGGGGGCACTTTATTCCGGGAAAATTAAACACCAAAAATGGGCAGAAACACAGAAAACACATTTTAATAACATTTCTTATATTGTAAAAGAGTTAGCCTATAAATCACAAAATTAAATTGTTGGTACAATTTCATTGCAGCCACCCTTTAATGGATTCTTACGTACTATAGCATTGGGGTAGTGATGTAGTTACGACGCGGTACCGGTAAAGTATTTGGTTTCCATGTACAGCCTCGGTTTTGTTCCCAATATCGTGAAACCGTGCAAGAGGAGAATGACAGGGACAAGGTCCGTTATTCATAGGGACTATTTGGAATTGAGCTAACCTTAACCCAGCTCACGTCAAGGACAGCCGATGATGTGAAAAATTCCAAAACGAATAGACCTTACCTAGTAATGACGTCACACTATGTTTACCACAGTAGCCAAGTGTGGACATGCGGAAAGATTGCCAGCTCGTAATATTTCTCCTACAAAATGTATTCTGTTTGCTTCATGCTTATTTTGAGGGTTATTTCATTTCGTATTCAGGAACCTAAAGGAAACATTGATGTTGTGAGGGCGCTCTTCGGGTGCAGCAGGTTGTTTTGAGCTGTCTGGCAGATTGGATTTTAATCCAATTATTTCTTCAATTTCTACAAGCCATCCCAGCTTATTTTTGTCATCTGAGGTTTTTATTCTACACCAAGCATCAGATAAGTTGTGTATTTCATGGATTTTAACTTGCATTTCTTGATATCTTTGTGATACTTTGCCTTAACACTGTCCAGACATTGAACATCTTAGCCATCTTGGATTTTATGTCAGACACTTGACAATCGTTTTTATTCCTGTATGTTTTATCACCTGAAGAGCGCCCCTCCTCCTCCCACAGGATTCCTGTTGCTCTCTGAAGAGATTATCTGGAATTAATAGGTCATTTTAATTAACTCTTTTTTTTGGACTATCACCGGCCATGGGAGATATTAACAAGATGGCGGTGGCCATAACATCACTACTATTTGTGGTTTGCTTTTTTGGCATTTTTGAATGCTCCCATGATCGTCAATCTATGTTTCACATTCGGGAACATGATTTGAAATCTCCAGTGATGGCTTCACCTTCAGGAATCCCAGCTTCAGGCGCCAGTCTTTATACCTGCAATTCTATTAAAAGCTACCTAATTGAAAAGACCACAGCAAGGCGACCTGGACAGAGAAGGAAATTCTCAGACAAGCAGGTCATCTACTACTCAAATCACATGGCTACATTTCAGGTAAAATTGTTTTTAGATGGCGATGTTGAGTTAAATCCTGGTCCGTCATCACTTCGTGGAGAAAACTCTGATTCCGATTGCGTATTAAACCTTGTGACAGTTAAAAACTGTGTTGGGCAAAAAATAGCTCATTTAAACATCAATGGTCTTTATGGAAAACTGGACCAGATGCGAGTAAACTTGCAACAACAACCAATTCATATATTAGCTCTCTCGGAGACGAAACTTTGTAATACTATTTGCTCCAGCGAGCTCACTATTAATGGTTATACTTTACTCCGGAAAGATAGAACACGACGAGGGGGTGGTGTAGCATTATACGTTCAACATAACATTAACTTTGTTAGAGTTGAAGATCCCTGCTTGCAGAGGCTTGAAAACCTTGCAATACGTGTATCTACACCAAGTGGAAATTATCTACTCATTTCTGCGGTACATCGACCGCCAAGTTCACCTGTTTCGTTTTTTGATGCGCTAGAATCTTTTAGCTCAAGATCAAACAACATGATCATCGTTGGTGATTTGAATTGTGACTTAATTCAACCTCTCCTCGTCTGACCTGCTTGGAAGAAACAATGAATCTGTTTAACCTGAATCAGATTGTTCCAGAGGCTACTAGAACTACATCTAATTCATCATCTATAATTGATGTGGTTCTAACCAATAACTTGACTATTCACACCGATTGCAGAGTCATTCCTTGTGCAATTAGTGATAATGATTTTATTTATACTAGTGTGAAATTTAAAATTTCTCGACAGTCACACGTTGAGAAAACATTTAGGAATTTAAAAAACTTTGATAGCCATGCTTTTTGTAATGACCTTGATGGGATGCCTTGGTCAATATTGAATGATGTGTCTGATCCAGATACTGCCTGGAACATTTGGTACAATTTGTTTAATAGTATCTGTGATAAACATGCTGACAGTTTTAACAATTTCTATGTTAATGTCAGTAATGTTCTGTTGGCCAACATTCCTGATGATCCTGACCAAGATCCGTGTTCGTATTTAAATCATTGTTCTACTAGTTTTTCCTTTTCTAGAATTTCTCCAGATTTTGTCTTCAGGGAGATTGCCGGGCTGGATCCTGGGAAGTCTGCTGGTCTGGACAACATCGATGGTAAACTCTTTAAGCTGGCAGCACCTGTTATTGCCATTCCCTTGTCACACATATTTAATTTAACCCTTTCAACCTGTACCATTCCTCAAGCGTGGAAAATGGCTAAAGTTATTCCTATATTTAAAGCAGGCAATCGTAAAATGCTCAATAATTATCGGCCCATATCGATTTTGCCCTTGGTTTCTAAGATCATTGAAAAAGCTGCCCACGCTCAACTCCTTCCATACCTTATTTCGAATGATCTTTTGTCCCCTAACCAGTCCGGTTTCAGACCTGGGTACTCTACACTTGCAGCAGTAGCTCATGCTCATGACAATTGGCTCCATCATATTAAAAATGGTAATTTAATCGGATCTTTATTTATTGATTTACAGAAAGCCTTTGATACAGTTAACCATAGTATTTTGTTACGTAAACTTTCATACTATGGTTTATCCACTTCAGCAGTTGGTTGGCTGTCATCCTATTTGTCTGGAAGGACGCAGCGAGTCTGCTATAAATCCAAATTTTCTTTAGTCAACCCAATTACTTCTGGTATACCACAGGGATCAATTTTGGGGCCATTACTTTTTTCATTATAATTTAATGATTTGCCAAATTGTCCTGACCACTGCAACATTGAAATGTATGCAGATGATACACTTATTTATTATGGTGATAAAAATACCAAACCTCATTCAAATTAAACTGAACTCTGAGCTTTGTAATTTGGCCAAATGGCTGCAGGCTAACAAACTTATTTTGATTCCTCAAAAAACAGAAGTCATGCTTATTGGTACTGCTCAAAAACTCAAAAAGAATGATCCCCTGGAAATCTTTATTTCAGGTAAAAAAATACATCAAGTTGATTCTCATAAACATTTAGGGGTTATAATTGATAGATAGTAAACTTCACTTTTCTGAACATGTTAAACAAGTTTGCAATAAAATATATTCTGGAATTTCTTTGCTTGCCAGAACAAGAAAATGTATTAATCAGCATACAGCTTTTTTATTATACAACGCCCTGATTTTACCTCACATTGACTACTGCTGTATGGTGTGGGGTGCCAAATCTACATGTACTCTGGTTTCTAAAATTCAAAAACTTCAAAATAGAGCACTTCGTATTGTTCTTAAGCTCCCACCACTTTCACCCACTAATTAAATTTTCGGTAATCTTAATACAATGACAGTTGCCCAGCGTATTCATTTTCAACTTGGCTGCCAGGCTTTTAGGGCTAGCATCGGTGTTGCGCCGGACTATTTATGCCAAAAACGTAACCGAATCTAGCCTGGCAATCGACCAACAACTAGGGCCATCACACATGGTAATTTTATTGTTCCAAGACCTAATTGTGAAATGTTTCAGAATGGTTTTAGTTACAGAGCTTCTGTCTTTTTAAATGGGGTTCCATGTACTATCCGCTCAAACTCTTATTTTTCTTTCCGGCAATTGCTGAAGGAAAATAAAGTTTGAACAAATATATTTTTTTCAAAGTGAGCAAAGAAACTGGCACGAGCGGGATTCGAACCTGCGACCTCCGGGTTACCGTACCGGCGCTCTACCAACTGAGCTATCTTGCCCTGTGTTGGCGGTCTCCCAAATTGTCAGTATCTTTGTTCAAGTGGGCGCTAGTCAGAAGTCATAAACCCAGAATGCCGTGTAGCCAGGGATCACACCCAATTTTACGATACAACCTGGGAAGCGACATTGTGGAGATCACGCAATGAGGATACGACTTTTTAATTTATAATTCGTCACACAATCCACAAGGGAAACTGACTAGGTAAATTTGAATACATTTTCAAAGTGAACAAAGAAACTGGCACGAGCGGGATTCGAACCTGCGACATCCGGGTTACCGTACCGGCGCTCTACCAACTGAGCTATCTTGACCTGTGTTGGCGGTCTCCCAAATTGTCAGTATCTTTGTTCAAGTGGGCGCTAGTCAGAAGTCATAAACCCAGAATGCCGTGTAGCCAGGGATCACACCCAATTTTACGATACAACCTGGGAAGCGACATTGTGGAGATCACTCAATGAGGATACGACTTTTTAATTTATAATTCGTCACACAATCCACAAGGGAAACTGACTAGGTAAATTTGAATATATTTTTTAGTATTTTCCGGGGGAGGATGAGGGGTGCTTGTATTTTCAATGTCCTCTGTGTGCAATTTTATATAAATTATTTCTTAATTAATTCTTTAAGAAATTTGCTTTTATTAATCTAGTTATGCTGTATATTGTTGAAGTTTTGTCTTTGTTTTTATGTATTTCTTTATTTAATGTGAGGGCCCCAAATGATCAGCTTCTGCTGGATGGATTACGCTCATTAAAGATGGTTTTAAATAAATAAATGTTCTATTTGTTACGTACGATCGATTAGTCGGACATAAGCCCCCAAAGTCGGTACGCACGGCAGAGAATACATGAATGTGGAAATACGCAAAATAATAGAATACAGAGAAACCAGCAACTGACAAAGTAATACGGACAAGACATTCTGTTTATAATAACAAAAGCGTAATAAATCTATTAAGACATGACTAACAAGGTTCAATACAAGTTGAAAGGAAGCATAATAGGCCTATTATAATAAGTTAAAAAATGAATATTCGGCCGAAACAATTAGGAAAATCAAATTTGACCAGAACTCGAGTATAGCTTGCTCAATCCTCTCAGGTTCGCTCGGAAACGGGGAGTCCGGCGCTAGCTCCCCACCTATGGGTAGTCCCAACAAGACACCATGACTCGGCTCCACGCCCAATGATCCCGTCAGGTCAGTAGTAGCAGCGCCGGCACCCAGGGTAGCACAACTCGGCGACCAGTCCCAGTAGCACTGGTCAACATCCCGTTCCGAGCTTGCCCAAGCAGAAGGAGGACGCGGCTCTGTGACACAGAGCCTTAAATACTCTTTAACATTACTCAAGCATAACCAAATATTTTAACACACAAACAATCTACAAGAATAATACAACGTAAAAAGACTTACGGCCCAGCGAACAGGAATCAGCCAAATAACTAAAATGACGCACCTGTGATCGCAGTGCTAAGGTTCACGGCTTAGTGAACACGG
The DNA here is from genome assembly GCA_037893225.1 of Hippasteria phrygiana. Taxonomy (NCBI): domain Eukaryota; kingdom Metazoa; phylum Echinodermata; class Asteroidea; order Valvatida; family Goniasteridae; genus Hippasteria; species Hippasteria phrygiana. Next base: position 1,650,898 of record JAZGUH010000182.1, read on the forward strand.
CCGACTAAAGTACTTTAAGGACACACCTGTGTCCGTAACACATGAGTATATACAATGTAGTCTTGGTGATTGTCGCAAAACAGGCAGAAGTTGAGATGATCCCAATTGACTTGCATGTAATGAAATTCATGGCGTTATTCCAAACCGTGTTTGCCTCGTATTCGTGCAGCCAGATGGGGACGGATATAGAAGTTCAAAGTGGACATCTGCTTTTCTGTTATTAAAATAGCAGAACAACATCATTCTTTTTTTTGGGGGGGGACTTTTTTTGTAAAATGCATTTTCTACTCTTCTTCTTTCCTGCTTCCAGAAAAGCAGATTTTACTTTTTACACTTCACTGGCGATCCAAAAACGGACTTCTGCTTTTCCGCTCTTCTACTACCAGAATACTACATTGACCGTTTTCGACAAACCACTTTTCTGCCATCCAAGAAAGCAGTTCGAATATTTCTGCCACAGTGGTCTAAAAGTGGCCATCGTCTTTTCTGCTAGCAGAAAAGCAAATTTAACATTTTGGACAAATCTACTTTTCTGTTGTTCAAGAAAGCACATCGAACGGTTTTGTCACAGCGATCCAAAAGTGCCCAGCTGCGCTGCAGCTATCTGCATGTACCCGCCAAAAAAATTTACTGCATATAGTTATTCCGCTCTCTGTTACACGTCATCATCTGAGTGACAGATGACCTACTGATGTTAGCGCTGGCTATTAACAAAGAACGGTTTCAAATTGATGGTGTGTTAACAAAAGAAAACATTATCACAATGCTTGGCGCTTAGCCGCCATGATACAAAGTTGATTTAGAACCAGGCAACTGACGTCACTCATCATCGCCTTGGAGCTGATTATATAGCACTTGTGTCAGAATAGTATTGTGCGCGATGCAAAAAAAAATTACTTGAACGTGAACGTCAAGTAGAAGAGATCTACTTCTAGAGGGAGTGAGCGACCTTGGTGTGAGTGGGTTGCTGGTCAAAATAGTGGTTTGATGGCGCACTACTATGCTCATGATAAATCTTTAAAATCCTGTGCACCGCGTTTGTGTATCCATTCGTCTGGGTGCGTGAGACGTGGCCCATTTATGCTTTCTTTACTGTACTTTTTGATCTTTTTAAATGTGAACGAACAGGCAATCGAAAATATGCACTTTGGGTCTGATTCCCGTTGCTTACTGGTTTGAAAGGGCTTCCAAATTCTGCTTATTCCTTTATTTGCATCACATTTTTGGTGCGTATGTGCAAGTGCAAAATTGAATTCAATAAATCTAAACTAAAATCCTTACAATTTTGGGTAGATTGATTTCTAACTTTAATCACACCACAATTACTTACGTTGGAATTTAATGTCATTATTATTTTAAGGAAAAAAAAGTTGCGAAAAAAAAACACTCTCAGAGAGGGGAAATAGGATATTATGTGACCTGAACATCCGTTGTTAGCATACCCAGGTGAAACTCCGATTTGCGCTATCCTTTTCATGTCGCCTACTCGCGTGAGAAAAACAAGGTAGAAGGTGCGAAGCGCGCTTTTTTTCCCAACTTGCAGTAGATAGATTACGTAGGAGCTTTACGTGGGAGTTTTAAAGGTACACACCGGCCTCTTTGGCGATTTGTGGGCGATTTTAGGCGCTAAATTAGATTTCACCATCACTGGAAGGGTTTTTCTTAATTAGAATATAAAGGTCCAAGCGCGACAACTTGCAATGTTCCCGTTTTCGTGTAATAAAAACAAAAAACGTTAGTCACGTGACTTTCCTGCACCAAATTTTGGTTCACGAAACTCACGTGATCATTAGGGCTAGTTTTACTTCTGTTCTGGCGTCTGCAAAGGCGTAGCTTCAGGGAAACATTAGCCTAGTTTCAACCAGAGAGTATCAACCGAAGAACAAAGCACGATATGGCCGGAGGTCAGGGCTGCGGTTTCCAAATGAACTTTATTCCACGGTGAACTGTAAAAGAGTACACAAAAACTTATATAATACTTTGATCAATGTTTAAAGTGTAAAGATTTGTAAAAACACTCTTACAAACACTCGAATCACTTTATAAAGAGCAGTTTATGTAAAATAAGCATAAACCTTAAATACAGGCATCGCTCCGCCAGGTAAGGGTGTGGGAGACCTGCTTTAGACTAAAATACAGTTATTGCTCACTTGCAGTAACTACCGAAATGCAAGGAAGTCTAATTATCTACTAACTACCGGGTGTTGAGCACTGAACATTATAATGATATCAAGGAAATGTGGCGGCAAATTGAACCCGAAAGCTACGTAAAGGGGGATCTAGATGAATTTAAGTCCCAATAACTAATAGAGAATGCAATAAATGTACGCACATGGGAAATATCGACTCGGCAGAATTATCTTGAAAATAACGAAGAAATACTGAAACACTTACTTGACTGTGGGACTGGGTGTATCTAGAAATGACTAAGGTGACCTGCTAGAATGACACAATGACTGAATATGAAGTAGGGCGAATAACTTGGATTTCTGAGAAAATACGGAAAAAGTATCTGACCTAAATGGCTTCCTAGATGATGCCGCTCATGAGATTAGCTGGACTCCTGAATCTGAACAGCGCCCTCAAGGGTCTCTCTGGGTAAGTGACGACGGCCGTGACAACTTCCATCCGTAAAACCTTTCAATAACTGAACCAAATTCCAGTTTAATTTAACCATAATAATGATGACTATTTTTCCAAACTCTACCTATTGTTGAATTGTTGATTATACTTCAATTTGGCGAAATTTAGGCGAAAGTCGTAACACTTTTCCTAAAGACTGGGCAACGGACCCATGTTTCACGAGACTCGGCGTTGGGCCAGCGCGGCATAGCCCCCGCGGCCGCATAAATATATCAACGCTGCACTCTACTGCACTGTACTGGCGCCGGCTGCGTGTACTACTGGTCGGCGGCTTGCGTCGACGCGTCGCAGAGCTGGTCAGCACTGCAGGCATGGGACCCCGTCGAAGGCATGATCCCCGTCGTTGACACATGCAAATTGCAGTTTTACTCCTAAATCTGTGAAACAGTGAAATGTCTATTACTCCAAAGGCAAAGAAGAAAACGTTGTTTAGTGGTGGGGGCCGTCCTGCCAAATCATCCGCAGAGAAACGGAGGATATTGAGCGTACGGGCAGCCCAGAGAAGGGCAGACCGCTTTCGTGAAGCTGGTGAGGACCGCCTGGCGAAAGTGGTTGGACCAGCTAACCTAGCCAGATGGAAAACGCTGAGGGACCAAGCCCTCGGACTTGAGACTGATCATGAAGACAGCATGAAAGATGCAGTATTTGCCAGAATTTGATTGGATAGGTATGTAAGAATGACGTTTGACAGTGATGCTGTAGGGGCTTGACCATGTCTACAGTAGTAAATGGAAGGGGTTGCTGTGTGTGTGTGAAATTGTGTACATGTACATGTGTCACAGTTTACATGGTTTATGTATCTGTATTCCGTGGGCGGTGAAGTTTTCACCCTCTTTTTATGATGTGTGTCACTATCTTTGGAAGTCGTGCAACGCTCTCTATGACTCGTGATCTTGTTGATTGATCTCTCACTGGTGATGACTGTTTATGTATAATTCTGGCTGTCCAACCGTGCAGACTGGATCACCGTGTCCTCTATTTAACTTGCAATAGTTGTGGGATCCATAAGCAAAGCACCAGTCTGCAGGCAATCTTGCGCAATAATGTCACAAAAAGTGGACGGTTGTTGCGGCTGGAAAAGCGTATACCTTAACCTTTGACCTATTTCGGTTGTTTGATCATTTCTCGTTAATGTAAAGAAATGTTGGTTATTTTTTTTCACAACAACCTTTTAAATAGTATAATCCATGATTCTGAATTTATTACTTGAGGCTGGTGTGTACCTTTAAGAGCAACGATAAATTGTTTTGGGTGTTGTCACATATCTAGTGGCAAGTGTATTTTTTTGTTTCCCTTCGGGTAAAAAAAATAGAATAATAAAAACAATAAAAACAATATAAATACAAATATATAAATATATTAGGAATTGGGAATTGGGAAAATAAAATTTACCGTTTACCGGTAACGGTTAAGGGGTAACGGGTAACATGTTAACATGTCAGCATGTATCATGTAACATGTAACGTGTAACGTGTAACATTTAACTTAACTTTAACATTTAACATTTAACATTTAACATTTAACATTTAACATTTAACATTTAACATTTAACATTTAACATTTAACATTGAAATTAAAATTTAAATTAAATGTTTTCATTTAAAATATAAAATTTAAATGTAAAAAAGTTCGCTCAGTACTGCAGCGAGTTGCAAGTTGCACGTAGACTGTCGACTCACGACTATGGCATGTCAAACGTTGCAATATTCGATAATATACGTATTTTTGTGCGATGTTCAAATATGTGCGATGTTTGTCATTATGTGCGATGTTCAAATATATATGTGCGATGTTCAAATTTATATGTGCGATGTTTGTCATATGTGCGATGTTCATATTTATATGTGCGATGTTCAAATTTATATGTGCGATGTTCAAATATATATGCGATGTTTGTCATATATGTGCAATGTTCAAATTTATATGTGCGATGTTCAAATTTATATGTGCGATGTTTGTCATATATGTTCGATGTTCAAATAATATGTGCGATGTTTTTCAATTTATATTCGAAAATGGAAATGTGGGATATAGTATGGTTTCCAGACCGAAATAGTATGAATATTCCTAATAAGTTACATCAGGGACCAGACTACTTTGGACGGTCTATCTGTTGCACTGACCTGGCTGAAGCTAGCCCGCGATTTAGCCCGCGATTCGCAATAGGGCCCCGCGATTCGCCCGATTAGAGCAGCCGCATGTTGAAAACTACGATCCATTCGACAAAAGGAGTTTTTTCTTAATGAAATCGCTGGATATAACGAATTTGTTAGAAAATGTCAAGAAATTAAATACCAATTTTGCATGCAATTTCAGAATAGATATGAGCAAAGCTGTACATATTATACTTAACATTGTTTTATGGGTAATTTTTAATGAATTAATTAGTCGTTCTCTACATCAATTCCTTTCGGCTCAGCACAATAGCTTCTGTTTGAAAGAAAGTGTACCGCACATGTTTTAAAAAATTCATATTTTTCTTCTATATTTATAATTGCCACCTTCCTGGGCACACTTAATTTCAGCAAGGGCCTATTCCAAGAATGGCTTCTGTTCCAATTAGCCGCTTAAAAAAAGTGTACACAATTGATAACTCTCCAATTATTTTTTAATGAATTATTACAAAATACATTTGTAGACTGTAAGTTATTAATAGACTCAATCATCCTGTGAAATTATGGCACCAGATGTGCTGTCGTTGTAAAAGTGGAAATTTATATCGTCTTCCAACGATTTCCAGCTGGAAATCGTTGGAGAACTGCTCTGTAGCCGTTAGTCAAGACGCGAGTGGCTACATGGACAAGTGGCGCGCCGCGGACATGATGGCGCCTTGGCATATCCGGGCCCAGATTGCCACGCGCGCCTTGACTAAAGGCTATTATCCGCCCGACGGTTGAAAACGAGCGCCGTTTTTCACTCGTTTGTTCGCCATCTAACAACGCAAAACTTTGAACAGGTCAGTGGAATGATATTTCCTATAACATACTAACCCCCAAATCCGCCCATTTCTGAAAATTGCAACAATGACCAATCATGTACACTGCCTTTAAAGACGGATCATTTTCATGAATATCTGGAAATGCAGTATTCGGAGTTTCGTGTGAAATGTGCCGTCTTTGAAAGAAAGTGTACCACACATATTTTGATTTTTTTTTCTTTTTTTTTCATATTCATAATTCCCACCTTCCCGGGTACTTTCTTTCAAAGACGGCATTTCACACGAAACTCCGAATACCGCATTTCCAGATATTCATGAAAATGATCCGTCTTTAAGCGGCTAATTGGAACAGAAGCCATTCTTGCAATAAGCTCTTGCTGAAATTAAGTGTGCCCAGGAAGGTGGCAATTATGAATATGAAAGAAAAATGTGACCCACTCTGGAAAAAGGTATATTATGTCGCAAAATATGAAAAATGAGTTTTAAGTATGTTTGGAAAGCCCGCAATGTACGCTTTCATTTGGTACATGATAGAGCTCCAAAGCCCTTTCCGTTCTGGAGATATCAAGTTTTTGCATATTAATTAGTTCTATGGAGTTCAAATTGCACAACAGAGAAATCAGGCTTTGAAATAGCTAGTTCTTATACAATGCAATGGAACAATGCACTCTAAAAAGGTTATTTGTTCACTCTATTCACTGAAATCAACATTGCTGTGCACCAAACCTGAAACTTCAGATAATTAAGATGTCATTAAAGACAAAAACCAAAAAATGAATTTTGACGAAAGATTTCACCCTCTCAACATTGAAAGGGCCATTACACGTAAATGCATAGCGCGACTTATATCACCTTTTTCTGGAGCGGGTCACAAATATGAATTTTTAAAAACATGTGCGGTACACTTTTTTCAAACAGAAGCTATTGTGCTGAGCCGAAAGGAGTTGATGTAGAGAACCCTTTGAAATGGGCCCTCGCGAAACGACTAATTGTTTCATAAAAAAGGACCCATAAAACAATGTTAAGTATAATATGTTCAGCTTTGCTCATACCTATTCTGAAATTTCATGCAAAAAATTGGTATGTTATTTCTTGACATTTCTCTAAAATTCGTTGCCTTAAATCCAGCGATTTCATTAAAATGAAACTCCTTTTGTCGAATGGATTCTAGTTTTCAACATGCGGCTGCTCTGAACGGGCGAATCGCGGGCCCTATTGCGGGCTGAATTGCGGGCTAGCTTCAGCCAGGTCAGTGCAACAGATAGACCGTCCTAAGTAGTCTGGTCCCTGATGTAACTTATTAGGAATATTCATACTATTTCGGTCTGGAAACTATACTATATCCCACAATTCCGTTTTCGAATATAAATTGAAAAACATCGCACATATTATTTGAACATCGAACATATATTTGAACATCGCACATATAAATTTGAACATCGTACATATATAACAAACATCGCATATATATTTGAACATCGCACATATAATAACAAACATCGCACACATACATTTGAAAATCGCATATATAATGACAAACATCGTACATATATGACAAAACATCGCATATATATTTGAACATCGCACATTTAGATTTGAACATCGCACATATTAATTGGAACATCGCACATATAATGACAAACATCGAACATATATATTTGAACATCGCACATAATGACAAACTTCGCACATATATATTTGAACATCGCACAAAAATACGTAGATTATCGAATATTGCAACGTTTGACATGCCATACACGACTGTAGATTGTGTGCATTTGTGTGTGTAAGTGTACGTACGTACGTAACCGCACGAAAAAATATAACGCATGCGTTCTTGAGATTTCCGGAAGTTAAGGTAATTTTTAGCACGATATCTCTATTTCGATTCGGCTGATTTTAAAGTTTGTACTAACTGATATTGTTAGAAACACTTTTGTTAAGGATTCTTAAGTGGGTGAATTTCTTTTAAAAACTCAATGAATAGAAAGAAATTGGAAATACTATGAATTTGGCACGTTAATTTTCCTATTCGCGGTCTCCGGATCGCGCCACCAGGGGTGAACTTTCAGGCTCTATTGTGTGCCGAGAGCATTGAGTTATATATTAAAGACTAGAGGGCGTACTCGCTATGCCGCGTACAGAACCCGGCCGTGCCACCATGGAGATCCGGCCGTGCCCCCAAAAAACATGGCTGCCGGTGTAGTATGAATTTCTGTCCCCCTGAAAAGCCGACTTAGTGGATCTACTGCGCATGCCGAAGTGGAGATAATTAGGTCAGCGACCGGTCACGTGAGAGGGATAATCAATAATAGGGAAGAGAGAACAAAATGAATGGGAGTCGGATATTCATTTAACACCGGTCGTCCTTGTCGGCACGGGGTCACGTGGTATATACGCCCTCTAGTCTTATATATATAACTCTATGGGTCGAACAGCCGGCAGCCATGTTTTTTGGGGGGCACGGCCGGGTCTCCATGGTGGCACAGCCGGGTATAGCGTGTACGCCCGCTAGTCTTTATATATAACTCTATGGCCGAGAGGTAGGCTACCACCTTCTGTATAGACCGTGTAAGTCTCGCGAATCAAGATCACGATTGAACTTCCGGGCACCTCCGAGCCGCCGGCTTTTGGACTTTTACGTGTGGTTAATTTTGTTTTCTATAATACTTTGTTTTTACGAAGATCTGAACCATTAAACGGCCATATTCTATATGGATGATAAATTCAAAATGAATTTTACAATATATGAAAACATGCATGACTGTCTAAATTATTGAAGAAAAGTAGGAACAAAACGTTGACCTGAGCGTCAGGTTGCAACGTGATTGTCTCTTTGTCGGGAAGAGAAAGCCCGACCATCAAAACCCCTGTACTGCATGCGCGCGCTGCGGACGCAAGTGAACGTACCACGTACATATGCGACGACCGCCTTATACTGCATGGTCTACGCTTTTAAGACTGGCGCGTGAACCACCAGAACAATGGCGAATGACGTACGTATGACGTGCTAGACTTTTTCGTTCTCCTTTTCCCTAATTTGATATATCGTTCACATATTTGTAAATTGAAATGAAAATAATATTTTGCTAAAAGTTTGTATCTACCTTTCAGTAAAAAGAACAGCTCAAAACAAATTATTTAAGAAAACTACTCGTTTTACACGTTAAAGCTCCTATTCAAGGTGCACGGAAGTTCGGTTACTCGTACACTCTTGTACGATCTCGGGGTCAACTTACACGCTCTATTAGGAGGTAGGGACTGTTGGTAGTGTTGTGTGAAGTCGGTTTCGGTTCCTTGTTTAAGGGCCGAGTTGTATTGTGATCACTGGCTCCTTTAATAGGGCGAGTTATGGTTTATATCCCCTGGCTTAGGGACCGGAAGTGCGGCGGTATCTCGATAAATCGGCTCCGATAACCTGGCTTCGGACCCGTGTTAGACTTGCCAGTCTTGCCGACCATGCCCTGCTAGCTTCTAGTGCGTAATCGGGTTGACGGGCTTTTACTGGCGGTGGGGTGCGAAACGTTCCTGCCACACGAGAGTGCGAGACAATAGGGCGTGGCCGTAACCGCTCGTCACCTGTCGAGTGGGGGCGACATTCCTAGACTTACTACAGCTTACGTATAGTTCCGCATGCCTGGTAATTCTGAGATGCTCTGCTGTAACTGTATCGTGTTACAAAAGCCCTCCTGTATAATGGAGTGTAAAAGCGCCCTCTATAAAGATACACATCAAGAACGAGGGGCGAGATTAGTCTTGAATACACCAGTACACGTTGAGTCTTCTTACATGTCATATTGTATCTTCAGTCTGTTTGTTATTAGTGGTTGGGTGTGAGGTCATCGTCATTCAAAGACACGGCAGGTGACGTGAGTAGTGTGTTGGGTCTCGAGTGGACTCATTAGCATAATTAAAGGAAAACCAAAAGGCACCTAAGAATCTTTAGGGGACTCATTAGCATAAAATCAAAGAAAAACATAAGGAACCTAAAAATCTTGATAGGACAGCGTAGGACGTAAGAATCTTAATAGGACAGGATATGGATGAACCTAAGAATCTTTAGCGGACCATTAGTATAAATAAAGGAAAAACAAAAGGAACCTAGGAATCTCTATAGGACAGTATAGGACCTAGAAATTTTTATCAGACAGGGTATGTGCATAACCTTGGAGGAAAAAACCTGAGAATATCCATAGGACAGGATATAAATTGTGAGAGCCCAAAAATCTCTAGCGGACAGCAGGAGGGGGCATAAAGAGCGCCGAGTTCGTGTGTACCATCAGTTCGCTCGTATCCAACAACCTGACGTCGAGAACGACACCACCGATAAAGATGGCCGCACCAATGAGATTTTACACTGCACCTACCTCATCTTCTTCGTCATACGATGTAGCTGGTAGCCGTCACGAAGTACGCGAGTACATGCCAGTGAAGCCCATGTGGTTAGCCGATGCCGACCCTGAGCGACTTCAGCGGCTAGAACAGCGTATGGTTACCCGTGCTGAATATCGCAGTACACCCTTTCCGCCTACTACTCCTGTGAAGCGCAAACGAGAGGAGGAACCATCTACCTCAACCAGGTTCCAGATCACGGATATGCGGCATGCCGTGGTGGAGCCTTTTAAAGGTGACATCTATGTGAAGATTCGAGACTACGTACATATTAAGGGGATACTGGATCGGCCCTCGCGGTATCAACTTGAAGGTGAAGGAGTGGAAGACGCTCGTAGAGATGATACCTGCAATCACCAAGGCTGTCGAAGAACTAGAGGTATGTATCATCACGGTCTTTATTGTTTGTTTTCTTCACTATCTCACACAGGTCAGACCCATTGTTTAATTATTACATGACTTTTAACGCTAATGAATTGTTTTTGTTTCTTACCCTTTCAGGATCAAGAACGTGCGAAGAAGATGAAGCGTGACAGCGATGACCAGGATGTACCTATTACGTCCGCTGCATCTGCCGCGTGTGCTACACTTGTGCTGGACTCGGACGTGGTGGCCGACTCTGAAGGGGCTCACGATGTATCCGTCTCGGCAAACCAGGAGGAGATGGAGAAAGGAAGCTGTGAGGAATTTGCATTTAATATTATCCAATCACTTATAGTCCCCCGTATTCTAAAGAACGTAGAAAAAATCTGTGGAAAAGAATGTTATGGATGTAATCTTCCCATGATGGATGACGTGACACAGACAAATCATGATTGTATGATGTTGCCTATATCTGAAAAGGTAGAGAGGTACTTTGACCAAGCTTTAGATGAAATCATTGATACTGATTTAGGGAAATGTAGAATGGAATGGAATTTAACAGCGAGTGCCAACAAACGCATTGCTTTACACTTTCCTACTATTCACGGCACAAACCGTCTCTTCACCAAGTACATCAACTTACACGTCAAAAATGAACCAATGACTCAGTTCTGTACGACATTTGCCATGCAGATGGAAATTATTTTGAAGTTCAATTTGTATCCACCATTTGTTTGTGTTTAAACGAATGCATCAATTTAAAATAATGATATTTTGTTTAATGACTGTTTGCAGACTTCATGTATATAATCAATTTTAGATTTCTTTTTGCTCTTTAAAGTTAGTGTTTAAACGAATGCATCGATTCAATATAATGTTATTTTGTTTAATGATTGTGTTTAATTCTATATTTTTTTCTTTTGCTCAGTAAAGTTAGTGTTTAAACAAATGTTTAACTTAAAAAGAAAAACAAAAAAATGTATTTTTGCTTAATGACTGTTATGTTAAATAAATGTTACTATCATCGTAATCACTGGCTGTCTACTTAACAAATAAATAAATGAAATTTCGTAAAAATGTCGTTGAAAAGAATAATGCAAAATAGTAGCAATACAAACATTACAGAAAATGATAGAAATGTTTAAGTTGTGTTCATTTATGTAAAGACCCGTCTGTTCAGAATAAAGGTTAGATAAATATAATCAACTGTCATTTGTATATTATGCATCAGTAAGGTCGGATCATGGATGGTCGCGAGAGTTAATAAAGACTTTGTATTACGACATAGATCGTGAAAGTGGTTTGAGCAGTATTGACAAATTGTATCGTGCCGCGAAGCAAGAGGGCAAGTACGAGATAACGCGAAAGCAAATACAAGACTTTCTTAGTAGTCAGGATGTGTATACGTTACATAAACCCGCTAGAAAGAGGTACCCTGGAAATAAAGTCTTATCCGTAGGACGGAATGAAATACATCAGTTGGACTTGGTGGACCTATCCAATCTAGCAAAGTACAACAATGGAAACAAATACCTATTGACATGGATCGATGTATTTTCTAAATACGCATGGGTGATTCCTTTGAAAACAAAACTGGAAAGGTTCTGACTGAAGCCTTTAAAGAGAATATTAAGTTTAGCCGGAGAAAGCCCATAATGATTCATACCGATAAAGGCAGTGAGTTTACCAATCGTCAGTTTCAGGATTTTCTTAAAACTGAAGACGTACATTTCTATACAACAAACAGCGAAGTGAAGGCTTCTATCGTGGAGAGATTCAACAGAACTCTAAAGTCCCGGATCTGGCGGTATTTTACCCACGCAAAATCTCTAAAGTACATCGCTGTATTACCACAACTAGTGACGGTATACAATAATTCGTATCACCGTTCAATCAAAATGAAACCCTCGGAGGTGGATGGTAAGAATGAAAGTCTAGTTTGGAAAAATATTTTCTCGAGGCAAACACTTTCCTCAAGTGAGAGTGAGTAAACAGCGATCGACGTTCGAAAAGTCATACCTTCCAGGGTGGTCCGAAGAAATATTCACGGTGGCCAAACGCAATGGACGTCAAAAAGGACTCGTGTATAAGCTGAAGGATTATTTGGGTGAAGAAATTCAGGGTATATTTTATGAGCAGGAATTACAAAAGATTCGCAAAACCGACGATCTTTACCGAGTGGAGAGAGTGATTCGTAAGCGCAAGAGGAAGGGCAAGACAGAATATTTCGTTAAATGGTTGGGTTATCCTTCAACATTCAACAGTTGGGTGACGGATCTGCAAAAGTAAGGACGCAATATGGCATCGTCATCTACGCAATTTTACGTCACACTGCCCAGCAATTCTTCCATATCTTTGTATCCGGACAATACATTGGCTAGTTACACAACGCGTCTGGTAAAACAAATTAATCTGACCGGTAGTTGGGAAGTTGCACTGACAGAAATCCATTATCCTTTTTTCTTGGTATAATGTCACCGAAGACAATAACTCCTTCACCTTCAGCGAACACGGCATTCTGCAGACCTATCGCAGGATATCGCCTGGGTTTTACCATTCTGTTCGGGAAATTATCGACGCTATTAACAGAGAAATGAGCGAAACTGGTAGAAATAATATCACCATCAACCTGGATAGGCACACCGGAAGAGTTAAAATATAACTCAGAGAGGGGGCCCACATTCATTTTAACGATCAGCTGTATCGCACGCTGGGATTGAAATTTAAAGCGGTCAATGTAAATGTACATGGACATTTACCAGTGGATGTGAACGGTGGATTTTACGGCATATACGTATACTGCGACATTGCCGAGAACCAGTTAGTGGGAGATGTGAGCGCGCCATTACTGAGAATTGTCCCGTACAGACACCGGGGGCTACGCAGGGAGATGTAATTGCTCATACGTTTAACACACCTCACTACGTTCCTGTAAAAAGGACAAACTTTGAGGTTATACACATGGATATAAGAACGGACACGGGCGAGAAAGTGCCATTTCAGCGTGGGAAACTCACGACAACACTTCATTTCCAAAGAAGTCGCCCTGCACTGTTTGAAGAATGTCTGACTACGAGAGATACTACCGAAACCAGGCCGGAGGCTCGGGTGATTTTTTCAGGGGTGCCCCGGTTCAAAGAGGATACGGACTTGGACATATTTTAGGGGGTCTTTTTAGATCGGCTTCACCGGTTATCAAACAAGGAGCAAAAATGTTTGGTAAGCAGGCTTTAAAGACAGGAGTCGAAATTGCCTCAGACGCCCTCAACGGTCAAAATATGAAAACTGCTAGAACAAAACGAATACAGCAGGCTGGAAGGGAAATGGTGTCACGCGCTACAGAAGGACTTTCTAAAAAAAAGTACCCGGCAGAGGGAACGTTTAAAAAGGAGAGCAACTGGTGTATCGCGCAGAAAGCCCCTGAGCAAGCGACCGAAGAGGACCCCCGATATCTTTGATTAGCAATAACAACGCAAAATGGCATTCATCAGCAAACACTCGGGCGAATGTACAAAGTCAGAATTGGATCTATTTTCTGTCCCACCCACCCAGACGTCTATTACAAAAGGCCAGTGGGTACAGTATAACCCTCTGACCAATATCATAGACTCGGACTCTATAGAATTCAACGTGACCGGATCGACCGAACACTACCTGGATTTGTCGCACACTCTATTGAATGTAAAGGTAAAAATTGTAAGCAAAACTGGTACTGACCTCGACGCTGATGTACCCGTCGGACCCGTCAATCTGTTCCTGCACTCCTTGTTCTCCGAGGTAGACGTCATGCTGAACGATAAACTCGTCTCGTCATCTTCAAACACGTACGCGTACCGTGCCCTAATGGAAACCCTTTTGACCTATGGACCGGCAGCCAAGCAGTCTGAGCTGACTGCGGCCTTATTTTACAAAGACACCGCTGGGAAAATGGATGCTAACGATCCTACACTGGATGATAATTTCAACGATGGGTTGAAGAGACTGTATAAATTTACCAAAGAGAGTAAGATAATCAATCTGCTAGGACCAATTCACGGGGATATATTTTTTCAAGATAGATTTTTACTAAACGGTGTCAACCTGAAACTAAAGTTCCATCGCAGCAAGAATTCTTTCTGTCTGTTAACCCCTCTGGCCGATCAGAACTACAGAGTGAAAATCTTGGATGCTTCTCTCTACGTGAGAAAAGTCATTGTCAGCCCAACGGTGGCCTTGGCCCATGCTAAAACGCTGCAAAGTGCAACTGCGAAATACCCTCTGCGCAGAGTGGAAGTCAAAACCTTTTCCATTCCACAGGGAAATCAGTCATTTACCCGCGAAAACCTATTCTTGGGTCAGATACCCAAACGCGTGGTGATCGGAATGGTGGACAATGCGGCTTACAACGGTGAATACAACAAGAACCCTTTCAATTTCAAGCATTACGGTTTAAATTTCCTTGGACTGTACGTGGACAACGAGCAGACACCGTGGCGGCCTCTCCAGCCTAAATTTTCCGGGAAAGATGGCACGTACATGATAGCGTATCAAACTTTGTACTCGGGTATAAATACACTCTACCAGGACATAGGCAATAAGATTAACAGAGAGGGTTACGAGGCAGGGTACTCCCTCTATGCATTTGATCTGTCGCCCGATATGTCATGCGGATCTCATTTTAACCTGGTAAAGCGCAGTAACTTGCGTATGGAGCTTCAGTTTGCCACGGCACTACCAACAACCGTCAACGTGCTGGTATACAGTGAATTTGAGAGTATCCTAGAAGTGGACGGGAGCCGGAATATTCTGATTGATTACTCCAACTGAATGACTAGATGGATAGCGTACAACTTTTAAAAGTACTCAAGAAGGATAACTTTACTCGACGCTACTGGGGCGGTGTATTTCCAGCGGATAGGTTACCCCCAGTTACTAATTACCCCAGCGTGTATATCGTTAACAGCGATAGGAACAATGAACCGGGCACTCACTGGCTGGCTGTGTACTTCACTCAAGACAGACGAGCCGAATTCTTTGATGCCTACGGACAGTATTTTTTTACATTTTTTAGAAAAGAACAGTGTACATTCTGTTCATAATTTGATTCGTTTGCAGTCTTTGAATACTGTAGTGTGTGGACATCAGTGCCTTTTTTACTTGATGCATAGGTGTAGAGATATCTCAATGAATGTTATTGTATCCGTGTTTACGGAAGACTATTTAATCAACGATGTTCTCGTGCAAGATTTTATAGAGGAGAAATATGACGTGGCTGAACCAGTTTCGGACTTAGAATTGATTTGTCGTCAGATTTGTGTTAAACAAAAATAATGAATGAAGTTTTCAAGAGTAGTGTTAATTAAAAGAAAAATAGAATAGTCAATTATGATTTAACAAAAACAAACAAACAAACAAACAAACAAACAAAACGAAAAAAAGAATGAAAAAGAGAAATAGTCAAATATGATTTTACAGAAACAAGTAGTATTAGTTAACTGTGGTTTAAGAAGTTTGAGAAAACCGTTGTTTACTCTTAAGATTTAGTTAAATACATGTACAGATAAAAAAGGTTAGAATTAGACATTGTGAACGCATGATAAAAAACCATGAAAACTTTTTTCTATTTTCACATCACTGTATATAAATGATTTATTGCGTACTTCAATAAAACAACACATTATTATTTACACATATTTTTTGTCTTGCTTGTACGTTATTTTATGCCGTTTCTTTTAAAAGTTACTCTTACGTATGGGAATATTGAAGCGAACCAATTAAATATAGAATAAAAACCCGTTGATTAAAAAAATACATTAATTAACAAAACAAAATTAAACTTAGAATCACATCAATCATTGATTATACATAGGATGATGACGAAAGCCAAGTTACCGTCAATCAGTTATTACATATTATTATATGCTTTCCCAGTGTAAGCGTTTTCTGGGTCTCATTAGAGTAGAAATAACCCTAGTTCGCCTTCGAGCTCCAATCGGTGTACGAGGTGAAACCATAGTGGGAGGGTCTGGTAACAACCGTTTTTCAACAGAGCCAGATTGTTTATATTTCCGGACAACACTACGTCGTGCTTTATTACCAATGATACTTTCAGGAGCATTGGATTTTGCCAACCCCCGTGTAAAATACTGAAATCCTAAGGGGGTGAAGCCTTTCTTACTTCTTAAGGCGTCATTTACAAGATCGATAATATTTGAACCTTTTACAACATTTCCCTCATACACAAGTTCACCATTTTTGTTCCAAGTCATGACGTCATTATTTTTCAACTGATCTACCAATATTTTAGCTTTGCGCTGCAGTGTTTTTGGTACGCTAGAGAGAATTTGCGGTGTTAGGTCATCCTCTGTGGATGGTGTTGGCTTCCCCGTCTGTTGTCCCGTAGCATCCAGCGGTGCATCGTCTCCCGGTATTCCCCGGCCGCTCGTTCCACTTGATCTAGGCATTGACATGGTAACGGACATGGGTTCGGTTTTGCGGGCATGATCGTATTGAAGATACTGCTGTAATGTTTGCTGATACAGAGTCACCTTGTCGTCATCCGGAAGGTCTGTCCTAACCAAAATATTGTTCATGTCTTCTTCCAGTCTTTGCAGCTTGGTCTGAGTAGCGTTACGCGTGAGAAGAACATTTTGTATGGCCCTAGTCATCTGATCGGTAGGAGCATTAACCATTGTTTTTCTGGCGTAGCGCATTACTTGGGAAACAGGAGACCTCCGAGAGTGCTTAAAATAGGGGCTAACAGCGGCCCCAGAAATCCACCTTTCTGAACCAACAGTCGTTTACGTGTCGAGTAAGAAATCTTCTTATCAGCCAGAGCTCTTAGATGTTTCTTGTGTCGTGCCAGTTTTTTCTTCTGACTCGGCGTTAGTGGTACACGGCCTTTTAATACGTTTAGGGCGCATTCACAAAGGCATGTCATGAGTTCTTTGTCCGCGTGCTGAAGAATGACTTTCCTTCTCCGGGGTGTTGATTTACTCAACACGTTCAGCGTGTGGGCATTGTCCTTCAGCCGTCGAGTCATGATGATGAATGAATGCAATTAGCATAGAGCGGTCCTATTTAGGCACATAGGCGTAAATTGGTTGATCGGGGAAAACGTTTGTTCTCAGACGGTGTTCTTCCGGACAGTTCGGTTTGAGGTCAACAAAGAGGTACGAATTGGGTTGACTGGTGGCATCCGCGTAGGCCTCGACCATGAATTTAGTCTGTCCGGGGTACATCTGTTTGGCCAAGTTTTACAATCTTGGACCGGTCACGGGGGTTCTTGAACAGCACGATATAGTGGAAATTCAGGCTAATCGTTCTGCTTTCTTTAGATTGGTGGAATCAATTCTGCACTATATTGATCACGGATAAATTACGATGGTGCGATCCTTGAGTAAACAGTTTTGTGACTTGGGGATCACGTCCACATTCGATTATTAAATCGTCCAAAATCACTAGATTTCTGTACTTCGGGTCGGTGAGTTCCGTCCAATCCTCAGGCAACCCCTCTACAAACTGAACATCAGGTAGATCGCGAGACAGTTCCTCGTAAGCCGGCTGATACTGACCATAACACCACAAAATTCTCTCAGGCGGTTCAATAAACACATGTCGACGATGCCTTATTAATTTACTGACCCATTGAGTTTTACCACAGCTCGTTGGGCCTGCCACGCAAAATGTTGCAGGATGCTGAAGTTTCGTGCCCATGAGGTAAAGTGACTTAACATAAGAAATCTAAATAACTAATAACATGTATGACGTCATATCATGGAGCAAAACAAAATTATACAATATCGTACAAAGTATTATTGTCATTCCTTAAATTCCATACAACGGTATTTAAACTATCCAACAATTCATCCCTTTCAAAACTGGATAATTCACTTCCAAACACAATCAAAGAAATAATAATAATACATGTCAAGATTATCGGTATCATCGAGCGTCGTAATGACAGAGTAGAGGAAGGTGTGTCTGCCATGACGACCAAGGATAAAATGAGAACAGTACGGCTCAACCTTACACTTTATGATCGGTGATAGCCGTACGGTACGGTATTATAATCATCAAGAATCACTCGTTTGTTGTAAACAACCTTGTAGTCTTTGGAGAGGGATTTCGTTTTGATCTTTTTAGTCTTTGGTTCCCTGGTAATATGGTATTGGTTGGTTACTGTTATTGGTGATGCATCTACATTTTTTACCATGTGTACCACCGACTCGTAGTTTATCTGTTGCGCATTCTTGAAGTTGAGCGTGAACCCTCTGACTTTACAACATGTTTTACCGGTATCTAACTTGTAGGCGTAATTCTTAGGCCCCCCTGAAACAAAACTCTGAATGTGATCTCCATCCTTACTGTTTATTTCATTCGTTAGCTCTCCCAGGTAGTCACCCAAAGGGGGGTTATACAGCCCTGGTCTGTCGACATAGATCACGCTATCTGTATCGTAATATAGAACTCTGTCCTGTAACATTTCTAGTACAGAGTACAATTTCAGTCTAGCGTGGGCGGTGGTAAACGCAGCAATAACTACGTTTGTTCTAGGATGAGGAGCTATAAATTCTTCGTCATCAGAAATGTTCACTTCTGCAATTTCGTCGTTGAAAAATTGCACGCTATTTACAACCTTGTTGTCTGAATACAGAAGTTCGTAAAGCCGAGAGGGCTCGGTAATCACTTCGGTTTTAGGCATGTCAACTCTCTGACCGAACTTCCCCCAGAAACTATTCAGCATCAACTTGGCCAGCGCTCTAAGTCCGGGGTTCTTTACAAGTTTTTCACGATCGAGCAAAATTCCCATTTTTCTTTCATATTCACAAATATAATTTTGAATATCTTCTTCCGTTTTACACCACTGGGGTATTCCCGAACTTTCCTGTTTAATCTTCAGAAACGTGTTTATGTACTCTGAGAATAGGCCACCCAATTTAGTGACTGGGTCGTACTGTTCTCGTCTTTCAAAGTGCCACACAGCATCTATCTGCTGGATGACGTAACCTAACGCAACCGCCTTCTCTACTTCGAGCGTGACGTACGTTCCACATAGAGCCCTATCTTAATCACTGTGGCGACAAGGAGTCTTTTGTTCAGTTTCAGCACAAGTACGACATAAGGGAAACATAAGTTTTCCTACGGCTCTACAGGGGAGAACAGGATGGTACAGCGAGGTTGGAGGAAGTACTGTGCATTTAATTAACCCATAATACTGCGATATGTCCTGGAAATTGTCGGTTATGAGTTTAGGATGCCCCACAGGATAAGAACAGTATTTATTGGTATAAGGATACAGAGAACAGAAATCCACATACTGGATTTTTTCACCCCCCGCTAACCTCATAAAATAATCGAGTTCCGTTTGTTCGCCCACAATAGAACGCATCCCTAGGGTTAAGTTCACTCAAAGTTGGATCTGTTATTCCTTCTGCTAAGGATTTACGAACGTCTCCCGTGAAAGACGCATAAAGCTTATCCCATTCACATTCCCACATTTCTACAAATGCAAGCCCCGTCTGTTTTTTGATGAGGGCTTTCTTTCCCATGGTCCTAGTGTATAATTCGTGCACTGGAATTTGGTACAGGGGGTGAATTGTGTCAGGATGATAACACGAAGAGCACCCGTTCATCTCATATACCGAGCTCCCTTCCTCACTGTATCCGTCCATCTTGTATTTTCTTATTTTCAGTTCACCCCCGTTACGAGCATGCAAAATGTGCACCCCCTCCATACGACTCATCCAATTCAGCCACATGATTGCCTTCTGGGATTGTTTATCCGACGCCTTATAACCATTTGGAGGTAGAACTGCGATTGCATTTCTTTTCAGGAAGTTTCTGCGGAATATCAGATTACATGCAGCAGCTATTGTGATTGATTGTTTGAACGGGTCAACCCCCGGATCCCCAGGCCCTGTCGAAGATGCCTGCATAAACAACTTACGAAACTGTATGCAACATCGCCTCAAAATGTCAACATCGCTTACGCAATACGAAAGTAATTCCTCTTGTAAATCAAAAGGTTCATTCTTCTCTTTTTGATCCCCATACCACGTATTGAATTCTTTTCTTCTCCCCTCTGACATTGAATCGGGGTCGTAGTACCTTTCGGCCGGGATTGGTCCTTCGTAGAATTGATTGGCCCGCGTGTTGAAGTGATGATGAGGGAAGAATCCCTTTTTCATTTCGTTTAGCCCGAAAGTAGCCGGTAACTTCGACAGAGCCATGGGCAGGAAATTTAGCGAGTCTATGATCCTGCGGTTGTATTGAGGAATATCTATCGACATGACCTTCGCACCACTGTACACAACAGAAGGGATACATGCGTTTTCAAACAAAAGTGTGAATCATAACCCTTGGCATTATGTGCAATAGCGATAGAATGGTCTGTATCGGGCGACTAAAATAACCACTCGCAAAACTGACTTTGAGTTTTGTCCCCCTTGAACACTACACGCGTTGTACAAAATGGACACCTGTAATCATCGGGCTTTCCCGAACAAATTTCACATACCATTTCTGCTACGCATAAGTTTGGAACGTGAGTACCACCATCTTGAGTACATTCAAAGTCAAAAAATATGTACTTCAGCGCCTGCTTTGCTTTCTTTTTCTTTTTGTTTTGCTTTGATTTAACCTCATCTTCACATGCTACTGACTCTTCTACAACAGCGGCGTCCATACACAAGAGATCTTCTACAGATTCATTTGTATGAAACGAGGAGTGCATGCCCGACTTCTTATCCATTTTATCAATGACCTTTATATAACACTTATGATTGAAAGACACCATTTCATTACAGGTGGGGCAGAATTTCTTGGTACAAGAATGCTTTCCGCGCTTGGCAGTAAAGGTGGTACTCACGTAAGCATCACAAACGCTACATCTGTAAAATGACTGACACACGGTATTTTTACGTATCATCCTAGTTTTATGGTTATTGTAACACGTGGCATCTTTGAAATTGCAATTACACTCGGGACAGTGTACCCATGTATCTATTTGACCAGTCTTGCACCCCACAGAGTAGCATAATTTACATGCGATATTGCAAACGTGATTCGTTCGTGCATTATTATACCCCTTCAGACACACTTCGCAGAAATGACTACGATTCAAGAACCCTGCCATGGATCTGATTACATCGTAATGCCCCCTAGCTAGATGTAAATAGATCGTTCTAGGTTTCTCGGGACCTTTGAAAATGCTGGCGTAACAGTGCTCTCTGGACAATACAATTAATCTATAATTTCCCAATACATCCTGGAACCGTTGGAGCTCTTCGATCCCGCCCAGCGTTCCCTGTCTGATGCCTGCCTTGTTATGCAAGTCGGCGATGAGAAGCTCTATGTGTTTAGGTCTGTTTTTGAGAATGTAGGTTAATTCATTACCACTTTGCTCCTGACAGGCTACACCAACCACAATAGCGCGTGCTAGACAGGTCCCAGTCCCATCATCCCTAATTTTTACAATACTTCTTTTACTAGCCAGAAGTTCTTCGAGTTTTAGGAGACGGGCCGGGGTATTAGTTTTTTCCCCCTTTCTTACATTTCATGTGTACAAAGTAAATCGTGATGGTATCATCGAATCTAATGAACTGATAGCTGTTTAAGACCGTCTGTATTCTATCAAACAGGCGCTCGGCCGTTAACAGATCCATACGCATAAACGGAAGTGATATGGGAAAATTTAAGACCGGTGAGTTAAACACTATCCGTACCCTATCATCAGGTTCAACACCTTTCCCTAAACGCTCAATAATACTCTAAAAAATATCCCCTAAAAGTGACATAGCCTCCTGAAGGCTTGCCCCTTCTAAATTTACAAACTGAATGTTATAATCGTACGTGTAAGCTTGATTTGTTTTTATATGTTTCTCTTTTACACTCACAATTTTGTAGTAGTCAGTTGGCGCTGCATGTCTGAGTCGTTTGCGTGGTCGCTCGTCATCCCCGCTCCATTCCGACTCGGAGTCCTCTCCGCTACCCCCCACATTACCCGGTCCGGAAGACCCCTCTCCATCACTGGTTCCCGGCTGCCCCCCACTGGTTCCCGGCTGCTCCCCCACACTGACACGCCCGTAACTGTTCATGTCGCTCACATTACAGGGGGGTGATGGCGGCTCAGTGGTCTGTGTCCAGGTTTTCCTAGACTCGTCCCAGCTTACGTGGACGTCTTCGTCCTCTGAATATGCACAGGCCTGTTCCCATTCCGCATGAATTTCATCAAGCAGGGCTTCCACGGTATCATCAATGTACTCGAGCGGTGGTGTCGAAACGACGTCTTCATCAACTCCGTGTGGTGGCTCGGTAGTGGCAACATCACCCATCTGAGTCCAAGTTTCCTCAAACTCGTTCCAGTTCACGTACGCGTCCTCGTCAAAGAAATATGCGGAGGGCTGCTCCAATCCCTCTAAAATTTCAGCGGGTAGAATGTCTAGATTATCACCAGATCCGCCGCAGTATGGGGGCAAATTATCATTGCCGCTTTCATCATACCCCTCCACCAGATGCGCACAGGGCCATTGCTCTTCCCTATCCACCAGAAGCTCGACGGCCAGATTACCACCGGGCTGGTTGTCTTCGCCATGATCATTCACATTCCCGAGCTCTTGCATGCGTTGCAAGATGGCACATTTTTCATCAGTAGATAGCACGAAAAAACTGAGAAAGACCTGGCAATCGGCCATAGAAAACGAACCAACATCAGACATTCTAAAGAACATGGTGATGAGAGTGGTGGTGATGTTGAGGATGTCTACAACGATCGGTGCGGCATGAATTCAAGCAGTAAAAACTGTGTTTTATTTTTTGCTAGCTGGCTACTCCCCTTATACACCAGAACATAGGACCTAAGAATCTTTAGCAGACTCATTTACATGCGCTGAAACAAAGGCGGACACGATACCCTCACAATAATAAAGTAAACAAGACTGTGAATTCAAGCAGTAAAAACTGTGTTTTTTTTTTGCTAGCTGGCTACTCCCCTTATACACCAGAACATAGGACCTAAGAATCTTTAGCGGACTCATTTACATGAGCCCGCTAAGAATCTTTACCGGATTCATTTACATGAGCCCGCTAAGAATCTTTACCGGATTCAATTACATGCGCTGAAACAAAGGCGGACACGATACCCCACAATAATAAAGTAAACAAGACGAATAAGTATAAACAAGAGGGCAGCAACGCCCCGAGGGTTCATGAACCACCCAAGACGGCGCTCAAGCTTGCTCAGATCTGAGTTTTCTGGACACACGATGTATTATTATTTATTTTATTTTTTTTACGTTTTTGAGGGCGAAAATGAAGTTTGATTTCGGAAAACTATATTCAAAATGATGGTTCAGATATATATCGATCACTAGAACCCTAGAAATACTATAATTTCAGTCGGGAAAGATATGATTTTATGGGGGGGGGGGGTCTTGTCACGAGAAACACCTGATTGTTCGAAATAGGTTCTTCTCAGACTATAGTTACACAGGGGGATTTTACAGTTCTGTTCTTACACAACGTAAGATTGTATACACTTTAGTTGGTTTCGGGGATCTGTTTCTCCGGAAAGAGGTAGGAAAATACAATACATATCATACACTAAAACTCCATTCCGAAGGCTTCCGGGCAGGGGACGGTCAAGCCTCAGGGGGTCCAGGATGTGTACACACGGATTATCTAAGTGTTGGTAAACATCCGTTGAACACCGTTGGCTCACTACCGTTCAATGAAGGGAAAACATTAGAGTCCTTTCCCGCACAATTTAGAATCCACCTTTGTCTATAAAACCTCCCTCAATCAGCTTCTCCAGACATACTCCAGACATCCTACATCATGGATACCTTTTGTGTTGAGGACCTATTTTCGGCAGGCATTGTTGAAGATAAACTCTGGAGTATGAGGAAGAAGTGAGGCAAGGATTTTCAGTGAACTACTTGGAATTCTGCAGGTGGGAGATCAACCTGGTGTTCAAGGATCTTCTAGCCAAAGGGGTGGTCAGCGTATACAGGAGAATATCGTTTCGGAAGGCGAGGTGGCTTTATCGACGGTACAGAAACCAGTAGGCCCCATAGACCGTTCATCAAAAACCAATCGGTCCTTTTAAGGGCCACCACATATTCAAGAAAGAGAGATTTCCATTCTGTTGCGTTCATTATATTTCTTCTCGCAGCAAGACAACATTACATCCCCGAGATCGACATCGATGATTCTTATGTAAGTACAACAAACCAGTCCTTTTCGGGACTAACTTCAACCACATCTCGACCATGAATTTTCCCCTTTGGTTATGCGTTCGGTAACAAAAATTCATAAGCGCTGTGAGATATATTACATTGTTGACAAACGGAAAAAATCCTGTCTATCGTGGCATTTCGGTACAGGCGTTGTTTCCACTGGATTAGCGCGCTAAAACATTGCGCCCAATCGTTATATCTGTTTTCTTCCTTGTGTTTAAAAATGTCTGCTTTTGAAGATCCTAGAGCATACATGACCATCTCCCATGGTTGTCGACATCCCAATTTTAAAGCTACGTGGTCGCTTTCTTTCAAGAGATTATGAGCAAGCTGACTCAACTGAAACTCCGTTGGTAACGTAGATAAATGACTTATTCGTTGAAAGGGGTCAGGCTCGATTCCGGAGTCTTCCATCTTGATTTGAGGTTGATAAATTGCTAAATGACGTAGTCGGCTCGAAACAGTTACTGTATATATGTTTCCAATTTCATTGCACTCTGATCGGTCGATTTCAGGCGATACACCATTCTGTCATTGGACCGTTTCATACGTTTTTTGGGGCATCCTTTTTTCGTCTACCATTTTAGGTCCACTTTTTGTTCCGTTCGCCATGTTAGGTCCATTTTTGGTCCATTTTTCATTTTATTTTTTTTCTATTTATTTTTTTTCTTTTGCTCAGTAAAGTTAGTGTTAAAAAGAGATGTTTAATATTTTTTAAATTTCTTTTAATTTAAATTTGTTTTTGAATTTTTATTTCTTTTTTATTTATATTGTATTATATTTTGATATTTGTTTTCCTTTAATTATGCTAAAGATTCTTAGGTTCATCCATATCCTGTCCTATTAAGATTCTTACGTTTACGCTGTCCTATCAAGATTTTTAGGTTCCTTATGTTTTTCTTTGATTTTATGCTAATGAGTCCCCTAAAGATTCTTAGGTGCCTTTTGTTTTTCCTTTAATTATGCTAATGAGTCCCCTGTAGACCCAACACACTACTGACGTGACCCGTCCCAGTTTCATGCTGTCCAATACTGGGACGGTATTTTACTTCCATCCCAACGGACGCGTCTGTAGCCGCTTAGGGACCCTCCAGTACGTGCTGTCCGGGCCACGCCCCGATGAGGAGGAGGGCGCTCTCACCGAATTATCTCTCTCTTCCACCCGAGGTGTGTGACGTTACAGATTTGAGTTATCTATGCGAAATGCGTATATACAATATTTAACAAAAATAATGATGGTGGGTCAAAAACATGCGGCCGTCTCAAGGCAAAACAAAGCAACTCCATTTTGCTTTAGTTTTGGAGATAAAGACATACATTGAGTAACTTGGGGGCGCTCTTTCTATTTAGCCCATTTTAAAAGTCGTAAGATGTTTCGTTTCTGAGTTAGAACCTGCTATCTCAAGTACTTTTGGAGTAAATCCCAAGATTTTCTTCAGCAGAACAATGTTAGAAACACTTCTTGCTTGTTTCTTCCCAACTCTAGAGAAGTTTATACTTGAAGTCCGTGATACATCTGACACTCTGATGTGTCTCTACAGATTGCTGAAAGTTAAAGAGCAACTCGAACGATTCCCAACATTTTTAGGTTTCGATTTAATTGAGAAGAGCTATGTCAAATAAAACAGATACTTATCAAGATCCCCATCTTTGACGCCGGTTTTTATGTTTAAAAAAAATGCATTTTTGTAGCCTTTCTTTCCGCGAGTCTATCCCAGTTTCGTGAAAACGAGCGTGACATCAAAGCTCATTTACATCTAGGCTAATCGTGTTTACCTGACGGGATGGGGAACTGGTGAGTTTCGAGAGCAGGATATTTGGAGGATTGAATGAGATTGAAAACTCGTGTTGCAATACTAACAATTCTACAATCAGCAGCGTTGCCAGGGCTGTCTCCATGGGGGCGAGTGGGGGGGGGGGGGGGGGGGCTGGTTGTTAGGGGGGGGGGGGGGCGCCCAGTGGTTTTTCTTTATAATACTATTATTTTCTGCGTTTGCGAAATTTTCAGTGGAGGGGGTGGGCGACTGTGGGGGGACGATTTTTTTGGGGGGGGGGGGGGGGCGTACACCCCCCCCCCCCACCCGACCCCCTTAGCTACGCCGCTGTCTACAATCAATTGTCTTAAAGTTTGGTGGTCTTGCTGCGGACCGACCCAGTGACTGGTATTTAAAGATAACTTTTAAAATGCAGGCTTGTTTGCAAATTGTATCCATTCGATTCAGACTTGCGCAGAACTCAACCAAGGTTTTCAAAGGTGACTACATTCTAAAAGGTTTTCGGATTCCACGTGGAACGGGTAACATACGTCTGGTACTCGCGACACTTGAGTGATGGAAGCAAATTCTTTACTGCCTCGAATATCACATTTAAGTTACTTCTTGCGCATGGAGTTGAACATGTTTTAGAACGTAATGAACCCGCCACTTGAATATCCGGATGATCGAAAACTTAGATTAAAACCCAGTAAAAAAGTCATTGACCCGCCTATTAAGTAATATGTAATGAGGGCTTAGACCTGCGTATGATTGCCGATCCTGCCGCTACAGAAAACAACCGTAAACATGAGTCAAGTTTGAGAGGCTGTGTAGTTTATGCCACATTTATTACCACATTTACGTTAACCGGTTATAACTGACTATATATAAAGAGGCTGAGATTTGTAGCTTGTACGTGAATTGTACGTGTATACATCCTCATCGTACACGTATGAGACAAAAATTAGATTGTGAACGTATACGTACAGTTAAACATGTTACATTACATCTAAAACAGCATCTGCTGCATGTTTTGCCCACATTTCAGTGTACCATATCCAAAAATATGTACATGGCAGTGCCCCCAAATCCCAAACCCTTCCAACAAAGCAGAATCCCCCAAAAAATATCCCCACAAATAAAACAAATAGCGAAGAACTCGTGATTTTATCGGGTACGTGTATCTTGTTCACTTGAATATTACGTGTACATGACGTCATGGACGGTCCTGTATTTACAAATTGAAGCGAACGTGTAAAACCGATTTTACAGATTGCTGAACGGGTAGACATTGAAGGGGTAGTTATCTTTAATTACGCCAGAATAAGGCACAAACTCTTTCCTTGGCGTTAAAAAAGTTAAATTTTGTATATCAAACAAGTGAAGACTTTCTACGGTTGAGTCTCGAAAGCTAGGGTAAAATAATTCGGGATTAGTGCGGAGTGAAGCTCAAAGTCCGACGCGATTTGTTACTCAAACATGCAAAGAGATGGCCAGCTTGAATATACGCTCACAATCACTCGCTTCTCTGCTCACTGTGGGCATACTGAATTATCACAAATACGAGTTTTGAACTGTTAATGCGAATGCGTGTCTAACATGTAGTCTGAAAAGATTTTAATGAATACATATATTTAAACAATTGGACGTTTCTTTATCCCTGTAAAACCTGTTTTCAAAACGGACGGTTGCATGAATGGGTTATCAGAAACATGAAACAAATGTACTGCCGTTGTCATGTGAAAATCAGACTCTTGTAAAAATCGGACTCTTTTTCCCTATTATTGGTTAA
The DNA here is from genome assembly GCA_037893225.1 of Hippasteria phrygiana. Taxonomy (NCBI): domain Eukaryota; kingdom Metazoa; phylum Echinodermata; class Asteroidea; order Valvatida; family Goniasteridae; genus Hippasteria; species Hippasteria phrygiana. The sequence goes on from JAZGUH010000182.1 coordinate 1,678,996, forward strand.
ACTCTCTCACGTGAGCGGCTACTCTCCTTATTATCTTCACTTGAGGCCGGATCATACTTCACGCGAATACGAAAGCGAAGCGAAGTTTTGTTTTATAATGACATTAGCCGATTAATAGCCGGACGAATTCGCTTCGTATTCCACAGTCTGAAATTCACACCACACCGTAACTTGCATTTTTTTCAGACACAATGCGATGTGAGAGTCACTGTAATTACGTATGCATGAAGCCGTGTGCCCCAGAAATTTCCTACGTCGTTCGCAACAAATCGTGTTCATGTACACGCACACGTACAAGTTACAAAATCTTAACCTCTCCATTTACAAACAATCAAAGACATTTTAAAATAGTTCTCTTCTAATTTGTCTTAAGGTTTAAATATTGAAAGTTTGTTTGTTTCAGTACTTGAAAAAACAGGGATTCCTGTATTTCCTTCAAACATGATTTCGGAAACTTATCTCAATGGAAACTAAACTTGGACAAGGAATTCGACGATGTATCTCAACTATTGATGGTAGCAATATTTGTTCGATTGCTGGTGTCACGTTGAGCACGCGCACGGTGCTTATGAAGCCACGCATAGTGACAATGAGTGGTCAGGCTGCTGCTGACTTCTACAAATTCCCACTTTTACCTATTTAAGTATCATATGCAGATAACTGGTGTTACTCGATAAATATCTCATTTAATAACTTTTCGTACACTACTTACTAACTTCCGTCTCAGTTACATACAGCAGAAAACACAAAATACATTTTAGTATCAATACCATGGTGCTACGAAATGCCCCCCCCCCCCCCCCCACAGTCGTGTGGGAGGGGTCTACTAGCGAATACTTACCCGTAGAGCCACTACTAATGCATATTTCCCTAGAGGGCGCAACACATCCGCTAAGAGTTCACACAATAGCCTACCCACCGTGCCCTGTGGCTTACCCGCCATCTTAGCTTCCTCTTTTCTCGAGCGCCATAGCAAGTCTGCATCGAGTCCCTTAGTGGGGAAGAGAGATGGATGTGGGGGGAGTCTACTGCGCTCATCTTACCCGTAGAGCCACTACTAATGCAGATTAGCACCGATACTAGGAGGTGGGTTGCGAGATGCTACCGTGTGACAGAACAGTAAGTCCCGTCTACTGCAGCTGCTGAAGGGTGGCCTGTGAGGCTCGTGGAACATGGTCTCTCGCCGTCAACAGCGCTGACCTTCCTGCGCGTCCCTCAGACTGGAGAACGTCCCGGATGTAGCAGGATATGAACGTGTTAGGCGTCTTCCAACACGCTGCCTGAATAATGTCACTTTGTGGTACTCCTCTGAAGTAGGCCCACGAAGTCGCAACTGCTCTTACATCGTGTGCTCTGACTCTGGAGTCCACCTCTGATGCAGTCGGCCAGTTCTGTTCCGCTGACTGGATGGCTGTGACGATCCAGCGTGCAATAGTATCTCGTGAGGCTGCACGATGTGGGGAAATATATGTGATGAAGAGACTTGATACCTTCTCCCGTATCAGTTCAGTTTTGTTGAGATACCATTTCAGGGCTCGAACTGGGCAGCATTCCCTGTCTTCGGACACGGAAGAGTAAGACTGAATGTCCGGTATGAAGACGTCAGGAGGAACAAAGAATTCTGACTGATTCTTAGTGAAAAACGATGTATGTGGGACTAGCCGGACTCTATTAGGTTCCCAACGAATATGGCAAGGGTCAATAGATAAAGCCTGAAGTTCGCTCCGGTGTCTTGACGTGGCTACCGCCAAAGGGAAGGCAAACTTAATGGATAAGTTGAGCAAGGATGCCTGCCCCATGGGTTTATAAGGAGATCGTGAAAGCGTTTTCAGTACTTGAGGGAGATTCCACGAGGGGAGGAGGTCTCTCATGGAACATACTACGGAGGATGTGGCCTAAGGTATGATTGGTGGAGATCGATGAGCCGTCATCGTCAGGGAAGCCTCCATGAATGGGCGCTATTGCCGATCGATAATTTTTGATGGTGGCTACTGTAAGGCCAGTGTTGAAAAGATAGACAAGAAAATCGCCGACCTTGGTTAGAGTAGCGTCGACCGGATCAACAGCGTTTCGTCTGCACCATAGTAATGAAGAAGTCGGCTGTTATAGATTTTCCGAGTGGATGGTCTGCGGCTGCGTGCTGCAAACGTGGCAGCATCTGCCGAAAGGCCCGCTGATCGGAACGATACTCGACAATACCCAGCATGTCGGGTGAAGATTCTCGGGAGCTGGGTGAGTGATGTTCGAGTCTGGCTGCTAAATAATGTCCGGACGACGTGGGAGGACAAGTGGTTCGTAGACTAGCATATCGATCAGTCTCGGGAACCATGGCTGTCGAGGCCAGAACGGGGCGGCGATGAGGAGTATTCTGCAATGTTCCCGTTCTATCTTCGTGAGAACCCGTGTGATCAGGGATATTGTGGGGAAATGCATATGCGAGCATTCCCTTCCATGGAATCGACAGAGCGTCGGTGTGCCATGCCCGTGGATCGGGTGGTCTGGAGCAGAACACCGGAAGTTGGTTGTTGGTTGTTGGTTCTTGACGCGAACAGATCTATGTGGGGGGGGGGGGGGGGGGTGGCGATCGATCATCAAGAAGATTTGTTCGACAACACTGGGCTGTAAGGTCCATTCTGTTGGCCGAGTCCTTCCCCTGGAGAGGGCATCGGCCACAACGTTGTCCTTGCCTGGGACATGCGTAGCTGACAGCGTTATGCCGGAATCCATGCACCAGTAAAGCATGTCCCATGTGAGGAGGCAGAGCTGGGCTGATCGTGTGCCTCCCTCGCGGTTGATATATGCCACTACTGTGGTGTTGTCGCATTTGATGAGGACTGGCTGGTTCTGGATGAGCCTGTGGAAATTTCGGAGAGCATTGAACACCGCGTGCATCTCGAGGACATTGATATGTAGATCCCTCTGGCCCGGATTCCACTTCCCTGCAGTCTGTCGCGGGTGAAGTGTGGCCCCCCAGCCAAGGTGTGATGCATCCGTGGAAATAACTTTCTTTGGTTAAGGTTTCGGAAATACCAGTCCTCCCGACACGTGGAGCGGATTCGCCCACCACTGGAGGTGTGTTCGGAGAAAGGGAGCAACTGGGACGATGCGATAAGTGGAATGAAGCTTCGGGCGGAAGTGTGCTAAGAGGTGTGCCACAAGGTCCACCATGCTTGCCATGAGCCCAGCAGTTTCAGCCACGCTGCTGCTGGGGCCGCAGATTCCTTGATGAATCGTTGGACGCACTGTAGGAGGTTTTGAACACGTGTGTCCGTAGGGAAGGACGTGCTTGTTCTGATGTTTAGAACGGCGCCCAGGAACGTTGGTGTTTGAGTAGGAATTGGGTGTGATTTCTTTTCGTTGATAACGAACCCAAGTCGTGTGGTCAAAGTTAGAGTTTCGCGGAGGGCTGGTTTCGAGCTCCAAACGGCCAACAACGAGCCAATCGTCAGGTACATGAAAACCCTGATGTTGTTCCTGCGGAGAGCTGCCCCGCGGATTTCGCAATAGACCGAAAGGCAGCGCTGTGAATTCGTAGGTTACTCCTTTGTACTGGAATCGCAGGAATTGATAATGATGTGGGTGCATGGGCACATGCAGATACGCATCTTTCAGGTCGAGTGATGTGGCCCACGACGGAACCGGGATCGAGTCGAGGATTATCTAGAGTGAGTCCATACAAAAACGTGTGGGGCGGATGAATTTGTGTAAAGGTTTCAAATTCAGGATTGGGCGCCAGGTTCCCGTGTCTTTTTGGGGTGTCAGAAAAGAGGTTGACAGGAAACCGGCCGACTCTCCTCCTGGTGGCGCTATTAAGCGGATTGCGTTTTTGATCAGGAGGCCTGCAGAAAATCGGCCGTCGAAACCGTCCCCGAACGCTTGTGGTGTTTGGTTCGGTGCTAGGATCGGTCCGAAGAAGACTCCGAGTCGGACGACTGGTGGCACCACTTACGGCGGGACGACTTCGCCTTCTTCGCTGGGCGGCCCCGGCGCTCTCCCGATGCGGGTTCGGATGAAGGTGGGGCTGCGGGGACTCAAGAACATTGAAAGAATTTCAGAACGCTGAAGATCCCCCATCGACAGGCCAGGCACTGGCGGGCCGGTGGGTGTAAGGTCGGACTGGAGTGTGGGGTAGCGGTTAGCCTGATGGTCTTGACCCGTTGGGGGCCCAAAGGCTACCGCCGGAGGCCCGGTCATGCTGGGTGTGCCGGGGGCCTTGGACACATAGCTCGGAACCGGAGCTTGTGCCGAGGCGTCAGAGGGCAAGTGGTCGGGGGGGGGGGGGGGGGGGGTTGCCCCGCTTGCCCTTGAAGCTTACTGCCGTGGCTCGATGCTGGCGGCTCTTACCGGCAGGCTTCTTGATCGGCTGTTTGTCCCTGTGACTAGCGGCCGGCGGGGTGGGCTGGCAATAGCGCACCTCCCGTCCTATAGGGGCACCGCCACCCGGTCCCGAGTGGCTGGGTGAAATCTGCTTACGGGGGGGGGGGGGGTGCCCCCGGCAGAGTCCCGGTCGAGTGAGGGTCCGCGGGAGGGTAATGCCTCCAGAGACTCGCCCCCTGAAGGAACCTCCGTCTACAGGACCCGCCGTGCCCCTAGCCGATCTACGCTTGACACTCTTATCCATCTATCACACGTGAAGTCAAAATAGTACAGAAATAAACGTACTTACGGAGACAAACCCAAGACAAAATGAGGACACAAGAGAAGAACACTCTACTTTATTATCGATGAAGAAAAACTCAAAGCGGACTAAGGACGGTGAAGAAAATTCCCGGATTGTATTGCAGGGGAAAAGACACGTCTATCACCGTCCGTCGCCAAGAGAAAAGAGGAAGCTAAGATGGCGGGTGAGCCGTAGGGCACGGTGGGTAGGCTATTGTGTGAACTCTTACCGGATGTATTGCGCGCTCTGGGGAAATATGCATAAGTAGTGGTTCTAAGGGTAAGATGAGCGCAGTAGACCGTTTAAAATCGATACCTGACAGGTAGTTGAACAAATAACAAGATAACTTTCCGCTTGAGTATCAGCATATTTTGGTTCCATATTTCCACTGACTAATAACGTGAACACCACTTTTTTTCTGTGTTATAGTATGATCCCTTAGTATTGTTCAAGCGCAATGTGAACAGGTAACTTACAGTTCAAAGGGTAGCACAGTAGCTGGTGGCCCAACAAAAGTTTGAGCTGAGACTGTGATTTTCAGTAAAGACATTTCATTGTTTCACAGTGTTTTCCCTTATTCATGTTATTTGCATTTGCCTTCACATTGAATAGCTTCGCGTATTTTGTTTGGCTCGATACAAAAATAATCGATGAAAAATATGCTAATGCATATAGACACTAATGCATAGGCACCTATTGAAACTGCAGGCATCTACTTTTTGCAAAATATTATCAGTATTGTATTTCTCTATACATTAGAATCCATTTCTTTATAAACAACTTAACTTGATCAACTCCATTCGGTTTTTATTTTTTTAAACCTATACAAACACTTTACCTTTCAAACAATACTAATCATACAAATACTCTACCATCTAAGTCAGTTTAATTCAAGAAAGACGTTGGCAGTAATAATGACACGTTCATTTTAACTGTCGATTTTCATTTTGACCTTTTTAACGATTTAAGGACACAATGTAGCTAAATTTCACAAAAAACGTACATTTTGAGTGAAAACCTGCAAACCAGCGTTAAATTTGGCTCTAAACGACACGAATGCCAAACCAGGAGAGACTTTCCAATATCAAGTGACTGATGAAAAACGACAACTGAAATGAACGTGTTACATTATTATTTATTAGCAAACACCAGGATAAAATTAACCACATTATACAATAGGTAAGTATTTACAACAGTGAACATTGCCTTTCTCGAGATTGCCAATATCAAACTCCGGCCCTCTTTATACAAATACTTTTAAAATGTAATTATTTGTTTACTTCTTAAGTTAATACAATATTAACACTAACACGAAATATTTTGTGCAAATTTGTGCGGCAAAATTGCTTATTCTAAAACAGTAACGCTCTTGTGGTTTTCACAAAGCCTATAACAGAAGTAGCAGTTATTACACGGGTTCATAATAAGAAAAAAGAACCGTCACAAGAAGAAAATTTAAACATTGTGATTACAAATTTCACAAATACATTTTTAAACATTAATATGCTAATTTTCCATTAAATTATGTCACTTTAAATACTGCTTAAAAGGGCGTCCCTTTTTAATTCTAGGTTCTCATTTGTTTGGGCCTTGGTGAAGAGTCTGTCGGTCGCAAACAATAATAATCATGAAAACAAATTACATGTTGAACACACGGCTAAATAAAATGATGAAAAACAGGTTTTGCGTCCTTTTGCTGGAGCACATTTCCTTTTACTTAAAAATGAAATTAAAAAAATAATATATAAATAAATAGAAAACCCATCTCTGCCAACAGTTTGAATGAGTAAAATGAAATAAAAAAATTATAAATACCATTCTGTTTTGCTATAAATGCGCCTTTTCCATACTCAGCCTGGAGCACACGTTTTGTACAATATTCTTAAATGATGAAGTAAATAGAGCAATCTCTGGCAACTGTTGGGACAAACTGTTTCTTTCGACACATCTTGGATCCACGTTGGTTGAATGATAGTTTTACGAGGGGACTTACGGTAATCTGCACCATGCAGCTTAGGTTGCGTTCGGTTAGCTTACACTTAAAACACGCAGTTACACCGTGGGGAAACCATGAAATGAAGCTAAGCGAATGCTGCGGTGTTTTTGCTTATGTATTCTTGGAAAATTTAGGTCAAAGATCGTTTGGGACGGGAACTTGAAAAGTGTAAAATATTAACACAGACTCACTGTCGTCTGGTCTGCCGACATAATGCCGACATAATTATAGACATTCACAATTTGCACAATCTAGTCGCCAACTTTTGTCATTGTCAGGAAAAAACACTCTTTGCTTTCCAATTTGTCACAATCTGCACATTCGAATTCGAGTTCCCCGCCATGTTTACGTTTTCAGCTAGCCGGTGACGTCATTACACCCGGGCAGCCACCACAACAGACCCACTTGCTAGCTGGGGTAATTGTGGTTGACACCGGGACTCCAGTATCACGTGACGACTAATCGAACGGTCTTGTGTAAGTTTCACTTATACGTGTAAGCTAATCGAACGCACACAAAAGAATATTTTTACAACGGACACCGTTGTGATGCACGTGATAATGCAACAGATGATTAGAGTTGCTTCAATTCATCCGATTTCCAATTGGTGTTTTGCACTACTTGTAACAAATTTGCGCGTTTTGAGAGGTGGGATGATTTTAGATTTTGGATAACATGCCTTACTTTAGTTTTCTACTTCTTTAAAGAAACGGACATTAATATTGTATTTCTTACTTCAGTTGCGCGTTGACAACAAATACAGCACTTTTAGGACTTGGACAAGTTGAATATAAGTTTATCCCAATGCGGCGTGCACCAATTATTGCACTGCTTTCTGCAGTGCTTATGCTGTTTACTGTACATGTACACACATAATGCATCAGCACAAAACCGAGCGCTTCTAATTCTCACGAGCACTAAAATTGCTTTTTGCGGAATTTGTCCCCGGAAATTCTTAGGATTATAATATTTTTCTCAATTGCATTTTTTGGGTAGAAAATTCCAGACAGGAAGTCAAAAATAGGGTCGGCCGGAAATGAGAACCATAGAAATATAAAGGAACGCTCTAATATCTAATGAAGCTAACAGTAAGGCTATATATTTGTTTGCAATATATTTTAACTTACAAGCGAAGAGTATGGTTGCGCAGTGTAGAATTTGGAATTTCCAAAGGTGTCTTTAACACCATGCATTGTTTTAACATTTGAAATTTCGCTAATTATAGTATTTGTCAATGGAAATATGTTAACCCTATTAGGACCGGGGGTAACATCTTTTTCATTATTACTCCAGCAGCCGATTTCACGAAAGGTACGCAGTGCGTAAGTCGCCGACAAGCACCACAAATTTTGGCGTAACTTACGCACTCGTTTGAGGTGTTATAGGGCCTACGTTGTCTGCAAAAATACCGAAATGATGACTTAACTAGCTGTAAGCGTGGGCATAGTAGAAAAGTTAGTTGCTGAAATTATTATTTAAATGCACTAGATTATTTCAGAGAGTGATGAAATGATCATCACCTGCAGGTATACCTTTGAGGTGAGGTATTTCCTAAAGTGGCAACCATTCTTTTCCCGGAGCGAATTTTTAAAAGTGAACAGTTCAATTTGACGACTGTTCCATGTATTATATTTGTGTACTAAAACAGTCGTCGAAAAAGCGGCATTCAGCCTCGTCCGCGATGTATACAACAAATATAACATTGCGCAGCTAGCTACGCACTGTTTCGTGAAATAGATCGCAAGGATTTGCGCAGCTGCGCAACATTTTAATAGCGCAAGTCCTACGCACGGTTTCCTAAAATCGGTTGCAGAACGCTTTGACCGATCGACATGGAATTTAAAGATTTTCCCTAACTTTAATCTGGGATCAGTTTTAGCTATTTGTATGGAAATACATAGAAAAAATACAGTTGTGGAGGTCAAAAACATTATTTTGATACCAGCACTTACCAATTTGTGACAATTGGTGAATTTCCCCATGTCACATACCTTTCCGCAATGCATTATGGGAATCCAAGATGGTCGCCATCAACGCAAATAGCTTTTTACAAGTTTCGGGCTATTTTGGCAATTTCTAATAAAAACAAAATGAAGTTTTGAACTAGCAAATCTTAGCTAGCTATGCGATGGACGTCAATATAATAGTTGGTCGGAAAGGTAAGATTTGGGCGGTTAAATATCAAGAAATCACGATTTTTCTTAAAACTGTCCCAAAATGAGTTAAAGCGCCCCCAATGGTAGCCTTGGGTGTCAAAAAATGTATTCCCATGATAGATAATTATACAAATAATAGATGTACCAAATGTGAAGGCATTTAAGTGAAAATTTGAAAAAAATCATAATGTTGTTTTGACAAAAAATGGGCAAACAAATAGGCAAAAACTGCAGTGCAATCAAATTGTGTCATGTTGTAAACTACCGGTCAATACATGTTCCTGTCAAATTTTAGGGGCATCGGCGAAAACATATGGAAATTACGGAGGGGGTACAATGAGGCTCTCCCCGGCCCTGAGAGCCAAATAATACCGGTCTTGATAGGTTTAATTCTGGAATTTCATATTGTTTGAAACATTTCAAATACACCATCATAGGATGACAAGGACTACCACATTTCAAGTTAGTCAAGCTACAAAAGAACGATATGCCAAAACGGAATTACAAATACGACATGTGCAGCAAGCCGATCACTGGTTACTTTGAGAAAGACACGACTCGATTCTGTGCTCATTCCAATGGGGAAACTGGTAACCATATTGAAAATGGTCAATTTGTTACTTGTCACGGAATTTGCCTGAAAATATACCAAGTATTTCACAGAAGTTTATACGGAGCCAGAAGTGTGATCTCATGAAAAACGACGGTTTCCTTAGAGTTCTCTTGAAACATGACAAACGTTTGATTATCCATTTTTATATATTTTTGCACAGGCGCACTGTATTCCCGTTTGGTTAAATGTGTATAGCCTTGCCTTCGAATGCAATCTAAAAAGTAAGCAAATTTTTGAATACTAATTACACCATACAAATAGTTTCATTTTAGAATATATCACTTGGATTTAATTTATATTATTATATTCCGTAACGAATTATTGTGTCTTCCACAGATGATTCAAGCCTTTTACACCATGTACATGTTTCAGCTGGTCAAATCCAGTCATTTCTATGGTATTAGTTATTAAAATACACTAAGGAGTAATTAATTGAGATCCAAGTAATTCAAAGCGCAGACAAGGAAGGATGTGCCATTCTACAGGTAGAATGGCGATTCCTGTTGTATTGATACTCTTCGGGAAAAGTTGAATGACAGGAGTTGCAGGGTCCTCAATGTTACCCTCGAATACCTGGAATTTGACCAAATTAAATTTAGTTAAATTACCACTAAATAATGAATACACAAAGGAGATCGTTTACTAAGGCATGCGTATCCTCATCTGGTTAGGTTTGCTTTACCTTAATATCATAGATCGTAAAGACAAAAAAGAGAGACTTCAGAAATCAAAATACTGTTGCTCTGGGTAAAAGGCGTCTAAACACAAGATAAGGTGTTTACTGGATCTGGTCCCTTGGTAGTTAATTCATTTTTATAACATCATGATTACAAATTCGACAACCCTCTTCAAAAAAACAAATGTTACTAACCAAATGCCATTCCTTGGCCTAAATAGATATACAAAAATGTAATTCGTAGGATTTAATCAACTAGTTTGCTATATAAGATTGGAACTATGCGAAAGTAAACCCCATCCCAAAATAGTCAGCCTTGGGCCTATATAGATCAGGAAAATGAAATAACTTTATGATTGAGTTGATTACTTGGCAACTGCAGTTTGGAAGTATACAAATGCTATTTTAGCGATGGGGGAGGGCGCTGTCTGAGCTGCTGCCCGAGCTGAAATTCAGCTCCAGAAATCACGTTAAATTGCGGAATTTGGGGTGGTGACAAGTACCGTGTAGAGTATTGCCGTCTAGATTATTGCCAAGGGATCATGGTGAGTCGGGGAAGGATCCAGTATTTTTTTGCGGGGGGGGGGGGGGGGGGGGGGGGGGGGGGTTCTGAAATTTGCCCAGAAAGGTGACTCCCAAAATGTTTCGTGTGCGAAACAAATTACAAGCGGGGGTGGGGGGGGGGGGGGGGTGGGCTGACACACTTTCTCACCGTTATTGGCGCCATTTAACCTCTTTGTTTTGTTGTTACCCATAGGCAAAATAAGACCTGTGGGGTTTCTGCTTTTCTGGTTTGCAACTTTAGGCGTAGGCCCGGCCACTACAAGCAAACATTGGCAACGAGCGGGGGGGGGGGGGGTTTCGACCGCCCCCCCCCCCCCCCCCCCCCCCCCCCCCCCCCCGGATCCGCGCCTGTGAGTCTCTTTCTTTCCTATGATTGTGGTATTATCAACCCATTATGGACATTTTTCTCCTCAACGTCTGCTGGCTGAGCTTCGCCTTGTGTGAATTGTGTGAGTTACCTCCATATTCTAAGCCTGGGAACATAGGCAGCTATCCCGTGTAACATTATGAACATGTAGATGCTGATGCATCGAACTCTTTTGTGGGAGAAAATATCGCTGTATTAAGCAAAGCGTCGAGAGGTAAGAGAGGCTTCAGTAACGTGGTAAGAGTATACTCGGACTGTCGCGGTAAGAGATTGCCAATACGGTGGGCGATAGACAACATAATTTCAAAAGTATACATGTAAATCTTCAAAATCTGTCTTGTATTTTTTGTTAATAGCACACTGACAAAAAAATATTTAAAGAAAATTAAAAAGAAGACGAAGTCAATGTCGTACTTAATTGAATGTATATTGAACACTCGAAACTTGCCGAAAGGGGCCTAAAATTCGGCTTTTGATTTTTTTCACGGCCGGTGATTTCTTCCTTTGCTGCTTTCTGGTGAGTGCTTTGCCCCATCTAGAAAAAGTACTGGCGACGCCCATGGGTGTCAAATTAATATTTTAGAAAAGCAACACATCTATTTAAAAAAACAGTCTAGTATAAAAAGAAATGGCTCACGCACCCGTTTCTGCAAATTAATTGGCGAATTTTGCTATATCTATTGTGAGAAGTTGAATCACTGAATTTTGCTACATGTGTACAATTGTGCAGTTTGAGTCATTGAAATAAGTTGTACTTACAAGTTGTACTTGTGATGTGAATCACAGAAGGTACTTCATTGCTGTATTTAAATTAAGCTTAAAAATTAACATCGTGACTTAAGTCTGTGGAATTTTGTCTGTGGAATTGGGGGAGCCTAGTCTATGACTTTGATTAATTAGATCATTGGCGTAGATTATGGGAATAAACAAGTTAGAATTTGACCCAGAGAAACTTATAGTCAAATTGATATTTTGATGTTTTAAGGAGTTGCTTGGAGATATTAAGGACATCTAAACTTTGAATTGAGTGCATTTGTAAGACTTATTGGGCCCTCCTAGCTCATGCTGTAACAATGCGAAATACATATTTGTAACTTACTTTTGGAGAGGAAATCAAGTTTTGCATCAACTTATTGGTCTTGTTGGGTGGTTTACTGTGACAATTCTGGTGGAAGATCCGGGTATATAGCAATAATAGTATAAACTCAAAATCTGTGCTAAAGTTGAAACAGTCTACACTCGATAAACTTGCCATTTGTACTTTTGGTACTAAACAAATTTTTGATGCATTTACTTGTGGTTGTCATGAGCCTTTTTAGTTTAAATTTGTTGCTTGCCTGTGCCGCACCCACCAAGTGAAGAACGCGCACCTACAGCCGCTCGCTTCCCGTTATGCATGATGGGATGGCGGTGGAACGACTGACAACACTAGGCAAGAAGGAGTTTGTGCGGGGATGGTTTGTTGGAGTTTGTTCCAGAAGAGCAGGTGAGGATTAAGGGAGAGAGAAAAGAGACGGAGAATGCAGATAGGGATGCACGTGCAGAGAAATTAGAGCTAATGCGTCAGCAGAATAAAGATTTCAGTTTACAAATTCAGTTTATAGACGATGAAAAACGCCAGAACTGGTACAACAGATATTAAACAAACTACCAAAGGTTTTATTCCTAAACTCCCTCACTTTGATGAAGAAAAGGATGAATTGGATGCATATCTTCAAAGGTTTGAGCTCTATGCGGTTATGCAACAGTGGCCTGAATCTAAATTGGCGTTAAATCCGAGTGCCTTGCTGCGAGGCAAAGTCCCAGAAGTCTACTCTAGATTATCAGTCTCCGAATCAGATTACAAATGTTTAAAGGAACCATGCTTCTCAAATTGACCGGATCACATCTTATTTCATAAATAAATTCATTTATATGTATTAAGTGTGAATTAAAAGCCAAACTGGTTCAAGCGAAGTTTTAGTGTGATTATTTGCCGCTCAAAAATTGACCCCCCCTTTTTGAAATTTGTTGAGACTCAAATTGAGGGCGCTGTTCGTGACGTAGACCGAGGCACTGAAACTCATGGATCGACTCGATAGTCTGGACCCGGCCCGTATACACACACTAGGTCTACACGTGCAATTTCGTAAGTTGCAACAACAACTAACATCGAACTTACCCTGATTTTCTCCCTTTTAGCGAAGGCTCCTCGGGGAATGGGCCGTTAACTGCTTTCGCCTTTATCTTACTCACATCTGGGAACTTTGTTGGGATGGCAGTGGACTTGAGCATATTTTTAATGGTCATCCCAAAGGATTTGAAAATACCAGTATCGAAACACGACGGCTCAAAGTGGTCGCTACATAACGCTGAAAAGCTGCTGGGGCCGGACCCCTTTGCTCTTGTCACCTTCACTTTCGCCGTCCAAATTATCCGATATTTCGCTTCAGTTGGAAATAAATGAAGGCTTACTCCACCCGTCGTTGTTTTGTTGCACCCAGCAGCCACACACCTTGTCGGCATGGCAGAAAAGCACTATATTTTGCTTAGATTTTGGACGAAGAATTTTCGCCGTACAATGTACACACAATGCATACCCGTGATGAAAGGGTAATGTGCCTCGATCTACGTCACACACTTATGTTAATGAGGGTCCCACTCAGGGGGCGGAGTAGCTTGGACAAACATTTTCAAAAATTGTTTTCTCATATTTAATCTGGGAAATAATTGTCTCTGGACACAAAATATCATTGTCAAGATAATACTTTATTGTTTTAAGCAGGAATAATGCAATATAAATCCTAAATCCTTTAAAGGATATACTGCTGAAGAGGTTCAACATTACCGAGGATGGGTTTGGGAAGAAATTCCGAACTGCTCGACCGGAGAAGTTTGAGAACCCCAAACAATTCATTGTTAGATTGGATAATTATTTGTGTAGGTGGACGGAGTTGGCTAATATGGATCCTACCTTTGACGGGTTTGAAAGATCTGCTGTTACGTGAACAATTTATTAACGGTTGTAGTCTTGATTTATCCCTATTCCTGAAAGAAAGGCAACCAAAGAGTGTCAACGCCATGGCCGATCTTGCTGACCAGTACGTAGAGGCAAGGGGTGGAGTATTTGACTAGATAAACCTGGTAATTTGTTCCCCTCAAGATTTAACAGGCCTCGAGAACAACACGCTCAGGGTCAGAGAGGTGGCAACCCCAACAGACCTGTGAATAAAGATAGGACAGGAAATATAGGAGGCTCAACCCCACAAATGAGTAAATTAAATGTGTCACATGTGACTAACCAAAAGGAGGCTAGAACTTGTTTTCTTTGTCATAAAACAGGTCACATTGCAAGGAATTGTTGGCAGAATCCATAGCGTACCTCCAGAGTTGCAGGCACGATAGCATACGAGGACCAGAACCTACATCAGGTGTCGGCAAACGCTGACCCTCAGCCTCACCAGCAGGACCATGATCTTATAACTTCAAGCCCACACTTCCCACTAGCAGTTGAGAAGGTGGCGTGTGTATGTTTGTGGTCGATAGGAAAAATATGGAGAAATGTTGTTCGCAGGATGGCACAGTGACCCTGCAGTGTGGTCATCACTTGCCCCCAATGAGTGCAGCTTGTAGAGTTCAAGATGATGCCCGTTACTCGAGAAAGACTTGGCCACAATGTAGTATCAGTACTTAGGGACACGGGTTGTTCAGGGATAGTTGTCCGCCAAAGTCTAGTGTCAGATGATCAACTTACCGGTGCATGTAAATATTGTGTTCTTGTTGACGGCACTGTCCAACGATTGCCATTTGCTAACATCGATATTGACTCACCTTTTTTCGTAGGTTCCATCGAAGCATGTCTAACCCCATCTATGACTTAATAATCGGAAACGTTGCAGATGTTCCTGTTCGTGGTGAACCTGACCGTGACTAGAAGGGCAAGATGGAGAATGTCGTCCAAGGACAGAGTGAAGGCAAGCAAAACTACACAAAGGTCCAAGCGGTACAAACTAGGTCTCAGAAAATTGCGGCGGTGAAGCCACTATCTGCGCTCAAGGTGCCCAGTGCGCTAAAAACAGAAGTCACTGCAGATGAGTTGCGTCAGGCACAACAAAACGATGGCACTTTACAGAGGGTAAGATAATTAATAGCGACGGGTGAACCATGTCCAAAGGGATGATTCACCGCCAGTTTTCAAATCCCCACATAGAAGAGGGAGATGTAATCACTCAGTTAGTACTTCCACAGTCTCACCGTCAATCAGTTTTAATATTAGCCCACACTCTAAAAACAGATTGGTTATAAATAACCATTTGATTGGTAGATGTGTCCAACCAATGATATTGGTCAATTGTAACAAAAATATTGATTAAAATAACCAATATCATTGGGTGCTTTTTACCAATATTTTGTAAAAATTTACTAATATATTGGTTGGACAAATATCTACCAATCAAATGGTTATTTTCAATCAATCTATTTTATAGAGTGCATGAATCACTTTTGGGTGGCCACTTTAGCACTAGGAAAACGGAGGAAAAAGTTCTAATTTCTTTTGTCCCGGTGTGCAGGCGGACATCCGCCGGTATTGCCAATCTTGTGATATCTGTCAACGCACCACCCCCAAGGGCAAAACGACCAGAGTTCTTTCAGGTCTAATGCCCTTGATTGATGAGCCATTTCGACGCACGGCAGTTGATATAGTTGGCCCCATCTCACCAGTAACTGATAGAGGTATCCGGTACATTTTCACGACAGTTAACTACGCTACCAGGTACCTGGAGGCCATTTCTCTGAAGAGTATAGAGACCCATAGAGTTGCGGAAGCTGATATATATTTTAACTAAAGTAGGTTTTCCACGAGAAATACTCACAGATCAGGGCACCCAATTTGCATCTGGGGTAATGAAATAGATAAGTTGACTCCTTTCCATCAGATAGCTTGTGACAACGCCTTACCATCCATCCTGTAATGGATTGGTAGAGAGGTTTAGCGGGAGTTTAAAACAAATGCTGAAACGACTCTGTGCTGAAAAGCCCAAAGATTGGGATAGGTATGTGGGACCACTTCTTTTTGCCTATAGAGATACACCACAGTCTAGTCTGGGGTTTGCTCCTTTTGAGTTGTTGTATGGAAGAACGGTCAGAGGTCCCATGACAATTCTTAGAGAACTTTAGTCAGGAGAGGTTATTAATCCAGAGGTCAAAATAGCATACAAGAATGTGGTTGATTTTTGATCCCGCATAGAAGAAACGTGCCAACTTGCAAGTGAAGAACTCAAGAAATCTTCCCAGAGATACAAAAGATACTACGACAGGAAATCCAAAAGCGTCACTTCAACGTAGGGGATAAGGTCTTGTTGCTCCCCACTGACCACAACAAGCTTGTAATGCATTGGAAAGGTCCCTTTGAGGTTTTGAAACGGGTTGGCATTTTCGACTACAAGATCGATTTGAATGACCTAACCAAAACCTTTATCAACCTTCTTAAAAAGTACATCGAACGACAACCTCCTAGCGCTGTGCAATCTTGTTTCCTTAGTCTGGCAGACTGCATCTTTGATCTTGCGGCTTTAGCAGTCATCGAACCTATAAACGAGGATGCTGCTGACTTTCCATGGCCTCCCGCAGATGATCCCTTACAGTTACCGAACCTTACAGCTAGAGAGTCAGTCGACGGTGTCAAGATTAATCAAGGTTTGTCTAAAGATCAGATTCACCAGGTGAGACAATTGCTGAAGAAGTATTAAAGGGTATTGACTGATGTGCCAGGTCAATGTAATGTTGCTCAGCATAGTATCAGGCTCACCTCTTTCGAGCCGGTGCGTTCCAAGCCATATCCGATACCACACGCTCTTGGGGATGTTGTCCGGAAAGAAATAAAAGGCATGCTTGACATGGGTGTAATTGAAAGGTCTAATAAACGCCCCAGCCACATTTAGTCATATGATAAGGCTTCTCCTTCAAGACATGGCTCATGTCACCAATTTCATTGATGACATCCTCGTGCACACCACAACTTGGGATGAGCACCTTGGGGTACTAGAGGAGCTACTTGATAGGCTAAAAGAAGCCAAACTTTCAGCCAAACCAACCAAATGTGTTGTTGGGTACCAGAAACCAGAATACCTAGGCTATAGTTGGACAAGGGTTACTTGCACCAGTCGCAGACAAGATCACAAAAATCCAGGATGCGCCAAGACCCAAAACAAAAAGACAGTTCAGATCTTTTCTTGGTCCAACAGGTTACCGTATTACAGGGGCTTAAGTCCCAACTACGCGGCTATGGCCGCTGAAAAGTTCGCTTTTCAAACTCTCAAATCCCGACTCACAACACCACCAGTCATTCACTTACCTGACGTCAAAAAGCCATTTATTCTCCAAACAGATGCTTCAAGTATTGGTCTTGGGGCAGTGTTGTTACAAGTTCATGGTGATGAGAAGTTTCCAGTTTGCTTATGCGTCCCGAAAACTTCTTAAACGGGAGCAAGCATACTCCACTATTTAAAGAGAATGTCTGGCAATTATCTGGTCTGTACAAACGTTTCAAACTACCTTCGTGAAAAAGAATTTGTCCTTCAAACAGATCACCAGCCACCCACTTACCTTAATCAAGCCAAAACTTCCAATGCTCGAATCATGCGATGGGCATTACAGCTACAGCATACCGGTTCAGACTTCAGTCCATCAAAGGCACAGAAAATATCAGTGCTGATTATCTCAGCCGTAATATTGAGTGAGCCTATAGCATTGCTTAGTCGTGATCTTATAGGCATTACGGTTTATCAAATATTATTGAGATTTTTGTTTTACAGAATACGGCATAGAGTGATTTGACCTGTTCAAGTACTAACGGTTTAATTGTTTGGTTTGGACAGGACTATGAAGTTGGCCCCAGAATTATTTGGAGGTTGTGTGAATATTAACTTAGATTTTTTTCTTCAGAGCAAGACTTTCCAGAGAATCTTTTCCAGGATATTTGTTAATTGTGAATAACTATTGCATATAATTTATGTTCACCACAACAATTTATTATAATTATTTTCTTTATCCCAAGGATATTGTCACAGCTAGGGATAACAATTGAACCTATTTGCATTGTTTTATATATTGTTGGGCCATTATTGTTAGTACCCACTGCTTTAGCTCATTCTGGAGAGGTGGAATGCCTGGGCGTGCATGGGTAAATATGGGGTATGTTGGAATGCATTTACCTTCGGATATTAAGGATGGTACTGTGAGTGGTGAAGAGTTTTGCTTGAAACTTTCACTGAGTGAACGTGCAAATATTGTGCCACTGTGCATGCGGGCGTTGTCGCCAACCTGGCATCCTTTCCCCGCACTCAGCGGAGCTAGCACAGATCTGTGAAGCTTTCTTGTGAGTGGCACAGTCAAGGACACAACTTGACTCAACAATCATGAGTTACTATACAAATGTTTTAATACACAAGTGTTACTTTGATTAATGTTAGTGGGACCAATTTATACTTACCTTTTAATGCATGAAGATGTCGATTTGTGTTTGGTCGTGGCCATTTTCTTGCATAGTTTCGGTTTAATCCTTGATTCTTGATGGCCCATACGTTTGGGAATTGAGCTGAATTGGAATTCGAGGCCCTGGCGTGAACCATGAACCGGAGGGACAGCTAACGTTGTATCGGAACGACTGACTGGCGTCCCATCCACATGAGCATCGTCGATAACCAACCAGGCACTCACGACGGGACCTGTGGTTCTCCAATTCGGTGGAAACGCCAACAGTTTGATCGCTATTCAGCCCAAGACCGGGAGTTAAATGAACTGACTATGGCTATGTTCAATAACCTTTACTGCTCTTAAATTAGTGAGCTTTTGCTGTACTCGAATTACTTGTGCAAGTTAATTCCCAAGACCGGGAGTTAAATGAACTGGCTATGACTTATGTTCAATCACCTTTACTGTGCTTAAATTTGTGAGCTTTTGCTATACTTGAATAATTTGTGCAAGGTAATTGGCGAATTGTGCTATATCTATTGTGAGAAGTTGAATTACTGAATTTTGCTACATGTGTACAATTTTGCAGTTTGAGTCATTGAAATAAGTTGTATTTACAAGTTGTACTTGTGATGTGAATCACGGAAGGTACTTAACGTACTGGATTTTAGAGTTGGACTGCCTTAACTAATCTATTGCATAAATTGAAGTTTTGAGATTTGCTTTATTTAAATTAAGAAAAAAATTATCATCGTGACAAGTTTTGTTTGTGGAATTGAAGGAGCTTATTCTATGACTTTGATTAATGTATTGGATCATTGGCGTGGATTATGAAAATAAACAAGTTAGAATTTGACCCAGAGAAACTTAGTCAATATATATGTGGATGTTTTAAAGAGTTGTTTGGAGATATTGAGTGCATTTGTAAGACTTATTGGACCCTCCTAGCCCATGCTGTAACAATGCGAAATAAGTGCACTGTTGAATGCTGAACCCTTGGATGGAATGGCAATTGATTGAGTTTGAGTATTGCGTCGTTGACACCAGTGTTGTAAATCAATACATGTATGGATTGTAATTGTGAAGCTTCAAAATCATTTCGGAATAGAATTGAATAAATATTTGTAACTTACTTTTGGAGAGAAAATCAAGTTTTGCATAAACTTATCGGTCTTCTTGGGTGGTTGACTGTGACAATGATGTTGATGAACAGTGCCAGTCATTCTACTACGCTTAACGTACCGTGCTGTGGAGAAACATTTCCCAACACGTACGACAAGAAGTCACGTATCAGACAAGCCGTGGTTAACGTCCGATATCAAAACAATGATACATATAAGACAGTCTGCGTATCACCATGGCAAAGTTCACCTATATCCTCTTTACAAAGTAAGCCTAGCGATCAGAGATGCAAAGCGCAATTTCTACGCTGAGCGCATTCAGCGTCTAAAGCAGAGTGACCCGGGAGGATGGTGAAGAGGAATCCGTTTAATGACATCCGGTGTCCCCCACAGCCCTCCGATCAGTGTACCAGATACTGACGATGATGACCACGCTGCTATTGCGAATGCAATCATGACCACTTTGCGCATATCGCAGGTGATATCCCACTATGACAGAAACGCCTTACCAGCCTTCTTGCCAACTCATAGACTTTGCCCAACAGTCCAACCATGGGAAATTTATCATGAACTTCAGTCTATCAACACTTCCTAAGCAGAAGGGCCTGATGGCATCCCTGTACGCATAGTCAAAGAGTTCGCGTACGAACTTAGCTTCCCGCTCACATGGATTCTAAATACGTCATTTCGTGCTGGCAAGGTTCCTTACCGATGGAAGCGATTGTTACCACGGTGCCAAAATGAACCCCAGCATCGCTTGATAGAATTAGCCCCATGTCACTCACAGGTCACCTAGCTAAATTAGCCGAATGTTTATTGCGAGATGGATGATGAACAGCCAACAATGTGTCAGCTACAAATCCGCTATGTCTGAATGGATACCCTAACTGCAGGAGTCCCTCAGGGAACTAAACTGGGCCCGATCATATTCTTGGCTATAATCAATGATGCGATCATAGATATGTCAACACCCCCCCCCCCCCCCCCCATATTGTTATAAATTCGTGGATGACCTCAATACTGGAGTGTCGCGAGCGCGGTGGCATCTCTTATTGTGCAAGTAGTCCTGGTTCCAAGACGTCCTTATCGCCCCGTTAATGGATGTACAGCGCCCTCTACACACGCACGCCAACGACGTCTTGCAAATTGTTTGTGTATTTGCATGCGCGCGTGACGTAGAGTGGATATAATCGCATGACCTACATTGCATGCATTGTATAATCGCTGACTCACTGGTCTAGTTTCCCCTCGCCATACAGCATGAGGTACGCATGTTCGTACGTACGTTACCTGACTAGCCAGCTAATTACTAAAGCATGATTTCCTCCAGTGCGCAAGCGCCATTATTCTTTTGACCAGCTTGTTAAATTATGCATACAGGTCGCGCGCAGTTCCCTACGAAAGGGCCAAGACGTCCTAATAGCGATGTGGCCTTTGTGTGCGTGTGTAGAGGGCGGTGTGTACAGCCATTATACTTTGCGCACTGCATCACACTGCGCAATAAAGGACGTCTTGGAACCAAGACTAATGTGCAAGAAGCCATCACTTCACTCAATGATTGGACAACGGCAAACTACATGAAATTGAACTCTAAAAAGTGCAGCACTATTGAAGTGCTTTATGCGCTATCCTCCTGACCCCCACCTATTATTTTGGATGATGTTGAGATTTCACAACGCTCGCTGGCATCATGTTAATTGGAATTCACATTCAAAGCGATTTAAAATTGGATTCTCAAGTGTTCGAAATGCTCAGAAAAGCGAATGGACGGCTGCAGATGTTGTGTCTTTTCAAACATCACCATGTGACCTCAACAGATCTCATCACAGTGTTGAACAGTTATGTACGACCTACTACTGAATACGCAGCACCAGTGTGTAATGCCGGCCTGACAAAAGAACACGTGAGAAAGCTCGAGCGCGTCCAAAAACGAGCTATGAAAATCATCATGGGAAAGAACTATACGACCTACGAAACTGCAATGGACTTTTTAAATATCAGTTCACCAGTAAATCGGCGTAAAAAGCTGAGCTTTAATTTTGCTAGGACGCTCATGAACCCACTGTTCCAGTGTACAGACTCATGCCAACGCCTCTTAAACGAGAGAATACCATGCAATTACTAAGAATTAAAACCCTTCCCCAAATAAAGTACCGGACAAACAGATACAGAGATAATACAATTTATGAAATACGGTATGGGACTAACAGTATGTAAAAGTTTTAATGTTTTAATGTAATTTAGGAGTCCAAGTATTAAATTATGTTGTAATTCAAATAAATAATAATGTTTACAAGGCAATATTAACTGAATCATTTATAATCATAAGTCCATATTATTTGAATGCTTTTTCAAATGTTAATATGATTCTGAAAAGAATTATGACGTATTATATACCACAGTGCAATCTCGATAATAGATATAAATATATTAACTTACCTTTTTAACAACAATACATTTTTGATGATTTCATTACTTCGATTTTAAAATGCATAATATATTTACGTTAAAGATGGTGGTTTTTGGGGGGTTGGTTATCATAAATATTCTGATTAGGATTGTGTACTTGAGATTTTAGTTATACATAGTTACTTGTCTTTTTATTTGATCGTTGTTCTTATTAATTGTATAAGCGATTATGTCCCGTCCCGTCCCGTCCCGTCCCGTCCCGTCCCGTCCCGTCCCGTCCCGTCCCGTCCCGTCCCGTCCCGTCCCGTCCCGTCCCGTCCCGTCCCGTCCCGTCCCGTCCCGTCCCGTCCCGTCCCGTCCCGTCCCGTCCCGTCCCGTCCCGTCCCGTCGTTTAAACCTACCTTGCGATTTCCAATATCATTTCTGACGTACTCATCAAAAGGGAAACTGGGTTCAGCAGAAAGTTGTGTCTGATACGCCACTTTGTATGATTGTACTCGGCTGCTAATACAGCAGTGGCTACCCTGTGTGATGACACCAGAAACCACCATGCGTCTACCAAGTTTCACCCAAATCCAGGAATCTTTCTTTTTACTGTATAATTCAGACCAGAAAGGACAAAAAATTATGTTCAGTACGAGTGCGATGCTTGTTCAAGACGTTTCATGAAGCACAAGCAATGTTAATACATGTAGGCTGAATCATTACGTTCTGAATTCAGCTTTTCCCGATTATGTACCTATCACTTCCCCCCCCCCCCCCCCCCCCCCAACACCTCCCATGCGCTGACCCGACCCGATGTGGGGATTGTCACTTTGAAAGTGACCAATGCCCAACCCTGGGGCACCATTCTTCTCTGCAAAAGTATAGGGCCGATTTGTATTTCCCCTCAAAGAAGAACCAAAGTCTGAACCTTGCGAATGAAGACGAAATCAATTTCCGACGTCCGCGGTAGGGCAGTGCGGGGGGGGGGGGGGGGGGGGGGGGGAATTAATAGATGCATTAGAGACACCATTTACGAAGAAAATACATGTGATTGACCAACGGATCGGCTAACAGTTAAAATGAAATGAGATGAATTTGTCCCGGAGCAAATAACTACATCGAGTGTAGATGGTGTCAACATTCAGTGTTATTTGTCATACAATTTGTTTGATTCCAAGTGTGTCTGCAGAGAAATAGTGAATAAATCTTAAATTTGCACACATTCCCTGAAATCCCCCCCCCCCCCCCCCCTAACCTATTTTAAAGGTCTGAGTGCAAGAAATGTACTATATTAAGGACATTCAGACGGACGCCGCAAATAGTGCAGCCTGTAAGTAACCAAAGGGCAACACTCTGAACTCCAATGGTCCGGCTTTTCCTAACCAAACTGGCGTGTTTGTTTTCGTCAACGACGATTTTCAGACACGCGGCGAATTTTCAAGGGAGGGTAGTGTGCATGATGGTTATATTCAACCTCGTTCCCATGGTGTCGAGCAGCGCCCTCACCGACACCACAGCTGCTCTCTCATCCTGGTATGGGATCATTTAAACGTGCACGATTTTTGAACACGCATGCAAATTAGGCTCCCTTTGAGCGATGTATTCTGGGTACGTAGTATTCTGATGGCAATACTTAAAACTTCACTTCTTCGTCGCATTCACAGCATAGTACTCTATTTGCACCACCGCTTTGTTCGGGCTCCGGAGTCTACTAGGTTTAGATATGGGCGAGAGATTCTTCGCTCCGAACTAAGATAGCGAAGCCACTCCCTTTCCCCGGCTGTTAGACCCCCCAAATACCACCCATACCCCACCCGTACCTAACCCTTACCTCATCCGGTAATGCAGGATATTTACTTGAAGCATGCGCAATCAGGGCCATCAGCTAATTGCGAACGCGCCTTGCTAAAAAATCGCACCAACTTGTAACCAATATGCAACATGTGCGCGGAAAGATTCCGAACCCTCTTTCAATTGACCTATCGCAGTCGAATCGCACCTGAATCGCGTCAACGCAGCCTGCGAATTACTGTCCAATCACATCAACCACAGTTCCACGTGGAACGCGCAAAATCCGAAACAAACAAACATTACCACAAAAAACTCCCATAGGGCTGTCCAAGGGGCGCGGCCAACTCGCGAACAGCGATAGGTCAATTTAAAAAAAAGGCCGCTACTACAGCCACAAACGCGCAGTCTTGGTTCAAGACGTTACTCTCTGATACTTATCAATAGAGGGCGCAATTTATAGGCTGTCACTGGCGGTCGTGCTCGCGATCAATCGCGGATGTAATATCGTGGATGCGTGTACAAAAGCCACTTGTACATATCAACATGCACACTGTCACAATCGTTCCTTCTTTTTTTTAACCTTTTATCAAAATGGTATCGCCCAGTTGAACGTAACTTTAGACTGGTGTCCCTTTTGTTGGTTTTTATTTTACCTTTTATAAAAATGGTCTTGCCCAGTTTATCTTAATTTCTCAGACTGGTTTGAACCGGTTTTTGGCCATGGCTTTCCAATCGTTTTCTTTTGTTTGTTTGTGTTTCCTTTACCTGGCTGTCCAAGGGCGTCCCAACCAACCCTTCGGTACTTGTGAATGTGCACCTTTCTATTAGCGAAGCTTCTTTTTGTTAACCAAAACCAGTAGGATAGATCCTTTATTTACAAATAGACTAATTGCTGCATTTAAACAATAAATTAGCATCTAGAGTCAGGATGCACCCTTGGTGTTAAACGGTGTTTTCTTTTGTAAATGAGTGAAGTGTGGAAGTAGTTGGAAATAAAGAATAAAGTAAAAAGAACACTGGATAATTTGGAGAGAACGCCTCTTTGGGAAGGTGTAGAGGGAAGTGAAATCGGTGAAGTGAGGGAGAATGAAACATGATGTGATAGAGAGAGGGTGCTGCCAGAGTTAGCCATTTGATTAACCGACTCCCCTGCAATCTGTGCCTCAGTCAACACATTCTGGTGTTGAAGCTTTTAGCTTGGTGAAAGTCACCAAGGCAGATTACGCCCTGCAACTAGTTTGCTTTTGCGTGGCCAACTTATCCTTTGGCCCTGGAGTCTCTATGGTGGCAGGCACTACTCAATCTTCTCCATGATCTGAGCGAGGATCAAAACTTCCACTTTTATGGAAATCCATGGCCATACATCTGGGCTGAAGGACGGGACGAGATCCTACTCCGGTCAAGTTACACCTATACTGACGGTACTGGACCGAGGGCCACCCTAGGAGGGCTGGACCAGTGAACCCTATACACTCGAGGAGGAAGGCTAGGGTTGGGTGTAGTTGAGTGATCGGGCGACCACAGTGGATCCACTAATCTGCCGACTACTATTTCCTAATTATTGTTAGAGGAAAAGGAAGCTACACTAATTGTATGTATATAATTGTTTTGAGTTGAGGTCAAATCCTGGGCTAATTAAAGTAAGGAATCGACCAGATAAGCTGAGTTTGCATGTGAATAGAAAAGTAGAGTAAATTATAATTAGAAAAGAAGAAAGCCATATAATAAGATTTATCAGGAAAATTCTTGAAGCTGACATATATATAGACATTTTAGCCAATCCATGAGTAAATGTGTAAAATAAAGATTGTAAATATTGAATAAATTTGAATATAAAGTAAAGAGAAGGAATCTAGAGTTCACCCGCCTTTTATTTTGTATATGTTTGTCCCGGGTTTTGACACACACTGTGGATACATGTACATCAGCACGATACATCGCTATACAAAATAACGGCTTGGCGTTCATAAAGGTTTAATAACTTGGAGTTTCTCAGGATCCTCCTTGCTACGGACGCCACAGACAATGACAACTCACCCACAGGTGCACCCTTCAATCCGGGATTCCAACCAGCCAATGCGAATGAAATGAATGAATGAATAAAAAGTCTCAATTTTTCTAATTACCTTTTTATAAAAGATGGATTTTTGCCAGTCTTGTTAAATCGCATATACAAACATGTATGCCGGTTGGTGCTTTTTTTTTTTTTTTTTTTTTTTTTTTTTGGTCAGCCAGTCATTATGGCCAGGCCCAGTATTGTAGTGAACATTTCAGACCAGTTTCGTGCACAATAAATTAGTTGTTACAGTGTCTTGTCAACTTTTGACTGAAAAACGCTCGTACTTACCTTGTCTGCAAGGCGGAGCTTAAATTCATCATTGTCTTCATCATTCATATTTCTCCCGAACAAAATGCCTCCACTAAATATATTACATTCCTACATGTGTAGTAATCCGTGCATACTAATATTTTAAAAGGTGAACCTGAAGAAGAGAAGTATAGCAAGCCCAGCAAACCACTCAAATGCTGTCGATTTAAAATCAAAGTAGATGGTTCACTTCATTAGCTTCACTCATTTCTTTTAATTCTTGAGGTAAACAATTTTTCGCTGGATACGATTGATTTCTGTCAAGATTTCAAATCATTATTGCAAAGTTGCATTTACGTTAAAGGTTAGAACTGCCACCGAGTTCAATGTGTGGTTATCAGAAATATGAAATACACCATTTGTTACCTATCTCTTTTTTTATGTATTTCCAATTTTCATCCAATTAAATTGGCAGATGTACCTATCATCTAATACTGTAGAAAATATAAGTTTAGAACTGTTGCAACATACATGTACATGTACATGTACATGTTCATGTACACGTACACTAAGTCTTATTTAAATCATTTTCAAAGTGAACAAAGAAACTGGCAGGAGCGGGATTCGAACCTGCGACGTCCGAGTTACCGTACAGGCTACTCTACCAACTGAGCTATCTTGCCCTATGTTGGCAGTCTCCCAAATTGCCAGTATCTTTGCTCGGGTGAGCGCTAGTCAGAAGTCATAAACCCAAAATGCCGTATGGCCAGGGATCACACCCATTTTTACGATACAACCTAGGAAGCGACATTGTTGGGATCACTCAATGAGTGATACGACTTTTCAACTTAAAATTCGTCAAACAATCCACAATTGAAACTGACCAGGCAAACCTGAACACATTTTCAAAGTGAACAAAGAAACTGGAATAATTATACTGTATTACATGTGGCATTGAAGAAGAAAAAAAAAATGTATAATACTTTTACTTAGGCCTATATACAAACTGGCTGACCTCCAGAAATTTACACTCTGACGTTTTTATTTTAATTGAACACCTCAGTTCTTTACACACCAGTGTCCTAACTCATGCAGTGTACAATCATGCATGTACATATCGTCGGGTAATCTCATGGTTGCCTTCACTCAAGCGCGCGGATTTGTAATTTCCACTTGAAATTTAATACTCCATATTAATTGCCTTCTGGCCTATTTAAATTTTCTCTTTTATCTGGAGTTATTGTCTATCTGTGGGTGATCTTTTTAGAAAGTGTGTGTAAGTGGAGATATATTCTGCATCCCCACAACCCCGAAATGATGTGTTTGCCTTCACTAATCAATACTTCTTTATGTCGACAATGTTTCATTGGATTATACTGAACCATAAAAGTTGGGGTGTTATGAATACGCGTATACCACCATTTGTTAAACTTTTCTGATGTTTTCCTGTGCGTGAAAATTGTTGCTTTGAAAAAATAAATTGAAACAGATGAATTATGACTAATACAATTTATAAAATCAATTATGATGCGGACATTTGGAAAGGCGGAATAGTAAGTACGTGAAGACACTAGCTGTCAACCAAGGTTATACTTTTCAATTTACATTCGGAAGAATTGAAATACCTCACATGTTCACTCATCATCCTTCTCATTATTATTATTGTTATTTTCCTCAATTGCCGGATAGGGCGACACATAATCCTGGAAAAGAGTGGGTTAGGGTGACCTGGCCGAATAGGGCGACACATAACTGTCGCCCCATTGTAAAAGTCGCCCCTTTGGAGTGTTTTTTAGTAAGGCGCGTGGGGAAAGTGCTCTAAAAGGGCGACACTCGTGTCGCCCAAATAGAGTTATTTCGGGAAGAGTCGCCCATTCGCCGCATCCAGGGGTTTTATAATTATTATTATTATTATTATTATTATAATTCTTAATTTTTTTTCCATGTTGAATAGGTTTTTAAAAATACTTACCTTTATACTGGTCTCTGGAAAGCGTCGCACAAATATTTCGTATACACTTATTTGATGTCTAAATAAGCTTCAGCTGCGAAACGGAAACCAGCTGCACTATAGGAGTTTCTCCGCGGATTTTAACGACACGTCTGCCTGCACGCAAACTCGAAAAATATTTCCCCCAGGCATGACAAACTAGGTCACGCGGATCGCGCAATCCTTCAACGGGCAAAGCGGCGCGATGAACTTTAAATTTCCGGAAACACGATACACGCACTCAATAACCGCACCCAGGGTGACCGCGGGCTAGCCAAATTATGAATAATCCATTCATCAAGGTCAAACTCAATCACTGATGGTCTCCCCCGGAAATTCCTGGAAAAATGATCGAAAAAGTAAAGAAAAAGCTAAGACCCGCTTGGAGGAATATCCGAGACCTTTGTGGAAGTGAAGAACCGAGCAAAGAACGGTAGAATCGATTATTTCAGAGCGCGTAATACAACATATTTTAGAATCGAATACATTGCCGAGCCGATTTACTGAGAAACAGCGCAATCGTTTTAGCGAAAGGAAACAAAAATGGGGACAAAAAGGTCTCGGAACCAAGACTACAAAACGCGGCGATAAAACCGACGAATGCTAACAATGGACGTTTCCCGGCCGGTCGGTTCCAACTGGTGCGGAGCGCTGTCTTAATCGGAATTTCAGTTTGATCGAGAGGATGTTTTGCAAACAAGGTAAAGGGAAAACATGAGGCGCCTGGAAACTCCTGCGGAATCACGAGAAAGAAATCATTTCTGAGTACACACGATGGCACACATTTCTATAAGCGGAATATGGACGGCGAGAGGAAAGGAACTCGGGATTTAGCTGGGAACAAAGAATATACAACCATACGGTTCGCCAAGCGAATGATACAAAATATGGGGATGATCTGACCAAATCCTGTAACATCGACCGAATTTTCCCCTTCATTGAACGAGTAAATTCACAGTATATAAAGGTGTAGTCTCCTCGAAGACCGTGACTCAAATGTCCATGGAATTTAGGCAGGCTGCTTGAGACAGCACGCATGTTCCACACTGCAAAACAGGCGAACCATTAGGTGGCCCGCCATCCATCATAAAATACCATTTTCATAGGGCTTTTCTCTGTCTCAAAGTCTCAAAATCACAATGGCGTGATCGAACTGGAGGCCCGTTCTCCACTATCTATGGTACACGTATTTAACAAAAAAAAATATTTCAGAAGGCTTTACTCTGCTTCTAAATATCACAAGCAGAATGGTGCGCTCAAATTTGAAAGCCGGTCACACAGAAAGATACATAAAAATGTCATTTCAGAGGGTTTTTCTCTGTCTGAAAATATCAAAATCACGATAGCGTGTCCAAATTGGATGGCCCGGGCCGCCCTCCACCATGGCGCATAAAAATGTAATTTTCAGAGGGCCTTTTTCTCTCTCAAAATACCACACTCACAGCAGTGCGGTCCAAATTGGGTGGTCCATCCTCCACCAAGGTACATACAAATGTCGTTTTCAGAAGACTTTTTCTCTGTCTGAAAGTATCGAAATCACAATGGTGTGTCCAAATTTAGAGGCAAGTTCCTCCATCATGTTAAATAAAATGATTCATTTTCAGAGGTCTTTCTGTCCAAAAGTATCACCCCCACAATGGTATGCTCGATTTGGGAGGCTCGTCCTCCCCATGGTACACAACGCTCCTCTTTAATTTTTGTTTATTTACAGAGTCTATTTCTTCTCTGTCTAAAGGCGCCGCACTCATAATCGCATGTTCAACTCACGAGGCCTGTCCTCCACTATGGTACACAAATGTTTTATATATTATATACAGAAACAATTCCTTCTCTGTCTAAAAGTGCCACACTCATAATGGCATGTTCGACTCACGAGGCCTGTCCTCCACTATGGTACACAAATGTTTTATTTACAGAGACAATTCCTTCTCTGTCTAAAAGTGCCACAGTCATAATGGTATGTTCGACTCGCGAGGCCTGTCCTCCACTATGGTACTGTAGGGGTATGACTTTTTGTTGTTAATATTGTACATCCCATTTTGAGTCACAAGAGGGCGCTACTACACTATAGCCACATACATTGCTTTGGTGGTGAACTAAATATAGCAACTGTATCTGGGGCGCTGGAAGCGCGTGACCCCGGGTCAAACCAAATTGATGCATTTTGAGACAGCGAGTGTGCGTCTCACATTGGGGCGTGTGGAAAAGTTGTCGTTTTGGGGGACATGCATTAAGAAAGGCATGAGACTTTGTGTTAGATGTTTCTGAGGATTACACAAGGGACGAGCTCAAGCAGCATGGCGTCCGAGTAGTGTGCCTGTGGGATGTACACCTAGCCCGGAATGATTGGGGGGTAATCTTCTAATCACAACGATGCCTGACTAATCGGAATCTAATCTTGTTCAATCGTACTTCAATCAGCATAAATTGTTAATCTGTCTGTCTTCGAATAAAACATTGATCAGAATCAAAACAGTGGATGCGTCAGCTGTGTCTTCTTCCAGAGACCCCAGGAACCCTAATTCGCAAGAATTAAACTAATTATACTACAGTTTTATGGTAACACGGATGGGGTGGATGCTGTTCAGACACCGGTGTTGCTGATTTGGCGACGGAGATCCAGGCTGTGTGAAAGTTTTGAGGCTGCCGAGCGGTGAGCGTGTGCGGAGCCAAGCGGCCGTGTGTTGCAGACGGCGTGGTGCTGCATGAGAGTCGGTGTTCGTGGAGTGGACCAGCGTAACCGGAGCCAGCCGGCCGGGGACGGGTGCCGGGCGACTGGTGGACGAGGGAGGAGTCCATGGCGGACGGGCCGAAGAACCGCTGACGGATCCGTGGTGTGCAGCGACGTAGCGAGTGTGTGGGTCGAGGATCTCAGCCGTCGGGGAATACTGTCCAAGAATCAAGTGAACTGGACCGAAAAATTTATGATCGTGTGAGCTGTAGTTGCTTTTTGTTACCGGTAGTTGTAACATGTGTCTGTTTACAGTTTAAATGTATACATACGAGAAATTAGAATTCCAGTCAGTGCAGGTAAAAGTTTCGATTTTCTTTCGATTGTGATTTTCCAGTAATTGAGTTTCAGGCTAGTGTGAAGTTTTATACTGGGCGATTCTTTGTATTGTGCTTGAGGAAATGGCAACCTCGGAGTCTGTTCTGCTCGAGCAGTTGGTAAAAGGGCTTACGGATGCCTTGAGGCAGAGCCGACCCACTGTTCAGAGGCCAATTAAATTGACATGCTTTGCTGGTAGACCCGTAAAACCAGGGGACCCCACAGTAAAAGAATGGTTGGAAGAAGTGGAAATATATTGTCAACAGTGTAAAATATCTGAATCTGAAAAGGCTCAGGTTGTGCTCAGGTTGTGCTCAGGTTGTGCTCAACCATTTAAAGGGGACAGCACGTGATGAGATAAAGTGTCAAGGAGAAACAGGGTTGGAATTCCAGGCACTTGCAAAACTTCTTCATAGGCATTTTGGGGGTTGGGAGACTGTACAGTCTCTTCACAAGGCATTGTATGAACGAACACAACAAGAGGACGAGTCCTTGATGGACTTTTCTAGAGCTCTGATGAGGTTGTATGATCGGATATTAGAAGTGGCCTCTGAAAGTGAGAAAGCTTTGTTGCAA
This sequence comes from Hippasteria phrygiana, assembly GCA_037893225.1. NCBI lineage: Eukaryota > Metazoa > Echinodermata > Asteroidea > Valvatida > Goniasteridae > Hippasteria > Hippasteria phrygiana. Next base: position 1,710,709 of record JAZGUH010000182.1, read on the forward strand.
GGTCTCCGTGATTAAGTTCTTAGTGGGCAGTTTGTGGCTGGGGCGCGCAGCCAGGGTGTTAGGTTAGAGCTAAGTAGGTTAGAGCTAGCAAAGCCTTCGCAGACATTTCCTGAATTGCGCGATGCAGCACTCGAGATTTTTAGAGATCTCGAGAGGGCTCCCAAGGCAAAGCGTGCACAGGCTAGACAGGTCGTCGCAGATTGCGATGGGGAAACAGACGAATATGTATCTGATGTTTTTGTGGGAGGCACGATGAGAAATATGAATCCTGAACCCAGTCCAGAGTTGCAACAAGTGTTGCAACAGCAAACACAGATTCTGAAGTGTCTGCAAGAGCAGCAGACGCAGCTGCAGAAGCAACAAGAGCAAGTTGCTGTGCTTATGAAGCGCTTGCTTTTTAGTGAGGTACCTAGGGTTGCGAATAGTGACAAGGTTTCGAAACCTTGGGTTAAGAGACAACTTGTATGTTTCTCTTGTAAGCAACCAGGTCATTTTAAGAGTGATTGTCCGAACAGAAACAGAGATAACAAGCAGACTCTGAATGCTAAAAATCCAGTTAGTGTTCAGTCAGGGGATTCGCAACCACAAAGTGGGGGAGGGTTAAACTACCCCCCCCCCCTCGCCACTGTAGGTCAAGTGGTTGAGGGAAGTAAGAAAGAGGCCTCGCCCAAGAATAAAACCGATAAGGGGTTGGGTTCTGGAGTTCTGTCAACTAATGATGTTCTTGATAAACTGGTACATGCCAGCCCAAGGGCTCAGGTAGAGTTGGCAGGGGTCCCTGTCAATGTTGTTCTTGACACAGGGGCAGAAACCTCCCTTATAAGCGCAGCATTTTATAAGAATAAATTGGCCGCGCATGTGACCGGGGTGGAACCAGTGGGTACTTATTTACGCGTGTTTGGCGTAGGATCTTGGGAAGTACCGGTTGAAGGATATGTCCAGATTCCCTTGCGGGTTTTTAACCAAACGGTTGAGGCACATTTCCTTGTTGTTAAAGACACCCCCGGGGACGGTTTGGGAAATGGGCGTGGCCCCGTTCTGTTGGGTTGCAATGTTTTGCACCAGTTAAAGGATATAGCAGTAGATCCCTCACATAAAGATGCTGAAGCATGGAATGTAACCCTACATTGGTACAATTTGACTAAAAAGGAACCGGGTAAGGTTCCGGCCAAACGAAAGGGGCCTGTGGCTGTTCGCACGGGGCGTTGTATGACATTTATTCCCCCAAGGGAAGTGCGGTCCATGACATGTAACGTGCGCGCACCTCCAGATGTGTGGGAAGGGAAAACTGTGGTGCTACAGGGAAATCCAAATGGAATTTCGGTAGGGGAAGCGACTTCACATTCAAGTGATCCAGGGTTAAGCAGTGGCTTAAGGGTCTATGATTCATGTGAGGTTGTGCAAGGGAACAGGTTAAATGTTCTTGTAGCCAACATGGGGGCACAAGCTGTGTCCATTCCCCCACATACTCAAGTAGCATCACTCACTGAAGTTTTCCCCACCCTGCAGCTGGATTGCGATTTAGAGGGTAGTGAGCTAAAAGTTTCTGTAAATAGGATATTAGCCCAGTCGGCTGATAGTTACTATGACATACATGTAGGTCCAGATGAGCAGGACTCTAAGGCGTCTGATTCTGTGTTGGGGATAGATGAACCTCAGGGATCTAGGACACATGTATTTGCAGATGGAAGTTCATATCAGCTACCACCAGGGGTAAATTTAGATTCATGTGATTTGAGTAATGATGAGTTTGATCGTGTTGTGCATTTCGTCACAGTTTTCACGAACAGACGAATTTTGCCTCTCCGCACTAAACTAAAGTTACAAGAAAATCAGGTTTTAAGCTGCTCACTTTTTAAATTGAAGATAGTACCTGCGTTCATACCACATGTTGATTCAGTGTTGACACTATGTTAAAGTTCAGTTCTCGGTCTTTCACAAGTAATTGGCAGCTAAGCGATAAGTCAATTAATTACAGAGTTATTAATTGATTAATAACTTTGTCTGTTCGTGAAAACTCAGAAGCGAGAAATGGCCTGTTTTGCCCCACAGAGTGTCAATTGTCTCTTCGTGAAAACCCAAAATCCATTTTCTGGCAATTTTGCCCTTCACAGCCCCATTGTATTAACACGGAGTTCAAATTCGTCTCTTCGTGAAAACCCAAAATCCATTTTCTGGCAATTTTGCCCTTAACAGCCATACTGTATTAACACGGAGTTCAAATTCGTCTCTTCGTGAAAACCTAAAATCCATTTTCTGGCAATTTTGCCCTTCACAGCCCTATTGTATTAACACGGAGTTCCGAATTGGCACTTCGTGAAAACCCAAAATCCATTTTCTGGCAATTTTGTCCTTGACAGCCCTATTGTATTAACACGGAGTTCCGAATTGGCACTTCGTGAAAACCCAAAATCCATTTTCTGGCAATTTTGTCCTTCTCGGCCATATACGCTATGGCTGAAAAGGACAAAATTGCCAGAAAATGGATTTTGGGTTTTCACGAAGAGCCAATTCAGAACTCCGTGTTAATACAATAGGGCTGTGAAGGGCAAAATTGCCAGAAAATGGATTTTAAGTTTTCACGAAGAGACGAATTTGAACTCCGTGTTAATACAGTATGGCTGTGAAGGGCAAAATTGCCAGAAAATGGATTTTGGGTTTTCACGAAGAGACGAATTTGAACTCCGTGTTAATACAATGGGGCTGTGAAGAGCAAAATTGCCAGAAAATGGATTTTGGGTTTTCACGAAGAGACAATTGACACTCTGTGGGGCAAAACAGGCCATTTCTCGCTTCTGAGTTTTCACGAACAGACAAATGTATTAATCAATTAATAACTCTGTAATTAATTGACTTATCGCTTAGCTGCCAATTACTTGTGAAAGATCGAGAACTGAACTTTAACATAGTGTCAACACTGAATCAACATGAGGTATGAACGCAGGTAATATCTTCAATTTAAAAAGTGAGCAGCTTAAAACCTGATTTTCTTGTAACTTTAGTTTAGCGCGGAGAGGCAAAATTCGTCTGTTCGTGAAAACTGTGACGATTTGATTCAGAAGCATGACAGTGTTTTCTCTAAGGGTCCACTTGATTTGGGTACATGTGACAAAGTTCCACACAAGATACATACGACTGATGATGCACCAGTAAGTCAGCCATATCGTAGAATTCCCCCTCAGAATGTGGCAGAGGTAAAAGAGTTGCTTCAAAAGTTCCTGGAGCAAGGAATCATCCAAAAGAGTGGAAGTCCGTACGCAAGCCCCATTGTTCTAGTCAAGAAGCGGGATGGGACAATCCGAATATGTGTTGATTATCGGAAACTGAATGCAAAAACAGTGCGTGATGCATTTCCGCTGCCGCGTATTGATGAATCGTTGGAGGCTCTGCGTGGCGCGCGCTACTTTACTTCGCTTGATCTTGCGCACGGGTATCATCGGGTTATGATGGATTCTGAGTCTATTCCAAAGACCGCTTTTATGGTGCCTTTTGGATTATTTGAGTATACGCGGATGCCTTTCGGGCCTTGTAAACGCGCCGGGCACTTTTCAGCGCACAATGGAGATGTGTTTAGGGGATATGAATCTCACCGAACTTCTAATATATTTGGATGATATCCTTGTTTTCTCAGGTGATACTGAAGAACACATTAGTAGGCTGGATAAGGTGTTTACTTTGATTGCTGACTTCGGATTGAAAGTGAAAGGGGAGAAATGCCAGTTCTTCCGGACACGGTTATTGTACTTGGGTCATGTTGTGAGCTCTGATGGTGTTTCTGTCGATGCAGACAAGGTTCAGAGGGTTAGGGACTGGCCAATTCCGACCAAGCCTGGAGACTTGAGGTCCTTTCTTGGTCTAGCAGGGTACTATAGGCGTTTTATCCCCGGGTTCTCGAAGATTGCAGCACCTTTGCATGAGTTGTTACCTCCATTGGGTAAAGGAAGGTCTGAAGCTAATCAAAGGAGCTTCGAGTGGACAGCGGAAGCTGAAAATGCATTCGACAGTTTGAAACGGGCGCTCACGGAGGCTCCGGTGTTGTGTTATCCAGATTTCACTAAGCCATTTATACTGGAAGTAGATGCCTCATTGAAGGGGTTATGGGCATGTCTTGCACAGGAAGATGAGCAAGGAAAGCGGCATCCAGTATCTTATGCCAGTAGGGGGCTTAGGGGTGCTGAACGAAATTATCCGGATTACAGTTCATTTAAATTAGAGCTTCTGGCGTTAAAGTGGGCGGTCGTTGATAAATTTCGTGATTATCTTGTAGGGCTTCAGTTCACAGTTTTCACGGATCATAACCCACTTGCACACTTAGAGACAGCTAAGCTAGGGGCATGTGAAATGAGATGGGTGGCCCAGCTAGCCGCATTTAACTTTGATGTTAGGTTTAGGTCAGGGGTTAGCAACAAGTGTGCTGACGCTCTTAGCCGGTATCCTGGTCATTGTTATTGTTCATCCAGTGAGGTTGAACGAGTATTCCAGTCGATGGTTCATTCCAGTGTAGTTCCAATTCGGGCAGATGTCTCACGGACTACCGTTCGTGAATCCATTCCAGGGGAGCACTCTGTTGGCGCAAACCCGCCTAGTGTGTTTCCATCGTGGTCCAGGGACCAGTTGCTAGCAATGCAAAAGGAGGACCCGGAGTTGGGGATTGTCTGGAAGCGTTGGGAGGCTGGATGGCGTCCAGGGGAACCAGTAACAAATTCAGATAGTAAGTCACCAGAGCTGAAAGCATGGGTGTGGCAGTGGCCGCGTTTTGTGGAGCGGAATGGAGTACTCTGCCGTCAGGTCAATGATCCATTGCATGGAGAGTTGTTTCAGATTTTACTGCCAAAGTGTCTCATTCTTCGGGTGATGCAAAGTTGTCATGATGGATGGGGGCACCAGGGTGTTACCAGAACTTGTGCGCTCTTAAGGAGGCGAGTATATTGGCCCAACATGGCCACCATGGTACGCCGTTATATTGGTCAGTGTAGGCAGTGTGTAACCGCTAAGGCAGCGGAACCTAAACCCAGGACGCCTATGCGTCACTTGCTCGCGTTCAGACCACTAGAAGTAGTTGCGATTGATTTTTTGAAAGTTGACAAAGGGAAAGGTGGCTTTGAAGATGTTCTTGTTATCACAGATGTGTATACAAAATTTGTACAGGCAGTGCCCTGTAGAGATCAACTTGCTGTCACTGTAGCAAAAGCCCTTGTGCAACATTGGTTCACTCGGTTTGGGATCCCAAGTAGAATACATAGTGATCAAGGTAGGAATTTCGAGGGTGAGGTTATCAGGGAACTCTGTGCTTTGTACGGCATAACTAAATCCAGAACAACCCCTTACCATCCCGAGGGAAACTCACAAGCAGAGCGATTTAATAGGACATTGTTCGGTTTAATCAAATCTCTTAGCGAACGAGATAGACGCAAGTGGCCCGACTTGTTGGCTCACTTGGTGTTTGTGTACAATGCCACGCCGCACTGTGTAACTGGGGTTGCACCCTTTACTCTCATGTTTGGGAGAGAGCCATTAATTCCAATAGATCAAATGCTGGGGAAAACAGATAGTGATTGGGGGCAAGACTTTGTGAAAGAGCAATCAGAGTTGGTTGATAGGGCTAAGGAACTAGTGAGTGATAGAGTGGCTAAGACATGTAGCCGCAACAAAGCCGCTTATGATGCAAAAGCAAATGCTGAACCAATTTGCATTGGTTCACAAGTTTTGCTTAGGAAGTGTGCATTTCGAGGTCGACACAAATTAGCGAATGCATATGAGAGCAATTCCTACGTAGTTGTTAGTGTCAATGACCATGGGGATGTTTATCGCATCCGACCATTGTTGGGAGGGGACCAAAAGACCGTTCACAGGAAATTGTTGAGGGTTTGTCCTTCAGAATTTGGGGAGTCTAGCATACATAGTGGATCTGAGTCAGATGACTCTGATTGGGGTTTTATTGAGACCCACGATAATGCTGCAGAGCAGACTCCGGGGTTGGTTTCCAGACCGGTTGACCAACATAAAGTAGGGGAGACTGCTATGGGGGTCACGGGGCCTGGTAGAAATGTAAAACCCACTTGGAAATCCAAGAGAAGTACCCGTGGCAGACATAGCAATCTATTTCATTTGCCCAGGTCAGCGGTGCGCTGAGAATGCCTAGGGTTGGTTTTGAGCGCCCCGTGGTTGGCCGAAGGTTGGTGTAGCTGACTGTTTGGAAGGTCTGGGGTATCCAGCTTCCCTACAGCAGCCCCAGCTGGATAGCACCACAACGTCTAAAACCACCACCAGACAGAATTCTAGTTTAATTAATGGGTATAATCATGGGCAATGTTGTGTACTCCACTGTTATATGTAAGAGTTTCTTATGCATTTTGTATTGTTTGGACACAGTTATGTCAAACGTTTAAAGAACAAGCATGGTTCGTTTGTAAATATAGATTTAGGAAGTAGTACCATTCCAATTAAGTGTTTGGGAGAAAGAGGTCTCACCTTTTCAAGACTTCAGGCAAAACCTGAGCGATACTTTCATTTGTTGAGAGAGGCTAAGCCCTCAGTTCTGATACTGGATATGGGTACCAATGATTTGTGCTCCAGAGAAATGACTCCGAGTAAGTTGTATTCGGTTTACAAGGGTTGGGTACACGGGTTATCAACATGGGATATTAATCCCGAGGTAATTGTGTCTCTGCCGGTCTTACCTAGAACAGGTAACATGAGGAAAGGTCAGGTTTCCTTAGAGGAGTTTAATAGCAGAGCAGAGGAATTCAACAACTTATTAATGGAGGGTACATTTCTTGAAGATTCATGGTGGGTCTGGGAGCATCGGGGGCTTAAACATAATAAGTATAGCTTAGTTGGAGTTCATCTGAACGAGCTGGGAACTGTTAAATATGAGAGAACCTTGAAACAGCTTGTTAAGTTTTTTTGATTATAGATTCTGGTGTTAAGAATTACACATTATTCCATGTACACGTTAATGATTTATTGAAACCAACTTTGCTGTGAATTTATTGATTGTAATAGTTGGACTGTTATCAGTGTAAAACCCTGTAATTACAAGTGTACAGTTATTTCTGCGATCTTCAGGCGCAGATCGTTTAAGTAGGGGAGGATGTAGGGGTATGACTTTTTGTTGTTAATATTGTACATCCCATTTTGAGTCACAAGAGGGCGCTACTACACTATAGCCACATACATTGCTTTGGTGGTGAACTAAATATAGCAACTGTGTCTGGGGCGCTGGAAGCGCGTGACCCCGGGTCAAACCAAATTGATGCATTTTGAGACAGCGAGTGTGCGTCTCACATTGGGGCGTGTGGAAAAGTTGTCGTTTTGGGGGACATGCATTAAGAAAGGCATGAGACTTTGTGTTAGATGTTTCTGAGGATTACACAAGGGACGAGCTCAAGCAGCATGGCGTCCGAGTAGTGTGCCTGTGGGATGTACACCTAGCCCGGAATGATTGGGGGGTAATCTTCTAATCACAACGATGCCTGACTAATCGGAATCTAATCTTGTTCAATCGTACTTCAATCAGCATAAATTGTTAATCTGTCTGTCTTCGAATAAAACATTGATCAGAATCAAAACAGTGGATGCGTCAGCTATGTCTTCTTCCAGAGACCCCAGGAACCCTAATTCGCAAGAATGAAACTAATTATACTACAGTACACAAATGTTTTATATACAGAGACAATTCCTTCTTTGTCTAAAAGTGCCACAGTCATAATGGCATGTTCAACTCACAAGGCCTGTCCTCCACTGTGGCACCTATTTTTTTTTTGTATTATTATTATTATTATTATTATTATTATTGTTATTAATAATTTTCCTCAATTGCCGGTTAGGGCGACACATAATCCTGGAAAAGAGTGGGTTAGGGTGACCTGGTCGAATAGGGCGACAATTTGGTGTCGCCCTATTGTTAAAGTCGCCCCTTTGGAGTGTTTTTTAGTAAGGCGCGTTGGGAAAGTGCTCTAAAAGGGCGACACTCGTGTCGCCCCAATAAGGTTTTTTCGGGAAGAGTCGCCCATTTGCCGCATCCAGGAGATTTCTAATTATTATTATTATTATTTTTTATTTTTTATTTACAGAGACAATTTCTTCTCTGTCTGTATGTTCAACTCACAAGGCCTGTCCTCTACCATGGTACAGAAATGTTTCATTTACAGAGGCAATTTCTCCTCTGTCTGTATGTTCAATTCAAAAGGCCTGTACTCCACCATGGTACACATATATTTCATTTACAGAGGCAATTTCCCCTCCGTCTGTATGTTCAACTCAAAAGCCTGTACTCCACCATGGTACACATATATTTCATTTACAGAGGTAATTTCTTCTCTGTCTGTATGTTCAACTCACAAGGCCTGTACTCCACCATGGTACACATATTTCATATACAGAGGCAATTTGTCCTCTGTCTGTATGTTCAACTCACAAGGCCTGTTCTCCACCATGGTACACATATATTTCATTTACAAAGGCAATTTCTTTGTATGTTCAAATGACGAGGCCTGTCCTCCACCATGGCACACAAATGTTTTATTTACAGATGGCAACTTCTTCTGTCTAAAAGTACCACACTCATGAGGGTATGCTCAACTCACGAGGCCTGTCCTCCACCATGGTACACATATATTTCATTTACAAAGGCAATTTCTTTGTATGTTCAAATGACGAGGCCTGTCCTCCACCATGGTACACAAATGTTTCATTTACAGATGGCAACTTCTTCTCTGCATAAACTCATAATGGTACGCTCAACTCACAAGGCCTGTCCTCCGCCATGGTACACCAATGTTTCATTCATAGAGGCCAATTCTTCCCGTATCATCCTTTTGTTTTTTGTCTTAAAGAATCAACATCGCAAGATTGTACCCAACCAAGGTACAGTAAAGTATGATTTCCAGAGGGTTTTTCTCTGTCTTAAATATCACACTCAGAATGTCGTGTCCGAATATGAAGGTGTTTGACTTTACAGTCCTCCAGCAAGGTACATACAAATGTCATTTCCAGAGGATGTTTGTCTGCTTCTAATATCACACTCGGAATGGTGTGTTGGAATACAGAGGCATTTGACTGTACCGTCCTCCAGCAAGGTACATACAAATGTCATTTTCAGAGGGTTTTCTCCGTCTCAAATATTACACTCAGAATGGTGTGCTAGGTGTTCGACTTTACCGTCCTCCAGCAAGGTACATAAAAATGTCACTTTCAGCGGGTTTTTCTCTGCCTCAAATATCATACTCAGAATGGTGTGTTGGAATATAAAGGTGTCCGACTTTACCATCCTCTAACAAGGTACATAAATATGTCATTTTCATCGGGTTTTTCTCTGCCTCAAATATCACACTCAGAATGGTGTGTTGGAATATAAAGGTGTCTGACTTTACCATCCTCCAACAAGGTACATAAAAATGTCATTTTCAGAGGGTTTGTCTCTGCCTCTAATATCACACTCAGAATGGTGTGTTGGAATATATAGGTGTCTGACTTTACCATCCTCCAACAAGGTACATAAAAATGTCATTTTCAGAGGGTTTTTCTTTGCCTCTAATATCACACTCAGAATGGTGTGTTGGAATATAGAGGCGTTTTTCTTTTACCATCCTCCAGTAAGGTACATAAAAATGTCATTTTCAGAGGGTTTTTCTCTGTCTTTAATATCACACTCAGAATTGTGTGTTGGAATATGGAGGTGTTTTACTTTACCGCCCTCCGGCGAGGTACATAAAAATGTCATTTTGAGAGGGCTTTTCTCTGTCTCAAGATATCACACTCAGAATGGTGTGTTCGAATTGAGAGGCCCGTCCTCCACCATGGTAGATACAATTTTTTTTTTTTCAGAGGGCTTTACTTTGTCCTAAAGTATCACGCTTACAAAATAGTGTTTAAATTTGGAGGCCCTTCCTCCACCAAGGCACATTTTCAGTAGGCATTTTCTTTTTTTCGCTTATGTATTTATGTATTTATTATTATTATTATTTTTTTTGAAAGGGCAATGCTCCAGCATTTAGAATCTGTAAAAATATTTAAAATAGCCAAATGGGTTCTCGAGATACATCAAATCTAATGACGGAGAACTTGTTTCATTCTATTTTTTACTTAGAGGTCAAATGCCATTTTATGTATTTCCTTATAGCGGCCACGGCTCCAAGAAAATCACATAATCACAAGATATTTTCTCCCCGTCTCCATAATGGTATATTTGCTTTCATCTATTTTTGGCAGGCATGATATGTATGCATTCTTCCAATAACATCTATAATTTCAGATGTTCATATTTAATTTCAATGTCAATTTACATAATTAACCCTAAAGGGCGCAACAAAATCAGCTTTGAAGGGATCTGATTATCTTTCTTTGAAACATTGACCCACTGGCATCATAGAATCGGCAGATGACATTGTAGGCAGTTTTTGAAAATAACTCTTTAAGATTTACATTAAAAAAATGCATAATTAATTAGGTTTTGCATAATTAATTATTACCATTTCGAAATAACTTCCGTTTCACCGCAGATACTATGTAGAAGACATTAGTTCAGGGTAAAGTACGTTTTTGCAAAACCCATTTTCAACACCAAAACCTATCAGTAATTGTTTGGTCAATGCTTTGAAAATTATTAAAATTAAATATATATACTATATTAAAAAATGCACATAGCTTCCGCTGCGGGCGCGAACCCCATTTCGAGAACAAACGTCATCTGTATTAAAAAACGGCTAGGCCTAATCCTTCAGAAGATCCATTTTGCGAGGGGAGATAAGTTTAAATTTTAATAAACAAAACATTACCATGTAGGTTTAAGTCTACTCCAAATTTTGGGCCATAATTCTTGTATTGATTGAAACGTTGTTCTATTATAAATATCCTCCTAACGCGCCATGTTATGCCCACCAAGAGCGCATGAAAATGTATGAGTGCAATTTTAATAAAAATAGATTCATAGCAATTAGCAGATGACTCTATACGTTGTCATTTTCAGAGGTAAACCCTCAACTTTCTATAAACTGTAAATAATTCATGACATCTTTAAGCAATGACGATCAGCCATGAAAGGCAATTCTGAATTTATTATTATGATGTATGCGGCAGTATTGCGTATATAAAAAGTAAAGCAGGTTCCAGTTTGTGTGAGAATATGGTCTGGTACCCAAGCGCGCCCAACAGTACATGCGCGTAGCAAGTTACACAGCACCTGTCTGAACCGTGCATTCTATCAGATTATCGGCCAAAAAGCTGCCTAACAAAAGTATATTTCCTGAAGCCACTTCATAACCAATATCATCCGAATTTAGCTATTTACGATAACAATATTTATATATATTTTATATATTTATTTACTACTTACCAAGATGGATCTCAAACGATACCCATTTTCAAAGTGAAATTTGAGCGCGAAATTTTCTTTTGGAGAGTCACTTCTTTAAACCGCTCAGCCGATTTTGACCAGGACGCATCAGACAAAGAATGAATCTGGGTCATCCGGGAAAAATCCGAACAGGGGCCGATATGTTATTCAACAGCGCCAAGATTGGACATGAAAAAACCTAAGCGCCTTCCGACTGTTACCGAGGGAAGTGCAACAAAGGGCGTCCACGGCCGATCGGGCAGATTTTGCCTACACAGTACGGCGACGGGAGAACTCAAAACTAATCATCTGTTTGGATGCATTTTTCGTTGATAATGACATGAGAAATTCATCAGATCTGTCGAGAGATTTCAGTTTTATTAGCAAGGATGCATTTAACTTGGGACCGTCCTCCAGCAAGGTACATAAATACATTTGTATTTCATTTGTATTCCTGTCCAAAAGTGTCATACCCACAATAGCACGTTTAACTCATGGGGATTAACCTCCACCATGGAGCGCAAAGTAATGTTTCATTTCCAGAGGCCATTCCTCTGTCTAAAAATACCGCACGCAGAATTATGTCAACTTGTGACTCGTAATTGTCGGTTATGCAAATGCATGTTACGCCTATGCAACTCCAACTATTTCCAACGTTTCTTAGGGTACATTTAAATGAGAAGAGTCATGTCAAATAAAACAGATACTGTCAATATCGCTATCTTTGACACCGGTAACGATCTTACGCATAACAAAAGTCACATTTTCCGCAAATAACTTCCGATAAAGGAAAGCCGGACTATATTCCATCGTCATGCATCGGCGAGGGACGCCGATGCGCCCATTGTATTCAACACAATAGCATTAGGCGCGGCATTTAATACGAAACCCCGCAACGACAAGGGACCGAAATGGACGAAGTGACCCGAAAAGGATTTCCCAAAATGTCAGAAAACCATTCAATCTTAGGCAATGTGAATAAACTTCATAATATCAATGAATGCATGTGCAAACTGCTCCGTAAATTTCTCCACGGCATCTCCGTCTTACGTGAAACCCTCACAAACAGCTCGGGAACAAAACTGTTTTTTTCCTACCTCATTTCTCCATGGGAATGAAAAGGGGGGAAAACGTCAAAACTGACTGCGTGTCAATAACACCACCATGGTTGATGTCAATCAAAGATTGAGCCTCTCCAAAATGCAATTCTTGAATCCTGGAACGGCACCTCGGCTTTCCTAACGCGCCGTGGCGTAGGATACGCCCCAACAAACCAGTACCAGCGCAGAGCGAAATCAAACACGTGTGAACTGGATGACGACCAGACTGAACTGTGATAGTGTCTCTTCTGCCCTCTACGTCGCGGCAGTGCAAATAGTACTACTAGCGCGGCATGCGGCGGGGCACTTCTAACATTGTCTTATGGTACAAAATTTGAGGGAATGGAATTCTGCCTTTTTATGACAGATTTTTATTTTGTTACCCGAAAATCCGTCCTAAATTTGAGCTGGGCTGTATTCGGGACACCAGTTAGGTTGAAGGTTGATCTTTGAATTTGTTTAATAAACAAATAATTGTTAGGATATTTAGAATGGTACAAAATCGTCGTAGCATTCCGGCCGCCACTCTAAGACCAATGTTAAGGTTTTTGTTTCAGCTTTTTTTAACCGAAGGCGAAAATCCATCTTTAATTTGACTTAGGCTATTGTACTGTTTCTGCACCGTTTTATTCGTGCCGTCTTTAGGTTTGAGGTCAGGGGTCGTTCTTTCAATTGAATTCAGACAAATATTAACTTTCTGGCTTTTTTGGACTGATTTAAGCTTTTTAACCGAAAATCCTTCTTTAATTTGAATGAGTTGAGCCACTGGTTCTGCACTGTTTTATTCGGAACGCATTTAGGCTGGAGGTCGAGGTTTGATAATTTCCATTTGTTTAATAAATTGACTTTCCCGGACATTTAGAATGGTACAAAATCGTTGGAAAACGGCATCCGGCACTCTAAGACTGATTTTCAACTTTTTTGTTTCAGAATCGGAATTTTTAGTCGGATTAATTAGGTTGGCTGTGTTTTTGCACCGATTCAGTAGAGCCGCGTTTGGGTTTGAGGTCAAGATTTTTTTTCATACTGTAGGGGATGATATTCTATATTCTAAAACATTTACAAAAAGTACAACATCGCTGGGAAAAGTTATTCGTCCATTGCAAGTAGTCGTGCACACGTTCGTCACCGACACCACGAAGTAACACCCGAGTTGACTTGAGTGCGCGGCACGCGCGCGTATTTTAGAGAATCGAGTAATTTTCGTTTTCACGAAGTAACACCCAAGTACACCGTCACTCAATCGGTACATTTTCGTTTCCACGAACTAACACGCATCTTTATTTCGCCAGTTTGAAGGTTTTTATTACTTGTTTGTGTAACCCAACAAGAATACAAATGAAGTAAATTCCTGGCAACCCTTTCAAAGCGTTTTTCTCTGCACTGTATTTCCGCAACATGCTTGTTATTTTGTGAAGTCAAAAATCGTCACGTCACTGTCCGAAGTGCGCACGCACACTTGGGTGTTAGTTCCGTGAAACCGAAATTATTCATTTAGCGGTTTTCACGAAGTAACACTGGAGTGGACTTGGGTGTTACTTCGTGGTGTCGGTGACGGTATGGTATTCTGGTCATTAGGCAAACAAAGAAATTGTTGTGTCGCCCTCAAACCGACCGACAATAAAAATCGACAGATTCAGGGTCGGCGTTTTTACTTTAACATATCAATAAAAACATAACTCAGCCTTTAGGTCTCAAAAAGTGTTAAACCAGGGGGGTTCGTTTAATGTGTGGGCCTAAACATGCCCGGGTAAGCGTGAATACGAAAACAAATATTCCCGACCGACTGACCCTCCAATTTGTCGGCCGAGGGAAACAAAAAAATTTGTTGGCCTAACGGTGCGTAAGCCTAAAAAGTTGTTTGGTCTACTTAACTTATATATATTTTGTTTGGTTTGCTTTTCTAACAAAAATAATTGGAAACCATCGGCAGAAAGTACCAGCATTTCGCCAGTAAGCTATTTGAAAGAGAGAGAGACGACCGATTTTGAAGATTTACATTGATATTTTCTAATTACGTTGTTTATCGGCCACCGTATTGGCAATAAAGGCGAAAGCGTCTTGCCGTGAAAACAGCCAGGCATGCAAATTCGGCAAGCCCAAATGTGATCCCGATAATGCTACGGCCATTCCACAGGCGCCAGTTCCGGGCATCGTGACTGTAACCGGTACCCCGTTTCGAGCAAACCCGCAGTCGGCAAGTGGGAAATCATATCGCGGCACCACCGAGGATTCAGCGAGTCAGGCCGACCAAAGGGGAGGCTCGTTGGAAACGGCCAATCGGACACGCGCCGGAAGGCGGCAGTTCGGGAGGTTTCTCGCATCACGGACCAATCGGGAGGTCTGTTGGAAACAGCCAATCAGACATTATCGCAGCACGGCCGTTCGGGAGACATCATCACGTGATCCAGCATCCGGGAAGTACTCTGGTACCCTCCTCCCCCCCCCCCCCCCCCCACCCCCCGATCACCAGCGACACCACGCCGAGTCACCCAACTAAACGTAACGCACTTTTCCAAGATGGCGCGGTTCTAATTCCAAGATTCCAAGATGGCGCAGGTTAGGGTCTTTATAGTATAGATATTGATTAGGTTGATTGTAAAATCGTGCAAAAAGGGCGCAAACTACGTGCAGTTCATGGGTTCTCAGAATGGTTGACATGGTTGAGTATCAACGAAGCGTCATTTATCTCAAAATAAAAAGAACAAAAACAAATTTACATACCCTTGTGATACCAGTTTTCCTTGTGGTGTTTCCGTACGTGGCGCACACTCGAGACAAATTAGGCTTCGGACTTTCGGGCTAGCAACAGGCCTCGGACTGGGGCATGATGGCGGGCGGCGTTGCCGTTGGTATTGACAGGACCAAAAACCCGCCGTTTCGCAGCTGGAGCACTCTCACCAGGAGATCTTAGGAATTATTTGCTACAACCACTGCTGCTACATGCACGCTAATTTAGCGATGTTGACCCGTGCATCTTCCACCGTTTTATGGACCTTCGTTCCGCAACTTCGGCATATTGTGTCACTCAGTGTGAAAGCCATGGTGAAAGCAATCTTTTTTTTCACTGACTCTCCAGATGTGCTGCGTCCCACGATTGTCGCTTTTGGAACACAAGATGCAAGTATCAGATTTGACTGGTGTATTTTTTGAGGGGCTGGGCGTCGCCATTGCAGAAATTTCAGAGGATATATACTACAGAAAAGTCACTAACGTTACAAAATACCAACACAAGTTTCGCTTTTGGCGCGCCGACAAACTTTCATAAAAAAATACAACTGCACGGTTTTAATTTCTCTATATGTTAATAAGCTAATGCTGTATTTTCACTATCCAATCAGGGCACGAGTAAGGAGTTCCCATCCCAGGGCTTACTATTGGAAACGAGGTTGAAAATAAAGTAAGCCTTGGGAACGAGGTTGGGTTATAGTCTACATTCGAATGATCTTTCCAACCATAGCATTTTTAGGACGAACGCTTTCTGTAGCCCAATCGGGCGCCTCCAAGGCAATTTTTCCCTCTAAATCAGCAGGTTGTATGCCGCAACCAAATTGACTCTTTTAACAGTTTAAAGCTATACAACCCATGCTCCTTTCGAGTTTTACCCCTACAAAATGATTTGTTGATTAAAAATTGCTGTTTTTCAAGCAATACAAAATTCTTCACTTTTGAATGAGACATCGAACAAAAACCCCACCCACGTTTACTTATCGAATAATTACTTTACTAGTGGAATTATTTGCCGCCCAACAATAATTCGGACGTATCTTTGTGTGCATTAGATGTGGAGAAGCAACCAAGAATAAAATCATTTTCTTCGGAGGGTTACACCATAGTTAAACACTTCGAAAAAGGTGGTTTTCCGTTAAACATACAATAATTATGCATAAGACAAAAACAATTTTCTTAAAAAGCACAGACAGTTTTTCTTTAAGTTAAAAGGGAATCATAATGGATATAATACTGAGCCTTTCTGCAAATAACATGTACAATAAGAGGGCAGTATTTTGTTGTTTAGGTACCTTTGTATTTGCCAATTGACACTCCTGTGTTTATCCAACCCGACAATTTATAATATAAAATCAGCTAATAGACTTCGCAAAACGTTGTGCTGCTGCCGTTCCGAACTCAGCTGAATTGGACGCGGCAATAGCACGGCAATGGGAGATTTTTGAGACGCTTGTGGCACATACATACTGGTCATTTTTTATTACCCTCACTAGTCGTACGCATGCTCAGAAATACACGCGCCTGCTCACAACTGCACTCGCATGCTCAGAACTAGCAAACAAGACCAGTATATATGTTGCCACCAGCGTCTCAAGAATCTTCCATTGGGCTAAACACCTAACTTTATTGCATCTACAAGTCGATCTTTGAACAGAGTAAATGGTTTTTATGGATAAAGAATTCCGAAATCATCAAACATAATAGTTATCATTTGCTAGCAATATAACCGTTATTCTTGCTAGACCGGTTTCACGTCCCTCCATTGTCGTTCGGCCTTGGATAATGGGTGGGAGAGTCCTTACTGATCTGATGTTAAGTTTATTATTTTTGATTTTGGAGTTTATTTGTTGAGTTTATTGCGCGAAAAAATATAACAGCCCAATTTGCTAATACTAGATTTTCATTGCCTTGTGCACAACATCAAACCGTGCTTATCAAAAAATGGCCAGTGGATTCATACTACTTGTGCGCTTCACATTCGTAATCTTCAAAAACGAGTCTGATTTGGCTGATGATATCTTGACTGTGAGGATCAGTTCGTTCGTTTGTTCCTGTCGAGTCAAGTCAGAGTGGCAGATCAGCAGGGCTTAGCCAAGTGATGGGTGTCATCATCCAATTCAACAAGGCCAGAGGTTCCACTAGGAGATTTGAAAACTGCACAGTCATTTATTAGGCAACGGATAGTTTGTGGCTCGCTGCATACACAGGTTGGTGACGCTTCAGACCCAGTCTTGTGTAGGAAATGTTTTGTGCGGCTGACGCCGAATCTAAGTCTATTGTGGTTGACCCAGACTTTTCTTTGGAGGTCACATCCGACTGGCTTACTTGAAAAGGTTTCAACAAATTGCTTCAGGTTGGTCGTTGAGGAGGACCACCGCTGGGATCATCTATCATCAATCCATGAGGGTTGATAAGGGTGCAAGGGCGGATCCAGAACAATTATTTTTCTTTGGGGGGGGGGGGGGGGGGGCAAAGAAATATGATCCCCGAAAAGGGGGGGGTCCAAAAAAAAGTGCACAAATCACAGATAAAACGGTGGGTTTTTGCTTCCCTTTCTTTTACTTTGTTTTATTTTGTTCTTTTCTGATTTACTATTTTCTCATCATTCGGGTTACGGGTTTAGCACAAACTTTCACACTTTCACTTTTTTCGTGTCAATGTCGAATCGCACAAAGCATAAACACTGTCTGCAGTGGAACAGGCGCATGGTGTATCATACCTTTAAATGATGAGCTGGAAATCCATTTTGCGAACACTACTTAATGACAATTCTGTACTCAATCCAATTCTGACCCTTATTTAATATGCAAAACAAATCTTGTAGGTATTTTACTCAATTCAAGTTGAGAAGGTATTACAATTAGCCTGAGGGACAGGCATCTGTTGTGGGAGGGACGGACAAACGACCATTCTTAAAAATTGAAGGTCGTTGTAATCTTTCCCTGTAAATACAATGACTGACTCCTACTTATTACAAATACAAGGACTGCATTTGTTTTCTGTAATTACTGATCGTCCTCATCAAAGACGAATGCGGAAATTTTTAAGGGGAAATTTCTATCATGCACGCTTGACTTAACTTGATCCCCTTTTCCTCATTTTGGTGGCCCAATTTGCATTAGTGATTACTCAATCATAATTTTTTCGTGACTGATCATTACTTGCTCCTAAAGCTTTGTCCAGACTGTAGAACAAAAGTAAGAGGTTCGGTGTGGTCTTCCTGTAGCCAAAGAACTAGATGACGCTGAAGTCCTAGTCACTGTCGCACGATGCAACACTTGCTCAGACTGAAGTGGGACAAACGCATACGAACTTGACGAACAGATAAATCGCGCTCTCCCACAGATACAGATTGCGTGATTATAAAAGCGCCAGAAATGTAAGCGCGCGTATAACGGTTGGCTTGCTGGGTCATTCGGGAACAAAGCACCTGGCTGATTGTGGTTGCCGAATCATGCTGCGTTCCAATCAACTTGTGAACTTGTAAAATAAAGATGAGGCAGCGGCGGCAGGTCATGGAAAATGTTCTTGAATCATACCGAGTATTGTTTCCAACAAAATTAAATGTATTGCTTTTGTTGAGTTTTGTGGTTGGGTGTACGCAGTGGCTGCCTTTTTGCGACGTCTGCCCCCCCCCCCCCCCCGGATCCGCCGTTGTAAGGGTGTTACGACTGTAATTCTGATGTCTGGGTAGTGAGGATCCAAGTGATGTGGGAATAAAACTTCCAGGGAATTTACTACCATCTCAGTGCTAATGGCAACTGTCTGACGACTCATGCGTTGAAACCTGAAGGGTTTTTTAATATAATGGTTTCGAGAGCATGTTTTGAACACGGGCGTGGGATAGCTGTTGGGGCGTCTTTTGTAAAATACGCAAAACTTAGTTATACCAAAGACAAGTTTGCCTATCTGTAGTGAATATGTTTTAGGGAGCGAATGGTACTATAATAGTGGGTGCAGGGGCGCTGATATGTCCATGTAATACTGCCGTCATTAAAGAAGTATTGTCAGTGCTTTAAAAACAAACTGGATTTTCAACTAATACATTTTCAAGTTTCAAGCTTTGTAAAATTTTAACGAGCATTTTTTGTTTCTATTTTGGGCATCTGCAACCCTCCGAAAAACGCGTTTAATTATGCCTGTAGGCCTATTTACGCCTCTAACACACAAAAATAATCCGCAAATAATTCGAAATTTGTATAAAGTAATTCTTTTTATGAAAACTTGTATACCAGTGAAGGAATATGTTAAGGTAAATATAATATTGTTCTTGATAATGTGAATTTTACCCTTTTTGATGATGATGTCATTGACGATCTTGAAAAAGATTTTGATGAAAACGAATATGTTTTAGCCCTCAATCAAATGAAAACAGAAACATCGCTCGGGTTGGATGGTTTAACTGTTGAGTTTTATCAACTTTTTTGGCCCGTCATAAAAACTGATTTTATGGAAGTCGCTAATGAATGTATGAAAAATGATTGTTTGCCCAACTCTATGAATGTTGCTCTCATTCGATTAATTTTTTAAAATAGTGGGGGGGGGGGGGGGAGAGAAATAACCTAAATAATTGGAGGCCCATTAGCCTTCTGAATGTTAATTACAACATTATTTCCAAAGTTATAACAAATAGATTAAAGAAAATCATGCCTGATATTATCGGTGATGACCAATCCTGTGGAGTCGCGGGAAGAAATATACAGGATAATTTAACGACCATTAGGGATAGTATTTATTATATTAACAATGAAGATGAACAAGGGGCCCTATTAAGTATAGACCAAGAAAAAGCTTTTGATAGGATAGAATGGGATTATATGTTTGGTATTATGAAAAAGATGGGAATTCCTGAAATTCTTATTAAGTGGGTTCAAATATTATATAGTAATCCGTGTAGTAGCATTATAGTCAATAATTACGGAACCCTTCAGAGTGACTAGGGGAATGAGGCAGGGGTGTCCCTTATCCCCTCTCCTATATACCATATGTGCTGAAGGCTTAGCCTGTCTCCTTAGAAGAAGTAACAATCTTAAAGGTATAATTCCTCCTAATAGTGATCAGACTTTGAAATTAGTTCAACATGCTGATGACACAACAATTTTTTTGACTGAGGATAGCGATTTTGATGTGTTAGACAATTTTTTTACCGTTTACAGTGGAGGGTCTGGGTCTAAAATTAATGTAGGGAAATCACAGGGGCTTTGGTTGGGCAAATGGAGGGTTAGAAAAGATAAGCCGGGGGGGGGGGGGGGGGGGTTCGTGGGTCAGTGATCACCTTAAAATACTTGGAATTTATTTTTGAAATGACGACAATTCGGATAGAAATTGGGAACCTAGAACTAGTAAAATGGAGAATATTTTGAAGAGATTGAAAATGAGAAACCTTAACTTAAAAGGGAAATCTACAGTCATCAATAGTTTTATCGAAGCCGGGCTCTCCTACTTCGGCCTAGTCCTTCATTGTCCAGAAGAATATATTTCGAAAATGGAAAGATTTAAATGGTCCTTCTACTGGAACGGGAAACCAGTAGAAGGACTTGATAATGGAGGTACTGGAGTTGTCGACATTAAATGTAAATTACAGGCTTTAAAAATAATGTTTTGCGTAAGTATCGTGAAAGTTCCGGTGAATGGAAATATTTGTTTGAATATTGTATAACCCAAGCCAGTAGGAGTAGTAAACTAGACTGGTATGTTCTTAATTGTCCCAAAGCTATTGTCCCCACGGTCCAACCTTATTATTCAGAAATAATTGTTAATTTCAACAAATCCGGTGCCAATATTAGTAACGTTTTCTCGTGTATAAATAAAACAGGTAACTTACATCTGTGGAATAACACAATTATTACTGGTAATCAAGAAAAAGCTTTAGATTCAAAAAAATTAAACCCTCAGGGAATTGTTCATTTAAAAGATATTATCTAAGAAGGCCAGCTGTTTTCCTTTAAGAAGGTTGCCGATTTAT
This sequence comes from Hippasteria phrygiana, assembly GCA_037893225.1. Lineage (NCBI taxonomy): Eukaryota > Metazoa > Echinodermata > Asteroidea > Valvatida > Goniasteridae > Hippasteria > Hippasteria phrygiana. The sequence continues at coordinate 1,731,839 of JAZGUH010000182.1, forward strand.
GTAATATTTTGCCTGTCACTGCGGGCCGGATCATGGCGGGTTTAAACAGAAATGTCAAAAATAGATTACATAGAAGAATCCAGAGAAGGTCCCCCGAACCATCTATTGAATAATGTTACCATTAATGATAAGGATGATACTATATAATTAATTAATGCAAATGTTAGGATTATCTATAATTGTTGTATTAGTAGAAATTTAATTGAGGTGAATAAATTTGCTAGAAAAATAATGACTGAAAACCCCGAAATTATCCTCGCAGTTCCAAACTCACTAAGAGCATGGACAATATTATATTTAATACATATGATGCCGGAAATGGGTGTGATTCGTGCGTACCCCATCCACTCCCTCGTCTAAATTCTCTTGTCAGTATTAAGAAATCACTAGAATATGTAACCTGGCAGCATAAAAATAAGATCAATTTAGGAATTTTAACAACTGCATAGTTGAAAAACCCTATCCTATCATTATCTCAAAGTGTTTAAACTGAATTATTCTCGAAATGTTTTTAGGGACGATTCATTTTTTGAACTCGGGTTAAAGTGTGCACAGATCACAAACTTTGAGCTTCATTTTCTCAAAACAGTGGGCCAAACTTGAAGACTCTGGCAACTCCAAAAGGTTGGACACGACATTTACACAGGTCACGAAGGTCACTCCATAGTCAGTTATCTGTGAATACTGGCGGGCGCTGTGTGCCAATGCAGCGTGTAAATGCTGTGTGGAGTCAATATATCAAATTGAAGCTTTTACTCTAAGGAAATACCGTAATCTTGATTTTGAAATGCTGCCACTTTCCACGCATTTTGTGGAAACAGGTCACATGAACGTTCCCTCGCGATACAGAAACAGGTGGAAAATACTGTTGATACTGACACGATAATATTGTTTGTGTTATTTCGGGAAAAAATATTACGTTTGATGATTTCTGAAGTGTGAATCCATCAATCAATGTCCTCTGTTTAAGGTTCGACTGGTAGGCCTAGATGTAATTAAGTCCGACGTTAAGCCCGACAGCCGTGCTATTGCCGTGTTACTGTCGCGCTAATTCAACTGAGTTCGCTAATTCAACGTTTAGCTCAGGCCTAACAGGCTCTACTCGGTTTATCCCGGCAGTAAAAATATGGGGTTTAAAAGTCAGTCTTGTAAAGGCCTAGGGGCCGATATTTCATGTCTGCCCTCTCGCCAAAGTTTAGTAACGGATTCGTATCACTGTTGTTTCATTAGTGTGATTTCCATTGGAAAATTTTTCAACATGGGTTTTAATGTTTGATCAATAAACATGTGCTATACTGGAATCGATGATTGGGATGCATTTGCGAAATTATCGGGGGCTTAAGTTACGGATATCATCTTTTATCTTCTTTTTCTATTAATACTCACTTCCAGTTTGGACACCAGCTGCCTTGGTAGTTCAGTCTTCCTTTGTTGGCATCTTGACCAGACCAATGACTTGACGCGTCGAAACGACCGTCGGGAATGATGCTGGGATATTGCAGGCCGATGTGTTTATAGATCAACCACTCAGCTGTTCACAAAACAATTAAAATGCGTTCAGAACTATTTCCCTATTTTCATATTTGGTCATGAAGGCATTTTTCAACTGAAAATATCAACTTTTTTCTGTTTCGTCAACATATGATAAAAACAGAAATATTTGTTTAGGAAAATACTTCTCACTGTGTTTAAAATAAATATCATCGTTGTTCTATTTTTGTTTGTGCAGTAGACTAGCCGACTTAGAAACAGAACAATAGACGAATTTCATGATAGCTGGTCTGCATACTTCCGGGTTTGAAAGGGAGACTCTCAGTGCTAAACATTCTGCGCGATGTTCGCAACAAAACAAAATTGCACGCCTGAAATGCAGGCTGGGTTCTTGACTTCGGGTTTTGATTCTACGCGTAATCGTCAGAGACTGGGAGGACGCTAAAATACCTTCGCTGGACAAGGTAGTCCGTCAGGAGAAGTGGCAGAAAGTTAATGAATTTTACAAGAAAATTAAATTGGCTATGAAACGCTTATGAACGTATTCTACATGAAATTATTCGGTGCACAATCTGCCAAAAGTAGTTTGATAGGACCTCTCAGAAGTAATCGCAGATTAGGCATATGTCATGTTATTATTGTAAACATCGGTTTAGCAGGATCAAATTAATTTCTTTAAATAGATTTCTAAGTAAATTAGTATGCATATATAATTGAAGTTACATTAGAACTGAAATCAGTGTTGACATTTTGAAAATCGGTCCTTGGAATCTCGAATTATGAGGCTAGCCACACATCAATATCACCTACGTCAGACCCAGCAAAGCAATGCCTGAACATGCGCACCGGAACTCTTCTTCATTTCGGTCTAATAAATCAGTTGTGGTCTCTCACAACAATAGTATTCCACCCCCTTGGCGGAGATCCCGGGGGGGATGGGGGGGGGGGATATATCCCCCCCCCCCACTTTTTGACCTGGGGGGGATGACCAATGTAATCATCCCCCCCACTTTTTAAGGGTAGGCGTACTAACTTGCGCAGAGTCCGTAACTTGCCAATACATGTATTTTTGTTTCGCTATATACACGTGATGACTTTCCATTGTTCCCTTTAATATAACTCATCCCCATAGACTAAGCACTAGTTTGCCTGTCCTCACTTTTTCCGGAACAAAGAAATACATGTGAGGACAGTATTGTTCCCTTTGTTACACCCTCTTTTCTGTCCTCACGTGTAATGCGATACCATGACACCTTGACAGGCCAGCACCACGCAGCCCAGCAAGTGCGAGTGTCGTTCGTTTACTTTCCCTGCATTGAGTTTAAACGCACTGTGGGCAAGAGCTCGGTATGTACAGGCGCTGATTTAGGGAGGGGGGGGGTGGCCGCGGGGGCACGTGCCCCCCCCCCCCCGGTAAATTGAGTCCAACAAAAAGAGAAAAAAAGAGAAAAAAAGAAGAGGGGAAAAAAAGAGGGGGAGGTGAGAGAAAAGGAGGGGAGGAGGAGGGCAACCTCCTTAAAAAGGAGGAGGGCAACCTCCTTAAAAAATATACCGCCGTCGATATTAAACATCTGCTGTGTCTACTTTTTGGCATAAAACTACTGAAAAATGCAATAAGAAAAAAAGGTTATCAATCATGCCATGGAACTGAATCCCTCTTTAAGAGAAAAACCGGAGTATTTCCCGGATCCCTGGGATTTCAACTCTGTCCATCGATCTCCCTTCAATCCTCCTTGCCGGGTTCGATCCCCTTTTAACCCCTTTGCCGGATCGAGTGTAAACGCGGTGCATCTCAACATATAATCCCCTTGGGGAGTTTATTACAGGTTAAATGGCCCCAACCAGCAGGAAACAATGGATCACTTGACTGAATGACATACTAAATGTGCCTAACTCCTCTATTATGTCTTGCAGCCGATCTGCCGATGGTTTTAACACAGGGCAAAAAATCAAGCCCTTTTCTTGAAAACTTCAACTGAACTGAATTAAAAACCAAGAAAAATTCCGGATAAATTAAAAATGAAGGGGAAAAACTGCAAATTAGACGCCAAAAATGGGGGAGGGAGAAACTTAGATTTGTGTAGTGATGCATGACATGGCTAAAAAAATAACCAACAAATAATGGCTAACATAATGATATATATATATAATGTAATCTTAACAACTTTTTGTTTTTAAGTCAGGTGATAGTGGTCAGGAATCGCGTCAGATTGCACCACGGGGCATCCAGAATCCAAAATTTTCTGGGGCCCTTAAGCGGGCCCCGGACCCCACGCCGTAAGGGCTTCGCGCTCGCATTTATCCGTTTTGGGTGTGCCCCTGTCTAGATTTTTGTAGTCATGACATGGCTAAAATAATCACTAGAAAATAATGGCAAAAATCATGATATATATAGTCTCCAGAAAATCGTCACAACTTTTGTTTTATAAAAAGTCAGGTGAAAGTGGCCAGGAATCGCCTCAGATTGCACCACGGAGCATCCAGAATCCAAAATTTTACGGGCCCCTTCAGCGGGCCCCAGACCCCACGTCGTAGGGGCGTAGGGGCTTCGCGCTTCGCGCTCGCATTTGTCCGTTTTGGGTGTGCCCCCCGTCTACAAAATTCCTCGATCCGCGCCTGATGTCGGAAGGTATAGATTGGTTGGTGGGGAGACAGTTTATACCTCACGACAAGCACAGTAAGGTGGGGAATAGTCGGTCTTTGCCACATTAGAACGCGGAAGTTCAGATCCCAACAAAGATGATGGCCTGTTATTTTATTGTTTTCACTCAACTAACACACCCAACAAAGGCAATATAAAGTTGCAACGGCAAACGGATTTTGTTATGCGCCAACAGATGGTATGAACGCACGTGCGCGCGGCGCATGTAATACAATGTAATTAAAATACCGATAGCAGACTTCAACTGGGACATTCACTGGGAATCAGCGCGCACCCACGTCACACACAAACATTTGTGCATCCTGCAAAAAGTGTTTGGGAACTTTTGTTAGAGCCTGAGTTTTGCATCTCTGGCATTCTGGTTATAATGTCGTCAAGTATACATCATTGTCCACTATATGTTTTCATAGTTTTTGTCAAGTGAGGACCAAATCACATTCTAATCATGCCTTACCAAAATGCATCTAGGCATTATTTTGCAATAATTATTTTGTAAATAATATATTCTTAAAATAATGCATAGGCATTATTTGTGTTGCTAGGTGACCAGAACTCCATTGTGCAAAGAGACGCTTACGCTTCCAAATACATTGGATAAGAAATTTGAGTTTTGAAGATCTTTTGTATTTATTAATGCTTGAAGGAAGGTGTTAATTATTGTCATTTATTGCAATTCAAGCTCAAGAAAAGGTTAAACTTTGACACAATTTTGCACCTAAAATTGTGTAAACCCCAGGGGCTCCAGGGGGCTTTACCTCAACCCCTAGCAAGGGCTTTGCGCCTGCAACCCACCAGGGGGCCCTTTAGGTGGTCCCTCGGACCCCGTGCCGTGTCGCGCTCCACACAAGGATGGCCTTTCAAAAATCATCCCCTCACATGTAACAAGAAATCTCCGCGCATGATTCCACCCACCTATGCCGAAATAACCGCTGAAAATAGAGACACAATACGTAATAACAATACAACTACATGCCAGCAGGATTTCCGTCAGCGGGATTGGAAAAGTCGGAAGAGAAACACGGGCCAAGCTCCAGCACGTTTTCGAGCCTCTTCTCCAACAGTTCATCGTGTCCCCTTGTCGTCTCAAGAGGAAGAATAACACAGGTATCAGGGGGCCATGAGACAGAGCAACCGCCAACGGTGAACCGTAAAAACTCCGGGCAGTCATGCCCCACAAGCACTGAAACTGTAAGTAAAAGTGGCTGTGCTAATCATTGTGCACAAGAACAGAAAACAAACTACTTGTATACTGATACTAGGCTAAACAAACTTGATAAGTTACATAAGGTGAGGGGATTAAATATATCACTAAACATACAAAGTCTTCAGCCTAAGAGATTCGTATTCTTTTGGCCGAACAGGAAATCCATCTACTTGCCCTGAGCGAAACCTGGCTACATGGCGGTATCAATGATGCTGAAATCAGTATTGCAAATTACACATTGATACGTAGCGACCGAAAAGGTGATGATAATCATGGAGGGGTTGCTTGTTATGTTTCAAATTATATTACCCACTGTGTTTGCGACTCTGAGTCCTGCTGGGTTGAAATAAACTTAAAACAGAGTCGACCAATTGTAGTCGTTGTTTCGTACTTACCAAACAAAAAGACTGAGCATCTTTTGAAACTAAAAAATACAGTTGGTCACTTTGATTGTGATAACCGTTAGTTAATCGTCGTTGGTGACTTTAACTTGAATCTATTCGAGAATATGGCCCGTGCCAAAATAGATGACATTTGCTGCGAATTACAGCTTACCCAAATAGTTGATAGTCCTACTAGAATCACACCTAGCCTACGTCCAGTACATGGCATCCCATCCTGAAAATACCAATATTACTGATGTTGTATTAGCGATCATTCCCTGGTTCTTTGTAACAGGGAAATTGATTCCTCTTTTCAAGTTCCTCCCAGGGTCTCCAACGTTTTAATGAAAATCAGTTGTTGAATGATATGTTGCAGGTGCCTTGGCAGCTGATTGAAAATGAACCAAACATTGATGATGCTTGGGACACATGGGAACAAATGTTTAATGACGTTTGTAATAAGCATGCTCCCTACAGGAAAATGCGGCAGAAACGGAATAACATGGTTCCATGATGTTGGAACTACGACGAAAGCGTTACTCCATGCGAGGTTCAAAAGACAAGTAATCCTATGCTAAGCAGGTACGAAAATATGGCCAAATACCTTAAAAAGAGATACTATGAAAATGACACCTCTAATAACAAGAGTAATACGAGAGAGATGTCAATAGCTAAATCTTGCCAGCCTGTGCAAATATAGACAAACAGAAATTGGCTGATTACTTTAATAAGTTCTGTATTAATATTGGTGCCCATCTTGCTGGAACTTTCGAGCATTGCACCGCAGGTACTTAACATCAGGAGAACCAATGTTTTAACCAGCATACCATCACTTCAAGTTTTCTCCGGCTACAGCTCGTTTCGTAGAAAAGCAAATCAAGCAAATAGATCCCTCAGTGGCAACAGGTGTTGACGGGATATCTAGTAAACTTATTAAAATAGCATGTTCCGCTATTTGTACCTCTTTGACGTACCTGATAAATAAACATGTCTGTACAGGTATTGTGCCAGAGGGCTGCAAGATGGCTAATGTGACTCCAATATTTAAAGGTTCTGATCGAGAAGAACTTTCTAATTATAGACCTATCTTAGTTCTTCCCCTGGTCTTAAAACTTCTCGAAAGAGCTGTTAATGATCAACTGTCTACATTTCTTAACACAAATAATTTTCTCGCTACAGAACAGTCTGGTTTTAGATCGCAACTTTTCACCCTTAACTGCAGTCTTAGATGTCACTGACCACATTCTCAACAACATGGACAATGGTAAGGTAACGGGCGCCATATTTGTGGATATTAAAGAAAAACTTCGATACTGTTGATCATACCATTCTATTTTCCAAACTCTACAATAGTGGAGTCAAAGATCTGGAATTGAAATGGTTCCAATCATACCTATCAGGTAGGAAACAGGCCACACAAGTTGATGGTATAACCTCTGACTTTGCAAATCTGAGAGGAGTTCCACAAGGGTCAATATATTGGCCAGCTTCTTTTTATCATTTTCATTAATAGCCTACCTCCGTGTTTAGCATCAATTCCAGGAACGAAAGTGAGCATATATGCAGCTGATACCATGATTATGTTTGAAAGCACAAGCCCTGGTGGCATTGAATCTGATATGGTGAATGGTCTCAGTCAAGTAACACATTGGTTGATGAAAAATACACTAACACTTAATGTGAGTAAAACTAAATTCATGATATTTTGTTCTCATCCAAGGTTACCCGCCTTCTCCCAGGTGCAGATCTCATTAAAGGATATGTCCATCGAACGAGTTCATTTGTATAAGTATCTCGGGGTTATTCTTGATGAGCATATTTTTGGGTCCGATCACGTTGATTATATTGCAAAGAAATTGGGTTTCTTCGGCGATCTGCTAAACCTTGCCTTCCAAATTCAACGTTTAAAATGTTAAGCAGTACCATGATCTTGCCCTTGTTTGATTAATGTGATGTTGCCTGGTCAAGTTGTGCACACTAACACTCTGACAAGCTTATTAAATTGTACCACCGTTTGGCCAGACTAATTCTTAATGCCCACCCAAGAACACACATCACTGAATTACAACGAGCACTTACGTGGTCACCTTTGCCAGCACGTTGGGAAAAGCATCGTCTATGCGAAGTGTATAAGTATATACATAATCTCGGTCCATCATATGTCAAATCACTCTTTGATCAACCATGCTACTCTGCCAATATTCGTGCCAAGTCAAACTGATCCCTACATCTGTCCTCTGTTCCCACGGCAAATGCAGCCAGGCGCACTTTTCAGTACCTTGGGACCCTGGTATGGAACAAACTTACCACGGTCCAGAGACAAGCAAAGTCACTGCATCAATTTAAGTCCCCTTTGATTGACTAGTGCTCACTGTTATGTCCAAAATTGATATCACGTTTGTTTATAAGTTATTCTATTTGAAAAGTTTAGATTCATTTCTGTTTTAAATGTGTCCTAATTTCCTTGCTATATTTTTGTAATTTTGCGTTTTGCCTATATGTTGTTTATACTTTTGATGCAATTTTACTGGCATTCTATTACCAAAATTTTATTTCTCCTATTTTACTATACTGTTGTTGTTTTTACTTAAATTCATCTTTCCCATTATTTTAAGTTTAATATGTTATTTGCCATCAATCAAATGATTTGTTTTAATTTGGAGTTTTTGGATTTATAGTCTTTTCATGTTTAAATTGATTTTTGTAATGTTATGACATTGATGTTTTTGTTATATTTTAATTTAATATTTTGTATTGTTTTTTTTAATTAATGTTTACCAGGGCCCTGATGAAAAGCAGTTTTGTAACTGTATAAATAAATCGTTCCTTGGAATCTCGAATTTTGAGAATTTTAGCGAATATATTCTATCAAAAAATGAAAAACGTAATACAATATATTACAGCTATTGAACCAGTTACGGGGGAAAATTGACACATCAATGATGATCTTCCTGGACTTGTTTTTAACACACGAACTGAAGTCAGTATTGGATATAAAAAACATAAATATTTTTTTGACTCGACATTTGGCAAGATTGGTTGGGCTCCTCTACTTCGTTTATTTTGTAACCAAATACGAAAATATAGGTTTTTCCGGCCAATTGCACCATGTTTTCACGCCTGGCTCATTCAATTTAGATTAAAATTGAATGATCACGCAGATCGTCATTCGACAATCAAAAATAATCATTCAAATTCACTATCCGAGCAATCTATCGTCTTTTAGCTTCACTCGTACCTGTAAAAGATGCATTCAAATTGAAAGTATTGTATTGTTCATTCAATTTCGTCTGGACCAGCAGTAAGGGGTTGGTCGGGCATTCATTTGCATTAATGGGCAAACATATTTCACCTTTTTTCAAGCATCTTTTCCTGCATGTCCACATTCCTGCATGTCCGTACTCCTCAAAAAAGGCGGAGTTATTTCATCCTGAATCATATCTGACGTTTGCAATCCGTAGATGCACACCTCTCTTTCTTAACTACGTCTTCAGACAGATAAGATGGCGAGCCTACGGTAGGGGAGGTGTGATCGTCTGATGGAATCGGCCCAAGAAAACAAATTACTCAAGAGAAGTGTTCCCGATAGTACAACCATTGCCAAACATACATGCCCCGATGTCTTGCACATGAAGAGATCGGTAGGTGAGTCAGAACAAAAAAGAACAGTAAACAAAGTAAACAAATCAAAGGATTCGTAAACATGTCAACATACAGATGGCCCCCTTTTTAGGTCAAACTTTAAAACAAGGATCAACAGTGAAAAAGAAAATTCCTTAGCCCTTTTCATTTCATTAGTTCGTTACATCATCCAAAAATCTGTTTGGACATTCAATTTCAATTTTTAAGCACTCAAGATTTTGTTTCTAATGTTCGTTTTCGTTTAAGGGCATTCTATTTCGTTTTGGTGCATTTAAGACTTCATTTGTTGCATTCTTACATTGAGTTTTGTGACATCGTTTTACGGTTGAAGCACACTGTTAAAGCGCTGTTTAAAAAGTTGTTTAAACAAGTTAAACAACCCGGGTTGTTTAAAAAGTTTGAACAGCGTTTTAACAATGCATTCAAATTAGCGAACGTCGCTGTGCACATGACGTATGACCATGGTTTTCGTTTCTTATTCGTTTATGGGCAATCATTTTCATCAAATGGTCATTCAAATTTATACGATTTTATTAATTGATATGTTCTCCTATTGTCTTTTGAGGTTTTTGTAAATAATTATTTGTTAACATATATAATGTAACATCTGAACCGATATGAGGGATGAATGATGTAACGAACTAATTAAATGAAAAGAACTAAGGAATTCTCTTTTTCACTGTTGATCTTTGTTTATTTTAAAGTTTGAAAAAAAATAGAAGCATCTGCATCTTGATATGATTACGAATCCTTTTTAACTTTGTTTACTGCTCTTTTCGTTCTGATTCATGCATCGATCTCTTCTTGTACAAGACACCGGAACACTTCTCTTTTGTAAATTTGTTTCCTTGAGCCGATTCCATCAGACGATCACACCTTCCCTCCCGTAGGCTAGACATCTTATCTGTCTGAAGACTTATATATAAGAAAGAGAGGTGTGCATCTACGGATTAAAGATGTCAGATATGATTTACACTGAGATAACTCAGACTTTCGTAGAAATACGGACATGCATGAATGCAGAAAAAGGTGCTTGAAAAAGGACGAGATATGTTTGCCCATTAATGGAAATGAATTCCCGATCAACCCCTAACCAGACGAAATTGAATGAACAATACGATACTTATAAATTGAATGCATCTTTTACAGGCACGAGTGAGGCTAAAATACGATAGAATGCTCGGATAGTGAATTTGAATGGTTATTTTTGATTGTCGAATGACGATCTGGGTGATCATTCAATATAAATCTAAATTGAATAAGCCAGGCGTTAAAATGAACGAAAACATGGTGAAATTGGGCGGGAAAACCTATATTATAAGTTAATGGTTATGCTGGCCTTTTGAAGATTTCGTCTATTTTTTTCATTCCACATATTTCAGGAATGTTGAGCAAGATTGGAATGTCGAGCAAGCAAATGATGACATGAAAATAACTGAATTGGAGCAATTCATCAGCAAACTATCTAAATCTAGATAATGGAGCCATATTAAAAATACAGAATTTCTTAAATCTGTTAATTGTTCTTGTATCAGCCAAGAATTCCTTTTGTTTTTTACACCTGCACATTCCGATGTAGTAGCCAAGAATTCATTTTGTTATTTACACCTGCACATTGCGCGGCCCGTTCAATCAAGCGTGCCAGTTATAAAAGGACCAGGCGTCCCATTCATCTTTCTCAGTTCTCCGTTAGGTCTGTTCAGTGTACGACCTGTGTCCGGCAGCAACATCACTCTGTCTACTGTTTCTTGTCAACATTATTTGCGTGTTCATTATTATTGTGAGTTATTTCTTTGTCGCCGTGGTGAACCAGGTTTGGCAGTAGTATACAGCTAATAGGTGAGCCACGGCGGCGTTACATTATACTTTATTATAATCAAGAAGGTTTGCCTTAGTTTTCTCGTTTACTTTATTTGTATTTTTTGGCAAAAATTCTGCCCGAAATATCAGTAAGACAAATAATTGAATATTCTTAAATTTTCTGTCATTGGCGAATCTAGCTACCAGAAACCTACACTTAGACTTACTAACTCTCCCATCATTAATTTTTTTCTGCAGTACTCTTCAGCATTTCAATAATTTCAGAGAACTCTTTTCTACAAACATGTTGTTTTTGAGTTTAAAACCGATTTCCATCACCCAACAAATCCTAGCTGGATGATCCATAGCAGATTAAAAAATCATAACATTCTTACATTAATGATCATCTGGGTCCAACAGTGACATTATGGCAGAGAACAGCTGGGAATGCACACGTTTCGGGGTAGTCATTATTTTGCACAGGATGAGCAAACGTTCTTCGCTCGCTTTTTCCAACCAGCAAGTCTATCTCAATCTAACGTTGCAGTCTTTCAACAGATCATTCTACTTTCATTTGGTGACTCTCTGCCATACGTCATTAATCAAAAAATGTTTTTCATCAAGATTGTCCACAACAGTTGGTTCGTCATCAGTCATCCTCGTCTGCACTCGGGCCCTGATGCAGGATTTTCGATGTGGGTGTGTGTGGTTGTTTTTGCATTAAATAGGGGACCTTTAACAATAGAGGACAATAGGGTCCCCGTTTGAAATTCGTGTACAACGCTAACGAGGGTCCTTGCCAAACAGTTAAAGTTCGAACAACATGAGGATAATGGGAGGTCCCCGATTAAAGGTTTGGTTTTGCCTAGGAAAATATTTTGAAAAGTGCCGGAATTTTGGAGAGAAAGGTGTTTTCAAGTTTCAAAAGCCTTTGCACATACCTCCAAACCGCAGGCAAGCATGTCAACACACACAAAATTCATCATCAACTCCCACATTTTCTTGATTAATTCTAACAAACAATATTCATGCAAATGTGGGTATACAACGTGTGAAAACACCCCCTCTAGGGGCCCCCCTTCCCCCCGAGGACCTGTTACTACATTATACAATTCAGTTCCTTAAAAAAACCTCTGAAGAACTCTGCATTTCCTTTAAGATGTTCTGTCAGGAGGTACACAGTGCAACATTAGGTCTTCATATTCCTATAAGAGTTCATTATTTTGATGTCCTCCCATTTGAAGTGTTGATTGCAAATGTGTCTAGACTTGTAAACAAATTAATCCATTTTGACAGTCCTTGACCATGAATCCATCTTGTCCGTAACTCCTAGTTTCACCTCCTGCTTCGAAGTTTGGGATCAGTTGAACACAACCACAAAATGATATGGAGACCTTCACATTTCTTGTTGACGACACGATCGTCACAACCTGCAGCATACCCAACTCCTTTTGACGTACAAACTGGTGACATGGTGGAATAGTATCCAAGTATCTGAAATTGTAAAAAGTTGGGGAAAATAGCATCGGCTTGATATTACCACATGTAATCGGGTCATACAAATATGAAACTATACTTGAATGTCCAGACTCTATAGTCATGGATAACCAGCCTTTAGAAACGAAGGTTCAAAAGCCATAAAGGATTTATTCTTTTTGGTTATCCAGAACATCATAAAGGCCATAATTACCATCGTTAAATTACATTTGAAGCAACAACTGTGCATTTTTACGAAGAATGTAGTATCCTACTGCCACATTTTACCACAACCATTTTACCACAACATCAATCGATGTTGCAATTACACGGACAAACCTGAATTATTTGTAAAAGTTCAAAATTCTGCATAGAATTTGTACACGACTAACACGTAGCGACAGAATACGACATTCTTTCTACTTTTAAAGCAACTGTAGACAAATTAATGATAACCACGTAAGTCATGCTCGTAGTACACTGTCGTGCTGACCGTGCGCTGCGCTGCCATGTGATTCGTGCATGAATCGCGGCTAAGCTAGCGCAGCGCACGGTCAACACGGTCAAGAGGTACCGGTTCATCACGACAAAAATGTCCAAATTCATTTTGAATCCAGCTTGTTCACAGAATAAACGTAATATTCTCAAAGATTCTCAAATAAACGTACCTGCATGTTGAGAAAAGCGGCATCGCGATGAGCGCCACCTGGCGGCGAGATCCAGCTAGCTGATGACGCGTCGGCCATCCAAAATTGGAGCTAAAATGTTTGGGCCGGATAAGGATGGTAAGGGTATCCGTTCCCTCCCTCATACATGTCAATTGAAGTTTATAGTATAATGAAGATGATTAGATGGTTGAATATGATAATCAGTGACTATTTAGGTGTTAATATCCGTTGGAATTTCTGAATCTCCGAGTGTCGGAACTACACGCATTTCCCACACATTAGTGCGGGCATAATGTATGTGGGATTTCACATCTAGATTACTGTTTACTGGCTTTTAGTCTCTTTATTTTCCTTCAGAAGTGGCGTTCCAGCGGCAATCCAACTGGTATTTTAAGAACACTCTAAGGGCATACTAAGGGCATTCCAAGTGCATGGATTTGTACATCCCAGGGCCTAGTTTCCAAGCCTCCAAGGGCTTTTACATGTATTGAGAAAAAGAGTGAGAAGAAAGAGACAATCAAAGCACACCATTTTATAATAATAATTCGGGAGGCTAATCATCCTTACTCGCAGCTGGGATGCGAGTAAAACCAAAACCACCAGCACAGCTCATGCCAGATAAATCAATACCACAGTCAGACGATCAATGCAGTGCCCAAGGATCGTACAAGGACGGAACCAGCAGCCACTTGTCTTCATCTCAGCGATCACAGAAGAATGTACACCTTTGACAACAAGAGCTTGCGCTGACCCAGCTCCGCCTGGAGATCGAGACGAAATCAAGTAGAGAAGAGCAAGACGCCATAGACGAGAGGCTACGTGAGGCTCAACAAGTTCGCATTTCAGCACTGAATGAAGAACATCTTCTCAAGAGAAAGAGAACCTCTCCACGCAGCTAGAACTCAAACTGCAGCTGAGGAATGCTGAGATTAATATTGAACATGCTAAACTGGAGTCAGAACTTCGGGGAACCGAATCCATCACCATTTGAAGGCAAACTGCTTAGCAGTAATTCCTGTCTGCAAGTATAAGCGATGTTTCGACCTGTCGCAGTTTCCCACGGATCAGCAAAGCGCTGCATTTTCTGCACTGTACAGGATTTCATTTTCTCAGCACATTGCCGTCGCTCCCGTGCTTAACAGTTAATTTGTAACTTCCCTTCCATACATGTTTGTGTCCTCTGTGCCTACCTTATTCCCTATTACAGGTACACGTACAGTCTCCACATTGACCACACCCCAGACCGCGTTTTCACTTGGCACAATGGCACCCCCAGGACGCTCGTCCACCTCCCCGTGGGACCCTGCAAGCCTCTCCTCAGTTTGGGCACTGTAGTCCCACACCGATGACCTTCCTGACTGCGCCCCTACCGTGTGCACCAATGCATGTGAGAGCTCCACCAACCTTTCTAGCTGGTCTTCCTGGTGGTCAGTTGGTGAATTATGTTTTAACTTGCCATGCCACTTCCCAGCTATGTACTTCTCCAATAGGTGCTTCGCCCCCAATGGGCACATCCGCAGATAAACCCCATTTTAGTGGAGGTGATCCGTCCGAATTCCGGTGCTTCGAAACCATGATCAACGGCAGAAAGCCCTTGATACATTTGAGTGACTTTCAAAAATATTTCAATGTGAAGTCAAAAAAGCTTAAGGTGCCCTCACACCATAGCGTATGTTGAAACCTATGAGTTGCGTGTAACACATATTGTTATACGCACCAAACGCAACCCAAATCAACAATTTTGTCAGTTTCTAACCTATTCAACCTATGGGTTGCGTGTGAGTTGCGTGTGGGTTTTGTGTGGGTTGCGTGTGGGTTGCGAACTGAACTTATGATCCCCCAATATCTGCGATCACCTGCGTACGAGTTGCGTGTGAGTTGCGTGCAGAACTTACGAGTTGCGTTTGAGTTGCGTTCAAAACTTACAAGTTGCGTTGGACCTGCGTGCTAGTTGCGTGGTAGTTGCGAATGTGTTGGATTGCTAAATTGACCAGATTAAACTGATGTCCAACAACAGCAAGAGGTAGCTCCATGTTGTCACCTCGGAGGTCCACCAACAACTGACACCGATCTAGAAAAGACCCACTATTTATACCACTTCTCAACACGCATGTAGTACCCAACTAACACGCAACTCACACGCAACTAATAGGTTGGATACGCAGGGCATAGGTTGGGGATACGCTGGTAATAAGCACAATAGGTTGGGGGTACGCTACACACGCAACAGGATCGCAACAGGCACGCAACAAGATCGCAACATGATCGCAACAGGTACGCAACACATTCGCAACATGTACGCTACCAAAACCTGGCCAGATACCTCAAATTTGGACCTGCGATCACCTGCGTTCATAACTTATGAGTTGCGTACCTGTTGCGATCGTGTTGCGATCGTGTTGCGTGCGTAGCGTACCTGTTGCGTCCCTGTTGCGTATAAATTGATCGCAGGCATTCGCAGAGAATTATTGAACATGTTCAAAATTTCTGAACTTACTCTGCGTGTGTCTGTGATCACCTGCGTGCTTGTTGCGTACTTCAAACCTATAAAACCTATTAGTTGCGTGTGAGTTGCGTTCGGAACTTATGACCACTATTCTTTATTCGCAACCATACGCAACTGGTGATCGCTATGGTGTGAGGGCACTTTTAGTGGCCAGCCGAAGAAAGATATATTGGGGCTGGAACATGACCAAGCTCACTTCACCAAGACCATGTCGACACTCAAGCGGTGAAACTCTATGGTGAAATCGGTGTATTCGGGCCAAAATTGATGAGCGTCTCTTAAGAAACACTGAAAATCAAGAGACAAGAAACACCATTTTCTGCCACACCCTGTCTCTCAACCGGCAATTATTATATCCCCTTGCCGTTCCAGAACATGTATTTGATTATGTATTTTGGACGACTCGATCAGCGTTTTTTTGCGAAATCAATGGATTTTTGCCTGTGTATAATTGTAGACGAACAAATGCGACTTGAGTTTCTTTAGCACATGGGAGCCTCATTTTCAAACCCGGAAATTTGCAGATCGGAGTTATTTTCGTCAATGTATGATTCTTCTATCACTCGGTGAACATTTTACTGATGTATACGCACAATTTCGTCATAGTTTTCACGATTAGACGAATTCTGACCATTTAACCAATTTGAATGAGGTCTTATCCCAGGAATTGCCCATGGACCACAAAGGTTGTGAGAAGTAGCGCTGAGGATTTGTCTTTGGTAGGACACATTTTTGTTCAACGTTGCCCTAAAACAAATCTGGGATTGCCTCTTTTGACGAGGAGGGCGCTTTTTAATTGTTGCTGCTACTGTTCGTTTTGCACACTGCACTCGGGTGTGGTATGTAAGACCTAACTTCCCCCTTTATTTTCCTTCATTGCCAACAGCGACACAATTTTTCCGGTGGCAACAAGATCTGTACCGACAAGGAAGACAAATTGGGAGTGACATACCCACACCGCCGCTAGCGTCGACAGTAACGATAACACACTGAAATTTAGCGTGTATGAAAATGCGCTTCCATTTTGGTTCTATTATAAATCGTCATTCTTACTTTTACATATGGCAATGGCAAAAGTCCGTCGTGTAGCGCTGGTATCCGCGGTGTGACACCACTCTTGGCTGTCTGCAGCTGGTTCGTAGCCATCCATACATACCAGAAAGCACGAAGAGTCATACGGTACCGGTACCTGAACTGGACAGTCAGGGTGTTTTTGGGAATTGTCAGGAAGCTGCAGATCATCAACGTCGCATGTTATTGCTATGTAAGGGGACACAAATATAGACTATAAACAAATTATATTAATAAAATCATAGAGCCATTCCTTCATTAATTCGCATAATACGGTAGGTAAGAACCAGGGACCAATTTCATGGCGATGCTAAGCACAATAATTTGCTCAGCATGAAATGTCTTCCTTGGTAAATACAGCTGTTGTTTACTTAACATGAAAATCCAATGGCCTATTGGCTTGTAACCTGTTTTAACTAAAGCAAGACTTTTTGGTACTAAGCAATTTTCTGTTCTTAGCAGCTCCGTGAAATTGGCCCCAGGTCTTTTAATTAATGAAGAAAATAATTTTTGAACAGAGATGGCTACATGAGTATCTTAAGATGTTGGGTGACCACACGCCATTTCACACGTTTTCTCCATGGACGCGGTATCAGAGCGAGGGACAATGCGTAACTATGGAGAAATTTTACGGATATACCATGTGAAGTAACAAACCCTTTAAAGAGAACTACTGATTACGTTTGCACGCAAAGTCGTAAGATGACCACATGCCGTTGCTCTGGCAGGTCCTCTGCACGGCAGCACTTGTGGGCGAGTAACCAGTCTAAAGGCCTTTTTTATAGTCGGTCGCGCGATGGTGAACGTCGGACGGTGATGGTCGCCGGACGGTGAAGCCGTTTGAGGCAGTTTATAGTCGTCGCGCGCATTCGCGATAAAGCGCGCAACATACGCGTATTATGCGCACCAAATTCAATAAGCCAGTTCGGTATTTCAACTGCGCATGTGCACAATGGCATTTTGTCCGAATGACCCGCGTGATCTAACGCGAGCGGGTGAACGCAAAAGGTGCATGTTATTGTTAGATGTGACGATCACGCATTGGAATAAGCGAAGAAATAGTTGGAAGTTAAATAGCAAGTTTTATAGGAAAATCAATAAATTTTAGGGAATGTTTTACTTATTCGTCGGCTTCCTTAGCTTCAAGAACCGGAGCAAGACTATGTTTTCTCAGTTTCTAGAAGCAGGTTGGTATTTGCGTTATTATTCGTGACATTTTAAAATTTGGATAACGTAGTCTTGGAAATTGTAGTCTAGCAGAAATTATATCTATTTAAGTCGCGCTATCCGTTAAAACAATTCGGCGACTGGTATGGAGCGTCAAAAGTGGACAACCGTATTTTCCTATTTGCTGCTAGTAGAATTTTAGGTTTTTAGAAATGGGCTCCCGTTCTAAAAGGTGGTGTTGGCTGCTCTATAAAGTACGATATCCCAGAAGTGACATATTTCAAATAATTAATAATATACGTATGGAATATTAAATAACTAATCACACAACTTTTCATCGATGAATTTATTAGATAAATTCTTAGTTATAACTCATCCATTTCATAAAACTTGTAGTCCGTGACAACAATTAATTTACTGGAATTTTTAGTTCGTGACAATCATCCCCATCTTAAGAAGATACATTTTGTTATGGATCTGTCTCTACAAGTCATTGAACATTTAAATCTCAAGTTTTATCAAGTATCCCATCTAAATAGTCTTGGTTTGATTCCTCTTACTAATTGAATAGTATTGATTACTCTACTACCTGACATCTGCTCAGAAAATCTGCACCATGATTGTCTGAACCTCTCACATTTCTAACCATTATCTGTAGGGTTGCAGAGCAAGTGCCCATCTCATTACTCGATTATTATTCAACTTCGCTTTTGCGATACATGCCAATGGGTAGTGGTCTGTTTCCAAGATAAAATGTTTCCCAAACAGATACACATAGAACTTTTTACAGCCCAAACTAACGCCAGGCACTCGCGCTCGATCACTGAATATGCTTGTTCTCTTGGTATCAACTTTTTTGCTAGCATAGTAGATCGGGAAGTTTTTCCCTTCCACCTCTTGCATCAAAACAGCTCCGATGCCTTTATCCGATGCATCCGTCCTCAGAATATACGTAAGCTCGGGATTTGGCAATTGCAAAATTGGCGCAGAAGCCAGTCTTGCCTTCAGAGTCGTAAAAGCATATTCTTGCGAATCACCCCATTCTACTTACCTATTTTTAGCAAGTCTGTCAATGGTGCCGCAATGGCAGAGAAGTTGGGTATGAACTTGCCATAATACCCTACCAAGCCCAAAAATGATCGAACTTCTTTCTTGGTTCGTGGCTCTTTAGCTTGTAGGATTGCTTTAACTTTACCAGGCACTGGTTTTAGCTTGCCCCCTCCTACCACGTGACCAAGAAATTTAAGTGATTGTTGTGCTACAAAACACTTAGTGTGTCTTGCTGTTAAGCCAACTTCTCTCAAACGTTCTAGAACAGACCGGACATGTTTTAGGTGGGTCTCAAAAGTATCAGAAAATATCAGACAGTCATCAATAACATTTACCACATTCTCACAACTCTCTAAAAGCAACCGCATCATTCGTGTAAACACAGCAGGGGCATTTAAGGTGCCAAATGGCAACACTGAAATAGCCCTCCTGATGTCACAAATGCTGTCTTATCTCGATCATTTGCCTTCACAGGGATTTGCCAATATCCGTTGGCGAGATCAAGTTTTGTGAAATATTTGCCTTTTGATATTTTAGAGAACAAATCTTCAACATTGGGTATAGGCTCTGGATCAAATATAGTGACTGAATTCAACTTCCTGTAATCAATACAAAACCTTAATGACCCGTCACTCTTCGGAACAAGAACAATTCGGGATGCATAAGCTGAACTTGACTTCTCAATAAATCCCATGCGCAACATCTGATCAATCTCTTTCTTAAGTAAATCACGTTTTGCATGAGGTACAGCATATGGCTTTACTTTGAATTGGGTCTGAGGTGGTGAGTTTCATATCATACTATATCAAGCTTGTCCTGCCAGGTAAGTCTGTCAATACATCTGCGTACTCTTCCAACAGTTGTTTCACTTTGCCCACTTCGATTTTATCACACTTTTCACTGATGTGAACATCGTGCACACTTTCCTTTGGCTCGACAGGTGGAAATTCTACTTCTTCCAATTCTTCATTTGAAACTTGACAATCTACCTTACCTGCATTTACGACTTCCATGCACTAACATGAATAATTTCATCTTTGATTTCTCTGATCACATACTTCTTCAGGAGATTAGCATGATAAATTTTATCCTTGCCATTTCTGTCTACTATGTAATAATGTTTACCTATCTTCTTGGTTACTTGGAAGGATCCTTGCCACTGAACCAGTAATTTATTACTATCGGTCGGCAAGAGAACAAGTACATGGTCTCCTTTATTGAACTTTCTATCTCTAGTTCTGACGTCATAGTATTTCTTATAATTTATTTAAAGATTTTGCAAGTTCGTCTTGCGCCAACTGACATGTTCTCTCTAGCCTATTTCTCAAGTCTACTACGTATTCGTATGTGGTTTTAACCTCTTCCTGGTTATGTTCCTTAGACCAAAGTTCTCTGAGTATTGAGAGAGGCCCCTAACTGTACGTCCATAGAGAAGTTCAAAAGGGGAAAACCCTAAACTTTCTTGCGGCGCTTCTCTGTAGGAGAACAACAGAGCGGATAGATATCTATCCCAGTCCTTTGGGCGCTCTGAACACATGCGGCGTAATATTTTCTTCATTGTACCATTAAATCTCTCACATAATCCATTACATATAGGATGATTTGGTGTTGTGTGAAGCTGTCTCACTGAAATTATTCGACCAGCTTCTTTCATAACTTCAGAAGTAAACTGTGCTCCTAAATCTGTCAGTATTTCCTGAGGTACACCAACTCGTGAGAAAACATTGAGTAATGCTTCGGCGACACGCTCAGTTTCAATCTTTGGGAGAGGTACCGCCTCTGGATAGCGTGTTGCATAGTCTACAATGGTTAAGATATATCGGTTTCCTCTGTCTTTTATTGGATGAATTGGCCCTACAATATCCACAGCAACTCTGCGAAAGGGTGTATCTATCAATGGAATTCACCTACTTTTCCTTTTGGGATGTTTTTTTTTGCAAATGTCACATGATGCACAGTACCGTTTTATGTCATCTAACAAGCCTGGCCAATAAAATTACGCTAACACACGATCACTGGTTTTCTTAGTACCTACGTACCTAAACTTATCAAGTGAGCTATCACTTGTCTGGGCTATTGCAAACTCATTTCTCTACTTGCAATATTCTCAGTAGGTGGCACTTTGTGTGACGGAAACGGTTTGTCCTTCTTGGCTTTTTGACTTCTTGTTTCCACAGCCCCAACTTCTAAATCTTTGCTTTGTGTCTTTCCTTCATTTCGTTCTACTACTGGAAACTGCCAATTTGGGTCTGGATCTACAGCCTCTCTGACACCTGGTACATTACCTTATATTAGACCATACAACGGTTGATCAATACACAGGGCATCAATAGTGCCCCGATAGTATGGCGTATCTATGGTTACTTGAGCAGCCGGAAACTTTCTAACAGTTTTGTCTATCAGAACGCACTGTTTCTCTTCTGGTAAGAGCTGATAGTCTTTTATCAGACTACGCTTAACTACGGCTGTACTACAACTGGTGTCTCTAAGTACATCTACTATCTGATTTCCTACCATTCCTTGAACTACTGGCATGCTACTTCCTATTGTGCATGCTGCACTGACTACTGGGAGCTTACCACCACAGGCTAATTTAACATGTTTGCCCGAGGACAAGGTAACATGGCGGCAAAGGTTTATTTGAATACAGGCTCCCAAGGGCGGACTCGGACTATTTTTTCTTCGTTTGCCTTTTCCTCAACAATATCTAATCCAGCTACTTTTATCTTGTTCTGCACCGCAGGAGACCTATATCTATATCTACAATGTCGTGCAAGATGGCCCTTCCCACCACAGACGAAACAGTCTTGCTCTGTATTAGACCTATAAGTATTAATTTTTATTGGCCTACTATGGTTAGAACTTGACTTAGCATGTACCTGTACTTGCGGTCGATTAAATGCAGCCCTCGGTTTGTCTGTTCTGTTAAAACCAATACCATGTGCGAGGCCAAACTGATCTGCATATGTAGTCATTTCATTCACACTTTTTGTCTTTCTCTCTCTTAAGAAAACGACAAAGTCTTTTGGACAGGATGAGAGCATTTGTTCCCTAATGAGGAGATCAATTAATGAATCATACTCTTTCTCAACCTCAGCTAACTCGATCCATCTATTCAGGTATCCAGTTAAACGTTGCGCAAACTGACTATACTTCTCTCCCTGATCTACTTGGGATGTTCGAAATTTCTTTCGAAACCCTTCCTCTGTATAATCATACCTTTGGAGGAGTGCCAACTTCAACTCTGAATAGTCATCTGCCTTTTCAGTGGGCAATCTCGAATATAACTCTAATGCCCGACCAGTCAATAATGTACTTAAAGTGGTGGCCCAATCTTCTTCTGGCCAACCTGCGGAAGTGGCAAATCTCTCGAATCGTTTTATATAGGCATCTAAATCATCCTTCCTATCTTGGAATGCTGGTAACCTAGGTTTCTTGATGTTGCCACCTAGTTTTAAACTGGCATTAAAAGTGGAATAAGCTGCACTGGTATTATGTTGTTCCGCAATTTTGAGTTCAAATTCTCGCATTTCTTTGGCATGTTCTCTTTCCCTTTGTCGTTCTTCACGATCTAGGCTATCCTGCTGTAATGCCTTTGCTTCTCGGCTGTCTGCAAATTCAACCGACTCTTTTCCTTGTAACCCTAACTTACTACTAGTTGCGAGAAATTCCTCGAATCTCTTCATGATTAGACCGACAACATGAGTCCTCTAATTTAGGTTCGCAGTTGCGCCGTTGACTAAACAATGTAATCTGGCATGACTATGGATTTAACCTCGTTTCATCCGTGTTAGCATGAACACTCCACAAAGATTCCCAAATAACTGTATTAATACCTTTTTAAGGGAAAGGTCGACGTCAGCACATATCGTCAGGGGCGGCGTCGGTACGTCTCGCACGGCCACAACCCAGTACCAAACAACCTTGAAAATTAAGTTGCAATCGTGCCGTCCTTAATTTTCATTTCGAGCACTTACTATTACCTCTTTAAAGTAAACAATCAAAGGCAAATAATTCGCCAGGAGATTTCACTTAGTTTTACAAAGTTAAAGTATTTCGGCAATTCACACACTTATTTTTGTTACAGTTTCACAGAGTAAAATTCTCACAAATGTTTGTTGTAGCATCCATTGAGTTCAATTTAAACGGTCAAATAAAATACAAATCTTGCTTGTTGTCTACCAAAAATCTTCATAATCACTTTATATATTATGCGAATTTATTTAATACTTAGTATTAAATTTTAGACTTACAGAAAATCTGGCTGTTTGGTACTGGGTTGTGGCCGTGCGAGACGTCCCGACGCCGCCCCTGACGATATGTGCTGACGTCGACTCGGAGGACCTGACGTCTACCGAACTACGTCGCGCCGAGACGTTCGCCCTTGCCACAACAGCCCTATGACTACCAACGGAATGGGGTTCCATGTGTTTACTTCAATTTGATTTATATTGTATTAAATTTAATTAAATTTAATTTGTATGTAATGTATATTTTGTTAACTCTGGTTGTGGTAATTGAATAATATATAACTTAGTCTCTGTACCTTTGTTATATTTGATGCTGCTGTTCAGTCTTCTAGGTTCCACACTTAACTGTATCACAAACTGACTGTGTCCCGATCGTGGTGGACATTGTGACATAGACAATAACCAGCACAGATACTTGCCTCCTTGCATCGTGGTGGCCTGAAATCATTGCCTGGCTGCTCTTCCTTCAACTTGAAGGTCATTGAATTCGGCCTGTCGTCTCATATCAGCACCTGTCCGCCGGGTCATACGGGGTGCGATTTCAACGTAGAAGTACTATACCCCAGGACTGGGCTCGAACCTACAACTGCAGAATTACCCGCAGACCACGAATTAAATGCTTCAAACCACTAGGCCACGGCACTTCCACAAACTTATCTATTTAGCGTAATTATTCGTCGCCATTTTGTATCATTCGTAAGACGAGTCATTTCTGATCGGTTAATGTTTTGCGTGTATAGTCAATACGCTATACACGAAATGTGTACATGGGCAGCAAAATCGTAGAAATATGACGCAGTAGAATTACATTTATTCTGATTTGATTGGGGAAAATACGATCAGATGTTGTATGTACATCAGGAAATACATATTAATTTCAAATATTTTAGAGTTATTATTTCAATATGTATACAATCTGCCGGTTTATCGCGAAGTTCGAGCGATGACTCGTGGGTGATATATAACGAGTGAACAAAACCCGGACACATTTCAAAATTATCGGGTCTTGCACTGCACTCATCGCGGTCGATATACATTGCTGACCTTGCTTGTGAATTGTTTTTGACTCCCTGGCTTTGCGATTTTGAGCATTTTCGCACGCAGGTCACGAAGGTCACTCCCGAGTCAATTATATGTGAACACTGGCGGGCGCTGTGTACACATGCAGGGTGTAGATGCCGTGCTTAACCTCTCGATCAACGAGCTTAGCAGGGTCGGCCGGCCGATTGGAATCCAATTTCTTCTAATTAACATCATCCCGACGCAAAATTCCATCCTCACAAAGATAATATGATGAAACTATTTAGCATAATTTTTTTCAGGCAATTCTTAATTATCTGTAGGGAGTTCCTCAATTATTTCCTCTCACTAAGCTCTATTTCCATGTTGCCTACTTTCCTATTGTTTTTACAAGAAGGTTTGACTAAAAAGATACAGAGTTTCTTATCAACTGATTCAATAGAAATATCCTTTTGGTTGCTACTATCAATAGTACTCTTGAGAAATAAGTTCACGAGGACAAGAAGAGTTATTCATACATACCTATTTGACATAACTCATCGGTGAATCCTGCACTACATTCACACGTGAACTCGTTGATTCCATCAATGCACTGGCCTCCATTTTGGCAAACGACATCAGCACACTCGTCGATATCTATTGAAAGAAAGAAACATTGGTGAGCAGAAACTGTGTCAGCAAAACATGGAACCTCATGAAGTGTAAGTCTGTATTAAATTAATCCTGGAGGATGTATATAACGCTTCCATTGTTTTTGGTTTTTACTTCCGTTTCGGACGATAGTTATACAAGCTTGACGACTGAACAATTTACGCACGTTCATCCATTTTGGCAGGTGATACCTTTCTACTCATCAAAGTCTGTTAGAACCTGTGCATGAAGCTATGATCAGGAAAACCGACAATGACGGAGGATTGAGGGCCATCGAAATGTCCAGCTTTCATCCAGCATAAAACTTGGTCCAGAGCGGTTGATTGCATTGGTTCGATGGTTTCTTTTTGGTATTAAACAAATCACCCGTCACATTCATCAATATCTGAGCTATAAAAAAGATAAAGATAACTCTAGAAGATATTTTTGCCCTTTTCTGACGTTGTGTATTAAGCATTCATAAATCGGATGCGATTTCTTTTTACAAACTGCAACTGTAAACAAGAACAAGTCAAAGACTTAATTTGTTTTGGCACACTGTGCTGTGTTCCATTTCTTGGCTCACATTTCCTTCCCTATGTTCCACATTCTTCTATTAATCCAAGTCCCTTTCTTCCTTTAAATTTCTCTGACGTCTTTCTAATTATTTGTATAGGGAGTTCCAAAGTTCTTTCCTCTCACTATTCTTCATTTCCCTTTTGCCATCTTTCCCATTGTTTTTACATGGAGGATGGACTGGAAAGCTCCTTTTGGTGGCCTATGAATCGCTTAGCTACATCAACCGTACTGTTGAGAAATAATTTCACGAGGACAAGAAAAGTTATTCATACATACCTATTTGACATAACTCATCGGTGAATCCTGCACTACATTCACACGTGAACTCGTTGATTCCATCAATGCACTGGCCTCCATTTTGGCAAACGACATCAGCACACTTATCGATATCTAGTGAAAGAAAGAAACATTATTGAGCAGAAACTGTGTCAGCGAAATATGGAACCTCGTGAAGTGTAAGTCTGTATTATGTGGAGGAATAAAGCTTCCATTGTAGGAAACAAATGATTTTCATTTTTACTTCGGTTTTGGACCATAGGTATACAAGCTTGACGACTAATAGTGTCTGAAAAATTTGCAATGATGATGATACAAACTAGTCGCTCCTTAAATCACTGACGAGGTCTACGCACGTTCCTCCATTTTGGCAGGTGGTTCCTTCGCACTCATCAATGTTAGAAACTGTGGATAAAGCTATGAGCAAGAAAACAGACTTAATGACGGAGGATTGTGTGAAATGAGAACGGTTGATTGCATTGGTTCGGTTGTTTCTTTTTGGTATTAAAGAAGTCACCCGTCACAGTCATCACTATCTTATGGTGTACTATAAGGGCCACCGCTCTGACGAGATAAAAAAGGTATAATTAACGTGGTAAGACACATGACATGTGGCGGTAAGACACGTTATTGACGTGGTAAGAATGTTGATTGACGCGGTAAAAGAGACTTTAGTGGCGAAGTAAGCGTGTTGGATTGACGCGGTAAGAGACGTACTTGATTTAACATGTTTGCCCGAGGACAAGGTAACATGGCGGCAATTAAGGTTTATTTGAATACAGGCTCCCAAGGGCGGACTCGGACTATTTTTTCTTCGTTTGCCTTTTCCTCAACAATATCTAATCCAGCTACTTTTATCTTGTTCTGCACCGCAGGAGACCTATATCTATATCTACAATGTCGTGCAAGATGGCCCTTCCCACCACAGACGAAACAGTCTTGCTCTGTATTAGACCTATAAGTATTTATTGGCCTACTATGGTTAGAACTTGACTTAGCATGTACCTGTACTTGCGGTCGATTAAATGCAGCCCTCGGTTTGTCTGTTCTGTTAAAACCAATACCATGTGCGAGGCCATACTGATCTGCATATGTAGTCATTTCATTCACACTTTTTGTCTTTCTCTCTCTTAAGAAAACGACAAAGTCTTTTGGACAGGATGAGAGCATTTGTTCCCTAACGAGGAGATCAATTAATGAATCATACTCTTTCTCAACCTCAGCTAACTCGATCCATCTATTCAGGTATCCAGTTAAACGTTGCGCAAACTGACTATACTTCTCTCCCTGATCTACTTGGGATGTTCGAAATTTCTTTCAAAACCCTTCCTCTGTATAATCATAACTTTGGAGGAGTGCCAACTTCAACTCTGAATAGTCATCTGCCTTTTCAGTGGGCAATCTCGAATATAACTCTAATGCCCGACCAGTCAATAATGTACTTAAAGTGGTGGCCCAATCTTCTTCTGGCCAACCTGCGGAAGTGGCAAATCTCTCGAATCGTTTTATATAGGCATCTAAATCATCATTCCTATCTTGGAATGCTGGTAACCTAGGTTTCTTGATGTTGCCACCTAGTTTTAAACTGGTATTAAAAGTGGAATAAGCTGCACTGGTATTATGTTGTTCCGCAATTTTGAGTTCAAATTCTCGCATTTCTTTGGCATGTTCTCTTTCCCTTTGTCGTTCTTCACGATCTAGGCTATCCTGCTGTAATGCCTTTGCTTCTCGGCTGTCTGCAAATTCAACCGACTCTTTTCCTTGTAACCCTAACTTACTACCAGTTGCGAGAAATTCCTCGAATCTCTTCATGATTAGACCGACAACATGAGTCCTCTAATTTAGGTTCGCAGTTGCGCCGTTGACTAAACAATGTAATCTGGCATGACTATGGATTTAACCTCGTTTCATCCGTGTTAGCATGAACACTCCACAAAGATTCCCAAATAACTGTATCAATACCTTTTTAAGGGAAAGGTCGACGTCAGCACATATCGTCAGGGGCGGCGTCGGTACGTCTCGCACGGCCACAACCCAGTACCAAACAACCCTGAAAATTAAGTTGCAATTGTGCCGTCCTTAATTTTCATTTCGAGCACTTACTATTACCTCTTTAAAGTAAACAATCAAAGGCAAATAATTCGCCAGGAGATTTCACTTAGTTTTACAAAGTTTAAGTATTTCGGCAATTCACACACTTATTTTTTTTACAGTTTCACAGAGTAAAATTCTCACAAATGTTTGTTGTAGCATCCATTGAGTTCAATTTAAACGGTCAAATAAAATACAAATCTTGCTTGTTGTCTACCAAAAATCTTCATAATCACTTTATATATTATGCGAATTTATTTAATACTTAGTATTAAATTTTAGACTTACAGAAAATCTGGCTGTTTGGTACTGGGTTGTGGCCGTGCGAGACGTCCCGACGCCGCCCCTGACGATATGTGCTGACGTCGACTCGGAGGACCTGACGTCTACCGAACTACGTCGCGCCGAGACGTTCGCCCTTGCCACAACAGCCCTATGACTACCAACGGAATGGGGTTCCATGTGTTTACTTCAATTTGATTTATATTGTATTAAATTTAATTAAATTTAATTTGTATGTAATGTATATTTTGTTAACTCTGGTTGTGGTAATTGAATAATATATAACTTAGTCTCTGTACCTTTGTTATATTTGATGCTGCTGTTCAGTCTTCTAGGTTCCACACTTAACTGTATCACAAACTGACTGTGTCCCGATCGTGGTGGACATTGTGACATAGACAATAACCAGCACAGATACTTGCCTCCTTGCATCGTGGTGGCCTGAAATCATTGCCTGGCTGCTCTTCCTTCAACTTGAAGGTCATTGAATTCGGCCTGTCGTCTCATATCAGCACCTGTCCGCCGGGTCATACGGGGTGCGATTTCAACGTAGAAGTACTATACCCCAGGACTGGGCTCGAACCTACAACTGCAGAATTACCCGCAGACCACGAATTAAATGCTTCAAACCACTAGGCCACGGCACTTCCACAAACTTATCTATTTAGCGTAATTATTCGTCGCCATTTTGTATCATTCGTAAGACGAGTCATTTCTGATCGGTTAATGTTTTGCGTGTATAGTCAATACGCTATACACGAAATGTGTACATGGGCAGCAAAATCGTAGAAATATGACGCAGTAGAATTACATTTATTCTGATTTGATTGGGGAAAATACGATCAGATGTTGTATGTACATCAGGAAATACATATTAATTTCAAATATTTTAGAGTTATTATTTCAATATGTATACAATCTGCCGGTTTATCGCGAAGTTCGAGCGATGACTCGTGGGTGATATATAACGAGTGAACAAAACCCGGACACATTTCAAAATTATCGGGTCTTGCACTGCACTCATCGCGGTCGATATACATTGCTGACCTTGCTTGTGAATTGTTTTTGACTCCCTGGCTTTGCGATTTTGAGCATTTTCGCACGCAGGTCACGAAGGTCACTCCCGAGTCAATTATATGTGAACACTGGCGGGCGCTGTGTACACATGCAGGGTGTAGATGCCGTGCTTAACCTCTCGATCAACGAGCTTAGCAGGGTCGGCCGGCCGATTGGAATCCAATTTCTTCTAATTAACATCATCCCGACGCAAAATTCCATCCTCACAAAGATAATATGATGAAACTATTTAGCATAATTTTTTTCAGGCAATTCTTAATTATCTGTAGGGAGTTCCTCAATTATTTCCTCTCACTAAGCTCTATTTCCATGTTGCCTACTTTCCTATTGTTTTTACAAGAAGGTTTGACTAAAAAGATACAGAGTTTCTTATCAACTGATTCAATAGAAATATCCTTTTGGTTGCTACTATCAATAGTACTCTTGAGAAATAAGTTCACGAGGACAAGAAGAGTTATTCATACATACCTATTTGACATAACTCATCGGTGAATCCTGCACTACATTCACACGTGAACTCGTTGATTCCATCAATGCACTGGCCTCCATTTTGGCAAACGACATCAGCACACTCGTCGATATCTATTGAAAGAAAGAAACATTGGTGAGCAGAAACTGTGTCAGCAAAACATGGAACCTCATGAAGTGTAAGTCTGTATTAAATTAATCCTGGAGGATGTATATAACGCTTCCATTGTTTTTGGTTTTTACTTCCGTTTCGGACGATAGTTATACAAGCTTGACGACTGAACAATTTACGCACGTTCATCCATTTTGGCAGGTGATACCTTTCTACTCATCAAAGTCTGTTAGAACCTGTGCATGAAGCTATGATCAGGAAAACCGACAATGACGGAGGATTGAGGGCCATCGAAATGTCCAGCTTTCATCCAGCATAAAACTTGGTCCAGAGCGGTTGATTGCATTGGTTCGATGGTTTCTTTTTGGTATTAAACAAATCACCCGTCACATTCATCAATATCTGAGCTATAAAAAAGATAAAGATAACTCTAGAAGATATTTTTGCCCTTTTCTGACGTTGTGTATTAAGCATTCATAAATCGGATGCGATTTCTTTTTACAAACTGCAACTGTAAACAAGAACAAGTCAAAGACTTAATTTGTTTTGGCACACTGTGCTGTGTTCCATTTCTTGGCTCACATTTCCTTCCCTATGTTCCACATTCTTCTATTAATCCAAGTCCCTTTCTTCCTTTAAATTTCTCTGACGTCTTTCTAATTATTTGTATAGGGAGTTCCAAAGTTCTTTCCTCTCACTATTCTTCATTTCCCTTTTGCCATCTTTCCCATTGTTTTTACATGGAGGATGGACTGGAAAGCTCCTTTTGGTGGCCTATGAATCGCTTAGCTACATCAACCGTACTGTTGAGAAATAATTTCACGAGGACAAGAAAAGTTATTCATACATACCTATTTGACATAACTCATCGGTGAATCCTGCACTACATTCACACGTGAACTCGTTGATTCCATCAATGCACTGGCCTCCATTTTGGCAAACGACATCAGCACACTCATCGATATCTAGTGAAAGAAAGAAACATTATTGAGCAGAAACTGTGTCAGCGAAATATGGAACCTCGTGAAGTGTAAGTCTGTATTATGTGGAGGAATAAAGCTTCCATTGTAGGAAACAAATGATTTTCATTTTTACTTCGGTTTTGGACCATAGGTATACAAGCTTGACGACTAATAGTGTCTGAAAAATTTGCAATGATGATGATACAAACTAGTCGCTCCTTAAATCACTGACGAGGTCTACGCACGTTCCTCCATTTTGGCAGGTGGTTCCTTCGCACTCATCAATGTTAGAAACTGTGGATAAAGCTATGAGCAAGAAAACAGACTTAATGACGGAGGATTGTGTGAAATGAGAACGGTTGATTGCATTGGTTCGGTTGTTTCTTTTTGGTATTAAAGAAGTCACCCGTCACAGTCATCACTATCTTATGGTGTACTATAAGGGCCACCGCTCTGACGAGATAAAAAAGGTATAATTAACGTGGTAAGACACATGACATGTGGCGGTAAGACACGTTATTGACGTGGTAAGAATGTTGATTGACGCGGTAAAAGAGACTTTAGTGGCGAAGTAAGCGTGTTGGATTGACGCGGTAAGAGACGTACTTGATTTAACATGTTTGCCCGAGGACAAGGTAACATGGCGGCAATTAAGGTTTATTTGAATACAGGCTCCCAAGGGCGGACTCGGACTATTTTTTCTTCGTTTGCCTTTTCCTCAACAATATCTAATCCAGCTACTTTTATCTTGTTCTGCACCGCAGGAGACCTATATCTATATCTACAATGTCGTGCAAGATGGCCCTTCCCACCACAGACGAAACAGTCTTGCTCTGTATTAGACCTATAAGTATTTATTGGCCTACTATGGTTAGAACTTGACTTAGCATGTACCTGTACTTGCGGTCGATTAAATGCAGCCCTCGGTTTGTCTGTTCTGTTAAAACCAATACCATGTGCGAGGCCATACTGATCTGCATATGTAGTCATTTCATTCACACTTTTTGTCTTTCTCTCTCTTAAGAAAACGACAAAGTCTTTTGGACAGGATGAGAGCATTTGTTCCCTAACGAGGAGATCAATTAATGAATCATACTCTTTCTCAACCTCAGCTAACTCGATCCATCTATTCAGGTATCCAGTTAAACGTTGCGCAAACTGACTATACTTCTCTCCCTGATCTACTTGGGATGTTCGAAATTTCTTTCAAAACCCTTCCTCTGTATAATCATAACTTTGGAGGAGTGCCAACTTCAACTCTGAATAGTCATCTGCCTTTTCAGTGGGCAATCTCGAATATAACTCTAATGCCCGACCAGTCAATAATGTACTTAAAGTGGTGGCCCAATCTTCTTCTGGCCAACCTGCGGAAGTGGCAAATCTCTCGAATCGTTTTATATAGGCATCTAAATCATCATTCCTATCTTGGAATGCTGGTAACCTAGGTTTCTTGATGTTGCCACCTAGTTTTAAACTGGTATTAAAAGTGGAATAAGCTGCACTGGTATTATGTTGTTCCGCAATTTTGAGTTCAAATTCTCGCATTTCTTTGGCATGTTCTCTTTCCCTTTGTCGTTCTTCACGATCTAGGCTATCCTGCTGTAATGCCTTTGCTTCTCGGCTGTCTGCAAATTCAACCGACTCTTTTCCTTGTAACCCTAACTTACTACCAGTTGCGAGAAATTCCTCGAATCTCTTCATGATTAGACCGACAACATGAGTCCTCTAATTTAGGTTCGCAGTTGCGCCGTTGACTAAACAATGTAATCTGGCATGACTATGGATTTAACCTCGTTTCATCCGTGTTAGCATGAACACTCCACAAAGATTCCCAAATAACTGTATCAATACCTTTTTAAGGGAAAGGTCGACGTCAGCACATATCGTCAGGGGCGGCGTCGGTACGTCTCGCACGGCCACAACCCAGTACCAAACAACCCTGAAAATTAAGTTGCAATTGTGCCGTCCTTAATTTTCATTTCGAGCACTTACTATTACCTCTTTAAAGTAAACAATCAAAGGCAAATAATTCGCCAGGAGATTTCACTTAGTTTTACAAAGTTTAAGTATTTCGGCAATTCACACACTTATTTTTGTTACAGTTTCACAGAGTAAAATTCTCACAAATGTTTGTTGTAGCATCCATTGAGTTCAATTTAAACGGTCAAATAAAATACAAATCTTGCTTGTTGTCTACCAAAAATCTTCATAATCACTTTATATATTATGCGAATTTATTTAATACTTAGTATTAAATTTTAGACTTACAGAAAATCTGGCTGTTTGGTACTGGGTTGTGGCCGTGCGAGACGTCCCGACGCCGCCCCTGACGATATGTGCTGACGTCGACTCGGAGGACCTGACGTCTACCGAACTACGTCGCGCCGAGACGTTCGCCCTTGCCACAACAGCCCTATGACTACCAACGGAATGGGGTTCCATGTGTTTACTTCAATTTGATTTATATTGTATTAAATTTAATTAAATTTAATTTGTATGTAATGTATATTTTGTTAACTCTGGTTGTGGTAATTGAATAATATATAACTTAGTCTCTGTACCTTTGTTATATTTGATGCTGCTGTTCAGTCTTCTAGGTTCCACACTTAACTGTATCACAAACTGACTGTGTCCCGATCGTGGTGGACATTGTGACATAGACAATAACCAGCACAGATACTTGCCTCCTTGCAAGGTCATTGAATTCGGCCTGTCGTCTCATATCAGCACCTGTCCGCCGGGTCATACGGGGTGCGATTTCAACGTAGAAGTACTATACCCCAGGACTGGGCTCGGACCTACAACTGCAGAATTACCCGCAGACCACGAATTAAATGCTTCAAACCACTAGGCCACGGCACTTCCACAAACTTATCTATTTAGCGTAATTATTCGTCGCCATTTTGTATCATTCGTAAGACGAGTCATTTCTGATCGGTTAATGTTTTGCGTGTATAGTCAATACGCTATACACGAAATGTGTACATGGGCAGCAAAATCGTAGAAATATGACGCAGTAGAATTACATTTATTCTGATTTGATTGGGGAAAATACGATCAGATGTTGTATGTACATCAGGAAATACATATTAATTTCAAATATTTTAGAGTTATTATTTCAATATGTATACAATCTGCCGGTTTATCGCGAAGTTCGAGCGATGACTCGTGGGTGATATATAACGAGTGAACAAAACCCGGACACATTTCAAAATTATCGGGTCTTGCACTGCACTCATCGCGGTCGATATACATTGCTGACCTTGCTTGTGAATTGTTTTTGACTCCCTGGCTTTGCGATTTTGAGCATTTTCGCACGCAGGTCACGAAGGTCACTCCCGAGTCAATTATATGTGAACACTGGCGGGCGCTGTGTACACATGCAGGGTGTAGATGCCGTGCTTAACCTCTCGATCAACGAGCTTAGCAGGGTCGGCCGGCCGATTGGAATCCAATTTCTTCTAATTAACATCATCCCGACGCAAAATTCCATCCTCACAAAGATAATATGATGAAACTATTTAGCATAATTTTTTTCAGGCAATTCTTAATTATCTGTAGGGAGTTCCTCAATTATTTCCTCTCACTAAGCTCTATTTCCATGTTGCCTACTTTCCTATTGTTTTTACAAGAAGGTTTGACTAAAAAGATACAGAGTTTCTTATCAACTGATTCAATAGAAATATCCTTTTGGTTGCTACTATCAATAGTACTCTTGAGAAATAAGTTCACGAGGACAAGAAGAGTTATTCATACATACCTATTTGACATAACTCATCGGTGAATCCTGCACTACATTAATAATAATAATAATTTATTCATTTCTACTGCGCAAATTCCATAATAAATATGTTCAAATGCGCATTCCATAAAAACATACTAAAACATTAAAATACGTTAAGATTCCACAAAAATAAATATTACAAAATACAGCAGACAAAATATACATCACAAGAGAAAAATGATATATAAACTATTACATGACACCGCCCCCCCCCCCCATTCCTAATTAAAACTACTGAAAAGCAGTTACAAACAAATATGTTTTCAATAAAGACTTAAAAGTTTGCAAATTGCTAGCACATCTCACATTATAAGGCAAACTGTTCCATAATGTAGGGGCAGCAAATTCAAATGCACGGTCCCCCATTGTAACCTTACTATGAACCGAAGGATAAGAAAGAAAAACACCATTGTCTGAACTCCGCAAACGATAGCGGGATTGTAACCGAACACGGATTAGCTTAGTTAAATATTCTGGACCTAATCCATGCAAAATTTTATATGTCAGCAATAATATTTTAAACCTTATTCTAAATTTAACTGGAAGCCAATGTAAATCAATTAATACAGGAGTAATATGACTAAACTTAGAAATCTTCAAACACACCAATCTTGCACAAGCATTTTGAACACGTTGGAGTCTACTTATCTGAGTTGCTGGCAAACCGTAATATAAACTATTACAATAATCCAGCCGACTTGTAATAAATGCATGTACTAACACCTCCATACTCTTTTGCGATAGATACTTTCTAATTAACTTAAAATTATGGAGATAATAAAATGCTGTCTTACAAGTTTTAGCAATATGTTTATTCATCGATAGATTATCATCAAACCATACTCCCAGATTACGAACCAAAGATACGGGTAAAACCACCGACCCCCCAACTCGGACACTGTCAATATTGACCTTAGCAAGTTGTTGACGAGAACCAATAATTATACATTCAGATTTACTGTCATTTAAGCACAACCCATTAACAAGCATCCAATGTCGTATTTCGCTT
This sequence comes from Hippasteria phrygiana, assembly GCA_037893225.1. Taxonomy (NCBI): domain Eukaryota; kingdom Metazoa; phylum Echinodermata; class Asteroidea; order Valvatida; family Goniasteridae; genus Hippasteria; species Hippasteria phrygiana. Next base: position 1,767,499 of record JAZGUH010000182.1, read on the forward strand.
ATACATGACTCCATAGATGACAAAGCCAAATTCTGACTACCTTCCAAATCAGGTGGAAAAGACAAATAAAGCTGTGTATCATCGGCATAACAGTGAACATGAGGATGATGGCGCTCAACAATGTCAAACAACTGACTTGTGTACAAAATAAAAAGTAGAGGACCCAAACAAGACCCTTGTGGAACACCCGACTCCAAGTCAAACTTCTCAGATAATTTACCATTAACCAAAACTTGTTGGGATCTATTGACCAAATAAGAATTGAACCACTTATAAACAGTACCACCCAAACCAAAATTTTTCCGAAGTGTCTCTAATAAAATATTGTGGTCTAGTGTATCAAACGCTGCACTTAAATCAAGTAAAACCATTAAAGAGACATGTTTACTGTTCATAGCCATTAATAAATCATTTTTAACTTTAAGTAATGCAGTTTCTGTACTGTGATGAGTGCGATATGCCGATTGGTTAACTGGATACAAATTATGCTTCATGAGATAAGGATGCAACTGATTAACTACAGCTCTTTCCAACAACTTGGAAATAAATTGCAGATTACTAATGGGACGAAAATTCTCAACCCTGGCTTCCAACCCTGGCTTTTTCAAAAGCGGAATAACTACAGCAGATTTCCAGAGTTCTGGAAAACACCCCGACTGCAAAGAATTATTTAGTATTCCAGTGATGAATGGTAATAATGCATCAATATTCTTAACAAATAAGTTTGTAGGAATGGGATCAAGCAAACATGATTTCTTACTAGAACTAGAAATCAGTTTCCTGACAGACTCCTGAGACAAACAATCAAATGTAGTGAAACAAACACCCACACTAGTATGCAAAACCAGATTCTGTTGAAAAGAGACATGTAAATTCAAATCATTACTCAACCTCGATCGTATACCCTTAATCTTTCGTACAAAGAAATTACCAAAATCATTAGCAAGTTCGGTATCATCACAGTGCGGAGGAAAAAAGGATGCCTTACTGCGGAAGAGTGATCCACAGACTTTAAAAAATCCCTTTGGGTCCCCACAAGTTTCATGTATAAGATTTGTATAATAATCACGACGAGCCTGATTCATCAAAAATGTAACCTTGTTTTTCATATGTCTAAAAAGAACAAAATCACTCTGAGATTTAGTCCCTCGCCATATTCTTTCTAATTTCCTTCTTTGATATTTAGCTAGTTTTATGTCATTATTAAACCAGGGCACCAATGGTCGAGCAATGATTGTTTTTGTCTTAACTGGAGCATAGGAGTCCAGCAATGAGCGAAGAACTGAATCATAAAAACTTGCAAGCTCATCAACATCAGGATTGTCTTCCGTGAGTGAGGGATTACTTAATCTAAGAGTGATTTCTTCACCAAATGATTCAGGATCAATAGCACTGATCTTCCTAAATGACACAGTTTTCACTAATAGATTTGGTCGTCCAATGTTTAACTTACATTTAATTGCAAAATGATCAGAAAACAAACGACCAGAAACCAGATCATTAACAATGAACTCTGATTGACGGGTAATTATTAAGTCAAGCGTATGACCTAATACATGAGTTGGAAAATGAACATGTTGTTCAAGATTCATAGAATCAAGCATTTCATGAAATTGCAATGTATCAGAGTTATGACCAACATCAACATGGACATTAAAATCTCCAGTGATGACTAATAATTCCCTACACAAGACAACAGATTCAAGATAATTTGAAAATTCAGTAAAAAATGTGGTAACCGAAACCTGGTGAGAAGCGGAATATGGCGGTCGATAAATAATAACTAGCCTCACTGACTGCAAACTAGATTTGACTAGCCATTCAGAAAATTCAAAAGATGAATGTTCCCCTCCAGCAAGTTTGGTGACTTTGAGTTCCTCACGGACAATCAACGCCGTGCCTCCACCAGTTCGACCCGAACGAGGACAGTCAAAGAACATGTATCCAGGTGGTGTTGCTTGAATCCGGCAGGCATCATCGACGTCTCTGAGCCATGTTTCTGTTAATGCAAACACGTGAACCCGTTGATTCCATCAATGCACTGGCCTCCATTTTGGCAAACGACATCAGCACACTCGTCGATATCTATTGAAAGAAAGAAACATTGGTGAGCAGAAACTGTGTCAGCAAAACATGGAACCTCATGAAGTGTAAGTCTGTATTAAATTAATCCTGGAGGATGTATATAACGCTTCCATTGTTTTTGGTTTTTACTTCCGTTTCGGACGATAGTTATACAAGCTTGACGACTGAACAATTTACGCACGTTCATCCATTTTGGCAGGTGATACCTTTCTACTCATCAAAGTCTGTTAGAACCTGTGCATGAAGCTATGATCAGGAAAACCGACAATGACGGAGGATTGAGGGCCATCGAAATGTCCAGCTTTCATCCAGCATAAAACTTGGTCCAGAGCGGTTGATTGCATTGGTTCGATGGTTTCTTTTTGGTATTAAACAAATCACCCGTCACATTCATCAATATCTGAGCTATAAAAAAGATAAAGATAACTCTAGAAGATATTTTTGCCCTTTTCTGACGTTGTGTATTAAGCATTCATAAATCGGATGCGATTTCTTTTTACAAACTGCAACTGTAAACAAGAACAAGTCAAAGACTTAATTTGTTTTGGCACACTGTGCTGTGTTCCATTTCTTGGCTCACATTTCCTTCCCTATGTTCCACATTCTTCTATTAATCCAAGTCCCTTTCTTCCTTTAAATTTCTCTGACGTCTTTCTAATTATTTGTATAGGGAGTTCCAAAGTTCTTTCCTCTCACTATTCTTCATTTCCCTTTTGCCATCTTTCCCATTGTTTTTACATGGAGGATGGACTGGAAAGCTCCTTTTGGTGGCCTATGAATCGCTTAGCTACATCAACCGTACTGTTGAGAAATAATTTCACGAGGACAAGAAAAGTTATTCATACATACCTATTTGACATAACTCATCGGTGAATCCTGCACTACATTCACACGTGAACTCGTTGATTCCATCAATGCACTGGCCTCCATTTTGGCAAACGACATCAGCACACTCATCGATATCTAGTGAAAGAAAGAAACATTATTGAGCAGAAACTGTGTCAGCGAAATATGGAACCTCGTGAAGTGTAAGTCTGTATTATGTGGAGGAATAAAGCTTCCATTGTAGGAAACAAATGATTTTCATTTTTACTTCGGTTTTGGACCATAGGTATACAAGCTTGACGACTAATAGTGTCTGAAAAATTTGCAATGATGATGATACAAACTAGTCGCTCCTTAAATCACTGACGAGGTCTACGCACGTTCCTCCATTTTGGCAGGTGGTTCCTTCGCACTCATCAATGTTAGAAACTGTGGATAAAGCTATGAGCAAGAAAACAGACTTAATGACGGAGGATTGTGTGAAATGAGAACGGTTGATTGCATTGGTTCGGTTGTTTCTTTTTGGTATTAAAGAAGTCACCCGTCACAGTCATCACTATCTTATGGTGTACTATAAGGGCCACCGCTCTGACGAGATAAAAAAGGTATAATTAACGTGGTAAGACACATGACATGTGGCGGTAAGACACGTTATTGACGTGGTAAGAATGTTGATTGACGCGGTAAAAGAGACTTTAGTGGCGAAGTAAGCGTGTTGGATTGACGCGGTAAGAGACGTACTTGATTTAACATGTTTGCCCGAGGACAAGGTAACATGGCGGCAATTAAGGTTTATTTGAATACAGGCTCCCAAGGGCGGACTCGGACTATTTTTTCTTCGTTTGCCTTTTCCTCAACAATATCTAATCCAGCTACTTTTATCTTGTTCTGCACCGCAGGAGACCTATATCTATATCTACAATGTCGTGCAAGATGGCCCTTCCCACCACAGACGAAACAGTCTTGCTCTGTATTAGACCTATAAGTATTTATTGGCCTACTATGGTTAGAACTTGACTTAGCATGTACCTGTACTTGCGGTCGATTAAATGCAGCCCTCGGTTTGTCTGTTCTGTTAAAACCAATACCATGTGCGAGGCCATACTGATCTGCATATGTAGTCATTTCATTCACACTTTTTGTCTTTCTCTCTCTTAAGAAAACGACAAAGTCTTTTGGACAGGATGAGAGCATTTGTTCCCTAACGAGGAGATCAATTAATGAATCATACTCTTTCTCAACCTCAGCTAACTCGATCCATCTATTCAGGTATCCAGTTAAACGTTGCGCAAACTGACTATACTTCTCTCCCTGATCTACTTGGGATGTTCGAAATTTCTTTCAAAACCCTTCCTCTGTATAATCATAACTTTGGAGGAGTGCCAACTTCAACTCTGAATAGTCATCTGCCTTTTCAGTGGGCAATCTCGAATATAACTCTAATGCCCGACCAGTCAATAATGTACTTAAAGTGGTGGCCCAATCTTCTTCTGTCCAACCTGCGGAAGTGGCAAATCTCTCGAATCGTTTTATATAGGCATCTAAATCATCATTCCTATCTTGGAATGCTGGTAACCTAGGTTTCTTGATGTTGCCACCTAGTTTTAAACTGGTATTAAAAGTGGAATAAGCTGCACTGGTATTATGTTGTTCCGCAATTTTGAGTTCAAATTCTCGCATTTCTTTGGCATGTTCTCTTTCCCTTTGTCGTTCTTCACGATCTAGGCTATCCTGCTGTAATGCCTTTGCTTCTCGGCTGTCTGCAAATTCAACCGACTCTTTTCCTTGTAACCCTAACTTACTACCAGTTGCGAGAAATTCCTCGAATCTCTTCATGATTAGACCGACAACATGAGTCCTCTAATTTAGGTTCGCAGTTGCGCCGTTGACTAAACAATGTAATCTGGCATGACTATGGATTTAACCTCGTTTCATCCGTGTTAGCATGAACACTCCACAAAGATTCCCAAATAACTGTATCAATACCTTTTTAAGGGAAAGGTCGACGTCAGCACATATCGTCAGGGGCGGCGTCGGTACGTCTCGCACGGCCACAACCCAGTACCAAACAACCTTGAAAATTAAGTTGCAATCGTGCCGTCCTTAATTTTCATTTCGAGCACTTACTATTACCTCTTTAAAGTAAACAATCAAAGGCAAATAATTCGCCAGGAGATTTCACTTAGTTTTACAAAGTTAAAGTATTTCGGCAATTCACACACTTATTTTTGTTACAGTTTCACAGAGTAAAATTCTCACAAATGTTTGTTGTAGCATCCATTGAGTTCAATTTAAACGGTCAAATAAAATACAAATCTTGCTTGTTGTCTACCAAAAATCTTCATAATCACTTTATATATTATGCGAATTTATTTAATACTTAGTATTAAATTTTAGACTTACAGAAAATCTGGCTGTTTGGTACTGGGTTGTGGCCGTGCGAGACGTCCCGACGCCGCCCCTGACGATATGTGCTGACGTCGACTCGGAGGACCTGACGTCTACCGAACTACGTCGCGCCGAGACGTTCGCCCTTGCCACAACAGCCCTATGACTACCAACGGAATGGGGTTCCATGTGTTTACTTCAATTTGATTTATATTGTATTAAATTTAATTAAATTTAATTTGTATGTAATGTATATTTTGTTAACTCTGGTTGTGGTAATTGAATAATATATAACTTAGTCTCTGTACCTTTGTTATATTTGATGCTGCTGTTCAGTCTTCTAGGTTCCACACTTAACTGTATCACAAACTGACTGTGTCCCGATCGTGGTGGACATTGTGACATAGACAATAACCAGCACAGATACTTGCCTCCTTGCATCGTGGTGGCCTGAAATCATTGCCTGGCTGCTCTTCCTTCAACTTGAAGGTCATTGAATTCGGCCTGTCGTCTCATATCAGCACCTGTCCGCCGGGTCATACGGGGTGCGATTTCAACGTAGAAGTACTATACCCCAGGACTGGGCTCGAACCTACAACTGCAGAATTACCCGCAGACCACGAATTAAATGCTTCAAACCACTAGGCCACGGCACTTCCACAAACTTATCTATTTAGCGTAATTATTCGTCGCCATTTTGTATCATTCGTAAGACGAGTCATTTCTGATCGGTTAATGTTTTGCGTGTATAGTCAATACGCTATACACGAAATGTGTACATGGGCAGCAAAATCGTAGAAATATGACGCAGTAGAATTACATTTATTCTGATTTGATTGGGGAAAATACGATCAGATGTTGTATGTACATCAGGAAATACATATTAATTTCAAATATTTTAGAGTTATTATTTCAATATGTATACAATCTGCCGGTTTATCGCGAAGTTCGAGCGATGACTCGTGGGTGATATATAACGAGTGAACAAAACCCGGACACATTTCAAAATTATCGGGTCTTGCACTGCACTCATCGCGGTCGATATACATTGCTGACCTTGCTTGTGAATTGTTTTTGACTCCCTGGCTTTGCGATTTTGAGCATTTTCGCACGCAGGTCACGAAGGTCACTCCCGAGTCAATTATATGTGAACACTGGCGGGCGCTGTGTACACATGCAGGGTGTAGATGCCGTGCTTAACCTCTCGATCAACGAGCTTAGCAGGGTCGGCCGGCCGATTGGAATCCAATTTCTTCTAATTAACATCATCCCGACGCAAAATTCCATCCTCACAAAGATAATATGATGAAACTATTTAGCATAATTTTTTTCAGGCAATTCTTAATTATCTGTAGGGAGTTCCTCAATTATTTCCTCTCACTAAGCTCTATTTCCATGTTGCCTACTTTCCTATTGTTTTTACAAGAAGGTTTGACTAAAAAGATACAGAGTTTCTTATCAACTGATTCAATAGAAATATCCTTTTGGTTGCTACTATCAATAGTACTCTTGAGAAATAAGTTCACGAGGACAAGAAGAGTTATTCATACATACCTATTTGACATAACTCATCGGTGAATCCTGCACTACATTCACACGTGAACTCGTTGATTCCATCAATGCACTGGCCTCCATTTTGGCAAACGACATCAGCACACTCGTCGATATCTATTGAAAGAAAGAAACATTGGTGAGCAGAAACTGTGTCAGCAAAACATGGAACCTCATGAAGTGTAAGTCTGTATTAAATTAATCCTGGAGGATGTATATAACGCTTCCATTGTTTTTGGTTTTTACTTCCGTTTCGGACGATAGTTATACAAGCTTGACGACTGAACAATTTACGCACGTTCATCCATTTTGGCAGGTGATACCTTTCTACTCATCAAAGTCTGTTAGAACCTGTGCATGAAGCTATGATCAGGAAAACCGACAATGACGGAGGATTGAGGGCCATCGAAATGTCCAGCTTTCATCCAGCATAAAACTTGGTCCAGAGCGGTTGATTGCATTGGTTCGATGGTTTCTTTTTGGTATTAAACAAATCACCCGTCACATTCATCAATATCTGAGCTATAAAAAAGATAAAGATAACTCTAGAAGATATTTTTGCCCTTTTCTGACGTTGTGTATTAAGCATTCATAAATCGGATGCGATTTCTTTTTACAAACTGCAACTGGAAACAAGAACAAGTCAAAGACTTAATTTGTTTTGGCACACTGTGCTGTGTTCCATTTCTTGGCTCACATTTCCTTCCCTATGTTCCACATTCTTCTATTAATCCAAGTCCCTTTCTTCCTTTAAATTTCTCTGACGTCTTTCTAATTATTTGTATAGGGAGTTCCAAAGTTCTTTCCTCTCACTATTCTTCATTTCCCTTTTGCCATCTTTCCCATTGTTTTTACATGGAGGATGGACTGGAAAGCTCCTTTTGGTGGCCTATGAATCGCTTAGCTACATCAACCGTACTGTTGAGAAATAATTTCACGAGGACAAGAAAAGTTATTCATACATACCTATTTGACATAACTCATCGGTGAATCCTGCGCTACATTCACACGTGAACTCGTTGATTCCATCAATGCACTGGCCTCCATTTTGGCAAACGACATCAGCACACTCATCGATATCTAGTGAAAGAAAGAAACATTATTGAGCAGAAACTGTGTCAGCGAAATATGGAACCTCATGAAGTGTAAGTCTGTATTATGTGGAGGAATAGAGCTTCCATTGTAGGAAACAAATGATTTTCATTTTTACTTCGGTTTTGGACCATAGGTATACAAGCTTGACGACTAATAGTGTCTGAAAAATTTGCAATGATGATGATACAAACTAGTCGCTCCTTAAATCACTGACGAGGTCTACGCACGTTCCTCCATTTTGGCAGGTGGTTCCTTCGCACTCATCAATGTTAGAAACTGTGGATAAAGCTATGAGCAAGAAAACAGACTTAATGACGGAGGATTGTGTGAAATGAGAACGGTTGATTGCATTGGTTCGGTTGTTTCTTTTTGGTATTAAAGAAGTCACCCGTCACAGTCATCACTATCTTATGGTGTACTATAAGGGCCACCGCTCTGACGAGATAAAAAAGGTATAATTAACGTGGTAAGACACATGACATGTTGCGGTAAGACACGTTATTGACGTGGTAAGAATGTTGATTGACGCGGTAAAAGAGACTTTAGTGGCGAAGTAGGCGTGTTGGATTGACGCGGTAAGAGACGTACTTGAGGTGGCGACAAAGTAGGACTGACGAGGTAAGAGAGGTTTCAGTAACGTGGTACGAATGTTGTCGGACTGTCGCGGTAAGGGATTGCAACTACGGTGGCCGATAGACAACAATTTCAAAAATATACATGTAAATTTTCCAAATCGGTCGTGTATTTTTTTTTTTTAAATAGCACATTGACGAAATGATCGTATTCTCGGCCAATGGTGTCAACATGGGCAGTGCAGGGGGGGGGGGGGGGGGGGGGGGGCTTGCCATTGGCCGAGAATACGATCATTTCGTCAGTGTGCTATTTCACACACAAAAACACGACCGATTTGGAAGATTTACATGTATATGTTTGCAATTACGTTGTCTATCGGCCACCGTAGTAGCAATCCCTTACGGCGAAAGTCTGACTATACTCTTACCACGTTACTGAAGCCTCTCTTACCTCGTCAGTCCCACTTTGTCGCCATGCTTTTCTTGGTGCGTACCGCAGCTGACCATGGAGGCAGTAAAATCTCCTTTTCCACTGCCCAATTCCCCTCTCAACTAAGCATCGTGTGCGTTTATGCGCTTGGTTGTAGCGTTGCTAAGGTACGGTATCTGGGTTTCGGGAAAGGTGTCATTAACCATGGCCGTACGGGGTAGCCGCTGTCCCCCAAAATGACTTCGTTGCCTCTTCGCTCTTCCATCATTTCGGCCAATCTACAGTCACGTAGTATCACAGAGTCATGTGTACTCCCCGGCCACTTCGCAACAATGTTGATGAACCTCGCCCTCGAATCCAAGACAACCTGCGTGTTGATCGAATAGTAGTGTTTCCTATTGACGTACCGCCACTCGTGTTGAGATGGGCCAAGTATCCAAACGTGAGTCCCATCTATAACGCCAACCACACCTGGGAAACGGGCAATATTGTAAAATTCATCTACAATATTTCCCATCTCTTCTTGAGATGGGAACTTGATCACCCGGCCCATCACCTGCAGCAGCGCCTCAATGACCTGCCACAACACCCGGCACATTGTAGGCTGCGAGATATGGACCGTGTCTCCAGCAACCTGTTGAAAAGAACCAGATGCGAAGAAACGCAAGGCTACGAGCAGCTTCAGTTCACATGGCAATGCATGAGTTCTGTTAGTATCCGGTTCTAAGTTTTCCCTGACAACGTTGGCAAGGTCTAAAATGGTACGACGATCAAACCGATATCTTTGATAAAGTTCAATGTCATTGTAGGTATCCAATGGATGCATCCTGTCCCGAAATACGCCTCATTGCGCGCCGCTGATTAATGTCCATTTGCGCCAACAGCATTAACACAGCCATCTCCAAGTTCCTTCCTTTACGAAATGATTAGAATTTATGTTCAAAAAGCCAACGCACATAGACTTAAGACACCCCGAGAGGTGTCTTAGATTTAGGGGTGGATTTGAATAGGATACTTTAGATAAGTAGCTTGGAGAATTTCACTTAAGTATAGTACTTTCTTTAAGTACCTACTTAGGCACTGTACTTGGACTTAAGTTGCTTGATAAATACCGGCCCAGGGGCCAATTTCATCAAGCTGTTAAGCACAACAATTTGCTTAGCATGCAAATGCTTCCTTGAATAAAAACTGGAATATTGCTTTTGACTGCCATTCAGCTGTTGTTTGCTTAGCTTGAAAATTACATGGACTTTTGGCTGGTAACCTGTTTTTACTAAGCAAGACATTTTCATGCTAAGCAAATTTGTGTGCTTAACAGCTCTATGAAATTGGCCCCAGGTTTGTACACCAAGGTTAATGTCATTGGCTGCAAATGAGAGGGTCCATCCTAGCTTGAATTCTGGAGTATGCCATGGGGGATACTGCTCGCTCCTCACTGAACAGCCCTGGCAGCGGTTTGTGATCGGTACTGGTAGCTATCTCGAAGTGCCGACTGTACACGTATACTGGTGAAATTTCTTCACACCGAAGATCACTGCTAGTCCTTCCTTATCCAACTAAGAGAAGTTTCGCTCTGGTAGCGATATATATATATATATATATATATAGTATTTTACACAGCGGAGCAATATACTGAGCCCGTTGCTATGGAATTTTTGCGCGCTCGATCCAGCGCAGCTGGCCGGTTTCTCTACTCAGTTTAGTCAACATCGGCTGGAGAATAGCTGACGTTTTCCTGTATTTTTGCATGATTTATCCTCAAATGTAACAAACACCCTTGGAAGACAAGGTGAGCAAGGTTATTCTGAATAATCGTACCCTAGATTTTGTTGATAAATTGTAAGTTTTATGGCCGGGAATGTGTCACTAACTTCATGGGCGGAGATCCCGGGGGGATGGGGGGGGGGATATATCCCCCCAATTTCTGACCTGAGGGGGATGACCAATGTAATCATCCCCCCCCCCACTTTTTAAGGGTAGGCGTACTAACTTGCGCAGAGTCCGTAACTTGGCAATACATGTATTTTTGTTTCGCTATACACGTGATGACTTTCCATTGTTCCCTTCTAATAATAACCCATACCCATAGACTAAGCACTAGTTTGTCTGTCCTCACTTTTTCCGGAACAAAGAAATAAATGTGAGGACAGTATTGTTCCCTTTGTTAAACCCTTTTTTCTGTCCTCGCGTTTAATGCGATACCATGACACCTTGACAGGCCAGCACCACGCAGCCCAGCAAGTGCGAGTGTCGTTTGTTTACTTTCCCTACATTGAGTTTAAACGCACTGTGGGCAAGAGCTCGGTATGTACAGGCGCGGATCCGGGGGGGGGTGGCCACGGGGGCACGTGCCCCCCGGTAAATTGAGTCAAAAAAAAAAAAGAGGGAAAAAAAGAGGGGGAGGTGAGAGAAAAGGAAGGGAGGAGGAGGGCAACCTCCGATATTGAACATCTGCTGTGTCTACTTTTTGGCATAAAACTACTGAAAAATGCAACAAGAAAAAAAAAGGTTATCAATCATGCCATAGAACTGAGTCCCTCTTTTAAGAGAAAACCGGAGTATTTCCCGGATCCCTGGGATTTCAACTCTGTCCATCGATCCCCCTTCAATCCTCCTTGCCGGGTTCGATCCCATTTTAATCCCTTTGCCGGATCTAGTGTAAACGCAGTGCATCTCAACATATAATCCCCTTGTGGAGTTTATTACAGGTTAAATGGCCCCAACCAGCAGGAAACAATGGATCACTTGACTGAATGACATACTAAATGTGCCTAAATCCTCTATTATGTCTTGCAGCCGATCTGCCGATGGTTTTAACACAGGGCAAGGAACAGTCTGAAATCAAGCCCTTTTCTTGAAAACTTCAACTGAACTGATTTAAAACCAAGAAAAATAAAAAATGAAGGGGAAAAACTGCAAATTAGACGCCGAAAATGGGGGAGGGAGAAACTTGTTTTTGTAGTGCTGCATGACATGGCAAAAAAATTGCCAAAAAATAATGGCTAACATAATGATATATATATTCTCCATATACAATGTAATCTTAACAACTTAAAGAAAGAAAAAGTCAGGTGAAAGTGGTCAGGAATCGCCTCAGATTGCACCACGGAGCATCCAGAATCCCAAATTTTCTGGGGCCTTAAGCGGGCCCCGGACCCCACGCCGTAAGGGCTTCGCGCTCGCATTTATCCGTTTTGGGTGTGCCCCCCTCTAGATTTTTGTAGTCATGACATGGCTAAAATAATCACTAGAACAAAATGGCAAAAATAATGATATACATGTATATATTCTCCATAAAATCGTCACAACTTTTGTTTACAAAAATCAGGTGAAAGTAGCCAGGAATCGCCTCAGATTGCACCACTATGACATCCACACTCTAAAAATTTCCGGGGCCCTTAAGCGGGCCCCAGACCTCACGCCGTAAGGGCTTCGCGCTCGCATTTATCCGTTTTGGTTTGCCCCGTCTAGATTTTTGTAGTCATGACATGGCTAAAATAATGGCTAGAAAACAATGCCTAAAATCATAATATATATAGTCTCCATAAAATCGTCAAAACTTTTGATAAAAAAGAATCACAGGTGAAAGTGGCCAGGAATCGCCTCAGATTGCACCACAGAGCATCCAGAATCCAAAATTTTACGGGCCCCTTAACCGGACCCCGGGCCCCACGCTGTAAGGGCTTCGCGCTCGCATTTGTCCGTTTTGGGTGTGCCCCCCGTCTACAAAATTCCTCGATTTGCGCCTGATGTCGGAAGGTAGATTGGTTCGTAGGGAGACAGTTTATGCCTCACGACAAGCACAGTAAGGTGGGGAATAGTCGGTCTTTGCCACATTAGAACGCGGAAGTTCAGATCCCAACAAAGATGACGGCCTTTCATGTTATTGTTTTCACTCAACTAACACACCCAACAAAGGCAATAGAAAGTTGCAACGGCAAACGGATTTTGTTATGCGCCAACAGACGGTATGAACGCACGTGCGGCGCATGTAATACAATGTAATTAAAATACCGATAGCAGACTTCAACTGACATTCACTGGGAATCGGCGCGCACTCACACACAAACGTTTGTGCGTCCTGCAAACAAGACCCCGTTCCCACTAGATCCACCAATTGGGGGATCTGATCCACCTTTTGCCAAATTGCCGGATCAGATCTCCCAATTGGTGGATCAGATCCTGCAATTGTGTTAGTGGGAACGCTAACCGTTATAAAGTGGATCAGGATCTGGTCCACCTTTCTTGATCCACCTAAAGACCAGGATACAGATCCCCCAATTGGTGGATCAGATCCTGCAATTGGTGGATCACGATCAAGTGGGAACGCAAAAGGTGGATCTGATCTGGCAATTTGATCTGTCAACATCCGGCTGGTGCACGAGTGGCGCGAAAAGTTTGCGGTCTGATGAACGAAGGAATACGTTTAGGCGTGTAGCTCATGTGAACATTTCCCACGTGCACGACATGCACAATAAACAACTACTGAACTACGGGCTGTATATACAAAATGTGTCACCACGCGTGCGCGATGCAAGTGTGCATGCATCCATTCAGCGTACATGTGTATTCCTTTCGTTCCGTACTGGAAAGTCGTCCGCTTCTAAACCTTTTTCATTCGTGTAATTTTACTTATTTTTCCATCCATAAATAATTCCGTGTTAGTGTTTAGCCTGCAGCGTGTCATAGAACAACAACAACCGCAGCAAAGTTTGAAGAAAATACGTTTTACGATCCGATTCGAGCCAGTACTTATAATATTACGTTAAAAAAGTTTGTAGTTTGTACTGCTCCAAGACGAAGATGGCGACCACCAACAACAACACGACCAGGATTTCTTCCTCCATGTTGAAACTTCGAACATCAAAACATCGCACATGTATTTGACCCGTCCCAGCATGCAACGCTGCCACAGAGCGCGCGCTCAGCAAGCAAGCGCGCGCATGCGTTCGAAAAGGTGGATCAAGCATAAGTGGGAACGCGACTTGCGGTTTCGTTGCGGTTAGACAACGGTCACACCAAAATGCTGGACCTTGATCCACCTTACCCCAATTCGAGTGGGAACGCGGTCGCATTCCAGACATCATTGTCCACCATATGTTTTCATAGTTTTTGTCAAGTGTAGACCAAATCACATTCTAATCATGCCTTACCGAAATGCATCTAGGCATTATTTTGCAATAATTATTTTGTAAATAATTTATTCTGTATATAATGCATAGGCATTATTTGTGTTGCTAGGTGACCAGAGCTCCATTGTGCAAAGAGACGCTTACGCTTCCAAATACATTGGATGAGAAATTTGAGTTTTGAAGATCTTTTATATTTTTTTATGCTTGAAGGTGTTAATTATTGTCATTTATTGCAATTCAAGCTCAAGAAAAGATTGAATATTGACACAATTTTGCACCAGGGGGATTTACCTCAACCCCTAGCAAGGGCTTTATTTATTTATTTATTTATTACATTTCTTTACCCAGGGTGTGCCCAAACAGTTTAAAACTGGTTTCCATTGGGGCCCTGCATATTATTAGTTAAAACTGAATATTTACACATTCATACAAAATATTTAAACAAATACAATAATGTTTACACAAATAAATATATTTTCGGTTAACTTTTCAACTCTCCAGAAGCCTATTGCTGATTTACGGGATGGGCGAAAAACCCGCGAAAAAAACAATTTAGGGTGAAAAACAAGGGGAAATTCCCATCCGGCTCCAAAGTATTTTGGCAACCAAGTTTATAACTCCGCAGATCAGCGTAAATGACAGAAATATCACTGATAGATAGCTTTTCGTAGCTCCGATTTAAATGTACTTAAGGAGTTTATGGTTCTCATTTGTTCAGGCAGATTATTTCATATACTGGCACCACTCACAGCGAAACTTGTCACATAGCATTCCTTTTTGGCGAAAGGAACTTTCAGTGCCATTTGGGTCGATTGTCGTGTTTCACGAATCACTGTAAGTGGTGTGAACAGATTTGTCATGTACAAAGGAGTCATTTTGTTGAGGCTTTTGAAAACAAAGATAGCCTTTTTTGGACTGAACTCTTTCTTTAAAAGGAATCCAATTTAGTCTGGCAAACATATCAGCTGAGGGGGTGAGGGAGGCACATTTAAGGATTATCCGTGCGGCTCTTTTTAACAATTTTATGATGTCTCTGTTTCTATATGTACCTTCCTCTCCACACCGTACAGCAATACTCTAAAGATGGCATAACTAAACTTACAAAGAGTGTGTGCAGGCTGCTTTGGGGAACGTAATCACGAATTCTGTTTAACACACCCAATTTAGACGAAACAGTCTTCCTTACGTATTCAACATGTGTACCCCAACTTAATGTTTCATCAACAACTACACCCAAGCATTTACAAGATTTCACTTTTTCGATAACCTTATCAGCAATGCACACGTTCAGGTCGACGTTGGATATTTTCTGCCTTGAACCAATAAGCATACATTTGGTTTTGTTGGCATTTAATGCTAGTTTGTTTCTTTGGCACCAGTTGTGAATACTAGCAAGAGCTACATTCAAGTTCCTTTCTATTTCGTTAATACTAGAGGAGCTACAAGTTAACGTGGAGTCATCTGCATACATAAATAAGTTGCAATTTTGGGGTATACAGGATGGAAAATCACTACTATAAACAATGAATAAAAGTGGCCCTAAGATCGACCCTTGTGGAACGCCTATGTCTATGGGCAAGACCTTCGATATTGTGCACTTAATATTTACAGACTGACTACGACCGTCTAGGTACGACTTAAACCAATTAATTCCAGAAGATGACAAATTCAGCTTCTTTAATTTGCCTAGTAGGATTACATGATCCACACAATCAAAAGCTTTACTGAGATCTATGAACACGCTACCTGTAACTTCACCTTGCTCCATAGCCTCAAAACACTTGTTTGTTAAATCGTGTAGAGTGCTTTCAGTTGAGTGCAAGGGTCTAAATCCCGATTGGCAACTAGGTATCAAATTGTTATCATCGAGGTAGCTATATACTGCCGAGTGCACCCATCTTTCTAGAATCTTAGAGATAATTGGCAGTATAGAAATAGGCCGATAATTACCTGTACTACATTTATCTCCTCCCTTGTGAATTGGTGTTACCAAGGCGTGTTGCCAATCTTTAGGGTATTGCTCGCATGTTATGAAGAGGTTAAAAATATAAGTTAAAGATTTAGTAATATAAGGGGAAGCAATTTTAATCATTTTAACACTGATGCCATCGGGACCTGTTGCTTTCCCAACCGACATGGATGATATTTGCTTTTGAACGAACTCTTCTGTAATATTAGGTACAGTGCATTCTTCAAGTTCATCCAGAGAATCAACGATAGAGGCGTAGGTACCATTGTTTTCAAGTTCGCCCGATGGGCAATTTCTAGCTGTACGTTTTCCTATTGTAGAAAAGTGTTCATTTAATGTATCAGCAATGTCAGTGGGATCGTCAATATTTTCTCCATTTGGGGAAGTGATAGAATTTGGAGCAATTTTCTGCTTTTTAGGAAGTACCTCCTTTAGTTTTTTTCCATAGCATAGATAAATTGCTTCTATTTTCTTCTATGGCTGATGTATAGTATTCGCTCTTCTTAGTGCGGATTATATTAGTTACATTGTTCCGCAGCTTTTTGTAAGAGTCCCAATCTATATGTGAGCCTGAGCGTTTTGCGATTTTGTGTGCACGATCCCGCTGTCTCATAAGTTTCAGAATTTCGCAATCGAGCCAAGGTAAAGAGGCACCCCGAATACGTTTAGTTTTGATTGGCGCATGAAAGTTAATAATACTCATAAATATGGAGTGCCATTTGCACCACGCTTCATCAACATCATAAGAGTCCAGTACATCTTGCCATGGTGCATTAAGGAGGTCGTCTTTAAATGCATCATTGTCTATATTTGTAAGACATCGAACATTTATTGAGCGACCTTTAATTTTTGGTGTTTTCCAACTATGTTGAACATAAACAAGATAATGGTCACTGATTAGGACTGGTAATACACCACATTCCTTTATTAGCTCTGGATGGGAGCTGAACATGAGATCGATTATTGTTTGAGTGGACTCAGTGACACGTGTTGAGTCATGTATGAGTTGCGCCAATTGGAATAAACCAAAACAAGAAATAATTGGGTTTGAGTCCATACTATCATCGTCAACTGAAACATCATAATTAAAGTCCCCAGTTGCAATAATTTCTTTACATTCACAGGAGGCCTTATTAATAATATTACTTAGTTTATCAATTAATTCAACAGAGTTTGAAGGTGGCCTATAAATAGAACTAAGAGGCACAGGCTGTCTTTGTTTACACTTAATTTCAACCCATATGCACTCGACATCATCTGTTTCAAGATCCTCACGACATGTGAAAGTTAAATTGTTTCGGATGTACATGGCAACCCCACCACCATGCCGGTTCCTGTCTTTTCTGACAATGGAAACATTTGGTAATGTGATTTCATCGTCGGAGATTGAGGTATTGCAGAAAGTTTCATTTAGACAGATGATATCGAATGGATTTGTAAACATTAAAATTTTAAATTGGTCAAATTTGTTTATTAAACTTCTCACATTAAGATGGGCGAATGAGAATCCTCCGGAGCTTCGGTTGTAGATAACACCATCTGTTAAGTCTATCGTAGATTTTTGCCTTGTGGATTGAGCAGCTCTCTGACCGTTTTTAGGTATTGGTCCCATTCCTGGCCTCGATAGTGTGTCTGGGTTAGTGGCTGACGGAGATGGGTTAGATGCTGTTTTTGATACGGGTGTGGGTAGTACTGATTTGCCATTTTTAATGAGTCGAGATGTAAACTACCCGCACAATTTTGTCAAGGTGTCAAGCCAGACTCCCCTATCTTACTTGGACTGATGTTGTGTTGAGAATAAAATACCTACCATGATGAGTTCTACAGATCAATGTTGTGGGCATCTTCTTAAGGGCTTCCCTTAATCCGGGACTCGCCGTCCCCCCTCAAGACTGTGCCGAACCGCCCCTCGGAGGTACAGCAACCGGAGCCATACTACACCAAGTCCCCTCCACCCAACACTAGCTTTGTATCTGGATAATAGTGCACGAGCTCGCTAACGGACATCAGAAATTTTTCGAAGCTTGGAATGATTTATCATGAACTGGCCTCCATGCCTAGCGGACGCTTTTGTATAGCAGCTGCCTACTCTCACTCTCTGGATTCTGGCTGACAAAAAAATCACTAATCCATAGACACAGAAATGGACAAACATCCATATTCTGTAGCTTTTGTAGAAGAATGTGGGGCTGCATTGAGTTAAACGTCGATGAATAATGTCCTCACATAAGCTCCAGGTTTGTCCAAACGTTCAAATACCTTATGTAGAAGTGTGGCAATAGCGTCATCAACCCCTCGCTTGGCCCAGTATGCAAATTGCAAGGATCCGCAAATGTCTTGGTCTGTGCCAGAAGTAGGTCTTTGATGATGGCCTAAAAAGTACTTTATTACAGCAGCTGTGAGAGCGACTAGACGATAATCGTTCAAAACAGATGGTTTGGCTGCGTTGGGTACTGGGACAATGACAGACGATTTCCACAGCTATATAATCTGATGTGAATCTAGCGACCATCGAAAAAGATCGCGAAACACTGGCTATAGTTCTTTGTGGCAGCTTTTCAAAATGTTCCCAGAGACTCCATCTGGACCATTGGCCATATTAGTTTTTGCTTTCTTTAGAGCATTTTCCACTGTAAGCTGATTAAGTTCCAGTCTATTGTTGTTGTTTGCCTTTACATTCAACGCTTCGCCAATCTGCTTGTTTACATCACTAAAATCAGCTGCGTCAAAGCGGCTAAAGAAAACGTTTAGTTCATTCACAAATTCGCTGGGGTTACCCGGTGGATAGACGCCTTTCTGTTTTAAACCACATCCAGTGATAGTTTTCAGTCCCCACCATGCACTTTTAGGGTTCTTCAAACTGAAACTATCTTCAATTTGTTTGCTGTATTGCCTCTTGCCTTTGTTGATATGTGCGGAAATCTCTCGTTGAATTTTCCGTTTTTCCTCCAACTCACCATTTTTCACAGCCATGTTATCTTTGCTAAAAGGGATCATATTTCCTTTGATATCCAAGTCTTGTTGTTAGAAAATGATTTTATTTTTCTTTCAGGTACAATCATTTGTATCCACTAATTATTTCAGCTGCTTCGTCAATCGTATTGGAATTCATAAAAACACGCCAGTCGGTGCAGTCAAAACAAGTGTTCTCATCTGTCCATTTCTTTACTCTTCTAAATGATGTGTTTTTGTTGCTTAAGTTTTGGCATATATTGCGGCAATAGATGTACCATATCATGGTCAGAAGCACCCAGGCCTGCTTTCTGGTAGGATTTGTATCCATCTGCGACATTGCCAAAGCATTTTTCCAATGTTTTGCTTCCCCTTGTGGGATAAAGGAGGAGTGGACTAGCGGCGAGATAGCAGAACCAAAAAGTTACATTTTAATGACACTGACGCGAAAACTGCGAAAAAGAGACAAAAGCTAATTTTACACGGACTGTGAACACTCTTTTACCCCGAAATTTTGATCGTGATCCCCTCAAGTATTCCCCTTCATCTTGCGACAGATGAAACCTAACTCAAAAATGCCTCTAAACCTGTTTTTCTGAGAGGGGGGAACCTGATGTGGACGTGTGTAAGTCCACATCAAGTTTAACCCCTTGAGTACGGTATTTTACGGGAGACGTCTGGGTGCCGCGGCGGTTATGGCAGCCAAGCGAACCGCTACAATGTGTTTGTGCAGTCAAGCGTAACCTATACACAATAATCCAACAATAGATTGAAACTGCACAAACGGCGGACAATTGCGTCATCCGGCCTGTTGGCACTGTTTTTGTTGCGCACATTTGCGGCATCGTACGCAAGGGGTTAATGTCTTGCTTCGTGTGGACCTCTTTTGTTCACAGGTCCACATAGAGTATGCAATGTTAGATCACACACCCTCACATTATGCACCCACACGGGTACGGTACCTCTATTCTAGACCTTACCTTCCTTCTATTTTTCTCCTTTGTCCATAGCGTTAACCTCGTATGGTACGTGGATTTCTAAAGACTCCCTCGTGGGGTACCATTGTCCCTATTGTTACCCTCCTTCCCGATACCCCGTAAGGAGACTAATTTAGGAACAGTTACACACTCACACACACACCTTCTTAAATCTGTATCCTCGTGGAGCCATGTCCTTGTCTTCTCCTTTCTTTCTGTATATAAACCTACCCCCATAGACTTTCAGTACCTTTTTCCTTATGGAGACACCCCTTCCATTATAATTTTCCTGTGGAGACCTTTTCACTCTTTTGTCCTCTATGGTACCCATGTCTCCACAGGGTACCGACAATAGAAAAGCAATTACACCATTCCGAATTCTGCACGGCAGAAAACAATTCTGAATATACCCTTTATTATTGTATTTTTTAGGTTTGGGTTTTGGATATATGGTCCCCGTTGGCCCAACCCGGGATCCCCAGTGGACACACCATTTTTTCTCTTTGCCAACCTGCATTATGCACTCCCGTGTGCCAGTTGCATCACACATAAATGATACCTTAACTCCTATCAAACGTTTGTTTCTTCCCATAATCGTGAAATAGACAAAAATTGTCATCACCGTTTTTACAAAGGCACGGACCCATTTGTTCATATATTGCGTGCTTATTACACAATTTTGCTTTAAAACATTGCACTTAACAATTCTAGCTCCTTGCATAAATAACACTTAATACATTTCTAAATTACATTAAATATGCAAGGAGCCGACATCAATTTGCATCTTTTTGCATCATCATTTTTTGTCTTATTCCTTGCAGGTTTCTTTAGGCTTTCGAGCTACAGTACTATTATGGGAAGGCACTGTTCCAGAACCACCAAAACGACATCGTCATGTATTACTGAAAGCGCACTGGGCCTTACTGAATAGGCACAAGGCTTTATTGAATAGGCAGAAGGCGTGACGATGTCATTTTGGTTGGTCCTTTTAAGTGCTTACCACTATTATGCACTATTGAGGAATCCTAGTTTTATTACCACAAAGAATTACAAAAGAATTTACAAAGAAATGTAAAAGTGGAACAAAACTGTGCATCTCAATTAGTTTGGTTAATTAAACACTGCATTTAGCTTAATCAGGTTTAGGTTAAGAGAAACGTCTCTTGAAACATGTTTTCCTTGTGAATCAATATGCCCGTCCCTTCGTGAAAACGGTTTTCAGCACTTTCACTACTAATTTTACCCCTGTGAATTGCAATATATCTATCTGATTTTGCACTTAATTTAGCTGGAAGAATTAACTGAATGTATTTGGGGATTCGAAAGAGTTGATGAAACATCAATGCAGTAACTGAAACTCTTGATAATATAATTATCGTGTGGGTTTTGCCGACGATGGATTGGGCATGGTTTGGGATTATACAACATACTAATGAGAATTATTGGTACCTTTGTTGCTAGTCCGTTTCCCAGGACAGCGTTTGCGTATCTCTCGCGCAGCTGTTTTCATCCAGTGCTCACCAGAAACAGGCTCCGGAGGGGGGCCGAAGTAACACGTCCTCGCCTCGCTCTCCACACTAACCAGGTTTACTGCAGAAATCCGGGATAAAGATAATTAGACCAGAATTGGCATTTTTATGCAAGTTCACCCAGAACAAGGCTAAAAGTCATTCGAAGTATAAGATCGTACGATGAAGGGAGGCGAAGAATTCCATAGAGATACAGAACGAGGGAAAAACTATGAGCATCACTTTTTGTTCTACATCTAGGTACAGCTAAGAGCATATTAGTGGGAACAAGCGAAACAGATGAGTTTCACGCTCAAACACCCTAACTGGAGAAACCAAGCTGGACAACCAAATGGAACATTTACCATGAAAATATCTGTAGGCCGAAGCAACATATCTCTGGTGAAAGACTGATTGAAAGGATGAGCCCAACTCTTCACTAACAAGAGACATGTATGTGGCATATTTCGAAGTATTATAATACCAACGTCAGAAAAGGCCCACTACCACACCCCCCCCCCCCCCCCCCCCACCCCCCCCCCCCCCCCCCCCCCCCCACCCCCCCCCACCCCGCTTTTCCCAATCAATATTCGGGGCAAAAGCTTTCGGGGCAACCTGTTTTAAATTTGTCTCTGAAAACTAAAACATAACCTGGATGCGCCATGACGATGTGCCTCCCCTGGCGGAGGGGGGGGGGGGGGGGGGGGGGGGGGGTGTTACAATTGGACACCAGGTAGAAATTTCATGGCGCTGTTAAGCACACGATTCTTTGTTAACGGAGCCTTCGTCCATTTCACGGAGACCGTCAGCAGTAAGCAAAGCAAAACACTTGCTAACTTCAGAAGCACAATTTGCTTAACATCGTGACGCAGCAATAAAATCTGTCAACCCTATATAGGTTTTCTCGGCCAGTTAAATTCAATTTCAACTTGATAGTGGCCAATTTAAAGCGAATTGGCTTCCTGGTGTCGTTTTCATGGTCCGTATTAAATTTCAGCTGTTCAAATCTTCATGTTTAACACGTTGAGGATATGTCGTTCGGTTTAAGTGTTCATTCAATTTAACAGTAGGTTTGGTTAAGGATTATTTGCATGAGATTCTTATTTTTGATTTTATTTCCGCACATTTTAATGTAGCACGTTTTGCATTCAAAATAGAGGAACACGAAAATACGTTACGGGTCTTTTGATTTGTTTCACCTTTTCACTGTTGTTTTCTTTTAGGATATAGTTTATTAATTTTCAAAGTATCTGCTACATGTCATAAAATGTCAAAAATTATGTGAGAAAATTAGGTAAAAAAGTCGACATAACCTAGGCAACAGTAAACCTAGGTGATGTTTTCCCCCTTTTTGTCGTGTTTATTATGTTCTTAATTCTTTACCTCTGTCTCTTTTATCTTTGATTTTAAATAATTGTGATCTGAGTTTTCTTTGGATTTGTTTTCTCAATTTACTTTTGATCCATACACAAGATTCACTTGGCTGCTGAGGATACTTGCTTCTGTAGGTCTGTCTGCCACATTGATGTTCCTAGTGTTTCAGTCTGCAAAGTCATCAGTGAAGCGGCGGAATATTGTGGGGAACAGTGCTTAAATCAATGTACATGTACTTTGAAATTGGAACAAAGGCACTCCATTTAATTTCATCAAACAATGAATAACAAGGACCTATTTCGATTTCCTTTCCTTACTTTTTAAAAATGTTTGCTTAATGGCGAATTCGAATGACAAAACTAACGCAGCTGGAAACTTGGGCGAAATTGAATGACCCAGTATGCAGTTGTAAATTGAATGCACAATTGTTAAAATTGCACGATTCAAATGTGCAATTGCATGCTTTTACATTTAAATTGAATGATGTTTTTAGTTAACTGAATGTTGATCTCAACGTGCATTCCAATTCGTGTGATTGGTCGTCAATTTGTCCGCCAAATCAGGTAAATTGGCCTGGAAAACCTATATTACAAGTGTGTAACGTTTGGCCTTTTTACCATTATGTTCACCCATCTAAAATGTTGGGGGTTAAGCGGAATGCACCGTCTTTAAAATTATATAAAGTTGCACATTCGAAAACGTGTCTTTTGAATGGTAACTTTCCTCATTCGTCTTATTATTTTGTGTGCGATGTATTTACTAAGCAGCGAGACCAAATCTATACCGTCAATGGACGGTGTGTATTGGGCGGCAGGACTTGGAAGTTTCGGCGTGGGAATTTGCACGATTCTGCAGGGTACGCGCTCCTTAGCCCCACTGGGCCCAGTCCCAAGGCGCTGCTTAACGGTTAGCAGAAAATGTGTGCTAACTATAATTTAGGCCTTTAGAAGAATTTCACAATCAGTACTTTACGGCCAATTCGTTTAATGTCTGCTCGTACACAAATATTTGTATTGTTGCTTTTAAAGCAAATATTGCTTCTGAACTTAGAGAGCTTTTCATGTGCTCATTGCTGACAGCCAGTGTGGTCGCAGGCTCCGTAAGTAGAAATCGAGTGCATCAGGGTTAAACAAACACTGACATAAATATTGTTGGGAAAACACCAAATTATACTCGCTTGTTAAAAGGGAAGGCAATGGCGTTAATCCGTGCAGAAAAAGTGGGGTATGGGCAAGATTTGTTTTTCTGGAATCACCCCAAAAACTGCGCCCCAGAAAATGTCTGCCTAAAAAATATATCGTCAAACAATCCACAAGGGAAACTAACTAACTAAGTACATTTGAATACATTTTCAAAGTCAACAAAGAAACCTGGCAGGAGCGGGATTCGACCCTGCGACCTCTGGAACACCGTACCGGCTTCTACCAACTGAGCTATCTTGTCCTATGTTGGCGGTCTCCCAAATTGTCAGTGTCTTTGTTCGGGTTGGCGCTAGTCAGAAGTCATAAACCCATAATGCGTTTTGCCAGGGATCACGCCCGATATTACGATATAACCTGGGAAGCGACATTGGGGGATCACTCAATGAGGATACGACTTTTTAACTTATAATTCCTCAAACAATCCACAAGGGAAACTGACTACGTAAATTTGAATACATTTTCAGAGTGAGCAATAATACTGACATTTGGGAGCAAGATAGCTCAGTTGGTAGAGCGAGGTGTTCCGGAGTTCGCAAGTTTTCTTTGTTCACTTTGAAAATGCTTTTTAAAAATATTTCGAAAAGAAAGGGCAGGGTGGGGCCTAATAGGATAGGTATGAACGTGGGTGATATTAAGAACCTGTATACCATATTTCACATGCAGCTATGAACATGTGCGCACAACTTATTGTAATTAAACAATTTTGCGTTTTTGTTTCGAAATGGTTTTATATTTTCTTACAGTAGTGGAATTTCTCGGGAATGATAACATGGACCACCCGTACAGTGGCATAGCCAGAGCGGGACAATGGGGGGTGGGGTGGGGGGGGGGGGGGGGGGGGGGGGGACTGCCTCCTGACAGTTTGGACATGAGCGTATATGTAAAGGTTCTTGAAAGCGCCGCCCAAAAACTGCACCCTATACCCTATCCGCTTTGCAAACTATTTTTGCCCGGCCCAAAACAAAATCTGGCAGAGACACTTTTGTACGAAAATGTAAAAATTTCGTCCCGACCATCTTCAGAAACCTGAAATGGCTGTGCCCCCTCTTTGCCCCTCCTCTAAACAGAACCTGCATGGCTACGCCTCTCCCCGATCAAAAGGTGGGGGTAGATGTCCCCATCCGCAAGGGGTTTTATGCTGTTTTCTTCAAAACTAGTTACGCGCCCAAGGGTTTAATAGGGGTGCTCACAAATTCCCCAAATAAGCAGGAGAAAAGAAATGAGTGACACCAGATGGCCCTGTCAGTACACATCTTGCCAATTGCTCTTGGATACTTTGCCGGCCGTTGTTTCATCCCTCAAGAAAATAGCAGCGACACACATCGGGAATTATTGCAATGGTTAAAAAGCCAAACAATGCACGCTGATTCATATAGTTTGACATCCCCTCCTCACAATTATACGCCCACTATTCCCATCTATTCTGGTGTGCACACGTACCCCCCCCCCCCCCCCCCCAGGCGCGTGAATGCAGGGCCAAAAATACTCACGCTGCATGGATACACATAGCCTACTGCTGATGTTGCGGATCGTCTCGAGAATACGTCTTCGGAAAACTGCCGTAGACAGTTTGGGTGCAAATGCAAAAGCATTTCAGTTCTTAAATTTCAATTTCCAATTCTAATTCGAGGTATGGAGCTACAAAGGGAAAAAGGAACAGGTAGCAGTTCATATACCTCTTGAAGCAGGAAAGATCGCAAGATAATTAAAGGGGAACATGCACCACGCAGAGAATGCCATAGAGATAGTCCTACAGAACGAATGAAAAAGATTTTAGCATAGCTCCTGTGGGAAGGTGTAAACAGGTGGAAAGGCGAGTTTCACGCTCAAAAAACATAACTGGAGAAACCAAGCTGGACAAACCGGTGGAACATATTAGCCATGAAAATACCCGTAGGGCAGACTAAGAGTAGCAACAGATCTCCCTTGAGAGTGTGATTGTAAGAATGAGCCCATAAAGTCTTCTCCAACAAAATGAACAATGTGCTTCTTCCCAGAAGAATTTACCGACATCTTATTCGCCAAACACAAATCCATCCCAGAGTCTGAAATTAGCCAATCTCAACTGCATCCAGCCGCATATTTCATACATCGCTTACTTTGACTGGTCAACGTTCTCTGCATTAAGGGTATCGAATTTTCCATTTGGCTGCGCGGGTTTCACGTGGATTTGGCAAAGCAACTCCGACAGCGCTGCTGCTCGATGTCACGTGTGATCGCCACCCTGTGTCCGGCCGTGGTGGGTGCACCACACTAATTCAAGCTCCCATTGACAACCGTGTAAAATCAACAACGTTCAGGGCCAAATAACCTGTACCCCAGCATCACTGGGGTCTACAAAAACAAATGTCACTTATTGTCTGATCTTTTATCTTTCATTTTCTGTTCCATTTTTGGGGGTTAACCAATTACATTTTTAATTATTGACACAAAACAAACCCACCTCCAAAAAGTCCTATTTCCCAAGCCGATCAACAGCCATTTTTAACATGGCATCCCTCCACTTTCTCGGGCAAATAGGACCCATTTTTAAACAGTAATTTGATCAAGTCTGCACACAGATGGAAGCCCAGAAACCAGAGAGTTGATGCTGGGGTATGTTTACACAATCCCACAATTTTTGGAGGCACAAACTCTCCTTTTTCAAACAAAGTTGTGGGTATACATTTTATGTTGATGAGCTGGCGCATAAATTCGGACATGAATTAGTGTAGTGCACCCTGGTGGGTGAATATACCACACCGTGCCGCCGCGATATTCCGTCAGTTCGGCCTTGTCTGGCTATCTCCCCACACCCCCACCCCAACCCCCCCCCCCCCCCCCCCCGTGTTACAGGGTTACACTAAAATCTCGACATCTTCATCAACAGTCAGCTGTTTCCAACACACTGATACTACGCCAACGTCTAGTCCGGGTTTGACCACAGACGGCCCTTGGAACATGAAGTCGGGGGTTTATAGCATCAAGACATTGGATGAGGTTGGTGAATGTAAACAGTAAAACAGAGAATGTCAACAATTGTTTTATAACACAAAAAACGAAAGAGCGTTTAATAAACCATGCATAAAATATCCAGTCAAACTTGTTTTGTGCAGTAATAATCATGTCTTACAAAACGCGAGCATAATCTAAGCTTGTTTTCATTTAAATTAAAAGAAGGTCGTGGTTTTCAATTCGTTTAACCCCTTGCCACCGGTTGCCCTAAATACGTGGAAATTGAAAATTGCCACCTTGCCGGTTGACGTCTATGTGTGCCAATCTCTGCATTTTCAATCCATTAGTGGGGTATTGTGTACGTTATGCTTGGCTCCACAAGCCTCTTGTTTCCGTTTCGCTTGGCTGCACAGCCCGGTCTGGCACCCCGGGTTATCCCATGTAATTGCCGGGGGCAATTAGGGACATTCTGACAGTTTGTTTATACAACAGGGCGCTTTTTTAGATTAGCAACAGAAGGAAATCTTTGTCAAAATAACATCATATGATAACCATACTAAAGGAACCATCAAAAAATGTCCACTTCAACTTGTTTTCACACATTTAACCACGTCTTACAAATCTTCGCCCTTTTCACGAAGTGACGAATTGCATAATTTTTGCTACTCCCGGAACGCCTTTGTCGTGACTAAGCGCTAATTAGGGACTAAGGTCCCTTTGTCGCGACAAAGGAACTGTCAGGCAAGTTTGTATCATTCGCCCTTTTTTTCACACTGAATTATTGTATTGCAGATTACCGTGGGACAGATATATTCGTTGATGACCCATTAACAACCTGCGGTAATAGTTTCGGTACTGTTGGAAAATTAGCAATCCAATTTCAAAGTTTGTATTTCGAGGGCTACGCCAAAGAAGCATGGAAATAAGAACTTCAAGAATTGGTATATATATATATATATACATATATATATTTTTTTTTTTCAAGGAGAGATGGAATCTACACAGCTATTGGCTCCTTTGTCAAAGCTATCATTTAATTCTTGCAAGCAAACTGTCACAGTACAATGATCATTAACGTTAAAAATGCATAAATAGTGTTATCAAGAAAATGCATTAAGCCACTAATGCCTCATTATTATAATCCATGAAGTCCACGGCCAAATACTCAAATAGTGATTATCACGATTATTGCTATAAGACTGCTCCATCCGAACAAAAAGCCTGTAGACGTAATTTTGAGAACAATTTATTAAAATTATTTCACACTGAGGGGAGTTACTGTGTATTAAATTATTCATAACTGCAAGTAGGGTGGATGTACTTCAATACTAATATACATAAAGCCAACATAATTGTCCAAATTAAGGCTACCCCTCCTTCAAATTTAATTCCATGAATGCTTATACACGTTCTAATTGTTGTCACTAATTGCAGTAAGTGGCTCAATAAAGGTAGTGTACATGTCCGGGGCGCGCCACTCGTCCAGGTAGCCACGCGCGCCTTGACTAAAAACTACACTGTAAAAAATAATCCGTAAAATCACGGGTTTTC
The DNA here is from genome assembly GCA_037893225.1 of Hippasteria phrygiana. NCBI lineage: Eukaryota > Metazoa > Echinodermata > Asteroidea > Valvatida > Goniasteridae > Hippasteria > Hippasteria phrygiana. Next base: position 1,796,044 of record JAZGUH010000182.1, read on the forward strand.
CCCCTGTAAAAAAAACACCGTATTTTAGTTTAAACGGGTTTTGGACGTAAAATATCATGTTCTCCTACACGAATCTCATTACGCAGCAACCGACCAATCAGAACTGAGGAAATTTGTGTTCACACAAGTCATGTTAAATTGTAGTGTTTCGTCCAAAAACACGATTTCTTAACTAAAATATTTAATTATTTAAACAATTCCACATTGGAATTTAGACTTTTTGTAAACAGAAGTGAAGAATCGCATTACATCTTCTTTTGTATTCAAATAATGAAATTTTTCATCGGAAACCGTGACTTCATGATGGCAGGATAAGGCTGACATGATTCAGTTTGTAGTGTTTCGTAAATTACCGTAGTGTTTGTACAATTGGTATCTAATGTACATGTATAATAAATCACGTCTATTTAGTCTGGTTCCAATTTCTGTAAATTCGTGATTACACCAAGTTTCCAGCAACTTAGTGAAATTTTCTATAGGCCTACCCTGTATTTTTACGGTAATAGCAGGGTTATTTTAAGGGACAGCAACGTAAAATAACAGTGTTCGCGAGTCGCAGCTTGCACCGTTTTTTACGGGATTGCGCTGTCGTCCAAACTGCCAGGAAATTCCCGTTAAAAAAACGGTGTGTCTTTTTCAGAGTGTACAGGGCAGTTTCCCAACGATTTCCAGCTGGAAATCGTTGGAAAACGATATATATTTCCACTTTTCTTCACAACGACAGCACACCTGGTGCCATAATTTCACAAGATGATTGAGACTACTATTAACTTACAGTCTATTAAGGTATTTCGTAATAATTCAGTAAACACAAATAGAGGATTACCAATCGTGTACACTACATTTAAAGTTTCAAACTGGAAACTTATATTAGCTGTCTTTCAATTCTTGCAAGCAAGCTGTCAACGTACAATGATCATTTACGTTAAAAATGCATAAAATGGTGATATCAAGAAAATTCATTTACCCACTAATGCTTCATTATTAATCCATGAGGTCCACAGCCAAATACTCAAATATTAATTATAACGTGTTTTCGCTACCAATACATTTGTTGCTATGAGACGGCTCCATCAGAACAAAATGGCTGCATACTTAATTTTGAGAACGATTTATTAAAATTATTTCATGCTCAGGATAGTTACTGTGTATTATTTAGAACTGCAAGTTCGGTGGATGCATTTCATTATACTTGGACGCAATTGAGGTATAGGCTAAAACATAATCTTGGTTCCTTGCTGCAGCCAAAAGCAGCTATATATTTGACTAAATCTTCCTGGGATAAAATTCAAAATATGAGGATTCGTCTAACTAGAACAATGGACATTAACCTTGGTCCGTTTTTAGCGGGCTCACCTGACCCAAATCTCAATTTGACCTTCACCTTGGTCTTCTTTTAGTGGGCTCACCTGACCCAAACCATGGACCTTATTTTTGGTCCTATTTTATGATAATCATGAATACATAATTCAATGCCAAACAATATTTAAAATCTGGAATATTTCTTTCTCAATTTCAATCCTATGTTTTAAATTCCTTTTGCTATTAACACAGATGTGCTGTTCAATCGTCGTACGGCTGGATCGAACAATATAATCTTTTGGGGAACATCAGGAGAGATTGCAAGTCTGTGTTACAATTTCTCTGATTAACAAAACGTTATTACATTTAACTACTGGCTGTCTGAATCCTGTAACTTAGGCCAAACGCACAGCGTCCCAAGGAAACGACAGCCCAACAAGCATCACAAATGACGCTAAACATATAGTAGATGTTTCCTTCCTCTAGTGTAACATAAGTGAAGTGCTAAACTTATGTACATCACAAAAAGGCCGAAATGGCGTGGCACAGGTTGTCACGGAATATGCGATTGCCTAGAGGAGACAGATGTACTGCATCCAACCTATAGAGCGCAGCCTCAGTCCACTTAGATTGTGGATGATGTAAATTACTGACCCCCAGCCAACTGCCTTGGGACCGCCGCGCCCAGCGGTTCAGTGTACGCTGTTTTTTTTCTCCATCAGTCAGCGCGCAGCGTACTCGATAATGAGGTGCCCGGCGACGTTCTATTTGCAGCGAGTTGACGGTCTCGGACCTACGAGAATTCACGAGGTTTTTGCGAGCGTTCGGTAGTGCCTCAAGAAAATAGATGGGAAGCCCATTTTCGCTGCAGTTTCCGGCCAACATAGAGTTGTGAGTCAAAATGTATTTATTTCTGCATCGAATAATACAATTTTTAAAAATTTGTTTCGTTGTGAAGGCTGTTTACTAGGCTTGTAAAATGAGGTATGAAAAATATAGTTTGTTTAAACTACCTGCACGTTTGTGGTGATCCTGACTGTTTCGAGATTTTTGAGATGAAATTTGTCGTTTGCTGGACACTTGAAGAGTTATACTTTCGATCGGTACTATTTCCATGTTTGCAGGTTCAACGAGCGATTTTTACGGGATTGCGCTGTCGTCCAAACTGCCAGGAAATTCCCGTTAAAAAAGCGGTGTTTTTTTTTTCACAGTGTACAGGGCAGTTTCCCAGCGATTTCCAGCTGGAAATCGTTGGAAAACGATATATATTTCCACTTTTCTTCACAACGACAGCACACCTGGTGCCATAATTTCACAGGATGATTGAGACTACTATTAACTTACAGTCTAGTAAGGTATTTCGTAATAATTCAGTAAACAAAAATAGAGGATTACCAATCGTGTACACCACATTTAAAGTTTCAAACTGGAAACTTATATTAGCTGTCTTTCAATTCTTGCAAGCAAGCTGTCAACGTACAATGATCATTTACGTTAAAAATGCATAAAATGGTGATATCAAGAAAATTCATTTACCCACTAATGCTTCATTATTAATCCATGAGGTCCACAGCCAAATACTCAAATATTAATTATAACGTGTTTTCGCTACCAATACATTTGTTGCTATGAGACGGCTCCATCAGAACAAAATGGCTGCATACTTAATTTTGAGAACGATTTATTAAAATTATTTCATGCTCAGGATAGTTACTGTGTATTATTTAGAACTGCAAGTTCGGTGGATGCATTTCATTATACTTGGACGCAATTGAGGTATAGGCTAAAACATAATCTTGGTTCCTTGCTGCAGCCAAAAGCAGCTATATATTTGACTAAATCTTCCTGGGATAAAATTCAAAATATGAGGATTCGTCTAACTAGAACAATGGACATTAACCTTGGTCCGTTTTTAGCGGGCTCACCTGACCCAAATCTCAATTTGACCTTCACCTTGGTCTTCTTTTAGTGGGCTCACCTGACCCAAACCATGGACCTTATTTTTGGTCCTATTTTATGATAATCATGAATACATAATTCAATGCCAAACAATATTTAAAATCTGGAATATTTCTTTCTCAATTTCAATCCTATGTTTTAAATTCCTTTTGCTATTAACACAGATGTGCTGTTCAATCGTCGTACGGCTGGATCGAACAATATAATCTTTTGGGGAACATCAGGAGAGATTGCAAGTCTGTGTTACAATTTCTCTGATTAACAAAACGTTATTACATTTAACTACTGGCTGTCTGAATCCTGTAACTTAGGCCAAACGCACAGCGTCCCAAGGAAAAGACAGCCCAACAAGCATCACAAATGACGCTAAACATATAGTAGATGTTTCCTTCCTCTAGTGTAACATAAGTGAAGTGCTAAACTTATGTACATCACAAAAAGGCCGAAATGGCGTGGCACAGGTTGTCACGGAATATGCGATTGCCTAGAGGAGACAGATGTACTGCATCCAACATATAGAGCGCAGCCTCAGTCCACTTAGATTGTGGATGATGTAAATTACTGACCCCCAGCCAACTGCCTTGGGACCGCCGCGCCCAGCGGTTCAGTGTACGCTGTTTTTTTTCTCCATCAGTCAGCGCGCAGCGTACTCGATAATGAGGTGCCCGGCGACGTTCTATTTGCAGCGAGTTGACGGTCTCGGACCTACAAGAATTCACGAGGTTTTTGCGAGCGTTCGGTAGTGCCTCACGAAAATAGATGGGAAGCCCATTTTCGCTGCAGTTTCCGGCCAACATGGAGTTGTGAGTAAAAATGTATTTCTTTCTGCATCGAATAATACAATTTTTAAAAATTTGTTTCGTTGTGAAGGCTGTGTACTAGGCTTGTAAAATGAGGTATGAAAAATATAGTTTGTTTAAACTACCTGCACGTTTGTGGTGATCCTGACTGTTTCGAGATTTTTGAGATGAAATTTGTCGTTTGCTGGACACTTGAAGAGTTATGCTTTCGATCGGTACTATTTCCATGTTTGCAGGTTCAACGAGCGATTTTTATTTCGATGCTAAATGTTGGCGAAAATTACAAACTTACACGGGGAAATGTCTGATGTCAATGACGTCACGGTGTACGTACGTGGGCGCTTATTGCGCGATGCGGCGAGAGAGAAAGGCATGTCGACAATATGTTCCAGTCCCGTTTCACACGATGTGGCATACATGTTCATGAAATGCACATTTGGCTGTGTTATAAAACCATTTATAATGTGTTCAGAGTTTCTCGGCCTAGTACTGTGAACTGGGTAACAGGACAACTCGTACCTTGGACAACTCGTACCTTGGATTGGACAACTCGCACCTTTGACAACTCGTACCTAGGTTTGGACAACTCGTACCTTAGACCATGGAGGAATAAGACACACTCGTTTGCACAACTCGTACCTTGGACAACTCGTACCCTGTTTTAAACATGGGAATTGCCCATCACTTAAAGACTTATATTACTCTCGAAATGTGTTTAAAATTTAACAAATGACAAAAAAGTGTGCTGTCATTGAAGTCCAGTGTGTATGTACGAGTCCATGTATTATAGACAGATGTGTTGAGATGTTGAAACGACTCCGGTTTTGTTGAAACGCATGTACATCAGGCATGCAACTTTTCATCGGATCAGCTGATTCCTCGTTTTTCACTTCACACTTTAGTATGCCATTAAAAATTGAAAAACACAAACTCTTGTAAAGATTGGAATTTCCTCATTTGTTTGTGAGGTTGCATGCCTGGTACATGTACATGTATTATTTTTCTATTGGACATTCCACTGCACAGTCTTCTTTTAATTCTAAAGACCCTAGTTTTTGCAATTTTGAATCATATCTTTTGGTAGAAAATGCAGTTTACTTGGGCATTTTTCAGCAATGCCATATGCCTCTAAATGTTTTGTGGTTCATTAATTTCCCTCAAATCTCAATACCGAAACCTTGCAAGATGTTATGCATTGAAGAACTTATTACTTATTGGTGTTTGATTTAAGTATACATGTAGAAAAACGTAACATGTAGTTTCATGTTTGTAAACACATTTTCATGTCTTTCGACTTAATGTAAAACGTTTGAAAATGTCATTTCTGCAATGTCTTGTGCCCTTCTTTGAAATATTAATGTTTAAAAGTCTTTCAGTTCCTTGTATACAAAACATTTGTAGCTGCTTGTGAAAATATAATAAAAGTGAAAATGGTACACAGGTTTTAGTTGTATTCATTAAAGCATCATTTTCTGTTATTTATTATTTGTCATCCATGATCTACAACATATGAATGTTATAGGAATACAAGAATTGATAGGGTAACTCCCTCCCCCCCCCCCCCCCCCCCCCCGCTTTTTACAGGGAATAGCATTGTGGGTAGCCTACATTTTACAATACTTGTTTATGCCAAACCCGTCAAAGAAAAAGTGGTTTCCCTTTTTGTTTTCAATCAGTTTGAGCCAAAACTAAATGAAAAGGAAAATCATCAATAGACAACTTTTTATCGGCACACAATAATTTCGATTTAACCCCTTTTTCAATTCCAGGCTGTATAACTTAGGTTGTGGATATATTACATTTGTCATTGAAAAAAATAGACAAAAATAACAAAAAACAGCCTGGCAATCTTTGTGATGTGTTTATAATACATCATTTTACATGTACTTTCCCTATTTTGAGAAGACATGTGCATTACGCAACGATTGTGTTTTCTAGTCTGGCGCCTTTACTCCGCCTTCACACTTTATTATAAGCCTGTATGTGGAGCAGGGTACCTGACACATGAAAGCGCCCTTGTGTTAAATGTAGCGGTGCCTGATTGGTCAAGATGCAAAGTCGTTTGGGGATATGACCAATGAGGACAGCACACTCGTGCCATCCACGTGCTTGCAAAGCTGCGTTGTTTTCCTAATCTCGGCATACGGAATGGACATCATTTTTAGTGATCCTGACTGTTTCGAATAATCAAGAGAACCGTATTTATAAAGATAGGTAACTTAATATTATAGCTTGTCTCCAACCCGTCAGATTCTTCTGCCCAACTTCGTTTAGTTTAGAAAAAAGACATTTTTCACCGACCGTAAATTCACTACAACAACGGTCACATTTTCGTTCATATATTTCACAAAATGGACGTTTAAAATTTGAATAATCTCACTAAACAATAAGGCTATACCATTTCCAGCCTGTCTGTTAATTAAAATCTTACTTTTAAAGACACGTTAACTGGAAAATGAATTTCGAAAATGTGATCTCCAATCTCATGAATATGCATTTACCGAGCGTTTTATGAATACGCTGCAAATAAACGAAAGCACTTTTCAGCACGCTGCGCGCTGACTGCCATCCCGTTTCGCGACCGAGCCCCGAAATAGTACAGACCATGCGCGGAGATTTCTTGTTACGTGTGGGGGGGGGGGGGATGATTTTTGAAAGGCCATCCTTGTGTGGAGCGCGACACGGCACGGGGTCCAAGGGACCGCTTAAGGGCATCCTGGTGGGTTGCAGGCGCAAAGCCCTTGCTAGTGGTTGAGGTAAAGCCCCCTGGAGCACCTGGGGCTTACACTTTTTTAGGTGCAAAATTGTGTCAAAATTTAACCTTTTCTTGAGCTTGAATTGCAAAAAATGACAATAATTATTAACACCTTTAAGCATTAAAAAATACAAAAGATCTTCAAAACTCAAATTTCTCATCCAATGTATTTGGAAGCGTAAGCGTCTCTTTGCACAATGGTGCTCTGGTCACCTAGCAACACAAATAATGCCTATGCATTATTTTAAGAATAAATTATATACAAACAAATTATTGCAAAATAATGCCTATATAGATGCATTTTGGTAAGGCATGATTAGAATGTGATTTGGTCTACACTTGACAAAAACTATGAAAACATATGGTGGACAATGATGTATACTTGACGACATTATAACCGGAATGCCGGAGATGCAAAACTCAAGCTCTAACAAAAGTTCCCAAACACTTTTTTGCAGGACGCACAAACGTTTGTGTGTGAGTGCGCGCCGATTCCCAGTGAATGTCAGTTGAAGTCTGCTATCGGTATTTTAATTGCATTGTATTACATGCGCCGCACGTGGGTTCATACCGTATGTTGGCGCAGAACAAAATCCGTTTGCCGTTGCAACTTTCTATTACCTTTGTTTGGTGTGTTAGTTGGGTGAAAACAATAAAATAAAAGGCCATCGTCTTTGTTGGGATCTGAACTTCCGCGTTCTAATGTGGCAAAGACCGACTATTCCCCACCTTACTGTGCTTGTCGTAAAGCATAAACTGTCTCCCCACCAACCAATCTGCCTTCCGACATCAGGCGCGGATCGATGAATTTTGTAGACGGGGGGAACACCCAACACGGATAAATGTGAGCGCAAAGCCCTTACGGCGTGGGGTCCGGGCCCCGCTTAAGGGCCCCCGGATGCTGGATGCTCCGTGGTGCAATCTGAGGCGATTCCTGACCACTTTCACCTGACTTTAAAAAAAAAGTTGTTAAGATTACATTGTATATGGAGCATATAATATCATTATGTTGGACATTTTTTTGCCATGTCATGCATCACTACAAAAATCTAAGTTTCTCCCCCCCCCCCCCCCCCCAGGTCAAAAAGTGGGGGGGGGGGGGGATATATCCCCCCATCCGCCAGGGATCTCCGCCCTGACCATATCAATGTGGCATGCGGGAATTGCTCGGCACATGCGCGCATTGCTAAAACTAATCGTTGTCTGAAGGAAAATTCATCCATCTCAACTAAATCGTTAGTTCCCAGATGAATAAGCAGGATTGACGGGGAGGGCCAGGTATATCTGTCAACAGCTGCGGTATATCACATAGGCGTGCACCGCTTTGTCCACGCCACATCACTTTCACTAGAATTTAACGGACCTTCAGCCCACATATGAAGCGCGATATGTGGGAAAAGGGACCCCCCTCTTTTGTGTTGGTCATTGTGTTCCCGGAATCTCAGGAATTCTATTCAGAAATCTAGGGGGATGTGTTAGATAACAATAATCTGGAGTGTGCTTAGGGTATAGGGATAAAAGGGGGGTACCTTTTCCCCCATATCGTGCAGGGTATCTCAGCCCAACGCACAATCTAATCTCCACACTGTCCATACTGGACCTATGAACAAGACAAAGGACAGCAAAAGGACGAGGACGTTATGGCCGTGATTAATCAACAATTCCCCCTCTTTGGTATGTATACTGGTCTACAAACCTGGCTAGGGAGAAATTGGCTCAGGACGGATCCCAGCAAACACAAAACGTTCAAAAAACGTTTTGGTTAGGTTCTACTAGGTCACTTACGTCTTCGTCTTAAAAGGACGTTTTTAAAACGCGTATAAAACGTTGCAGATTACGTACAATTCAGAGGTTTTTCCAGGACGTTCCAACAACGTTTTGCGGACGTTAGAAAATGTACTTACATGAAACGGTCTTTTGCGACGTTTAAAAAACGTTTTTCGGACGTCAGAAAATGTACATAAAATAAACGTTCTTCCAGTGACGTTTTAAAAACGTATTTCCCAAACGTTTAAAAACTTTGAAATCAAACGTACAGAAACTAACATAAAACGTTTAAAAACGTTTTGGTTAGGGTCTGTGTAGGTTACTTACGTTTTCGTCTTCAAAAACATTTTTTAAACGTGTCTTAAACGTTTCAGTTTACGTATAACTCGGGGGTCTTAAGTACGTTTTTCCAGAACGTTCGCGTAACGTTTTTTGGACGTTGCAAAATGTACCAACATTAAACGTTCTTCTGTGACGTTTAAGAAACGATTTTTGTATTGGACGTACCAACTGACCAATCAGAACTGAGGAAATGTGTGCTCACAAAAGTCATGTTAAATTTCGGTGTTTAGTCCAAAATCACACTTTCTTGACCATAATGTGTAATTAATCAATCAATTTTACATAGAAATATGTATTTTTTGCAAACATGGGTGACAAATTGTATTAAATCTCCTTTTGTATTCAAATATTGTAATTGTTCTTGGAAAACCATGACTTCATCAAGCCAGGAAAAGTTGAATATAAAGGTAACTCACGACAATGCCTAGTTTGTAGTGTGTAGTAGGTTATCGTATTTGTATACATTCGTAGCTTTATATATCGTATCTTTCTTTATATATAGTAATCCCAGCCAACTAGCCCAAGTTGGGCCTTTGATGGGCAACTAAGTGGTCCCAATTGGGTTGCCCATATGGGCCCCATACAGTTTTGGCTGATGGGGCCGCTTAAGGGCTAGCCTAAACCTGCCCAAAAGGGTCCCACATGGGTGTAATAAGTTACTTCTATTTAGTCTGGTTCCCACTCTATTCATTTCTGTAAATTTGCACTCACTATCTGGCAACGTAGCTTAATTCCAGTAAAGTTTTTAATACGTGTTTTATGTTCCAGGAAAGTTCTTGGAACGTTCTTAGAACGTCAACACGTTACGTTTTTAAAACGTCCAAAACTGTCCACAAACTTTCGTCCAAAAAAACTTTTTTTGGAAACGTCCGCAAAACATAAGAAAACGTTCAGAAAACGTGCCGAAAACGTTAAATGGTTTGCTGGGATGTACACACGTGGCAACAGCGTTTGAGCGCCAGCGACCCATAGATCGAATATTTTCTAGAGGGACCCCCACTTAAAATGCCGCAGAGGCTGCTCCTATCCGCAAGGAATGACCTTTAATGCGGTCGGCCGGTATGTTATTAAATGCAAGTGCTTTATTCAATACCGCGCTAAACTGATAGCGAGTAATAAGGGTTGGGGGGGGGGGGGGTGTACAATCGAAATGGCAGAAGTATGGGCTTGCATGGTGGGGCCGTACCTGAAAAGCGCTGAAACTGGACAGAGGGAAGCATTATCGGATGGCTTTAAACATACAAGTTGTGGTGGACTATGTTGATTATTCTTACTCTGTTTGAATGATAATTTTTATGGTAACACAAAATCCGGAATTGTTGTAAGAAAAATCCACATCAGAATCAGTAATCACAGAGGGTTGAGTGTGAAACTGAGAGTTAGCCGTGAATTCCCCGATACGCATGAACCCCAAAAATGCACTTAAAAACGCGGCTAAAAACATTTGTGACTCGTACAGAGATGAACAAACATGAGGAAGAGACTGCACGATCTAAATTAACATGGGTAGGCGAGAATCCTGCGAGGGGCGTGCGCGACGGCATTCTTCAAGTAGTTTTGAAAGCAGAAAATCCTTAGTCGGGTCAGACCATCCTTGCAACCTGTGTTTATATCCAACTGCTGATACATCAGTAGCAAGTTTAGACGGGAAATAGATTGCAATGACAGCCAAGCTATAAACTGCCGGATCTCATATGTATTCGCCGGGCTCCCCCTGATATTCGTTGTTGACGAAACCGACAAAAGTATGCCCAACCGTTTCGTATGTTTTATGAGTACCTGGTGCTAATAAAGCGTCTTACAGCCGGCGCATTTCATTCTCTACCAGACCGCAGGAAGATGAGGTAATGGAGTTTAGTTTGGTTTAATGTTTTATTGCTTAAAAATCATGTTGCAGCCGAAGGCTGAATTACATGACATTTTACAATTCACAATGACATTTAAAAAAAATAATATAATTATGTACATGTATAATATTTATTACAAATTAAAATAAAAATTATTGGGATCGGATCTGCTTGCGGGGCAAGTTCGCGAAAACGGGACACCAGTCAACAGTTTCATTGTGTACCCCGGGCACATGCACGGCTTTGAAAACAATATTAGCCTTCAGACAAGTACAAGTAGGCGCTCTAGATGCATTATCCTTGGGCAGGGGGATGATTGCTTGTTTATAATATGGACAACAGCCATATTGTCAGTGGTCAAGATTCTTACTTGCTGAATAGCTGCAACGAAATGACGGCCCCAAGCCTCGTGGTCTTGGCCAAATACACAGGCCCTTGGACAGTCCTTTCCTCTGATTGGTCAATGCAGGACAACTTTTAATTTTCATTGGTCAATATTAGCCTCTTACTTTGCATACCAACCAAATATGACCTTATATGGTAAGGAATTTGCTTTCCATCTTCTTGCGAAATTTTTGCTAAACGACAAAGCAACGTTTCAAAATTTCGCAATCTCCCCGAAACGAAGGCTGGACGTTTTGCTTGCTGTGCAATTTTCCAAACGAACTGGAAACGTTATTAGTTGCGCAATGCCTTCCGAACGACGAGGATACGTCTTGAAACTATTTGTGCGCCAAGTATAAAGCATTTTATCTTCTAGAGATAAAATCAAATACTATTAAACATCAATACAGCGAACATGGTTGTCCAAATTAATGCCACCTCCCCGCAATTCACCTGCGGTGAATTCCATGAATTATTGTACGTTGCTGTCACTTATTGCAGTAAGTGGCGGAAACTTTTCGCTAATATTAGGAGTATATTAGAGAGTACACAGAGCAGTCTCGGTCTTCATCTGCGCTTCACATAATAAACGCTAGTGCCATTTGTTAAATATAAATCATAAGGCACGGGCATCGACAGTTGATTGTATACAATGAGCAATTTTGTTACTGTGGTGGATCGGTTGCTTATGAAAAAACTACGTCGGAATAACAGTGCGCATGATCAGAAATATACAAAAACTTGGATAAATAGAATATACGCAGCACAAATATTTATCTTATTTTTTAACATCACAATTTTGGCTTTACTTTAACTGATCTGTATTTTTTTGTTAGATTACTAGTAAAATTTGTATAAATCTGTCTGTCTCGGGAAGGGGGAACTCTGGAGAAAATCGCACACAGTTTTGGCAGTGTTTTTTGTGGGTAGGGGGATTCAGTGTAGCTTTGGTGATACTGATACCCCTTCTTTCCTAGTCGATATTTTTTTTCCCGCGATATTGACGATATGGCGATAAAATGTCTACAAATTGCAGCATGATAAAATGTTGCGAAAGGTTAGCCATCTTCAAATTCTCGTAATATTTAAACGTACAAATACCTTTCAAAAACTTCACACCGCCAAAGCTCTGTCATAATTTCGCCACTCAGGTAGTCCACCATACGCACGTGGCGGTCAATGTTGTAACCAACTTTTTTACCAAGTCATTTTTTTTCAAGTCACAAGTCAAAATATTCACTAGTCAAGTCAATCTCAAATTAATTTTCTAAACAAAGTTTCGAAATTTTTGAAGCCAGACAATATCACTTTCGGAGTAGACAAAAATGCCACAATTCTAGTACAAATCATGTACACCGTTTTCTCAGAGCCTCGCAGCGCGCAAGCAACGTTTAACGCCCACGGCAGTCTATAACGTGCTACTTTAAATAGAACGGGTAAGAAAAATAATTTGGGCATACAAGAGTTAAATGTTTATCAGCAAAGTTCCCGTCTCTGCTGCCCATTATTGATAGCGGTGGAGTCGGGAACAAGTCTACCGTGCGTGCTCGATGGGGAATATTGAGATGCATCACGTGGGAAGAATTAAACAATTGAATTTTCTAATCTACAAATCTGCTCTCTCAGACACCTTATTATTTTGCATTTCAAATATTCAAAAAGGTATTTGTATTAAATATATACAAACTGTATTTCACCATGTTGAATGTTTAAAGGACATTACATTTGCCAAGCGTTTTCGGCGAATAAGAAGAATTCTTGCTACGCTTCAATTTTACATGTATATCAAGAAAAGACAATAGTTGTCGTTTTCCAGCCGTTTAAAGATGATGTTTCTTCCTTTTATATCTTATTACCAATATACAGCCGGTGTCATATGAACATCCAACTCCAATGAAAATCGGACTCATCTTCGCTATTATTGGTTAAACCCTCTCACGTGACTGGCCACTCTTCTGATTATCTTTACTCAGGCATGCGCAATAATACCAATGAGCCAATTCACAGTGACTAAAATTCACGCGATACCGTGTACGGTAGTGTCATGCGAGATGCCAACAAGTATAAAGACAAGTCTATGGAGTATTGAATAACCGCTTTGCTGAACAACGGATGATACGATGTCTAAAATTAATGCCTTGTCACACACAAGGCAATTCTCACAACTAACTTGGAGGCAACTAACTGCACTGCACTGCATGCTAAAGGAATACACACTTATGTAGCAATATACATTTTTCTAACATTGTACATGTATTAGCATTCTTAAGTAAATTATGTAATAATACAAATGTGCATGTTTTTCTTCTTAGAGATTGCCCGGACCCGATTTCCTGTGAATTTCCCCGTGTTACACGGCCCTGAAACTACGCTTAGGCCGGCACGCATACACTCTACAAATTCAACCAGGCGTGCCGTATCGAGATCTACATGAAGTCAGCCAGCGCACGCGTGACACCCAGCTGGCTATGAGCTACATCGGTCTAAAAGCTCGGCATTCTTTTCAATCGATACGTGCGTAGAATCAAAAGTTTGTGTGTATTTTAAAAACAAAGGTGTTTATGTCAGCAAATTTATTCAAGTCAAGTCAAGTGGCGGCAAGTCCATTTTTCCAAGTCTCAAGTCAAGTCAAGTCAAGTCAAGTCAAGTCAAGTCAAGTCAAGTCAAGTCAAGTCAAGTCAAGTCAAGTCAAGTCAAGTCTGAAGTAAAAAACACGACTTTAGTCCGATCAGCTACTCAAGTCAAGAACACATGGTGCAGCGCGCCGCACCCAAACACACACAAAGGGGACATCCTGCTGTCCTTCTATTGTTCTTAATATTGTCCTTCTGTTGTTCATAACTTTTTGGCAAGGAGCCTGACTGGTTTTATACGCGATTTTCAAACGGGGACCTTTCTCAACCGGGGATTTTATTGTCCTCTGTTGTATAAAAAGGTCCCCAATTGAATGCAAAATCAAACCCACACACACCCTAACAAGTTTATTATTGTAAGTGCAATAATAACTGAATACATTCGACGGAAAATTGCTTTCAGCGAAACTGCGGGTAGGCCTAAAACGAAGTATCGCCGATTATTTGAATGGAAAATGTGGGTTAAGAAAAACAAAATCGCCGATTGTAAAAAACGATATCGGCGATATCTTGGTATTTAGATTTTGCAATTTTTGGATTTTCTTTTGCGAATATCGTATTGTCGCGATTTTATCGTTGTATTGTCTAGCGCTAAATCCGTGAAAAATGAGAAATTCCCAATTTCTTTAGCTATTTCATTATTGATTTGTGCACAATATCGATCCATGTTGAGATTATCCGAAAGCGATCGGCCAACTGCACATGCTCTGTACAGCAGTATTTGTAATTCCCATTTGGCTTATTTGATTTCCTGAACCCGTGCACATTTCCCCTTCTTACCACAGCAAATTATTTGCATGCCCAGGCCTATATAGTTTTAATAAGTTTAAAAACGTTTCTGTACATTGAATTATTGTACTGCCCAGTTGATATCCACGAACTGCTTACCGTTGGCCAAATATCATTTAACGACTCATTGGAAACCTAATTGTTGCGATAATTCTGGAACATTTACAGTAATCAGTGGCGTATCCGGGGGGGGGGGGGCGAGGGGGACCTGCCCCCCCCCCCCCCCTCCCCCCACTTAATAATGCCATAGTCTTTCTAGAAGTACAAGCTATTAGCTGTAATATTTTGTGTTTTGTTGTATCCACTGGCGGCGGAACAGGGGGGGCCGGTGGCGGCCATCCCCCCCCCTCCCACTTTTCCACTTGGGAAAAATTCCCCCCCTACTTTTGGCAGTTCCGCATAAAGAAAAACATAGAAAAGGGCAGCAGCCGGCCGGCACCGGCGCTGCTTTGGTCCCCCCACTATCAAAAGTGTTCCACCGCACCTGGTTGTATCCCTTTGCCAGCCCACGCTATAACTTGTTTGGGTTTGTCAGAGTAATGACCCTTTGTTTTCAGAAAATGAAGCTTGAAGTCATTAACTGTACAGTTGATGCCGGAATTGGTCTTTTTTTGTCTTCATTTCCGATATTTTCCCTGCATTCTCCTTCTTTACATATACACATCTATATCTGCGTAGATTTGTTTAGTGTTTGTGTGTGCTTTCGCACGTAGAAAACAATGTGTACAGGTTCTGTATATACTTCCGAGGACAAGAGGAGAAAGGAAATACAAAGAAACCTTTCAGTCCTTGCAAGTCAAGTCTTTTGTTGAAATCGGTCCTCGCAAGTAGAAGTGCGTGCTTAGTCTATGGGGTTGGATTATATTAAAGGAACAATAGGAAACACAAAGCATTGTCCTCGGAAGTATTGGGAAAGTACGACTGTGTGCACATACAACCCGTGTCCATATCTGGTGCCCAAGTATATAAATATCTATAAACCTCTTTGAATAAAGTCGTGAAAACTTGTGTTATCTTATTTCCGTCTCTGTGTTTATAGTAATTTTTTGTAGTATATATATTAGTGCCGTAGTCATTTAATCGAAAAACAGAGAGATCCCCGCAAAACAAATAACCAGAAATCGTCGATCGCAATTTGCGTCAATTTTGAGCAGCGTTTTTGCAGATTTGACACCGGTATCAGTCGTAAGGAGATTTATCTGGAGGCCCAAGTCCCTGTCTGACTGTAAGTACGGTTTGGATTTCATCATTTGTGTGTATTTTGATTTTACGACGAATGCTACGGTTAAACCTGGTTTGAACAAAACAATAGTCTGGTGACTGAGTTGCATTGTTAATCATTAGATGTCCGCTTTTACTTGGGATAAGAAACGGCTTGTTAATTGCTTAAGCATGATGATTTTCGTTTAACCTTTTACTGATAACGGAAACGGGTTTTGATCGGCTTCAGGCATTTTTGTGATATTTGGATTAATTCTGAAGGGAATTTCTTGTCATTGAATGACACCTATGTAAACCAATTAACTTGAGATAAGATTTGCCTTCGTGGAGATTGTGCTGAACGAGATTTGAGAATAGTGATTTTTCATTGGTCTTGATTGGTTTTACGTTATTTGACACTCACTGTAGACGGCACATTAACCCGGTAACGGGTGTTCACGTAATTAGACCAACAACCGTGACTTAACGCGAGACGAGACAGTTGGTGCCATGAGCACCGCACAGTAGGTAGTCAAGACCGTTGATATCAGCGGCGAAGCACGCTCGACGTGGCCGCTCATCGGAGCTGACCCACCCGTCTACGAGTGAGCTAGAGGGCCGACTCAAGGGGATCACCGGACTCTTTCGATTCGCCAAAAAGGCATAAAGTTGAGCAACAAAACGGCGGTGGGCCCAAATTAGAGCATATTCCGGAATATTTTATTGATTCTTTTAAAATGTATTTATTGGGATTAAGCAACTACGTGTATAGAATTTATTAACTTCTATTTTGAATTGATTAACGTACAATTTGTGGTTCAAGTCTATTTCAGTATATTTGATATATATATTTAATTGATATTTCAGTTTACTTGATCTTCCTCTTTGTGTATTTATTGATTAATAGCTTGGTGGTTGAACATTCCAAGCATAGGCCTATAAGCAAAATCACCGCAGGCCTACATGTAGTGTTAAATATAATTTACAACACGAATTGAGTAACTTTAAGGGGTTTATATCTTTCACTAGATCGCCAGGTTGACTAGATTCACTGTATATAACTTTAATTGCATTTGAATAATTATTCATTAAATAATTCTTTCTTTTTGTATAAATAAATTTGTTAGAACATATTTTTCCTGTAAATATATAACGTCTCTGATTTAAATGCTTTTTTTGTTTTACGAGTGGTTGGGTTTTTAAACGGGGCTCACTTAAACAGCCGTTGCGACCTAAGACGGGTGCGACAATAATCATGAAACTATACCATACAACAAAGCACAATATATCACTCTAGCAACCACTGTGTCCCCTCTCTTAATTAAAAGCATTGCGATATGATAATAAATGGTATTCGTTGAAACGAATCCCACAATCGACTTTCGAGTGGGTAATTAATTTTTTTTTTTGGGGGGGGGGCTTGTAACGCAGAACGCCATGGGATGACTTTCCGCTCATTCCAATGTGTCATCCCACATTTTATAAACGCCCAACCATGCGAAGAAAATGCAATTATCAAACCATCATAAAGCTGGCTTTCCATTAGTGCGATTTACGGTCCGTTTTGTGTCCATAACATTTCGGGCACATGTAAAATTATCATAAATAGACCCTAAACGCAACGGACACAAAATGGACTTAATGAAGCAACCTAATTGTGGACTTACCGTAGGTAACGGCCAGAAGAGTCGCCAAGGCCAAATACGGAGACATCTTGATGCCTGTCTGTTGTTTGTGTTGCCTCAGGACACGAATCAAATTGACAACTGACAGCACACAAACCCTGTTACGACAAGTTCGGTGATCTGTGCGATGCGCACTGGCCGCGATCCATTGAATGTGATACACAGCCTCAGTGCATGCATTTTTATACATGCCATGCAAACGTCACCGTACATTTTCCCTTTTTCATCGTTACATTACAAAACACTGACTATGGACGCATGCGCGGTTGGGTTGAAAGAGAGGCTTTACAGGCAAGCGGCTACTTTAATGTTTTTTACGTAATAGGTTACCGTCTTACTTACTAGCACTAAACAACTGATGTAGTAAAAACACGGTACAGTATTTCTTTTGCATGTATAGCCTCGGTTTTGTTCCAATATAGTGAAACCGTGCAAGAGAGGAATGACAGTGACAAGGTCTGTCAATCCTAGGGACTATTTGGGATTCAGCTAACCGTGAATGCTCGACTCTTTCACGATAGGTTGTTGCAAAAAATATCAAGTTTACAAAAGAACGAGCTTTCGTCAAAGGAAGTATTTCGATGTAAGAACAGACAATTTAATAATCAACATTTAATTGCAGATGTAACTCCCCTTCTTGTCTAAATTAGATTATTGTGAAAACAAGAAAAATATGGACTAAAAATGATGACCTGTTGCCCGCTATGTTCTGATTTCACATGTCATAGCAACGGATTTTCTTTACAATTGAACGGTTTTTTTATTGGAATTGTTAGCAATATTATATAAAACGGGGCCACATCTGCTAATGAGTCTATTTTTCCAAGCTTGGATCTTTGAATTTTCCGTTTAGGATGACGTTAAAGATGGCTGTTTACGCACATTGTTCGTCATTGTCAAGGGACCGTGGATCATATTCGCAACTGGTGTCCGTGGGCGCACAAGTGGCTGGTAAAGTAATGCACGAACGTATTGAATACGTACGGAGCCGGTTACTTCGGGAAGCAACCCGTAATACTCTGCAACGTAATGGCTGCGAGCGTGTAAAGCACATTGATATAATGCAATTGGGACCCGCCGGTAAAATAACACAAACTCCCAAAAAAATCAGGCATGAAAATTGTTGTTCTCAAAAATAGATATATATAATTGATCCACGCCCGAAATCAATTTAGCAACACAAAAGAAATGGCCATGCCCATGGTGAAGAGGGTAAATTGGCTCGGTCAGGAGCCCAGGACGCTCGCCCAAAATAGCCATTCCCCTTTTCTCATTTACCCTCTGAGGAGAGCCTGGCTACACTACTGTATGCTTCCCTGGCGAGACGAACCCCCGATCTGGAAGACCCGTTTGTGCAGCACCTAAATGTAGTCTGAAACCTTTGACTACATTTAACGGGAAGACGGATACATTGAGGGGTCGGGCAAAACAAAGCTTGGGCTCCGTTCAGGACCGGAGGTGGGCACAATGTGGCCGCCACCGAAACCTTTTTGAACTGAAATTTGTTCACCTTTCCCAACTTTTATCGGGGTCAGTTTGGTACAAATTTCTAGGATTTCCACACCGTGGATTTGAGATATTTATGCGAAATATATATAAACTATAAATAAATAATAATAATAATAATAATTAGAAATCTCCTGGATGCGGCAATAAATGATGACACTTTTCATTACCCAGACTATTCTTTAAACAGACTTGTTGATCCCTTGTGGATTGTTTGACGAATTATTTATTATTTTATTTGAATCAATGTAAAAAATTACAAATAATGGCGTAAATACGTCGCCTTTACCGAATCGGTGATTCGTCGTGTGACTAAGAACACTATCTTAGCTCTTTGACTAAAAACAACTGGTGAAACGAAAGTGATTAAAAGCACGTCCGCAATACCGCGCGCTAAAAAAATCGGCAGGGCCGCCATTTTTTCTAACGGACAGCGTAAACATGTAAATGTACGTTGTGCTCTGTCAGTGCAGCTGCGTTTCGCATAACCAGTATTCAATACGAGAATTCTGTTGAAATCATCCTGATGTTTGGTAAATCCTGTTCCTGTTGATACGGCTTTGGAGCTGTTGGATCTCAGGTAAGGCCTAAATCTTTTTACGATTGTAATTTTTGTCGTGAAAACTGTACTCTGTAGTGCTCATCCATTGTACATGTTGTAATACTAATAATAGTGATTCATTTATGCAATGGAAAATTGCGTATGCTAGGTCTACATGTACTGTCATGTAGTAGGGTGTTATAATACAAAATAAACGGATATTAAACGGAAAGATTTTACTTTAATACCCCCCACCAAAATCGGTTAAAAACAGCAAATCTTGGAAAATAAAAATCCATTTGTGTTCATAATTATATAAAAAACACTTGGCACAGCTTTTATTTGTGAGAATTCTGTTGGGACATTTTAGTGCAATATAGGGGAAGAAATTTGTGTTTTCTGTGTTAGAACTAGAAGTTCTTGGCAGTTGTATAGTCACTCCAAAGTGTGCACATACATGTTGATTTTTTCCTAATTTTTTACAGATTTTGCTGAAATAAATCTTGAAATAACAGGTTGTGTCACATGTTTAGACAGTTGTTGTCAAGGAGGGTTGGTTATTTTTCAAGATGTTGCTGTTCTTTACCGATTTTGGTGGGCCAGGGGGTATTAAACTTAAAGTAAAATCTTTCCAACCACAGTTGAAAAACCAAACTGGTTTATTGGTAAACTATGGGTCAACTCGTACCCGAGTCAACTCGTACCCGAGTCAACTCGTACCCGAGTCAACTCGTACCCGAGTCAACTCGCACCCGAGTCAACTCGCACCCGAGTCAACTCGTACCCGAGTCAACTCGTACCCGAGTCAACTCGTACCCGAGTCAACTCGTACCCGAGTCAACCCGTACCCCAAAATTTGCACCCAAGTCAACTCGTACCCGAGTCAACTCGTACCCATGGTACAATTGTGTAGGCCTGCCCTCGGGTTCGTTTTTTTGTTTTTTACAAATTATAAAACGGTTTAGGTAGGCCCTTAAACATATAGGGTTTGTTTTTCCTTTTTTCTTTTTACATTAATAAAACCCGGTAATTTGGTAAACCTTAAAGGGTTCGTTTTTTTGGTTTTTTTTATGGTAATTGATTGGACGTTATGTACACAAATCTAAAAGTCAATCATTATGAATTATCTAAAAATAGGAGAGGGAGAAGCATAAGAAAGTATCATTCAGAATATTAAAACAAAAGCAGATAATAATTCAAACCAATGCAAACAAAAATAAATAATGCGACATTCTCCCATGAAAGATGTTCGCACAGTTATCCGTTACCAGTCGTCCAGTTTCTGAAAAAAAAGAAGATATGTTTTAAATATTAAAAAGACAGTGGGCATATATGAAAACTTATTTAATACTAAATTATGCACAGAGAGCTAGGGAGTTGAGACTGTGGGTACGAGTTGACCGGGGGTACAAGTTGACCGGGGGTACGAGTTGACCCAAAATCGGTTTATTGATATGCGCATTATGGGCTTGTTTATTTTCTCCCAAATTATTGTTTTTGTTTGGGGGGGGGGATCTTGAGTGTTTGTAATATGCATACCTGGACCCATGTGGGATGTTTGACAACTCAACCGTTGGCCGACTCGACCGTTTACCAAGTCGTCCGTTCCTCAACGGACGACTTGTCTCAACGGACGACTTGTCTCAACGGACGACTTGTCTCAACGGACGACTTGTCTCAACGGACGACTTGTCTCAACGGACGACTTGTCTCAACGGACGACTTAAATTCCCATTTGATGCAAAGGCGGTCCAGTTGTCTCGAGTCTAGTCGGCCAACGGTCGAGTTGTCCGAGCTCCCACATGTGATACATGCACATGATAATCATTATGCACAGACAACTCGATTGTCTGTGCATAATAAAAGACTAGTCGTCTGTTAAATATATGCCTAGCACAGTCAAGTTGTCTCCATGTCAAAGTCTCAACGGACGAGTTGGTAAATGATAGTTGTTGCACTTGTCCAGTTGTCTCAGTCTGACATTCATAATCAGCATATGGATGAGGTATTTTTACACCACGGCACAGTTTGGATTATAAACATAATTTGGCAGTATAATATGCTCGGTTATGTGAAAATTAGGCTTTGTTCACATGTTTTTTTATCATTGTCTAAATGAAGTGAAAAAAAAACCCAAAGTGTCATCCGATCCATCAGGAATTTATACAAGCTTACTAAAATGATTAAAATAGCTGTAAACATGTTCAATTCTGTTCTCCAGCATGTCTCTTCCTTTTTTGTAATTTGAACTGTTAAAAAACCTACGGTTGGCGGAAATTTTAAAAAGGAATGGCGGCCATCTTTAAATCAAAAATTGCCTCCTTCCTTTTAAAAGAAAAACCTACACAATAAACATTTCTTTTTACTTGGCCTTAGCTACATGTATGGCATTTGTATGCTAACTTTTTTCAAAGTAACATGTATAACATGCCATTTGTCTATGATTTTATTTTACTCTCAGGTGTTCTACAACTGTGACGAGATCTCCAAGCCAAGTTGTGGAAGGATTCTGCCAGCAGAAAGCTCTCAGTCCTGCTCCCAGACAAAAGCCACCGGAGGAACTGCTCACTAACTACTTGGTAGTGCAAGCTCTGGGCAGTGAACCACCCCCCCCCCCCCCCCCCCCTCCCTGAGAAGGATCATCCTCAGTGACTTGGCTGTGAAGGGGAATCTTTTTCCCACCATTTGGCTAAGAGACGACACGAGTTGATTCTGCCAGCAAAATGTTCTCGGTCCTGCTCTCAGACGTTAAGCCAACAGAGCAACTGTGTTGTAGCTACATGTACATGTACATGTACCCGGTAATGCAGGCTCGGGGCAGTGGACCCCCCCCCCCCCCCCCCCCCCTTTCCTCTGAGCAGGATCATCTGTAGCGACATTGCTGTCGAGAGGGAGAATCTATTCCCACCATTTGGTCTAAGAGACGACACAAGTTGATTATCAGTCGACCCCTCAGCCTAGAGCCAACAGAGCAACTGTACCCAATAATGCAGGCTCAGGGCAGTGAACCATCCTCCCTCTGAGCAGGATCATCTGTAGCGACATGGCTGTGGAGGGAGAATTGTTTCCCGCTTTTGGTCTAAGAAATGACATGAGTTGATTTGTCCTCTTTGGGAGAAGCTGACACCTGGACTGGAACTCGAACCTACATGTACTAGATAATTATCCTTTGGAACTGTTCGTACCCCGAGTGAGGGAGAAAGGAGTCTCAGAAAAATCCAGGCCTGGACTTTTATCGTGCATTTATATTATGTGTTAAATGGGACTTGAAGGTTTGCATGATGGACATGAACAAAGTATGTAAGGTTTGCGGTATCACCATGTAAAATTGATCGTTAGTTTTTACTTGTTGGTTTTTACTCAGCGTTTTAAACAGTATTCTCTGTTCGTCATCAGTCTTCTGACGACGAACAGAGCATACTGTTTAAAACGTTAAGTTAAAACTGGTTCCTCTCAGAACTACACACTCAAAAAGAGATTAATTTTACATGGTTATGGTGGCCCTGAAGGGACATAATCATTTGTGAATATCTTTGTGACGTCGTGAATTTATTCACGACTGGTCCTGAATATTTTTCGCAATCTGAATTCTCCTCCATCATCTCCATTGAAGTTTTTGATACAACGTACGATGGAGCATGCTATAGTATGCAACGGCCATCATTGACCATGATAATGCGTGAATTGTATGTAATAACGCCCTCTAATTGCCCGCTCGGTGAAGTACCCTCCAAGTTACTAAACAAATATTTGCGACAAAATTCACGACCAGTCATGAACAATTTGCAACATCGTGGATTTGTTTCACGATGTCGTGAAAATATTCACGACCAGTCGTGAATACATTCACGAAGTCGCAAACAATATTCGCGACCGATTATGTCCCTTCAGGAACACCATACATGGTGTTACCTCAAATCTTCCATACTTCATATTACATGTATGTGTTTTCCTAAATGTTATTCTTAAATTCTTGCCAAAAATATTCAGTTGGAATTAGTGTTATTAAATTGAGTAAGAAACCATCTTTAGGTCAGACAAATTTGTTTTATCAGTGTCAACAATCATACTAGTCCCTCAGCATATTTTTAAGGAACAAAAGTCTTGCCAAGGACAGCAGAATTTAATTCACAATGTTTCATTTACTTCTCATGAGTATTAAGTGTCAACAATCATACTTATTAATTTACTTAAATCTGTAAAAATCGCTTGTGTTTGGGAACAAAAATCTTGCCAGTGATGACAGGATTTCATTTACAGGTTCTATTTTCCTCATTTAATTACAATTTGTGGCAACATGAATTTCATATTCTTTAAATCAATTCCGGTTTCATTGGAATAAGACTGTTTGAAAAGATTATGACTCGTTTGCTTCATTTTCTTTTGTTTTTACAGGAAATAAAACCTTAGTCACATGACTATTGTGATTAGTCATCATTTTGGATGACTAACTGGAAAAGTCAGGTGACTAACGTTTAGTCCTTTCAGACATCAGTTGGATTTAATCAGAAGACTAATTAATTTTAGTCATTTTGATTAACTTATGACTAATATTCGACTAATAAATATTAGTCATCTGCTTGATGACTAACTTTAGTTGGTCCTTTCAGACATAGGTCAGGACTAACTTTTATTAGTCAAAATGACTAACTTATGTTTACAGTGTGGTCGAGTCGCTGGCACGTGAAGGCGCCTCTGGCAGCCGGCCACATCGACCCATGACCACGGAGCACAGCCAGAGATCGAACGTGTTAGATTTTTCCGGAGGGAGGAAAGCCGGAGGGGACCCGGAGAAAAACCCTCGTGGCACAGGAGATAACCAACGCACAATTAAATTAACTCTACTCACATATGGTCCGGAGCCGGGAATCGAACCCGGGCCACATTGGTGGGAGGCGAGCGCTTTACGCACAAGCCACCCATGCCACCATGAGCATCAACATTCTGAACTCAAAGTACATCCACCTTTTTTCCAATTTGTCAGCTGGTACACGCTGGTTCTTTGTATCCATTGTGCCAAAAGACCAACGATGCCAAACACACGTTTGCAGACATAACCTTCGTCTTTTTTTTTTCTCTCTCTCTCTGTTTGACTGAATAATTGCTGCAAGCCAAGTATTGTTATCAAATATTTAAACGTCTCTCCAATTGTTTGTTATTAAAATACAAAAAGCCACAGTTGCTATGGAAACATCCACAGGTATACAAACGCAATACCTGGGTCCAGTAGCGTATCCATCTTTTTGTGCCAGGGAGAGCAAACAACGTCTGAATCGTCTTAAAACCGTCGCAAAAACACTTTTTGTTTTTGTTTTTTATGACGCATCAAATGCCGCCGGGGGCAAGTTGCCCCCCCCCCCCCCCCCCTCCGCCTGCACCCCCCCCCCCCCCCCCGATAAATACGCCACTGTCTGGGTCCGCTGATGCGATTTACAAGCTCCAATATTTCAAAATAGGTATATTTTCATTGCGTGTCAATTGTATAGCACTGTTTTGCCGGCGAGCGTTTTTAACCATTTCTTCTCAATGACCAAACACCAATTTGCGTTTATTTTAAGCGTCCACACCGTAAAAAATAATCAGTACTGGCAGCAAGGTATCAGTAAATGAATGATCTGGGAAGTAGACTAAATGATTCTGATCGGTCAGTTGCTGCGTAATGAGACTCGATTAGAACAGTAGATTCTCTGTAAATAAACAACACTTCATTGGGGTTGCTGTATATTTACAGCAAATATGTTGTATTTTGACAAAATCATCTTGTAAATTTATATCATCTTTGTATAAATTAACGTTAAAACACGAAAACTATACGGGCGCGTGATATTTCTAGGTCACAGTAAAGTAATTTTACGTCCAAAATCCATTGTTTTGTTTTTCTATTTTTTGTTCGGGGAAAACAGTGTAAAAATTTACCAGAGAGTAACGGTTGATGCGTAAACTGAAGGAATGCTGCATCCAGTTTCTATCATCCTTGTAGGTTGTTCAGATATTTTAGTCATATCGCATGTATAGCTGTCGTCAACAATGGAATTTACCAACAAAACCTGCATGACACAATGCAATATGTGAGCAAAAATAACAATAATTCCTTATGGAGTAAAGATTTGTGAACAAGACCCAGATGATATTGGCGCCTTTTTGTGATTGGTCAATATTACCGTACCTCTACACTAAGCGGAAGTACCGGTAGTATGCATCAATGAAATATACAAGAGAGTAAGGTAAACCAAAATTACTTTCTATTCTGGTAATAAATTGATGTGATTGTCAAAACACTTTGTGCAAGTCTCGATCTTAGAGGAAAGCAGGTAAGGCAAATTCTAAACAACCTGTACGGTGGAATTGATCATTTGCTCGTAAAAGAATGTTTTTCAATGTCGCTAGCTTGTATCCTATAGCCCTTTTCACACTGGAACAGCCCAACCCGGGTTAAACTCAATTCTGGGCGATCCCGGGGCCGCACTGTTTTGCTAATCATCCTTACTCGCAGCTTGGGTGCTGAATTGCGAAGGACGTGGCTACAAACGTGGTCGAGTCGCTGGCACGTGAAGGCGCCTCTGGCAGCCGGCCACATCGACCCATGACCACGGAGCACAGCCAGAGATCGAACGTGTTAGATTTTTCCGGAGGGAGGAAAGCCGGAGGGGACCCGGAGAAAAACCCTCGTGGCACAGGAGATAACCAACGCACAATTAAATTAACTCTACTCACATATGGTCCGGAGCCGGGAATCGAACCCGGGCCACATTGGTGGGAGGCGAGCGCTTTACGCACAAGCCACCCATGCCACCATGAGCATCAACATTCTGAACTCAAAGTACATCCACCTTTTTTCCAATTTGTCAGCTGGTACACGCTGGTTCTTTGTATCCATTGTGCCAAAAGACCAACGATGCCAAACACACGTTTGCAGACATAACCTTCGTCTTTGTTTCTCTCTCTCTCTCTGTTTGACTGAATAATTGCTGCAAGCCAAGTATTGTTATCAAATATGTATACGTCTCTCCAATTGTTTGTTATTAAAATACAAAAAGCCACAGTTGCTATGGAAACATCCACAGGTATACAAACGCAATACCTGGGTCCAGTAGCGTATCCATCTTTTTGTGCCAGGGAGAGCAAACAACGTCTGAATCGTCTTAAAACCGTCGCAAAAACACTTTTTGTTTTTGTTTTTTATGACGCATCAAATGCCGCCGGGGGCAAGTTGCCCCCCCCCCTCCGCCTGCACCCCCCCCCCCCCCCCCGATAAATACGCCACTGTCTGGGTCCGCTGATGCGATTTACAAGCTCCAATATTTCAAAATAGGTATATTTTCATTGCGTGTCAATTGTATAGCACTGTTTTGCCGGCGAGCGTTTTTAACCATTTCTTCTCAATGACCAAACACCAATTTGCGTTTATTTTAAGTGTCCACACCGTAAAAAATAATCAGTACTGGCAGCAAGGTATCAGTAAATGAATGATCTGGGAAGTAGACTAAATGATTCTGATCGGTCAGTTGCTGCGTAATGAGATTCGAGTAGAACAGTAGATTCTCTGTAAATATACAACACTCGTAAAAAAATGTTTTTCAATGTCGCTAGCTTGTATCCTATAGCCCTTTTCACACTCGAACCTCTCAACCCGGGTTGAACTCAATTCTGGGCGATCCCGGGGCCGCCCAGGGTTGCTAATCATCCTTACTCGCAGCTTGGGTGCTGAATTGCGAAGGACGCGGCTACAACGTGGTTGAGTCGCTGGCACGTAAAGGCGCCTCTGGCAGCCGGCCACATCGACCCATACATGACCACGGAGCACAGCCAAAGATCGAAAGTGTTGGATTTTTCAGGAGGGAGGAAAGCCGGAGGACCCGGAGAAAAACCCTCGTGGCACAGGAGAGAACCCAACGCACAACTCTACTTACATGGTCCGGAGCCGGGAATCGAACCCGTGCCACATTTATGGGAGGCGAGCGCTTTACGCACAAGCCACCCATGCCACCATGAGCATCAATATTCTGAACTCAAAGTATATCAATTTTTTTGTTCAATTTGTCAGCTGGTACACGCTGGTTCTTTGTATCTATTGTGCCAAAAGACCAACGATGCCAAACACACGTTTGCAGACATAACCTTCAATTTTTTCTCTCTCTCTCTCTCTGTTTTACTGATTAATTGCTGCAAGCCAAGTATTGTTATCAAATATTTAAGCGTATCTCCAATTGTTTGTTATTAAAATACAAAAAGCCACAGTTGCTATGGAAACCTCCACAGGTACACAAACGCAATACCTGGGTCCAGTAGCGTATCCATCTTTTTGTGCCAGGGAGAGCAAACAACGTCTGAATCGTCTTAAAACCGTCGCAAAAACACTATTTCCTTTTGTTTTTTATGACGCAACAAATGCCGCCGGGGAGTAATAATTTGTGAACAAGACCCAGATGATATTGGCGCCTTTTTGTGATTGGTCAATATTACCTCTACACTAAGCGGAAGTAGTATGGATCAATGAAATAGACAAGAGAGTAAGGTAAACCTAAATGACTTTCTATTCTTCCAGCCTGGTAATAGATTGCTGTGATTGTCAAAACACGTTGTGCAAGTCTCGATCTTAGAGGAAAGCAGGTGACGCAATTTCTAAACAACCTGTACGGTCATGGAATTGATCATTTGCATAAAAAATAACTGTCATTGCTCGTAAAACATTTTGTTTTCAATGTCGCTAAGTTGTATCCTATTATAGCTCTTTTCACACTGGAACCTCTCAACCCGGGTTGAACTGAACCTGGGCGATCCCGGGGCCGCCCTAGGTTGTGTTTTTGATTTTTCAACCCCGCGCTCAACCCTGCGTCGTTTCACACTTGATTTGTGCAAACTCGGCTTATTTCGCCCCGAGGCGACTTCCACCCGGAGATGAGCATGAACGATTCACACTTGGGCTCACTTTGCCATTACCCTTGTACCGAACAGCGGGAAAAATTTCTACGACTCTTAACCCGGGGCGAATCCAACCCTGTATGGTACACAGTTAAATACATAAAAAACAATATTTGTTACATAAAACTATTCTGAAAATATCATTAGCTGATGTATTTTAATAGGGTATGCCTCATCAGTTATTAGCAACTGTTACGGGTGAAGGCCCTGTACATTAACAATAAGCTATAAACCACAATAAAAGTGTAAGATGATGACAAGAACTCAAAAATTGAAGGCTGCGATTAGAACAAAATCGTATAAAATAAGGAATTTAGCTTGCTCAAAAGGCTGTGACAGAATGTGACATACATGTGCATTTTCCTATATTAGCACTGGGTTCCAAAGCTGTGCCGTGATTGGTCCAAAGTTGCATAACATAAGTGCTTAATTCCTTCACCTGATTGGTTAAAACCCTTGGCTGTGATTGGTCAAATTCGTGAATAATTGCTAGGGTCCTGCTCAGAATCCCAACTTGTGCAAAAATCCAAGTTTTTCATGTGTTTCAATTGCAACCGAGGGAACAATCAGTGTTGAAGCAAAAACGGGAAGTGCACAGTAAATTTACAGGAATTTGTTACAGTGTTGGTTGTCATGAACCCTTGCTCTTGTTTACACTCCAACGCACTTCAGTATTCGCCCAAAATATTCCTATGTTTATTGCATGGTCCTCCAATAACTGTCACATTATTTCAATGGGGAATCCTTGTACACTCCAAGGAATACCAAAGGAAACTGGAGGATAACTTGGTCATGCTGTGAGTAAAGAGTGTATTACACTGATAAGCAAAGCCACATGCCATAATCCTCTGGTGTGAGATGGGGGGTAGGCCTATGTCTAATAGGCTGTGAAGTAAAACACTCTGTACTTTTGGAACAGCAGGTTGATGTTCAGGGGCGGATCTAGGTTTTAACTAAGGGGGGGGGGGGGGGGGGGGGGTTTACCTGAGGTGATTAGCCTACACACCCCAGCGTGCCGAATTTTCGACACCCGACACTGGTTATTATTTTTTTTCTCAGCCCAAGGGGGGGGGGGGGGGGTTTGAACCCCCAAAACCCCCCCGTAGATCCGCCACTGATGTTATGTAATATGTAATATTAAGTAATGTTATGTTATGTTATGTTATGTTATGTTATGTTATATATGTTGATATTTAACATTATAGAAAGTAACTAGTAATAAATACAATTACAATTTCCATCAAGACTTGCTGGTCAAGTGAGCAACAACAATGACCAGCAGACCCCCACCCTCCCAGTGCCCTCCAATGCACTCCAGTAGGAACTTTGAAATCAATTGGCTGGTAAAGCAAAGAATCCTCCAATGCACTGCAGCTAGAGTGCATTGGTATGTACCACTGACTTGCAATAAACAACACTCATAGAGCAAGGGTTAATTAACAGAAATGAATGAAGTAGGAACCAGACTAAACGGAAGTAACTAATTATACATTACTATGGTAGAGTGTACAAATGCTATCCGATAATCTACTGAAGACTACAAACTCAATGGTGTTGTGCTTTAGCTTTATATTCAGCGTGTCCCCACATAATAAAGTCCCATGAACAATTTTGATATTTGAATACGAAATTAAAGGAGATGTAATAAGATTCTTCACCTATGTTTGTAAAAAATAAAAATTATATTGGGGAATTGTTTGAATATAACATATTATGGTCAAGAAAGTGTATTTTTTGACCAAACACGGCCATTTAACCTGACTTTTGTGAACACAAATTTCCCCATGATTGGTCGTGCAATTGCTTCGTAATGGGCCGCCCATTACGTAGCAATTGCACGACCAATCAGAAATGAGGAAATTACTGTAAATGGACTGCGCGCTGCATTTACGGGTTTTTCTTGTAAAATGCAACGCGCGTTACGGTTATTCACCGTGATATTTACATGCTTCTCACCGTAAAAATACGAGAACTTTTACAGTGTGTATTTCAAAGGCGGGCCTTTTTACGGAATCACTATTTTGAGAGAATTTCCTCCCAAAATTAGACCAATCCCTCCAATTATCCTCGCCGATTTCACTGTCAATCATGCATTTAGGCAATTACTCGGATAAGTCCTCTTAAACGTAGTATACACGATTTGCTTTTGCTGTAATTTTCAGCAATACATGGATTTGAGGGTTAGTATTTTATAGCGTGCTAGCGAATACTGGAACACTGTGTGCATAGATTCTGGAAAAACAGAGAGAAAGGAAATTCTGTTCTAGTAGTCTGGTTCCCTAACCATACTTTAGACAACACGGATCAATTTATAGAGTCAGCCAATTATCAGTTAAAACGATATAAATGTTCACTTTTCTTTAAAACGACAGCACATTTTACAGGATGCTTGAGACTGTTCGTAATAATTCAGTAGTTTTGTTTTTTGATGTTTGCAAAGGATGTATACTACGTTTAAACTTCACCTATATGCACTATTATTTAAGTGCACATTTAATGTATATAATTTAAAGGCCAAACAAACTTGTGTTGCCCTTAAATGGGAAACATTTAAGGAGAGAGGGTCAGTCGGTCGATTTTTTTCTATTTTAATTACTTTTGTTACCACCCATGAAAACAATACTACATGTCGTGTAACTCGAAGTCGGGAGGCAAAAAGTAAGCTTAAGTGAGATGGCAAAATCCACGATTGTGCCGTCGTAGCTGTATTAAAGACAATGGTTTTAATAAAACTTGCTAATTTTGTGCGGAAAAAAGTGAGATTTTGAAAAGTTCTTCAATTTATAATTAATTAAACAAACAAACAAACAAAAACAAACGCGACCGAACTTTTGTGACTTTCAGGGTCGGTCGCGGAGGGCAACACAACTATTATTTGGGGGGTGGGGGGGGGGGGGGGGGGGTAGGCCTATTCATGAAATTGACCAAGCATGCTCGACTGTGCTTTTTCACACTACTAAAACGAAATCTGTTAAAAACTAACAAAGATCTTCTCTTTGGTTTTGTATGACTTTTCTTTCACCTTCCATCGGGTCTGGCGTGCTATGACCAAGCTCTCCTATGCGTAAGTTGGGTTGACTTCTCCTTCAATTTCCCCTACTTTTATCACACGAATGGGCTGTACTTTCGTCGGGGTGCATTTGAGTACAGCATAAACAATGCCCATTATGAGAGCCAGGGCTAACACACACCCTAACACGATCAGCGTGATGTGCCACCATTCAAGCCCCGTCGACGGTATCGGTGTTGCTGTCAGCACGGGCGGAGGTTCAGCCCCTGGGATGTACTTCCTCGGCACGGCCTGAACGACGTTAGAGAACCCGGACGGGTTCCTGGAATCATCGAAAGCACGCAGAACGAACGCGTACGAGACCACCGAAGCGCCGTCTGGCACGGGCACGAGGACCACGAACTTCTCCTGACTACCGAAATCCTGAGGTTCCGAGAGGTTCCGAGAGGTTCCCCTGGAGAATATGGCTGGAGGCGAGGACTAGGTGAGATTCCGGGGTCGAGTCGTTCTGCCAGGCCTGGATCGACTCAGCGCGGATGACTTCGTACCGAGATGCTTCAGTACCAAAAGAAAAGAAGAAAACAAATTGTATACAATATTCTCTCTTGTTTCCTTAGCGCTGTCAAACAAAAGTGAATACGGGAGGGGGGTGGGGGGTCTAGAGTACCGAAGTGATGACGTCAATGCAATGTTTGGA
This sequence comes from Hippasteria phrygiana, assembly GCA_037893225.1. Classification (NCBI taxonomy): domain Eukaryota; kingdom Metazoa; phylum Echinodermata; class Asteroidea; order Valvatida; family Goniasteridae; genus Hippasteria; species Hippasteria phrygiana. Next base: position 1,828,183 of record JAZGUH010000182.1, read on the forward strand.
ATCAGAATACTTTTGTTATTTTGTGTCAATGTGTTTGCATGACTGACTGTTAACAAAGAAACAGTCGAATTTTGTTTGGAGCCAGTTGTCGCGCCAACTGACGTCAGACTTCGGTACTCTATAGAAGTTAACACACAGGGGTCTTGACCTACATTTGCACTCCTATCAGGCGCGGATCCAGGGGAGTTGGTGTTTTTTTGTGTTTTTTTTTTGCTTGTAGGGGCCTACGCCTAAAGTTGCAAACTAGAAACCCTACATGTCTTATTTTGCCTATAGGTAAGAACAAAACAAAGAGGTTAAATGGCGCCACCAATGGTGAGAAGGTGTGTCAGCGCCCCCCACCCCCACCCGCTTTAAAAACATATTCGCAGACGGAACATTTTGCGAGTCACCTTTCTGGGAAAATTTCAGAAACCCTCCCCCTGCACAAAATCCTGGATCCGCCCCTGCCTATATGATACACGCTAGCGCGTATCCTGTCATTTGCCAAAGCATAATGCGCGAACAAGGGTTCACGCGAAAACAGTGTAGGTTGCTTATAACTTGTATCACCAATGTATTTTGATGTTCCAAGCAAATTCTTACAGGCTATATTCAAGAAAACCATGCTGTTTACGTTGCTTGAACTCCATTTCACTCATCCATTCTACATATGGGTCATTCTACATATACTAGGGTCCAAAAGTGTGACATTTATGTTGGTGTCCCTGTTACACCTGACCTGTGGGTCATTTCCATCAAGTATCATTAAAATTGAATTCACACTATTTTTTTACTTGTTTGGCAGGTACTTTGCTTTACGCAATCACTCTTGGAGATAGAAGGAATTAAACAATGTATCTGGAATTGCAAAATCTTATACATGTCACTATGTAACAGGGACACCAAAAATGTCACACGTTTGGACCCCAAATTTATGGAATTACCCATATAAGTCCGTATAGAACGCGAAATATTGACAAATCAGGAGAAATGCAAAAAATGTTTGTTATTCATGGAACTGAGAGCATCTAAATCTCATGCAATTCCTCATTTCATTAGATATAATTATAATTCTTCCCCACACGTTCCATTGCAAGGTTTGCTTTTTATATTTCTTTTTGACGATAGCTGTACACGAAAGGAACAATATTCCTTTACACATTACGCAGGACAATGCGGTAAATTGACGCTCGTACTAAACGCCATTAGTCAAAAATTAACGCCTTTGACAACACCGACTAATCGAAACGCGTGAACTCTTGTGTAAATACCCCTGGTACAAACTGTCAGAGGCTTTCAACAAGCAATAAAGTAAAATGTCACGCGGTGGGCTTCCAGAGACTTCGCGTGGCCCGTCTATTAGCCTCTGTCATGGATCCAGAAAATATAATTAAGGCCGTGCTTCGCGGAAAATGTCAAAATGATAGATTGACACGGTATAGACCAGCGGCTCTCTTCATTGTGCCAATCCACCATTTTGACATTTTTTCGAGAAGCACGCCCTCAACTTCAGATTTTCTGGGATCCATGACAGAGGCTAATGGGCAATTTACGCTGAGTTGCCCTTTCTCTTGCTATAGTTTTGGGCAGAATGATTTCTAACCGTAACCACCCCAAGAAATATTCACGCTGGAAATTTGTCTTGAAATTCTTTAAGTATGAGTGGGCGGAAAATACTTGACGATGGTTAAAAAACGAATTTTATTGACGACCTTTCACATCCCGTATTGTTGTTCCCAGGTCTCCTTTCGTTTACGCTCGTTTTCACATCGCGTACTTGCGTGAGAACGAACCTTGCAAAGATTACCTACCTACATCTGATGGGTTCTAAATTAAGCCAGGCAGACTTGAGTATCTAGCTAACAGCCTCACTCACCGTCCTTATCAGCGGTCACGTTCAATTAATTTGTTTTTGCTGATGAGTCTTGTACGTTTATTAAAAAAAATATAACCGTAAAAAATGTGTTAGTCATATTTATCTTTCAGTTTTTACCTAAAGATTGCCACAAAAATATTTCATAAATTTTCATCTTTGTATGAGTACATCGAGTTTCATTAGATCGTATGTATTTTAGATTTTCGGAAGTAAGGTGTCAATTGTTTGCACTATATTTCTCTTTCACGTGATATGCTAGTAATAAATTTACAAAAGCCTTTTTCGGTAGGTGATTTTCTTCAGAATCAATGTACCAACAATAATTTCAAAGTGAACAAAGAAACTGGCAGGAGCGGGATTCGATCCTGCGACCTCCGGCACACCCTACGTTGGCGGTCTCCCAAATTGTCGGTATCTTTGTTCGGGTGGATGCCGGTACGGTGTTAAGGAGGTCGCAGGTTCGAATCCCGCTCCTACCAGTTTCTTTGTTCACTTTGAAAATGTATTCAAATTTACCTAGTCAGTTTCCCTTGTGGATTGTTCGACGAATTATAAGTTAAAAAGTCGTATCCTCATTGAGTGATCCCACAATGTCGCTTCTTAGGTTGTATTGTAAAATGGGGTGTGATCCCTTACTATACGGCATTCTGAGTTTATGACTTGTGACTAGCGCCCACCCGAACAAAGATACTGGCAATTTGGGAGACCGCCAACATAGGGCAAGATAGCTCAGTTGGTAGAGCGCCGGTACGGTGTTACGGAGGTCGCAGGTTTGAATCCCGCTCCTGCCAGTTTCTTTGTTCACTTTGAAAATTATTCAAATTTACTTGCAGTGAGTTTACCTTGTGGATTGTTTGACGAAAAATAATTTCACTAAACTTGCACGTTAATTTCCCTATTCAATGTCACCGGAAGCGCGTCAGCAGGGGGTGAACTTTCAGGCCCCATACGTAACGAGTATCATCTTTGTTGCAAATATATACCTGCTCCGTTGTCAAGATCACCCCCAGGGGCAGTCCACGTTAGCGTCACCGTCTTATTCTGGAAAGAAGACTCAGCCACCCGTAGATCAAGAACATCACAAGGGGGAAACAAGTCATCACCGGGTGTGAAGCCAGGCGGTAAGGTGTCTACTCTGCTTGAGCCGCCCGAAATGCCGCGGCTGAATGCTGGGGCAGGCATGCCGGTCGGCTCCGCTGGTGGGGTACCGGGTACGGGAATTTTCACTCCGCCTGCATGAATTAATAAAAAAAGATGGTACCGTATATTTGGAAGGATAGGAATGGCAAACGGGAGACACAAACTGAACGTTTAAAAATCGCATTTGAACAACGTTACTTTTTGACCTTCAATTTAGATTTGTGGCTTTTTTCAATGTGGCTACTTTACAGTATATATTGAAAATCCTGGCTTTGGAATAATTTGTTAACTTAATTCAGCGGAAGTTGTCCACGACTAAACGCTCTGATGTAAAAGCTTAGCTTTAAGTCACCAAAAGACCTCTTTTGCATGGATTTTAAAAGTCAGTTCATTGTATGTGCTGTAGCGTACACTGTAAAAAAAATCCCTTATTTTTACGGTGAAAAGCATGTAAATATTCACTGTGAGTAACCGTAAATGGACTGCGCGTTAAATTTTACGGGCAAACCCGTAAGAGGCTGCTTATAACGTACAATTGCACGACCAAAAGTCAGGTTAATTTGCAGTGTTTAGTCCAAAAATATACTTTCTTGACCATAATATGTTTTATTCAAACAGAATCCACAATAGAATTTTGAATTTTTACAAACATAGTTGAAGATTCTCATTACATCTGCTTTCGTATTCAAATATTGAAATTGTTCATGGGAAACCATGACTTTATTATGTTAGGTTAAGCTCAACATAGAGCCGAAGCACGACATCATTTACGTATGTTTCTTCCGCCAACTTAACTTTGCACGCCTGATTTTATGATGTGTGTCTTGGGAAAATTCTTGTGCACATTTCTAGGGTACATCTAACAGAAAACCCCGGAAGAGATAATTTGAATGGTTCGTATTGTCATAGCGTTTGTACAGTATTTTGGCAACACGTCTAGTAGCAGCCCGATGTAAGACTATCTCACAGAAATTATTATCAATGGCTACGGCTCTTCACCGTAGCCTGTCAATGGCCAAATTCGAAGCCGTAGCCACAACAGATCCGATCCAGGCAACGGCTTATACTGTGCGAATGCAGCATACCAGCCTGTGAATAAACTAAACTGATACACCCGCAATACACCTCAACATACGTGCATTCAGTTTGTAGTGTTTCGTAGGTTATCTTAGCATTTGTACACTCTAACATAGTAATGTATAATAAGTTACTTCCGTTTAGTCTGATTCCTACTTTATTCATTTCTGTTAATTTGCTATTAATTATTGGCAACCTAGCTTCCAGTACTATACTTTTTTTCCGTTTTTCTAAAACAACTGTGCCCGTAAAAATGGCAGTATTTATAGAATGTTCACCATTCGATCGTAAAAAATACGGTAAACGGGTGGCACCTTGCTGGCGTCTTAGGACCGTACATTTTACGGGCAATGTTGTACAGTGTATACACGCTGATATAACACAATCATCATTTGCTGAATGCGGTGTAAACTTAAAAAAAATAATTAAAGCAAGTTTGGCATAGATTAAGACCTTGAGAGTCAAGGTAATTTTTTGGTACTTTTTCCTGATTTGCTTATATTTTAAATATATCATGTTTTCTTCACAATAATTATCCCATACTTCTCCTCTTTAAAGCTTTAGGTTCCAAAACAGTGAGAAACCTGATTACAAGCACAAGTTTAGCCCATAAAGCGCCATTCGATGAAATAATTTCCGTTTTCTCGCAATCCGGCAGGCCTACATATGGTGCAATTTTAATTGTTTAATTGTTTGTTTGTTGTTTGTTTGTGTCCCTGTCCTGATATCTATTTGGTTTTGTGTTTATATCGCGTAAATTTTAACATTATGAATTGTATTTCAATGTATATAATAGTGTATTTTATTTATTTTTAATGAATTTGTATGTAATTCTGCCTGCAAAATTATTTAATCAATACAAAATAAAATAAAAACCTCTCGACAGCGGCGTAGCTAGGGCAGAAACGCAGAAAATAGTAGTATTATAAAACAAAAACACTGTGAGCGCCCCCCCCCCCCACTGTAACAACCAGCCCGCACACTCGCCCCCCCCCCCCCCCCCCAAGCCCCCCCCCCCCCCCCCCAAGCCCCCCCCCCCCCCCGGAGACAGCCTTGGCTACGCTGCTGCCTCTCGAATGTTCTCGATATCTTACTTATGATTGGAGCTTCTACTTACCTATGTCTGGCAAATCAAAGACCTCTTCGGGGTCCACGATAGGTCGAGCTTTGGCAAATGGGATTGAATCAATGACAATGGCCTTGCCGTCGTTGTTGTCTACGTCAATCTTGACCCCGTAGAAGCCAACATCTGTGACGGATGTAAATGATCTTGAATACACTCCGTCGTTCTTGGTTATGTCCGCTCCTGGTAAGAAAGATTGCTACAGGCTTCAGATTGTACGAAATCCAACTGAAAACAGGATAACGTTTTTAAAAGAGAACAAGCAGGCTAGCAAGCAAGCATTACTTTAACAAATACTGGCAATATCAACCCGGAGGCTGAATCTAAACAACGTTTTACTTGTTAAAAGACCTCAAATGTAGCCCGCGCCCCGAATGTAGCCTCAGCAATGTACCTCAGTGCACCTAAAATGTAGCCCAAGCCCTGAATGTAGCCTCAACTATGTACCCCAATGTACCTAAAATGTAGCCCGAGCCCTGAATGTAGCCTCAACAATGTACGTTAGTGCACCTAAAATGTAGCCCAAGCCCTGAATGTAGCCTCAACTATGTACCCCAATGTACCTAAAATGTAGCCCGAGCCCTGAATGTAGCCTCACCAATGTACCTTAGTGCACCTACAATGTAGCCCAAGCCCTGAATGTAGCCTCAACTATGTACCCCAATGTACCTAACATGTAGCCCGAGCCCTGAATGTAGCCTCAACAATGTACCTTAGTGCACCTAAAATGTAGCCCAACCCCTGAATGTAGCCTCAACCATGTACCTCAGTGCACCTAAAATGTACCCCGAGCACTGAATGTAGCTTCAACTATGTATCCCAATGCACCTAAAATGTAGCCCGAGCCATGAATGTAGCCTCAACTAATGTACCCCAATCCACCTAAAATGTAAGCCTTTTTTATATACATGTAGGTATTACATTTAAACATCAAAGGGTTGGGGCTGCATTTAGGATTAGGGATGGAGCTACATTAAGGATCGGATTTGGACTGAATTTAGTACACGGGTGATACTGTATTTCATTTGCCAACACGTCACTCGAGAATTGGGTGATGTGTACAAATGTTTTTGACGAATTTGAACCCTCAAATACCTGCTCCATTGTCCAGTAGTTGAAGTTTGATTGGACCGTATCCTCCTGGGCGCTCGATGGTAGCCCAGACGTTAGCATAGATCATTGGGCTCCAACCCTGCCGGACCTCTGCATAGGCTACCAGGGGCTTGCCACTCGCAAAAGCTGCTGTAGAATCACTCAGCTCTGACGTCACTATTATGGGTTCCACATCATCACTTGCTGGGTAGGAAGAGATGGTGATGGAGACGTCCTGATTCTGGCCGATGCTATTCATCACTTTGAACTCCCAGGACCCGGCCTTTTGGTAGAAACACAACGAGTGTAGGAAAACAAGAAAGGTAATTGCATGTGACTAGTTCTCAGATGGCTTGGAGAAATATACCTTTCTGCGCTATGCACTTCCTTGAAATTGTGCCCCGGTTTGGCACATGTTAAAACGCCAGTCTAACAGTCTCAGAAAAGCGGCGTTTTTCTGTTTGTTGATTTGAGGACAAAAGAGGACAATTGGGTCCCCGATTGAGAAAGGTCCCCGTTTGAAAATCGTGTACAAAACCAATGGGAGGCCTTCCGAAAAAAGTTAGAATACAAACAAAAGAGGGACAATAGGAGGTCCCTGATTGCACCCGTTTACACACATGTGTGTGTGTGAGTTTGTATATGCCGGCAATCGTGGACCGCGGACAAAAGAATTCGGGCGTAGACAAAGGGGTCCACGTTTGACCTAACGTCCACGATTGAAAATCGTGTACAAAACCAATAGGAGGCCTTCCGAAAAAGTTAGAGTATAAACAAAAGAGGAACAATGGGAGGTCCACGATTGCACCCGTTTACATGACTGTGTGTGTGTGTGTGTGTGTGTGTGTGTGTTTTATGCTTTTCCTTTAATGGGGAAAATTTCCAAATGTACAACATCAGACTTTTTAATTCTTCCAGTGTTTTGTCCTACCTCGGCCTGTCCTTTGATCGACACGGTAAGAACTCTGAAGGATACATCGACACCGTAGCCTTCGTACGACTCGTCGAGCAGGGTTCCATTGGGCTGCTTGATCGTGACTTTAATAGCTGCATGGACAAAGAACACTCTATTGGAACAGACGGTTAGCACTGACGTTAACCGCCATCGTTGATGTCAAACGATATGGATATGCGGAGTGGCCTGACTGTCTGCAATAGGCGCAGTGGCGTAACTACGAGGGCACGGGGGCACGTACCTCCACCCCCCCCCCCCCCCCCCCCCAGTTGACGTCCGTGCCCCCCTGGGGCCTCCCCCAATTTAGAATCTTGAAATTAACTAAAATTACACAAGCCGCAGTTCATTTACTTTCAGTTCCCCCTTGAAAAAAATGTGTGCACCCCCAGTTGCCCCCCCCCCCCTGCAAAAGTTTCACCCCAGTTGCGCCACTGACTAGGCGACTGCATAATAGTGGAAGTACTGTTAATTCCGATTGGGAGCGCTTAGTTGGGTTCCTTAACGCCAATACGTAAAATTGCTTCTTCCGTAGGAGACAATTACGTATCCAGCAACTCACTTTCACCAGCGACGTTTGGTTTTTGATATAAATTACACCAACACCTGACACCACTTCACCAACGATACTTATTCCCCCCTGCATGCACACTGCAAAATATCGTGTGCGAAAACATTATGAGTCACCTTTCAGAAACATTGGCAATGTTGACCGCCTCCAACCGACGTAAAACCTGCATGCGCCACTAGCAGGAAAATTGGTGCATCCAGGAAAACTTTAAATATAGTCCGTCGATCAGGGATATTATATTTTGATTTTCACATTTTGATTCCGGTAATAGCATGATTAAGACATTATAATTTTTATTTTTTTTATTTTCCCCTTTGCCTCCAGATATTATTTATTGATAGGGTGGTGGTATGCCAAGAACAGGGTTGTGCAGCCAAGCGTAAACTCAACAAATAGGCATCACACTGAGTAGAGTGGTCCTATAATATATTCATCACACTTAAAGCCCACCCCCCCCCCCCCCCCCCCCCCCCCTCCCCCCTTCGTGTGAATGAAAGCTGTGTTTAAAAAGCTGCATATATTCATTACACTCACATTCAAACCGGGGAGCAATCTCGTCATGTTAATGCATTATAAAGCTCACCTAACACGTCTTTCTTTGTCCAGGAGAAGACAAATTCTGTATTTTTGCCCAACGTGCTGTCCATGAAAACACTGCAGTTTCGCTCCTCAGCCCCCTTTAAAGACCAAGACGTCCCCATTAACTGCAAAATAAATGGAAGAGGGTGTAAGCAAGTCTCTTGGTAGACTTGATTTCAAGTCCAAGATCGCGGTTATCTTTTTGTCTGCATCAGCCACGCTAAACGCCATTACCCATATTGGTTATCACAAACTAACTCGCGATCTCAGACCTGACCCTTACGTGCATATGGATATTCATGTTTTTATAACTAAATTTACATAATAGAACGGAGGCCATTGAGATGGCCAATTAGAGGGACATAAAAACCGTGCAGGCCGCGTCATTACCAATAGGTTACAATACAGTGTTCTTTTACACTGTTCAGTCTCAAATTTGTATGATACTTGGCACAATGGCACCTAATGGTATTTAAAACCTATAACTAAGTCATATTAGATCTTAAATTAGTAGAACAAATACCAAATTAAACGCGTGATTGTTAGTTTTTGTTACTAGACGAAAAACGCGTTACCCATAGACTAATTCGACGAACAAAATTTTAAATTATAAGCCATATTTGGGTACCCAATCGAGCGGTACCATTACACGCGCGCTCGTTATACGCGCGCACTCATTGTGCCTTTGACCAATAGGTCAAAAGTAAACACGCTTCAAAGTGAACACGCGCCTTATAAATATAGTGTCACCAACACCCACCACGAACTGACACTCTCTAGCGCGTGAGTGCCAGAGGGCGCGCGTATTTTACAGAACAAAGTAATTTCGTTTTCACGAACTGACACCCAAGTAGGGAAGCGCGCGCTAACCACATATTCGTTTTCACGAACTGAAACCATTCATAAATTCACGAGTTTAGAGGTTTTCAGTTCAATGTTTCTGTAAACCCACAAGTATACAGATGGAGTAGATTCGTGTCAAAGATTTTAAAGCGTTTTGCTTGGAATTGTATTTCCGCTACATACCTGCGTGTCAATTCGTGAAAACGAAGTCTTCTCCAGCGAGTCAGTGCCCGATGTGCGCGCGCACACCTGGGTGTCAGTTCGTGAAACCGAAATTTACTCAGTACGCGGTTTCACGAACTGACACCCAGGTGCGCGTGAGTGTCAGTTCGTGAAAACGGTGAGGATATGTATAAGCACGCCTATGAAGCGCGCGCGGCGAGCGCTGTACCGCCCGATTGGGTGACTTCTAACGGTTCGTCGGATTAGTGGAATCGTCCAGTAATTGTCCTGGTTTGAATATTCATGTTATAGAAGGGTTTTGGCGATTCCGACTAATCAGCTTGTTCCGTCCACTTTTGGACTAATTTGTCATAGGGTGTGTACTAAGCGACCGATGAACGAGATTCCCAAGTCTGTGATCGTGAGCGAAGGTTAACTCACAAGAGGGCGCTATTTCCGGCACTAATGTATTGGCTATCAGCACAGACATAAATAAATCTGGCCGACAAAAACCACGATCACAGACTTGGAACCAAGTCTAGTCTCTCGGTAGAGACTAAACATTGATCTCAAAATGTGGCACGATTTAAAGGGTCTCGAAAAATTGAATTGGGTACACAACTGTGTCTTATGAAGCTCAAATTTAGTGCAAGGTTTACACGTACGGATGACATAAACAAAGGGGGTGAAAGCAAGCTTATGCATGTGTTGCACTCTAAACTACTGTACGACTTTTGGCGCCAGAAAATAGCCTAATATTTTAGGCTTTGTACGATATGAATATGCATTAGAGAACCTGCATAGATAACAAACCCCTTTAGTATAGGGTGCACTGATCATTTTCGAGACCACTGCAATGTAAGTAAATAGCATTGCAGCTTTAACATGCTGTTGAAATGGGCTGGGCACCCCTAATAAATAATGGTAGATCCCATGCTAAAACCAAGTGATACTTTCTGGGCGCGCGCGCCAACAGAGCAGCCATCTTGAGAGAAGTGTCAAGTTGGACGGGGAGTTGCTGTCGAGTCGAGTAATGTTAGGTGGACCTGGTGTGGGGAGCCAAGATTGAAGCTGACGAGGCTGGACCGGATGTGCCCACGTAAGTTAAACAGCCATTTTCACACGTTGATATATCCGTAAAACTTCGAGATTTTAACCGTTTCCACAGTTTCCATGAAATTGATTGCTTTTATACATAAATGTTCTTTGGGCCCTTTAGAATGATTCCAGCTGTGTTCTTTTTTGTTTACATGCTTCAAGTGCCTATCCAAAATTATGAAGAAAGAAATCCCGGATTCATGCTTTGTAGGTCATGACCTTCTTTCAACCCCCTCATATTTTGATTATTGTGGCACCAAATGGAAGAGGAGAACAAGAGCTTTGCTAAAATGTGTACTTCTATTGGGTTACTGTATCTCAAAAGAATAAGCCGTACTAAGCTGATAAAAACATTAAAAGTATTAAAACGTGTGCGAGCTTCAAAAAAATATGACGGTGAAAGTGCGAGCAGATTTTTGTTAACTTTCCCGCATGACATCGATCAAATTTGCAGAGGCACCGTTCCAGCAAGTATTTTACCTACCTCTGAGAGGCCTGACATTGTTGTGCACTTCCTAGACACACGAAAAGTGGTGTTAATGGAACTGACTGTGCCGTTTGAACCTATACATTGAAAAGGCTAGAGCTGAAAAACTGGAACGGTACACTCAAATTCAAAGTGACATACCTACTAACTTTGACTGTAAACTCATTTGCATGGAGGTAGGAAGCCACAGCGTGGTTACATAGAACAATAAAATTCAGTGTAAAAGGCTTCTTAAGCATGTAGAGGAAAGAGGGTGTAAAAATGTAATTAAACAAATTTGCAAATTGACTGTAGCAGCTTTATAATCTACAATGCCAGATCCGAGTCACAGTGGGTCGATATGTCACTTTTAGAGTAGGGTCTATAACTCATTTAACAAATTTATGTTTTTTTAAGAGTCTCTGCATTCTTATTACTTGTTTTGTAAATTGTGGATGTTTTTATCCTGCCTGAGGGTATTTTAAAGAAAGTGTGAGATTTATGTGTAATTACATACACCCTTACCATAAACTTTCTTATTTTAGCTTGTCCGGACCGGTATTATTATTTTTTATTTTTTTAAGGTGGTCTTTTATGCCGGGACAGGGTTTTTCTATATTTTCTGGATTAATTTGTATTGTGTATTTTATTGTAAAATATGTTGTGTGTGTAGTTTCTTTTTTACCCTGTATATGGTCTGTAAAAGGACCAGTAACCTGGGTTTAGTGTATAATCCTCTTTTTAATAAAAGAAGAGAATTTCTCTTTTTAAAGTAGTGCGTGTAAATTACTAATTTCCTACCTGTGCGCGTTTTTCACTATCTCTGTCTTCACTTCTTTCCATGTTGGCTGCAAATGCATCATACAGTGCGTTAGATCCTTGCTGGTTCGAGTAGAAAAACGCCTTTCCACCTAAAACGTAAATGAGAATTCATTTAAATAATACATTTCACGTCGGCTCAATGCGAATAGAGCTTATCATTTCCCTCCATCTCCTAATCCGCATATTACCTTGTTCAATCATTTTGAACTTTTTGAACTTTAGCATGTTTATGTGCCTTGCTTTGTGATAAAAGTTATAAAGCAGCTGAAACCTATTTGCGAAAAAACTCTATTGCTGTAGCCTGTGCTATATGCTTTTGACAAATGCCGCTAGCTTGTATCATTTTGGAGTGCAGGCGTGGACCAAGACTTTGTCGCCCACGTGACCAGATAGCGCGAAACGTAAACAAAACCACCGCGCCTGGGCCGCCTTGGAGTGATCATCGTACATGTATCGTATGGACCAGGTTATACCACGTGCAAGCACGCAGAAATTTGATTGGTCTACTGGAATAAGCAGTTTGTTAGCATCCCAACACTATGCGGTCCATGCGGTCCATGCGGTCCATAGAGTGCGAGACAGTTGGCTCAGTGGAAGAGCAAATTGCACACTACTGAAGTTAAGCAGCGTTGACTGCAGGCAGTACTTGGATGCGAAACCAGGCACTGAAATAATGGGTCTGGGGCATCACCGGCCATTTCATCTCAAAAGGGTCACGTCCTTCGGATGGGACGTTAAGCTGGAGGTCCCGCGTGCTCTATAGGATCAGTGCATGTGCGAAAGCCTCTCCGCCACCGGAGCACGCAACTGCGCCTTCTTGTGACTGACTGTTTATAATTACCCAATCTTAGCCGAATCACGTTGGTTCCAGATAATTATCACCTTAAAAACCCTTGCTAATGACTCCTAATCATCGTTTGCCCTAATTATCCAAACACCTGGTTAAGGATAAATACCCCCTGTGCGTGAATTACAGAAAGTGAGTATAATTTTGGTTACCCAAGATGGGATATTTGGAGGGATTTGATTCACATTTATTGTGCGATTTGGGTTGTAATCTTAGATCTATGTTGCACTGATTTATATAGGGATTACATGTCCCGCCATACATGTCCATTTGGTATGGATGTTTGCTGGGAATATTTGGTATGATAAACCCTTGTTTAGAATACATGTACCAATGTTGGGCGGTGTTGTTTGGGCCCCCTTTTCTCCATATTGGTGCCATGTAAATCATGTTATGAATATTGTTGGGCTGATTGTAGGCACACATAAGTTGATGTTGTTCATGTTTTTGATAGGATAAGGGTTTGCTAGGTTTGTGCACATATTTATAAGTTCCCCCTTTTGTGATTATTACCCTGTAGGACCACAGACCATAGGCTTACGACCACAGACCACAGGCCTACGTGCGCAGACCACACATCTATACCTATGCCTCATAACTCTCCATACTGTCTCAAGTCTATATGTCACCACCAATCCTATACCAGCTGTGACCAATATAGAAACCATATTCCTGCCCATCAGCTGCTTGTCCAAGTCCGTCTTTTCAGTGCACGTAAAAGAACCCAGAGCACCTGTCGTGAAAGAGTAGGGGTTTGCCCCGGTACCTCTGGCCCCCCTCAGCACAAAGATTGAAAATCATCATATGGATGACATGGCTACCATCTATAAATTACAGCTGTTATTGTTATTCTTAAATGACGACACCTGAAAATGGTGTATATTCTATGCGGTCCATGGCGACACGTCAAAAGGGTCTATACTCCTGGTAAAACCGAATGGCTCAAATTCTATCTGCAACTGAAAAATAATGCGGTTACCTGTTGCTTGGGACAATCTGGGCAATATTTCGTCAGCATTTTGCGTGAATGCGAGCGTGTCAACGATGACCCCTGAACTCGTCACCCTATCCATGACGTCAGCCACGAACGGCGAAACATTTTCCTGTCCGTCCGTTATCAGTAAAATTATACCGCCGGCTGGGTCCATTCCTCCTTCAGAAAGCACCTTTACAATAAAAATTACATCATCGAATTTAAATTGCCAATACAAAATTACAAAATACACAGTGATCACGAAATATAATAATAAATAAGACAGTGTGTAACTGTCATTTGCATGTAATTGTGTTAATAAGAAGAAAGTTGTTGGAACAATTTTGAAGCCGAAACTTCAGCCACATGCCCGTACTCAGGGTGGTACGGGGGTGCTCTATTTCATTCGTTTTGTGTCGATGTACGCGTACTTGTTACAAAAATGAACGCATGGCTGTCACAAAAATGCCACTAAGGAAAAGTGAAACCTAACGTACGACCCCCTCCGCATATTTCAAAATATTCTCAAATTTGGTTCGGAAAATGTGTACCGGCAATCTAAAGAGTACCCGCTGCTACATTGGATTCGAATCGACCAACTGACCCCGATTAGCTCAATGGAGGAGTGGTTAAAGGTGTTATGTCCATGCTTTTTGGGCGTGGCCCCCCGAAACATAAATTTTCAAATTGAATTGCCAACGATAAGTAACAGAGTTCACAAGCTTCAATTTCTGCAATTAGAGCGGGACGTTAAAGATTAGGGTGAATGTACAGAGCAGTCAATGCGTCTTATGTTAAGACCTGATAGATTGCAGAGTGCAGTAAGCGGTGTTTCATACAGTTTCCTCAATTATTCGATTATGACGAATACCACAGGTGCACATTGCCTGTGAACTTATTGGGTGTCAGCATTACCCATATTGATTTGAGTAGACCGTCGCCTATGGCTGTGCCGCCTGATGCTCTCTTGGGCAAATTTTCCAACAGTGAATGGCGGTCGTCATCGCTGGTAACCAGCGTCAGATTTTTCAGCATTGTCGCGTAAGAGTCAAATTCCACGATGCCGATGAAGCTGCCGTCCCTGACGATAGAGGAGATGTAGTTGGCGGAGGAACTGATCATCTTGTTGAAACGGTTGTTTATCTGGAGTTGACGAAAAACAAAAACTGTAACGTAATGACGTCCCAATGTGTACTGCGTTTGTCAAGTGGAGACATATGTAAATATTGTAGGTCTGCCATGCGTAGTACGCTTCGGCTTCACCGAGAAATAGAGCTTGAACGTAGATGCTATTGAGAATCAGTTTTACTTCATATAGCCTATAAGTGGCAACAAGTATACCGCTGAAACGTAGTCTTGATATTTGTTGGAAACACACCAGCAACTGAAATCTATCGTGGCCATAAATTCACACATTTCTGCGCACATATTTGCGATTTGTTGATGGAACCCCCCAAAAAACTTTTATAAAAACCACACTTGGTTGACCACCTTTTACTTGATGCGTTTGTGACTTTGAATCTTCGGCTGAATCCACGGCTGAATCCGCGATCAAATGTGCGACATCGCAAATATCTGCGCTGTGTGATGTCCCTTCAAGGGCCACGATACATCCCAAATAGCCGTAACACCACAGCGTGCATGTTCCAACCCCATCTGGCTTCACGAATGCAACAACGAATAGACAATGTGACGTCATTCGTACGTCACAGTTCACACTCAAATTGAAACACGTGACATGATTAGGCAGTGGTCCATAACCAGGCGGGGTTCAGAGGTTCAAGCTGCGTAAGCGTCTGCTTTCCCTATTACAAGCAGCCCAGTATTTTTGATATAGAGGTATTTGCAGAAATCCCAATGCCGAATATAGTTTGGACATTGAAAAAGTATGATTTCACGTACAAGAGGTATCTCAGTCCAGGGGCCAATTTCACGGAGCTGCTAAGCACAAGAATTGCTTAGCCTTGCTGAGTTAAAAGAGGTTACCAGCCAAAAGGCCATGGAATGTTTATGCAATTAAGGAAGCAACAGCTAAATGCCAGTCACAAGCGATATACAAGACATGTGAAATCCCGTTTTTATCAAGGAAGTGTTTCATGCTAATAGCATTTTTGTGCTTATAAGAGCTCCGTGAAATTGGCTCCTGGAGGTTCAAACCTTTGACATGATTCAAATGAACCAATTTCCTCATTTGTATCAAATAATAATTGTGGGATACTGTACCGAACTGTCGAAAATATATGTACTAGTCAAATTCTGTTTTGAATGTGTTAAACGCAATACGTTTTGGCACCCGGAATGCAAAACTGCAATCAAGTACTGTGTTCAAGTTTGGATGTGAGGAGCTTTATGTTATCAGTTTTATAACAAATATCTGCAACTTCTAGTTTTTTTGGGTTTTTTGGTGACTCATACGAGGTAAATACAATAATGGTTGTTGAGGAACTTAGGATGTTACACGGGAATAACTTGTTAATTTGAATAATCTCAAGTGAACCAAATTTTAGTTTGAATTGAAAATTTGCAGTGAATATTTGAGAGTGTAGGCTTCTTCCAGCGCTACAAACATGCTTACGTTCATACTACCAGACGTGTCCAGCAGAAGAACTACACGGACGTCTTGATGTTGTACGATAGTAACCTCTGGTACCAATTCTTCCTCGCTAAGCTCACGAGGTGGGTTTCTCCCATCTGTGGTTAGACAAATTTAAGACAAAGCTCTATTTCTAGATTGTATTACTTAAATGTAGTATACAACATTCGCTTTTGCTATAATTTTCAGAAATGAATGGATTTGTGGATTAGTACTTTATAGCAAATACTCTAACACTTACCTGTTGAAATTGTGTGTGCATAGATGTTGAAAAAGCAAAGAGACCAAAAAATACTGTTCTTGTAGCCTGGTTCCCTGACCCTACTTTAGACAAACCGGAGCAATTTAGAGACGTCACGGAAATATTAGGTCGGGGAATTAAGGGCGGCTGACCATCGCTGGAAATTAATGCAAAAAATTCTACCAAGGGCCTTGATTTCACAGGATGCTTGAGACTATTATGTATAGTAAGGTACGTATTTCACACACAATGATTCAGTAGTTTTCTGAGTTCCTACCTCGAAAGTCCTCGTGGTCTCACAGGATTTCCCAACTACTTCGACGTCCGCAAAGGCGATTGTGCTTGTTAGGTGCCTCTCGGTTGTGCAAATTCGGTAAATCGGACGCATTGTCGTCACAAAAGTACTTGATCTGCCAAATAAATATGTTGGAGATTGCTTAAGTGATTTTAAAGGTGTTAATGCTACGAAACAAGAATATAAATGTTTGCAACAAAATGTATGCCCCAGCATATCTGTTAAATTACAAATTGATGTATATAATCAGCTTCGTGCTAAGAACAAGTTGGGGAGAGAATGATTGATGACGTCACCAGACCGGAAGTTGCAATGAAAAGACCTTTAAACCTTAAAACATTGCTGAAAAATCAACTGCGAGAAATATGATCCAGATTTTTGCTTCAGATAGCACAGCTAATATAGTTCTTGAGCTTTCTGATAATGACGTCACGATGACGTCATCAAGTATCAGATTACAAGCAATCAAAGATTTATAGATGTGATCTTTGAAAATCAATATAAAATCCACCATGAGAGAGATCTGATTTTGCTTTTTACGGGAATTGATAGAATAATCCAGGGTCTAATTTTTCTATTTTACGTGCAAAATCACATGACCCTTCCTTACGGTCCAAACCGGAAGTGCCTTAAAATTTGAAAGTGGAAAAAGATGTGAACTTGCTTCCAACGATGTTAGTCTCCGGCTGGGTTGTACTTCACAACAAATTAGTGGTGACGTCATAAAATGTTAGAGCGCCCTCTAGCGACAGGTTGAAAAATGTTTAAAATGAATAATCAGTTGATGTGCGTGGCGAGAAAGATTGATCACGTCACAGTACGTCATGTGGTAGAATATGCCATTCCTGTATGGTCTGCAGGAATCACCAAATGAAGATTAAGCGCAAGTTTAATCGGGTTTATGGACGCGCGGATACCTCGATAATTTTTGTGAAGATTCATGCTCTCTGTTCCATGGTGCAGTGTCGCTATGCCTTCACAGTAGTTGGCATGCAGGGATGGCATACCGCTGGTACACGTTAATCTGTTGAGCGCGCGCCTGGTACCCGGTGTTGTTGTTTATTTTTACGTCACACGTTTAACGCGCAAATGACCGCCGTTCATTCGTGGAAAGTTCACATTAACATAAAGTGCTTGGCGTCGCGTCATCATTTTCGATTCCACCACTGTTGGGAGTAACAGCAACATTTTTCTGAGATCTTTTACCCCACCACCATCCCATCACCCACCTTTCTCTCTCTCTCTTGGGTTCAGTAGATCTGTTTTTCCACTCTAACGGCGTGTTTCCCCCACACAAACACTGGCTCTTTTTATCCATCTATGCAATTATCTCAGTTTATTCCGGGAAATGTTCCATGATAATATCAAACAGTTTTATATTGTGTTCTGAATTGTTAACAAGGTTATATTTAAAGGTGTAATAGTTGCATTTAGATTTTTCTGGTAATTCAGAGGATGATTTTGATTGGTTGGATAACAAAAGGCAATTCTTATAACTGTTTTCAGTTAAAGCCCAAATAGCTTGACAGTGATTGGGAAGTAGTAAAGTGATGTAAGCTTTTATGTTTACGGTGGGAAAAATTGTGTAGTTTTTTGTGTTCGAGTAAAGCAAATCCATAAACAACATTGCGAGTCCATTGAACGAGTACAAAAGAGAGCCTATTGGGCCATTCGTACACGCACTATGGTGACGCTGTGAAACAATACGGCTTCGATACTCTTGAGAACAGACGTAAAAAGGCTTTGCACGTCTTTCGCCGAATCATTCTGCATTCCATCCTCAAAACTACATCATCTTTTACCTGTAGCTCAGTCTCATTCTTGCAACACGAGACATAAGCACTCTATAATGCCTGTTCGGTGTCGTACCAACCGCTAAAAAAGGAACAGCCCTATTTCATATTTCACCCAATTATTGAACGATAATTAAATAATGGTATTTTCTGGCCTGTACTGATGTTTTAATGTTGATATTAGATTATTGTAATTATCCTTTAATGACGGCTTATTATGTTCAATTTTAAGTGTTCTTTTTTGTCTGGTTTACTATTTCTTATGAATTAAGTGTGCTGTAGACGATTTTCCCGTTGTACCCGGCGGTGTGCGCGCGCGTCGTGTTTTGCATGGGGTTTGGTTGAGGAGTGACGTCGCAGGTCAGATCGTCTTTGAATTGTGTGACCAGATTTATGTAGGGTCGGTGCGTGCGCGTGCCGCCGGGCGCATTTGAGTATGGATGTGGGCTGGGGCGCATGGTCTATATAATATCGGATTCAGTTTTTTTAATAGTTCTTTTATATAAATTTTACCTTTGATTACTCTTTTTAATGAAAATGTATGTAGTTGGGGCATATTGATCATTTTAGTGTAAATTTAATAATATTTATTAAATGTAAAGTGTTCTGCAATTTGGTCATTGACCAAAACGAACAATGTTAATAAACCATTTCAAATCAAATCAAATCAAACATAACATCACATACCGGGGTTAGTAGATAGCTGGAAAACATAATGGACGACGAAACTTTGTCCTGATTGGACAGTATGAAATACACACAGTCATCCTCGTACCCAACATCAGGTCCCCCATTGCAAGGCCGGTAGTTTCTTATTTCCGGGTAGAAGATCAGGGCCAAACCATTGTAATCATACGAGCATCTGTTTCAATGTAAATATTTTAAAAGCTATTGAGTAATTACTTAGTAGGTTGAAAATTTATCAGTTTCTCGAATTTTATGACAGTTTGTATGTATGATAGCGATTATTGCAAAAGTGCTGAACCATAATCCAAACCACATGATGTTGCTTCATTGAGCCTCTTTTATCAATACTATCATGGAGGGTGTTCCATTGGTCTTTCATCATTAGTTCCCTTGTCCAAAACTTTCAGGCACTCTACTCGCCTGGCTGTCTCATCACATCCTTTCACTGTTGTTGTTCCAAAGGCTAGTAATGTATGATACTCCAGGTTTGTTTTCCTCATACTGCCTCTCTTTGGAACTCCTTACCTGTAACCTGCTTCCCTTCCACCTGTAATCTTTCACAGTTCAAACGAAATGTGAATAGATACCTTCTATCCCTGTGATTTCTGTCTTTTCTTGTCTTTTGTAGCCCACACCATGAGTGGCCTTTTACCCATAAAAACACTGTAAGTTTGCGCATGCCATGCACGTGTATGAGCCACTCTGAAGCGCACAGACACAGCACTAGCCATTTATTGTCAAGGTTGGGGGGACGGAGGAAAAAGCACACAACTAACAATAATTTGTACTCGGTGTCTCTTGTGTTTCCTGGAAAAATTTGAAAATGTGTGCTGATCTTTATGTATTCTGGTGCACAGTGGTGCTTGTAAAAGCCAATGACCCATAACATGTATAATTATGGCAGGGGAAATTAATGGGGGACACTGCCATAGCCGTCCTCCCAAAATATCGCTGGAACGTGTCCGCCCTGATCCCCCCCCCCCCCCCCCCCCCTCCGGATCGCCGCCCATGCACAGACAAGTTAAATGTTGTGGTGATATACCTCAATTGATGGCCAGAAATGCGTTATGCAGTCTCGTCTCGTCTCGTCTTGTGTCTTGTCTTGTCGTCTCGTCTCGTCTTGTCTTCCGGATGCCTTTGTGAATCATGTACAACAAAGTAAACAGTATGAAATGCTGCCACTTGGGGTGTCTTATGCACTTATGCAGCAATCTTATGCACTTGAAGTGTCTCAAATGTGCATGATTCTAGGACAAATACGCGCCCTTGCGTGAGCTGCATTCCCTTTTTAATGTGCGTCGTACCTAACTCCTTCGAATTTCTGTGTGAGTGGTGAATAGTAGAACTCCTTATAGTTACCCGGGTCCCCAACAGGATCCGGGTACTCGTCAAATAGTCCCCAACGCAGGTGGCCCCATTCGTGAACGAGTATACGACCTGTGAACAGATAAGGGAAAGTACATGTATTATTCAAATGAGAGAAATGCGGCCCATTTACGTCATTCTATAATAAAAAATAAATGAGTTCAGAGAAGTTGATTGGCCGGTTGGATGTGGTTGGATGGTTGGTTGGTTGAACAGTCGGTCGGTCTATTTGTAGGGGGTGAGTGGCCAATAGGTTGATCAGTCGGTCAGACGATCGGTATGTTAATTGGTCGGTAGATTGGTCAGTCTCTCAGTGTGTCGGTTGGTTGGTTGGTTGGTTGGTTGGTTGGTTGGTTGGTTGGTTGGTTGGTTGGTCAGTCTGTTTGTTGGTGCATCAGTCTGTTGGTCGGTGATTGGTAATTTTGCTGGTTGGACAGTTGATCGGTCAGTACGTCAATGTGTTTTTGGTTAGTTTGTCAGTCGGTTGGTAGTCGTAGGTGGGTCTATTGGTTGGTCTGTCAGTCAGAATTTGGTCGTTTGGTTGATAATTAGTTGGTGGTCAATCGGTCGGTTGGTTGGTCATTCAGTCGATCGGCTGGTCGGTTGGTTGATCAATCAATCGGTGCATCAGTCCGTCCATGGTTGGTGCATGGTTGGTGCATGGTTGCTTATCTGTATGTCGGGCTGTCGTGCCATTTAATGGTTATCACGGTTAGTTGTGTGTTTGGCTGTCTGTCTGTCTATTTTTGCTTTTTGAGCTGATTTGTCAACAAAGTCAGATTTGGAGTTTGTCACGTCAGAAAATCATAGATTTCCAGGGTACGTTCTTACCCAGAGGACCGTAATATAATTCCACGTCGGGATTAGACAGAAATGCATCCATGAAATGGATGTGGACTCCTTGCTCGCCGCATCCTTGGTACTGCTTAGTGTACTGTAGTGGTGCCCAACGCGGATTGGGCGGTGCCACGATGATGTCAGCGTAGTCGAACGTCACGTTGCCAGGCAACTTGTACTCCGGTTTGGGCGTCCATGTTTTGGGCACCAGGATTGTCACCTTGTTGAAGTAGGCGCGTTTTCTGGTGGCTTCGTGCAGGTACTTGGAACCCTCGACAAACATGTTCTGAAATTGGAGGGAGGGGGAACCACCATGTGAAATAGATGCATACATGCTTTTGCACTTTTGCACTTTTGCACTGAACAGCTATTGCTTCCAAATGTGATCTACTATCCAAAAGGTTTTTATGCAAGTTCGACCTAAACAAGGCCACTGGAGGTATTGAGCTCCAAAGGGAGAAAAGAATCAAAGATACAAGAGGTATAGGAATTTAATATTCCTCTTGAAGCAGGAAAAATCGTACGGTGAAGGGAAACATGCATCAGGCAAAGAATTCCATAGAGATACACAACGCGGGAAAAGGCTATGCCAATAGCTTTTTGTTCTACATCTAGGTACAGCTAGAGTATATTGGTGGGAACAAGCGGAAAGCTGAACTTCACACTCAAACACCCTAACTGGAGGAACCAAGCTGGACAATCCGATGGACCATATAACATGAAAATATCTGTAGAGCGCAGACTAAAAGAGTAGCAACAGATCTCCGGTGAGAGAGTGATTGCAAGGATGAGCACAACTCTTCTCCAATCAATTTAACAATAACCCTTTTCACACTAGACAAATCTCGAGGCTGACGCGGGGTTGACGCGAGATTGATATCGCCCGGGTTGAACTCAGTTAACCGTATTTTTACACTAGACAAATCTCGGAGTTGACGCGGGGTTGAAAATATGCGGCGTTTCGCCTATTTTCAAACCCGCGCCGACCCCGCGCGCCGACCCGCTCTGACCCCGCGCCGACCCGCTCCAGACCAGAGTTGAGATTTTTTAACCAGGTGTCGCGTGAATATCAGTATCCCCAAAAAATCTGACTTGTTGGTTATACTTCACATGATCAGTAGGCCCCCATATACCCAGACCATTGAGAACACAGGAGTAAGGGTGAGGGTGGGAATTATGGTTAGGAATATGGTTAGGGTTGTGATTAGGATTTAGGATAACTAGTTCATGCGGTTTTTAAATGGTATATTTTCTTGCGAAAAAAACCTACACCACATATACATTATTTACAATACACAAATTTACAAATAAAATGATTTACACTTCTTTTCAACTCCTTACTTTGTATCAACTCCTATATCACGAATTCCTCACTTTGTATAAATTTGCATCAGTTCAAAAAAGAAAAACGGAAAAAGAAAAAATCGATTGGTTGATATTATAACCCTCCATCAAAGAAACTATTGTTGGTCAAAGTATTTTACTTATTACCAAAGGAAGACACTCAGTTTCTTTAAAATTGTCTGGTTACAAAACAAGGGGAAAAACGATTATTACCCACCAATGATGTCAGTATTAAACTTTCATCAATCGCTGTTTGTTTGCCTAGATAACAAAAAAGTTCTGAATTTGTTCAAATTAGGTCAAAATAAAACGATAGACTGCAAAACCTTGGCTGAGAAATCAGGCTCCGACACGGACCTGGAGGTACTTTTTGAGACGGCACAGTAAATCATGACTATTAATCTTTTTCTTGTCGAATTTTGCTGCATATCTTGCAATCCAGATCGTTCGTCGAAAAATACTCAATTTCTGTGCCGTCTTAAACTCCAGTGCTTTTGTTTTGGGTTTCGGAAACAATGACAGTATCAGCATGTCCGTGTCGGGTGGGTACGCACGCGTGTTGTCTAAACCGCCCAAGTAGTGACCGAGCCATTGGCCCACCGGCTTGGCCACACCGCACTCAACAAAAACATGTTCTAACGTCTCTAGTCGAGCGCAGTGTGGACACAGACCCGGGTCTTTGGACCTGGACCGTTTACCAAGTCTGTCGCCGGTGGGCAGCACGCCGTGTACGACTGTGAAATTCAACGAAGTGTGAATATTGGGCAATTTGCTACACAGCATGCGTGACCATGCCGTTGCCCAGTCCTTACCGGGGCGGGCGCGCTGTTCCCGGGGTTCAGATCCTTCGGCCTCAAGTATGGTTGCAAGGTGTTCCTTGAGTTTTATCTGTCGCCAGTCTTGAACTAAATCTTTGTATTTTCGGAAATTAAACAAAACAGAACGATAAAAGTCCGGCTGTGTGTCGCAGTGTTGCAGATTCCCACGCGCCAATGACGGGTCTGCACTCCACAGAGACAGACCGCACCAGTAGCGCGCGAGAACCCGCCACTTGCCGGGTTGGTCTGATAAGATGCTGGCGACATGAACACCTTGCATGGCGGCAATCTTGCTGTCTATGTCCACCATCCCCATCCCTCCTTGAGAGGGAGGGAGGTACATGGTGTCCCGGCTGACATACTCTGTTTTGTGTCCCCAAACGAAACCGAATGATTTTTCGTTTCTCTTTTGGTGGCGGAGCGACTTCAGCTAAATACCAAATTTTGGATATCACAAAAGTGTTTATTATTGATACCCTCCCCTTCATTGGAAAATCACAGTCTTCCCATTCCCTAATACAGTTTTCCAGTTCCCTCAATTTCTCCTTCCACATGTTATTTTTGATATCCCCATAACCAAAGGAAATACCAATGATCTTAGCTGAAGTCACCCAAGCGATATCAACTGGGTTTCCATCGACCAAGGAACAGGCCACCCGTTTTCTGCTGCACTCTTAAAAATACGTGGTTAAAAAGTAACCACGTTGTGGTCATTTTTAACCATGTGCCCGTCGTCAACTATGCACCGACGACATCCGTGGTCAAAATGACCCCATGTGACGTGGTCAACGGAAACAACCCCGTAATATTGTCAGAAGTTGACCACAATTGTGGTTAAAATATAACCCAAATCCCGTGGTCAGATTAACCCCTTCCCGTTGGAAATGCGGAATAACACCACTGCCGAGGCCAACCCATTTAACCACGTTACGTGGTCACGGTCACTTAAAATTCAACCCATTCCCGTGGTCAAAATTAACAAGAACGAAAACAAAAAATCGGAATACACCAGATAAAGTACACTCAAAACTTGTTCTGGAGATGCCTGCAATGGTAAATTCAAATTTTATTTTCCTGTCATATACACAACTCATGAATATTAATTGAAAGATAAGTTTTACGTATACTTTCAATCAAACAAAATAATAAACAAAGGGATTTTTCTTGTTTGTTCTTTGGGATCCATGTTTTAAAAGTAGACCTTTTTGTCCGTGTTTTTGTTTCTTGGGATAAGTGTTAAGGTTCAATTAAAGTGGCTCAGTGAGAATCAGAGCATGTGAATAATACCCTCATAGCAGTGTAGCATAATACATAAACAAGTATAAGCATTTTAAGAATTTGTATTAAAACATCAACAAATATCAACATTCTAAGAGTTCATATGTTTGTACATGGCAGGTTAAAATCATTGACAAATAGCAACTATCGTTTTGAATGAGGGCTTCAACTCCCATTGCCTTCAAGAAATGTATTAAGGCACAGTTGAAAATTCATTA
This sequence comes from Hippasteria phrygiana, assembly GCA_037893225.1. NCBI lineage: Eukaryota > Metazoa > Echinodermata > Asteroidea > Valvatida > Goniasteridae > Hippasteria > Hippasteria phrygiana. The sequence continues at coordinate 1,853,255 of JAZGUH010000182.1, forward strand.
AACATGAATTTGTGTTTTTAAGAAAACGGCAACAAATGTAGCCTTCAAAGTTCACGTAAATACCATTATATTTAAAAAAATTTGATTTGTTTAGACAGAAATACTTTTGAAGTTCTACCAGGTCTTTTATTTACTATTAAATATTACTGCAAAGGATTTGGTTAAATGTTTACTCGTTACACAATTATTCATAGACAATGCAGTCTGTTCATCCCTCCTAGTATTCCTTACGCAAATATGAGTTGTGGCAAAACTTTGAATAAATGAATGAATAAATGTACATGAATAAATGTACTCTAATACATCGAAGCTGACATTTTTAGTTCACTTTCACTTTGTTTATAGGTTAAACAAAAAACCTTGCAACAAACGTATTAATTTGTTTTTGCCAAATTCTGAATTTGATTTTAAGGGTTAAAAAGTTAAACATATAAACACCGTTTAACCTTAAATATATACACATACCATACATCTTACCAGATTCTTACAAACTGAACCCTTACAAACAACCAAACGGTCGACCCCACAAATATGAGCAAGTTCGATCAAGAAATCTAGTTAACTAGTTTGACTACTCTGATCAAACCCATGCTAGTCGACGATGGTTGGTCTAGTCTACTCAACTATTCAGGATCAGCCTACCGAGGTTGATCACATCGTTGGTTACCAATAGCCGTGTGTAACAAATGTACAACAGGGAGCCAGGACTGTGAGTTGCCCATAGATGACGTAAAATTAGAGAGCAGGCCTGGGACCAAGTTGGGAAAGATTTTACTTAAATAATTTAAAACCCTCCTATAACTATCACAGCCTATCAAAAACTCTAAACACCAACTCTGACAGTTTGTGTGCGTTTCAATCTGTCATTTGATAGGTTTTGATCTGTACAGCAGCTTGGTCGATTTTGGCCCTGAGAACAGGAGGGTTTTAATATGTAACCCCCACCAAAATCTGTCAGGAACAGCAACATTTTGAAAATAACCAACGCTCCTTGATAACCATCTAAACATGTGGTACAACCTGTTATTTCAAGATTTATGTCAGCAAAATCCTTAAAACATGAAGCAGAAATTAACACGTTTGTAAACACTAGAAGTGAACATACACTGTGCCAAGAACATCTAACAAAGAAAACACAAATTATCTTCCCTATATTGCACAACAATTTCCTGACTAAAGTAAACAAATTAAAGGTTGTGCCAAGTGTTTATACAATTCTGAACACAAATGGATGGTTACATGTATTTTCCAAGATTTTGCTGTTTAAATTTTAGGATTCCTGGTAAGATGGGGTTAAAGATGATTAAAAGTGATAATTCCAGCCATTTTATTTATGTCAAAGTGGTTAAAATGGAAGTTTTTTCTGATGTTGGTGGTGGTTTGCGCCGCGCGCTGTCAGTGGAAGATCATTTGTACAAAGTGGTTGTGTGTATACTTATGGGGGATGACGAAATTACGCGCAGGGGTCGTATAAAGTGACCAAAATTTCGGCACGTGATTAACAACCTACGCTCCGCGGCCAGCATCATCCACTGTAGCATGTTGTAATGAATATCGTATGCATGGAATGACATGAATTAACTTTAAACTTCACATTAAAAGTTTAGATGCGAACTACATGTAGGCCTACTATTTGCAAATATTTTTTTTAGTTCACTTACATGTAGTGCCTTATATAGTACCTGCTTGTTTGCTGCATTTAAATAAAGAAAGAAAAGGGTGCCGAAATTGCGATCATCGAAATGTCGAAATGTCGAACTTCCGCAAAGGGTGCCGAATTTCCGGACAACACGAACATCTACAGTCACGTGACATTACCAAAGCAGGTACGGGATCGATTTAGTTTTATCGCAACATGCGCTATGCCTGTGTGTCGAAGGGGTTTCAGGATAAATCGATACTGCATATGTCGAAAAGTAATAATCGACACTAATGGTGCCGAAATTCGGGACATGTCATGATGTAACTTGTAATTCAGGACTTTTTTCTTTATCATCACTTTGGTATATAGTATAGGCTACATAGTCCGAGTAACTTGGACCCTTAATCGCCCTTTTTAACATGACGTCACCGCGCGACAACCTGTTTATCCGGCGACTGTTTCGCGAGTGGTATACTGGTCGCGGTACGTGTTCGTGTGTAGATACATGTAGTATATTGATTCGAGGTTGCACGCGCGTCATGGGGGAGGGAATTATTCACGAAACAGTCGCCGGCATAAACAGGTTGTCGCGCGGTGCATGCGGGCGCTGCGCATCAGGGTGACGTATGTCATGCAAGGTCGAGGAGTCACTATTTGAACTCCAAGAAAGCGAAAAGACATGTTCTGCGGGGGTCTCTGGGAATTAAACGGTAAAATTTCATTTTTATTTGGATGTTAAGTAAACCTTGGTACATTCATCTGATCATGGAACTCCACTTGTTCAGGTGGTGGCGTATCTAGTATTTTGGTGGCTGTTGTAAGGTTGAATTTTGAATTTTTTGTTTGGATTGAAATAAAAGCCAATCGCTATTGCACACTTGCCTTGGACCCTACTAATACTATCGCCAGATCATGTCCAAATGTTAAAAAAGGCGATAAAGCCAGGGTCCAAGTTACTCGGACTAACATGTACGATGGGCCTACTTACATCATTGGCCATTGCTAATTAACATGTATATAAGTTTATAACCATGGCATTACATGTACCATACCAAATGAACTGCGTACCATCCCGCAATTTTCAGCTGAAATATGGAGAAAGTTTGTCCCGAAACGACTACGTGATCTAGCGATGGCTAGTGATGGCTCTAGTCTCGAGGTCATGGGTCACGATCCGAGCATCTTTGCCAAAGTGTTTTGACGGCTGTTGCCTGCCATTCAGTATGGACCAAAATGGACGAGGCCCTATCTAGAACCTAACACAGACAGTTTAACAGTTAGGCCTAGTTCACCAACAGTAGGCCTATAAATATAACGTTTTTAGGCCCTTTGCCTAAATTCAATTGTATGCATGGGTGTGTGGGCTATCAATACAGATAGAGGAAGTCCAGGAAGTATTGGGGGTCTTAACGGTCGTCACAACCCTGAGGGAAACGTCGAAGTGCGCCACGTAATCATTGGTACTATTGCATGGGACTAACGTTAGACTCCACTATCACTATTTTATTACAATAATCCGAAAGCGCTTAAACGAGGCCAATATACATCACCCAGTCAGCGTTGCCTAACCATCCGCGCACAATACGTAGGTCTACCTTTAATTTGCATGAAAAACTGCGAAATAAGAACTGTTTTCCCTGAAAAAGTACATTTTATGTTTAACTACAAAGCTTGAACTTAGTAATACTTATGCTTACTTTCATAACATTTTCATTTGATGAAGTCATGCACGGAGCTCCGCCGAACCTTGTGTATCATTACGCCATGGCGTGATGGCCTGACAAACTTCAAACCAATCAGAATGCCAAATTAATTTGACCATTTCTTTCGTGGTCAAAACGACCTTATAAACGTGGTAATTGAAAAATAAGTTGAACAGTTTGTGGTTACTTGTTTTGGAAAAATGACCCCGAAAGTTGTCAGATTAATTTGACCACGGAATTTGTAACCCCGCAATTTTAAGAGTGTGGTTCAGCTTAGCGCCTGATGCACGTTCGTATCTCTCGATCAATTCAAAGCTGCGGACGATAGACTTATCGTCCGCTAGAATGAGGGTGGTATCGTCAGCATACATCGAAACCCTGGCTTCGGTGCCCCCCGATAATTTAACTCGCCTGGTATTGGGATCGGCCCTAATCGCACACCCGAGGGGCTCGAGGGCGAGGATGTAAAGTAACGGCGAAAGCGGACAGCCTTGTCGAACCCCTCGAGATAGCGAGAAAGGCCGATAAATATGCTCATTACAAATTACACTACTTTCAATGTCTTTGTACAACATTTGCACCCATTTTCTGAAATTTTCACCGAAGCCGAGGGTACCGAGGATTTGCTGAAGATACCCCCAGTCAACTCTATTAAATGCTTTTTGTTGGTCGAGCGATACGAACGCAGCGCACATATTTTTCTGATCTACGTAACTCTGAACGTTGCGGAGGAGGTGAGCAATGTCCGACAAGCTTCTCCCCGCCACCGAGCAAGTCTGATCTTCATGAACAATGCTAGGCAAAGTTTTCCGCAATCTAGTGGCGAGGATTTTTGCAATGATTTTGTAATCGACGTTCAACAGTGATATGGGCCGCCAATTACCTAACTCTTGACGATTTCCTTTATTCTTCTACAGCAACGTAATCAGACCCAACCGTTGACTTGGACTAAGACTACCTTCTTGAAAAACACAATTGACCATATCACAAATATCTTGGCCCATATCATGATCACTGAAGAACGTCTTGTAAAATTCAGCGGGCAAGCCGTCTGAACCCGGGGACTTACTCGCCGCCATATCGAACAGTGTCCGCCTCACCTCGCTGACAGTCACCGGCCCCTCGAGCAACAATTGCTGATCAGGGCTCAGTGAACTGTCAATAGAACCCTTAAGAAAATCAATCTCCTTTTCGTCCGTGTTGGTTTTTGTATACAAATCGGTATAAAAACTCCTACAAATGTTGGTCATTATTTTTTTCAGTTGACTGGAACCATCACGGAGGCCCTGCATGCGTTTTAAGTCCGAGTCGTGTTTTCTGGGCAGGAAAGTGCTATTTTCGGCAAGAAACACTGGGTCGGGAACAGAAGAATGGGAATTATTCAGAGTGTTATACCGGGTTTTTAACGGTTATGCAATTCGTCTACGCATGTAGGATCTCCGTGGTCAATTTTGTTCTGCAGAAGATTGATTTCTCTCAAGAGGTCCTTACGTTCAGAGCCACGTTTTTGTGCTTCACCAGCAGAAAGCACAATCACTGCACGCTTTAGTTGGTTACACTGTATAACTTATGTTTCTAAATCTTTACTTTTCTTTTTTAATGTGTTTTGTTATGTCTGGTATGCCTTACACAAGCTGTCGCTTTTTAGGTTTTGCCTCTATAAGATCTTCTTGACTTGATTTTCTTATTTGTATTCTTTTATATCTGTTGTGAATTACCATGAAGAGGAAATAAATGTTGCTTGTTGCTTGCATTAAAAACATCAAACGTTTATATACATTTGTACATGTACATGTAGCCAAAACTATTCAAGATCTTGCCTAATCTGGGGACAAAATTACGTGAAGCCCGAGCCCAAGCCCTCTTAACTGCATCCAAACGTTACTAATTTGTTCAAGTTTGTGCAATTATCACAACAATCCTTGAGAGTTGGGGATTTATGAACCACCCCTCAAAATAAATCTCTTTTCAAAGAGCAATATTTTAGTTCTCATTCAATTAGTTAGGTT